>CM046879.1:498433532-499126951 GCA_025667525.1 Glebionis coronaria | reverse complement strand
CAATTCTCTCTCTTTTCTCTCTCTAACTTCTCTCTCTAGAATTCATCTTCTTCATCTGTTTTCTTACTTTAATTCGTGTTATATTATCTATATATATGGGACAACACATGTATTCTAAATACATCCAGTACAAGAGAAACAAGAAGACAACAAGTTATCATTCTTGTTTAAGGGAGGATTGTTGGGAATTATTTGTTAAGTGTCAAGTACCGTCAGTGTTATTCAAGTACTGTTAGTTATCTTTCAAGTACCGTTAGTGTTAACGCGGTACATAGTAAGTACTGCTATATTTATTAGGACGAATATATCTTTGTATAAGATATGTCATAGTTATAGTTAGAGTATATCTTATGTGATATACTTAAATAGTTACAATATTGATAATATATCGTTTGTGATATAGTTATCTTTATAGAATATTCTAAGGTTTCTAGGGTTCCTTACTCTATAAAAGGAACATAGGTACAATGTCATTCATGTACCTCATTTAAGTCGATTAATAAGAGAATCGAATAGTTAAAAGTAATTCTGTTCTTCTGTGCTTTATAAGTTAGATTCTGCATAACTTATTTAGTTTGAGTAAGAGTTCTCAAAGTGTTTTAGTTTGATTACAAACTACTATACTAGTTCTTAACAGAATATAAATCCAATCAAAGGGATCAACAAAGTGTACGAACCTCTTGATGTGATCGTGAGGATCATCATGAGTGCGGCCCAAGAAAGGTGTTGCGGAAACCATTTGAATAAAACTGGTTTTGAGCTCGAAGTTGTTTGCATCAACAGCTGGCACCACAATCGCATCGTCATTGCCTTCAACGTGTGATTGCAAGAGCTTGATCATTGGACGGTTATCCATAGTGTTAACAACAGGAGGCTCGATAATAGCGGCTTGAATGAATTTCCTCCTTCGTAAACGGGTACGCATACACCTACAAAAGAAAATTATATCAAAGAAATAGAAGAATAAAGTTAACGTTAAAAGAAAATATTTTTGGTGCAAAACTTTTGAAAACGAAATGCTTTTTATGATTTTTTTAAATGTTTTAGGATTTTTGAAATTTTTTATTTTTGATTTTTTTAGGATTTTTGAAAACTTTTTGAAATTTAAGCAAGAAACATAACGTTCAAAAGTGAACGGATCCCAAAATCCAACGCGTCTCTCACAAAAAACCGTTAATCTTTACGAAAAGAGCCGGCAGTGGCGCCATTTTAATAACTGATAAATTGATTCTTGATTATGTCTAATCGAATTGATCTAGTTTAACGTGTGACTCAGTTGTTCTTGGTGGATAAAAAGAAAAATGATTATCTATTTAGACTAAAAATGAAAACTTGAAAAGTATAAAATAAATGACAAAATATAAAGAAAATTAAACAATTTTAAAACTTGATAAAAAGTAAAATTGAAACTCAAATAAAATAAAATAATTTAAAATTAAGCTTGGTAAAAATGGTGGGAAAAATAAAATTTGAAATCAGTTCGGAAAATAAAATCAGTACTTAATTCGGAATCCAATTCAAATGATAATTCGGAATAAAACACTACAACTAATTCGGAAAAACAGATTTGATTACAATTCGGAAAACACAAGTTGTACCTAATTCGGAATATTATATCATGATTTAATTCGGAAAAACGCATGGGGAACTAATTCGTAAAAAGAAAGGACATAAGAGTAATTCGGAATACCCAATTCAAATGTAATTCGGAATAGATTTGTTGCAACTAATTCGGAATAAATCATATACAAGTAATCCAGAATGTGCATTAAAACGTGATTCGGAAAAAACAATAATACAATTCGGAATGACCAACTTTAATCTAATTCGAAATAACCTAATACACCTAATTCGGGAAACACCACCTAGACCTAATTTGGAATAAACTAGAATAAACATAGTTCGGAATTTTATATTGCATATAATTCGGAATAATTGAATGTAGAGCTAGTTCGGAATACTTGAAATCAAAACACAATTCGGATAAAAAGGGTTTATAAAATCCGGATCAAGAAAAATAAGCAAAAATCAAATAAGCAATTAACCAAAAATTAAGCTAAACAAATATTAAAAATAAGCTAACAAGACACAAATTAAAAACTCTAAAAACACCAAATAAGCAAAATATATAAAATCAACGTTAAAAACATTAATCTACTAAATCCACTTAAATGAAAAATAAACTAAACACACAATAAGCTATAACCACAATAAGCTATAACATCAACCACATCAAAACAATAAAAACAAAGAGATAAGCACTTCACTCAAATAAGCAATAACATCAAATAAGCTACATGATTAACCAAATCAAACATAAGATTAGAAACAAGAAAGGAAGAATGAGATATATTTAATAAGCTTGAATTAAAGATGAAGATTAAGATTCAACAACACCAGATTAAAGATGAAAAGCTTAAAAACATGAAAGAAAGCTAGAGAGAGAAAGTAATTATACCTACTCCTAATTACCTTACAAAAATAAAACTATTAACTACTAACTACAAATGAAAGATTAGGAGACTATTTATAGGAGGAAGGGAAGTTGGTGTTGTTGCTTCTCTCTTTCTCTTTGTCTTCTCGTCTTTTTAATTAATTCGTCTTTCTCGACTTTGTCTCAGGATTTGTCGATAGATAAAATGAACTCATCTTCTAATTTTCTTCTTTTATTAGACATGGTTCTTCGACTTCGTTAAATTTCCGTCTTTGGTCATTTTCTTCGATAAATCTTCAGAATAGGCCTTTGACTTCCGTTCTTTTTGCACTCTTGATCTTTTGACTTCGTCTTTTGTCTTTTTCTTCGATAAAAGCCCGTGAAAGCCCGTGTTTTCTTCCTTTTTCTTATTTTTGTCCTAAAATACAATAAAAATACAACCACACATAATTCCGCCTTTTACGACATTAAACACACGTTTTGGTCTCGTTTTTATTATATTTAAGTGGTAAAAGGATAAGTGTTTTCAGACTTATTAAACCCCACCCACTACTTGGCTGCCACCTCACCCATATTGTCACATGATACCTCTACTGCTACACTTCTGGGAAGAAGACAAAGTGAGACAGAGATTCGAACGTCTAGGATGGAATTGCTTGTTCTCCACATCAAAAAGAAAGGCCAAGATTATTTCTACACCTCTGGCATCTCAGCAAACGTCCAAAAATATATCATGGGTTCAAGACTTATTCAAACTTACAAGGGCACATTTGGAACTTCAGTAACTAGGGTTTTTAGTTCCTTTTCAGCTTTCTAGAATCACTTGTAGCCTATATAAGGCATTAGGGTTTCTACATTTAACTTGTTTTTGGTTTTTCAGATTTTGGTCACAACTTGTAAATCCTATTTTTCTTATAAATGAAAATTCTGGTGTTGATTGATGACAAGAAACCCAAGTCCCAATTATTGTTTGTGTTTGTTTAAGTTACTTGCTTTCTAAATCCGTTTTTATTTAAGTTGCTTCAAAAGTTTTTCAGATTTCATTTTTGGGTTTCTCAAGTGCTATTTTTGTCTCTGCTGAGGTTGTTGGTTTAAAGAAAGGGTCCATTGCTTTGGAGTTAAGAAATATGTATGACCATAGCACCAAGATTGAAGAAATCTGGGTGTAGTGGGTACATAAGTTTGGGCTGCAAAACTTGTGGGATTGTTTGAAAATCACCAAAGCTTAAGCCATATGCTGTGTTTGTTCTTTCTTAGCAGGTTTTTATTGGAAGCTTGTTCTTGTTTAGCTAGAACATAAGCTCAAACAAACGGGGCATGGATGTGTGTCTCTGAGGTTTGCTCAAAATCTTTCAAGTTTATGAACTTTTATATGGTTTGCTTGTGTTCTATGCTTAGTGATAATTCATTTATGAATCTTTGTTTATTTGATGTTACACGTGTGTTCTGATTGATCGTAACAAGTTTTGTGTCGTCTTAAACATAAAGTCTTTGAAAAATCTAAATTGAAGTTTTTAAAGGGTGTTGGCACTGGTGTCTTATTAAACTTTGGTAAAAATTGAGTATGTGTTTGATGAGACTACAATTATGCATAGTCTCATCATCCAAATCGGGCTTAAAACGCTTAAAATATCATTAAAATACCCCAAAATATGCTTGTGTTTTTGTTCATTTTGGATTTTAGGTACGGATATCGTGAAATCAACAAAAATCACAAGATTCAAGCAAAACGAACACGGGAAATGAAGCCGCACAAAGAACCGGACCCGAATCATAAATTTCCATTGAAGTCCTTGAAGTTTGAAGATTTGGCAAGATTGGTCCCTCATCTTTTGACGGCTTTTCACTTTTGGCCCTGTTAAATCCTAAATATTACAAGTATGGTCCTTAAGTTTCAAGATTATACATGTTTGGCCCTTGAAGATTCAAGAAAATACAAGTTAAGCCTTGGAACAAGTATGCAAAAGTTTGTATGGTCATAATAGAAGAAAGCAAACTTTATTATAAAGGGAAAATGGTTTTGGCTGATTAAAACTTAGAATAAAGAAGACTTGGGAATACAAGGACCATTTTGGCCAAACACACAAACTCATAACAGCCTATCAACTTTCCACCTCAGCCCCACCAACCAATCATAACTCCACACCTCATCACACCCCCTCCACGTCTGACTCCCACTAATCCCTTTAAACTATATACTAATCAACCTTTTTAAACTGATTATAAAATCAGTTAAATGAGTGGGAAAAATTTACTATTCATCATCTTCCCCTAATTTCTCCCCTAAGAACCCTAATCCACATCTCCTAAATTAGAACAAATCAAAAAGGAGATACCTCCAGATCATTGTTTAAGTTTAACCCAAGCATAACCTCACTCTCACTTTTGTCACCACTCACCCCTGGGCCCCATATTCAGGTCCCCTGCACCCATCACTTTCCCTTATACCCAACACCCCGACCAAATCAACAGCCATTATGAAAACTTGTTCCCAAAGGACTAATTCAAAGGCCAATATCACTTATCTACAACTGGCAACAGTACAAGCATCACATGAGGCAAATTTGACCATTTTCAAATTTTCAGTCAAGGGGCTTTTAGGGCAATTCATGTGCTAGGGTTTTCATTTCTGTATGATTTCTAGAATACTCTATAGCTTAGTATAAAAGGAGAATGCAACATGTGCATATCCCTTTGTTCCAGTTTTCAACTTTTGTAAACATTTTATGAATTAATATTTAGAGTGTTTTTAAAATCCTTGCAAAGTTAAGAACTTAGTTCCCTTACTTTATGTTTAAGTGTAACATTTATCTTATTGCAACTTAGTTTAAGATTTATCAAAAAGTTAATTTGGTTAAAATATTTTTGGAAAATTAAGGTTTTTGAGATCCAAAGTTGTGGACTTTTAATAAGGTTAGATTGACATCCAAACCTGATTTTCAGGTTTTCATCTTTGTTATTTTGAGTTGGTTTTCAAAAGTTTGTGGTTTTAAAAGATTTTAATCTTGTTTTCTTTTTATGGTTACTGTAGCAAACGCCAAGCCACAAGCTTCTGACTTAGATTTTACTATACTACCTTATTTGTTCTCTGTTTGTTTCATATGTGCAGGTACACAAGCCCTTTGAAGATATTTGTGGTGGTAGGACTGTTGTAGTCCCCACCTTTTCTCTACATCCAAACAGCTACACATAAGCCATAAGCTCAAGCCTCCTGCTTGATGGAGATGGCTTTTCAGCCATAGTGGTTCCCGGATGTGAGTCCCACAAGGTAACCCCTAGGCTTGAACCCTCCTAAAAGTATAAGCTTGTGATTTTTTTAGTTTTATGTGAATTTGTTGCCTGGATGTTTGTGCTAGTTGTTTATTGATTATTCTGCAATATTTAGATGTTTTATGCATGTTACTTGTGTCTTTATCAAGTTTGGTGTTGATTAGTTGAAGTCTACTTTGTTAAATCTTCATAGTCATAAGCTATAGGGGTGTTTGGTTGTACTGATTTAGGTAACCTAGGTTACAAGAGTGACTGAGTTTGATTTGATTAACTTGCTTGTGGTCCATTTGCATTAGTTTGTGTAGTGGTTTAAGTCAGATAATAGTAAAGGAGAAAATTTCATGTTAAAATGTGCATAATAACTGCTTAGAAAAATCAGTAGGTTAAAACAGGTTAGATCTTGAGTTTTTCTTGCTGAAATCTTGTAAGTTGTTAAAGTTATTGGTAATCTAGGATTTTGTGCTTTATATTTGTGGTTTAGATGTGTTAAAACCAAGTTTCGGAGTTTTAAGTTTCACTTGAATACCATCTATATCAGCAAAGTAGTCCACAGACTTGTTTGTGTTCATCAGTGACCTTGATTTGCTCAATTTATGTGATTTGGTGTATTGGACTTGTTGTTTTTGTGCTTGTTGTGACTCCCCACAACCCAACTGGTTGTGGGGGTGCCTTTGTATTCCAAAGAAACCAAGAAAACAAGCCACAATCGTCCAAAGTTTGTTCTCTGTGACCAAGCAGTGGGAAAAAGTTTCCACTGCTAGTTCTATTGTAGCCACTGCTACACTAAAAGACAAGCATATATGGGCTATCACTTTCAGTCTTTTGATTTTTTTGTTTTTAGTGCATTTTTCTTAGCTTTTTCTAGTTTTTCAAATTTTCCCTGTTTTGTTTTATTATTTTAAGATTTTTCACTTAGTTAATTTTAATTTTACTGTTCATTTGTATTTTCTAGATTTAATTTAAGTTTTAACTAGTTTTAATACAATCCGTTTTTGTCTTTTAGTGTAAAAAAGTATTATTTTTCTGTTTTAAAAAATTTTCTTAGTTTAAGTTAATTACTTTAAGATTTTTAGAATAAGAAATTTCACTGTTCACTTAGATTAATTATTTTTAAAAATAATTTAAGTTTAATTAGGTTTTAATTCAAATTGTTTTTGTCTTATTAGGGTAAAAAGTTTTTTTTCAAAATTTTTCATTTTTCTACTGATTAGTTAAGTAAAATCGGATTTTTCAAAAAGTCAAATTAATTTTAGCATGACTTTATTATTTTAATCATTATTTTAGTTTAAAAAGTGTTTTTAGTGTTTAAAAAATAGAAAAATAGTTTCTAAAAATTTAGGAAAATACTTTTTTGTGTTTAACTAATATAAGTAAGATATTTGTTTGATAAAATAATATTTTGGGCTTTTTGTTAACTATATTTAGTTTTAGGGCTTTAATTAGCATTTAAAATTGAATATTTAACTAATAAAAGGTTTTAAAATTTATTTATTGAATTTTTATTCTTATTTATATTATTTTGGACTTAGTTTTAATTTTTAATTAATTTTTGGTTTTAATTTTTAATTTCGTCACGTTTTACGTATTTACGTCATCGTTTTTACGTTTTACGTCGTAGTGTAATCGTAGTGTAACTCATCTTTTAATTTTCTTTTCTCAAACCCAAAAACGACACTAATCCAATCTTGATTTTATATTATTGGCTTAATATCTACACCTCCATCGAGAACAAACTCGCACTTATTCGGTTTTACGGTTTTCCTAAATCGTAAGACTTAATACTTGCCCATTATACGTCTTTTCCTAAAAGCGTATTTATACGTACATTAATTTTGGCGCCATTGCCGGGGAGGTGTGTAGCCTTATATATATCGTGTTTGTGTGAGCAGTGCGTTTTCGCTTTTCAATTTTTAGAAAGCGTAAATATCGTACATACTCATTTTTGTTATTTTTCTCTATTATATTATAATATCCAAATAAATCGTGTTTAGTTTTCCTAAACTAAACACAAAGCAATCATTTTACTATATTGTAGATATATTGGTTTTCGTTTTTCTTGTGAATATTATTAATATATTGTATACGTATCACAATAAATATACAATATCTCCAAAAGCGTGAAAACGCAACCTTAATTGGGATTTCATCACTCAATTATTGTATTCGAATCCAAAGCAAAAGTTTAAAGGCAAAATATATAAATACTTTCGTGAGGCTTAATTTTGATAAACACAAACTATAAGGTGGGTATAAGGCGGTTGTATTTCACGACCTAAGGGAAAAAGGCTCTTAAGTGCTTAGCGTCGCCTCGTTTCCCCCGCTTGCTTGTGCGAGTTTTGAGAAAGAGGGCTAATCGAGGGTTTGCCGTCCAAGTATTATCTACGTATCATATATATTTGCTTGTTTTCAAGATTAAACCCTCTTAAACGTTTTGGTGTTCCACCAACGTTCTAAAGTGATCGAAGGCGTTCACTCCACGTGATCGTTTTCATTCCTTGAGGCTTCTTTAATCGAGAAATTGATTCGAGGAGAGATTTGTAGATTTTAGTCTACGTAATACACAAAAAAATCCAAAAAAGTTAAAAAACAATCAAAAACCAAAAAAATTGAAAAACCGAAAAACCCCAAAAAGAATCTTCTTTACTACCCCCCATTCTACGCTTAGTGCATGCGCACTCCATCGAAGGATTATTCTAATTCTAGCGACGCTTTGAATCGACGCATCGAAATCGAAGGAATCAACGACGTAGACGAGAAATAGAAACCGACGTTCCTAATATCGTTGTTAAAGAGACCGCAGACGAGATGGCTGATAATCGTTCGATGATGGATTTGCTCCAAGCGCCCACCGAGGGTTATAGAGACGCGATCGTAATTCCCTCTATCAAAGCGGAGAATTTTGAGATTAAGAGCGGAATGCTTTAGTTGATACAAGCTACGAATTTTCGAGGTCGTGAGGCAGAAATTCTTCACGATCACATTCGGAATTTTGATCGTCTTTTGGCCACGAGCAAGTTTAAGAACGTCGACACCGATGTCGTCAAGCTTATGCTTTTTCCGTACTCACTCGATGGTGCCGCCAAGGATTGGTACGAGAAAGAACCACCTAATTCCATAATTACGTGGAAGGATCTCGTTTCCAAGTTCGTTAATCATTTTTTCCCACCGTCTAAGACAACGTTTTTCAGAAACAAGATTACGACATTTGAGCAAAAACCGAATGAATCATTTAGAGACGCATGGGATCATTTTAAGGAATTGCTTAGGCAATGTCCTCACCATGGATTTTCCGAGTTGCACCAAATCGATATGTTTTACAACGGTCTTAGTTTTCGAGAACAAGATTCGCTGAATTTCGCCGCCGGTGGTAACTTTTTGTGTAAAACTCTGAAAGATGCATTAATGATTATCGAGAATCGATCCAAGGTTTACCAACTCCTCAACATACCGAGTGTTGCCAATGTCGCCAATGTTATTAATTCTAATCGCGACATTGAGAGGGTTGATGCGAAAGTCGATAAGTTGACGAATGTGTTTATGTCGCTCTTAATCGAGATGCAAACGAAAGACGCTCCAGCTACGGTGAAAGCGGTTGAGGCATCGTGTACGTTGTGTGATGGACCTCATAATCATTACGAGTGTGCGGTTACGGATGGCCAAACGTCGAGCGTTAACGCGTTAAACAACAATTTTCAAAATCAAAATAACGCGGGTCCATCACAAGGAAATTATAACCAAGGCAACAATTTTAATCAAAACCGAAACAATTTTCAAGGAAATAATCAACAAGGAAATTTTTTGAATCAAGGTTAGAATCAAGGTCGTAATTTAAGTTGGCAAAATCGAGATAACAACAACAACCAAAACTCGCATTTTTTAAACAACAACAATCAAGGTAACAATTTTTCAAATGGTAATCAAGGGATTTTCAAAGAAGTAATCAAAACCAAGGGAACTTTAATGCTAATCAAAATAGTTCGTCAAAAGATTTTCAAGAATACATGAAAACGAATGAGGCTAATATGAGACGTTTAGAGGGACAAATTGATACTTTGAAAAACGACTTTTCCAACACTTTAAAAATCAAAACACGAAGATTGAGCAAGGACAAATCGACATAAAAAATGATGTTTTCGGCTATTATGAACAAAGCCTCGGGTGCATCATCGAGTTCGTGACCTAGTGACACCGTTGCAAATACGAAGGAACAATGTAAAGCCGCCTCGTCAATCGGAAAAAGTCGTGTGATTACCCCTAACCTTGATGGATTTAGAGTTGTTCCTTATTCTCAACCCTCGACTTCTAAAACGCCTTCATGTTCTAAAGTTGATGGGGTGAACGTGGCGACCAAGGAAAACAGTGCACATCCTCGTGTACCTCAAATTCCATCCACGGTTAAAAAGAGAGCTTTATCGACCTTACCCAAGTAACCCTTGAAGAAACTTGTGCTTCGATCCTTCTTAAAAAACCAAAAAGGCATATGCCGAGAAAGGAAGAAGATTTGGGCCAATTTCTACTACCTTGTGATTTTCAGAGATTAAGGGATGTTTAGCCCTTGTCGATTTAGGTGCTAGCATCAATCTCATGCCTCATTCTCTTTAGAAATTGATGATATTGCCTAGTCTTACCCCCACGAACATGACTATCGAGCTTGCAAATTGTACACCTTTAGAACCAACTAGAATAGCCGAGGATGTCTATGTTAGGATTGGAAAGTTTGTTTTTCCCACGGACGTCGTCATATTTGATTATGAGTATGATCCTAAATGTCCCATTATTTTAGGTCGACCCTTTTTATCGACGGCTCGAGCCGTAATCGACGTCCACGGTGGGAAATTAACTATGAGATATGGGCAGGAACAAATGGACTTTTTCACGAATAGATCCCAAGTTTCTAATGATCATGATAAAACCGAGATTTAAAATCCTAATGATTTCAAAATGTTAACTTTAGTGGAAAATATGAGGCTTGATGCATATTTTGAAAGAATTAAAATGAACGGTTTTAAAGATGAGGATTTTAATGATAAAGAATACGTGTACTTAATTCAAAAGGGTATTCGTAGATTTATGGATGAAAAATCGTGTTGGGATTTGTTCGGTGAAACAAGTGAACGACCAATTCCGAATGGTGACGTTAGTGTCATCACGACAATGACCAATATTGGCTCGTCTTCACCACCTTTGAAGGACCACATCTTTGAGGCTTCAACTTCTAACTCCATCGAAGTACCTCCATTTCCTAGCCCAACACTCGTTGAGGCTAAAGGTGTAAAACCCGCATTAAAAACCTATGAACAGTACACGTGAACAGTAACTTACGAAAACACGATAAAATTTAAACTTTCCATTTATAATATTAATACACGTGTTACGACAATAAATAACGAACAATCATGAATACTATAAATGTGATGCGATCACGAATACCAAAATCACGAATAATAAATCACGAACACACACGTTAATTATTTAACACACGAAAAGCTACGGGTTTACCATTGGTGGGCCCCTATGCCGCGGCTAGAGCAAGAGAAGGCCAAGTGGGCCTTTTGGCCCAAAACTAATTTTAATAAAAACATCACGAGGAAAATAACTTCATTATTTTTAGGTTTATAAAATTTTGTTCTGTTCCTCCTTGTCTCACCATAGCCGTCGGCCACATCAAAGAAAAGGGAAGAATCGGACGATTTTTGCTACTTGTTATTTGTCCGTGATCATTTATTCGTTCTACACACGTTGGTATAATCAAAACCCTTTTTAATCATATTTAATTTCTTATGATTTTCATTTTTTTAAATAAATATTCAAGAACTAGTAATAAAAACCATGTAGGAATAATTAATTAATTGTCACGGGGTTTGGTTTGTGTGTGGTTGGTTCGGCCGAGACACCGAGACTCCAAGGGGGTGCTCGGCTTGTGTTTAAACACCACCACCAAGACCCTAGAGGTCTCGGCTTGGATGGTTTTAGGCTCGGCGCAGGCAAGAAACCCCCGACCGAAGGTCGGGGTGTGTTTTGTTTTCGGTTTGTGTGCATCGAGGCACCACCGAGACCTCCAATGGGGCTCGGTGGGTTTTTGTTGTTCGGACCCGAGACCAAAGGGACCCCGACTTCAAGTCAGGGTCATGTTTGTTAGATTAAGTAGTGTCAACCGAGACCCCTTCAAGGTCTCGGTGGGACTTTGTTATAGCTTATATGGTTCGGCTTATATTAAAACACGGGCTCGGGATTCGGGTTTTTATAAAAACTATTTTTATAAATCATGTCATATTAACTTTAGGTTAATTAAGTTATTAAAAATAATTCATGTATAACCTAAGGTATTTATACTTAGTCATTTTAATTAAACATGTATTTTAATTAAAATCATATAACGTATAGTTTAATTAAATTAACCAGTTATTTAATTATTAATGTATAACCATGACTTGTATTGTACTAATTAATCTTCACTTATTATTTATAATTCAGCTTAATTCTAATTATGGGAACTTACTATTTTTGGAAACTTTCTATTTTTAGAAACTTACTATTTATGGAAACCTTCTATTTTTAGAAAGTTACTTAGTATTACAATACAAGTATTATAATACACTAATACATGAATAATACTCAATAGAACATCATAATAACTACAGTTAAACACAATAAACAGTAGAACATGACAAAATACGCATAACAAGCTAATAACACACGGAACCAGTAAAATACATGAAATTCAGACAACTCATACACGTCCATATTTCTTATGTAGTGTTATCCGTCAAAGCGGATTAGTCTTCATAGTTTCCGTTAGCTTATACTGGACATAAGGTACGGATTTCCCGTCCTTCAGTAAGGACAATCTCTTCCTTCATTAGGATTTCCCGTATGCAGCCAACTGTTTTCCCCAGTAGTTATAGATTAAATGCTTATGTTTATTAGTTACCTTATTCATATACATGCATAACCAGTTTCACCTAGTTATGGAGGTACCATAACCATAACACTAGAGGCACTAGTGTTATGACTTCACCACGGCGGAGTGATAGCTCGTGGCGTCCCTTTTCAGTTATTTGGCCATTATATTATTATATTATCATGTGGGGCGTATGGGTGCATCCTAGTTACATGTTTCAGTCAGAATTTCATGGTGAATGTGGTGTGTGCCTTGCATCCTTCACAAGGAGCTGATCCCTCCTACCCACTTACTAGTTAACTAGAGGCATCCCCTCTAATTAGTATGACGAGGTCACCCCTCCAAGTATTCATGCACGTTGTTGACCTCATGACCTATATTGGCTATTATGGTACATTAACTAATACAGATTTTCATAAGTAACATAAGCTATGTTTTCGGAACTAAAACCAGTTAACATGACAGACAACTAGGTTTTCTAGGACTTATTCATTTATGTTTCCATTCATGCTTTATACTCTTTATATGCTTCTATATTCTATGTTTTTCCATGCTTTATTGTATATCCGTGCACTGAACGTTATGCTCAGCCGTCTACTTTTCCATGTTCCCAAACAGTAGGTACCCAAGGACGTAAGTAAGAACTCCAGAGTATGTGCATTCGGATTGGAAGCTATCCGGCCTCTTTTACCTTATGCATTTATTCCTACTTTATCATAATTTACTTCTTTTGGACATTGTTTAGTCCTTCCCATTTACAATACTTATATTGCTTGTTTGTGAGTTACTAGACTACCGATGTTTGATTCCGGTATTTCTATTTATGGTCATGAATGTTTAGACATTTACCTTGCATGCTTTGATGATACGTCATAATTTATTGTAGCATCCTATCCTATTAAATAGGGTGTTACAATTATGGTATCAGAGCCCAAGGTTTCGACCTGTAGCTCTGTAAAACATGACCTGTGACTTACGGGTAGTCACCAGTGTCTTCCTAGAACTGACAGTTGGTTTTCATGCATTCATTCATTTTCATTTTTATTT
This sequence comes from Glebionis coronaria, assembly GCA_025667525.1. Taxonomy (NCBI): domain Eukaryota; kingdom Viridiplantae; phylum Streptophyta; class Magnoliopsida; order Asterales; family Asteraceae; genus Glebionis; species Glebionis coronaria. Next base: position 499,113,299 of record CM046879.1, on the reverse strand, counting down.
CATGCATTCATATCATTGTAGCAGGTTTATGACAAAGTAATGGTTGGTACAGGATTGACCCTATTTAGTCGCATGTGCTTTTATCGAAACTTTTAACTTTGGGACCGACCCATTGGCGTCCCTGCGCCATGTCTTTTGTTTTGAGTGAACTGACCATAGGCGTTCACTCCCATTCATATAAAAGTTTTATAAACTGCATCATGCATTTTTACATTGTTCCATGCATTATAAACTGCTTCTTTGATTTATACATTGTCATGCATTCTTATGTTATCTCATTTCAGATTTATAATTTATGTTGCATTTTGTTGTTTTAAATTGTTAGATGGTGAACAATCGCAATACTCCAGATTTGAAAGCAGTTGTCTATGCAGCTCTGCAAGCCCTCCTTCCCCAACTTCGTAATGAAATCAGGGATGAACTTTAGGCGGAATTCCAGGCTCATGGTAATCACAACAACCCTCCTCCTCCTCAACCGGTTACTCTTATGACTTGGTTGGAGAGATTCAACAAACAGCGACCCCGTTGGTTTGAGCAGACTGACAGCCCCAACGAGGCTGAAGCTTGGATTTCTCACATCGAGAAGATTTTCGATGCAATGGGTTGTGATGGAGTTTTCAAGGCAATACTGGCTTGCTATAAGTTTGAAGGTGATGTGCTATAGTGGTGGAAATTGGTCAAGCAGTCCAACGGTGGTGATAATTGGGTTGCACAACTGACATGGGACAGTTAAAAGAGCTCTTCCTTAATCAGTACTTTCCACATGTTGAGCAAGAGAAGCTCAAGAGGGACTACCACAACATTCGGCAGATTGCTGGTGAAAATAGCAACGAATTCATGCAAAGGTTTCTCTGGTTAGCAGGATTTCTGGGTCCAGCCGCAGGAACTGCTGTGGGCAGGCTGAGAAGTTTCGCTGGGCACTTCGCACTTTGGTTGCCAACAACTTGGTATGTTCTACCTTCACTATAGTGGCACGGGTGGCCTATGCATCCCGTAAGCTAGAGATGCTTCAGGAACGAGAGGAGTTCGGTGATGACAGAGCAGTGAAGAGGTATCTTCCAATTGTAAACAATTCATTTCAATCAGTATTATTCATTTCATATAACCCTCTATTCAACAATATATATTCCAGGCAGAAGACTGACAACCGTAAGCCTACAGCCGCTCAGCAGCAAGCATCCAAGGGAAACGGTCAGGCTAACGACCTTCTGGTTCTGAGAGGCTTGGCGGTGATGATGGTTACCATAACAACGCTAATAACTCGAACAAAAACAGGTCCCTACATTAACCTTCCTTCATGATTCAACTATTTCATGTTATGATATTCTAGCACTCCAACAATTGTTAATTCAGGAACAATGGTAACGGCAGGGATCAGGACCGTAGGGGTTCACAGCCTAACCATTCTACCTCATCTGGTAAATTTTATACCTTCTATGTAATCATGTTTATGTTCCACGATCATGTCTCATGCATGCAATCCTTAACGGGCTCTCAGCTAACTAGGACGCCTGCTGGAGGATTCACGCATCCTGTCTGTCCTACTTGTTCGCGCAGACACTCTGGTATTTGTCGCCGAGGTAACGGTGGTTGTTACAAGTGTGGCCATCAAGGCCATCAGTAGAAGGACTGTCGCCAGGTTGAGATAGAAGGCACCTCTAGACACGCTGACACTAAGCCACCTCCTACTTCTGGTCGCGTGTTCACTACTACTCGAGATCAGGCGTGTAGAAACTAGAAGGGGGTTGAATAGTTTCTCATTGGTTTGTCTCCTAATTAAAATTCCTTTCAATTAGGTGAGTGCACAAAACTATCTTTTACTTCAAAGCTAGTTGCATAATGATTAGGTTCAATTCTAATGCATTAACAATGTATAATAAGTGTAGTGATAATGAATGTGAGTAAAGAATAAGGAAAGAAACAACCTAGTAGGAAGACACCAAGATTTATAGTGGTTCGGCAAGGAGGCTCTATCCTCGTTCCTACTCCACTCCTCGAGTACACCTTACTCGAGATTTCCACTATATCCACAAGCTCCCTTCTTGGCGGAGAAAACCTTACAACGTCGCTTACATTATTTTCCGACACTAAGCTAAATGTCGAGACCTAATCTTAGCTAGGACCAATCTACACAACGTCGCCCACTTCACTCTTTTACGACACAAGGCTAGATGTCGAGTTCTAATCTAAAGATAGAACCAATCTTCACAATGTTGCCTACTTCACCATTTTCCGACACAAGGCTAGATGTCGAGTTCTAATCCAAAGCTAGAACCAATCTTCACGACTCTTCACTTTGAAGCTAAGTGATAAATTCACATAACAAAACTACATATCACTTTATAGTTTAGTGAGAACTCACAAGACACAACCACATCACTTTATAGTTTAGTGAGAACTAACACAACTAGTTACAACTCAACTAATCATATCCAAGTACACACATGTAGCTTGGATTTACACAACATAAATCCAAGCACACACATGTGCAATGGATGTACACAACTCTAATCCAAGTATTCACAAATAACTTGGATGAACACAACTAGTCCAAGTATTCACAAATACATTGGATCTACACAAGACACAAATAAACAAATGATGAACATTTCTAGATCTTTAGGAGAAGGTGATCTTCATCAATGCTACATCTTTAATCACATCACAAGTGTGTGAGTGGTCTTCTCTTTGGACAAGGTAAAGAAGGAGATCAAGAGGATAATCATGAGTAAACATACTTAACACATTAAGTGATCATTTACAAATGACTAGGATTAGAAAGGAGAAAAAAGACTGAAGAAGATGTCCAAAAAGGGTTGAAGAGAATGCAGATTTGACTCACTATTTATAAGACAAAACATCCAACGGCTATATCTGCCCGCGGTTCCTTATTGGCACCCGCGGTTCCTTATCGATAAGGAATCGCCATAGGTGCTAAGGTACCGCTGGCGTAGACTCCGCTCCTTTTTGTCTTTTAGTGAATTTGAAATATCTGAGGTTGTTTAAACCTTCAAAGGATATTCTTATGGCATATGGAATATGCCATATTCAAATTTGCATTTTCATTTTAATTAAACATTTTCTTAAAAATAAAGTTTATTAAAAATCTTTTGTAATGTTTGACAAAAGTGAGTTTTAAGGCTAATCACTTTTCTGATCACTAAGCATGATTAAGATATGTTAGTGTAATGATTATTTCCTTGATGATAGTGTTTGTTAGATAATTCGTTTTATAATTGTGTTTGATAATAAATGTCTTTGTAATTTGTCGTGATCAAAGCTAAGAAAGATTAATTAATACTAACAACGTTTTTAGGCATTGCTTATAAATTAACAATCTCCCCCTTTTTTATTACGATAAACTATAAACTCATTTACATAAAATACAAGTTTATTTGAATTATTAATGAGTTTATCACTATCATTTCTCCCCCTTTGTCGAAGCAAAAAGGTTAGCACAAGTCTTTGAAGAAGAAAAGAATCGGACTTTTGCTAGTAGCTCCCCCTTGGTGCTTACTCCCCCTTGCTTGGGGCACCAAGTCAATGAGCTAAGGTGGCATGCTACACAAAGGTTAGAAGAAAGAAAAGAAACACCAATATATGTATGTGCACTACTTACTAACTAACTGGAGAGGGAGAAGGAAAAGAAATCTCAAATTAGAAGTAAGCATTTGCTAAGTATGTCCAAAGAGTGTGTATTGACAACATCATAGTTCAATTGGTGGAATAAAGGAAGGAAATAAACATCCAAACCAATCAAAGATGACTTAAAATGTCAATGGGTTAAATTTAGAATTTATGGAATCACCCATAATTAATTTTAAGTTTTAACCTTGATCAACTTCTTAACAAATGTGTGTAATAAAATTAGAGGGAAAGATAACACACATAATATTCATATTACAAAAATATGAAAGAACATACAAGATAAATATTCAAATATGAATATTAAAAGAAAACAATATGGAAAATAGACCACAAAGCATAAGCTATTCTAATAGTGATAATCTTCCAAGATTGCTTAAAATTTATTGACTCAAACAACTAAAGTGCAAAGAGTGCCTTAGTTGGAAAAGAAAGACAACGAAGCATCATTCGAAGTTTTGTTCACGGAACGAAAACTTTGAGAGGAGGTCGAGTGATGAGGAATTCAAGAAAATTTCGCTTGTCATAGATATGAGCAAGTTCAATTTGTTGAAAACGACAACAAGCACACGAGGAACCATGATGCAAAACAAAGTCGTTAGATGGGGGAGATCCATCAAGATTAGAGTTTGGTGGGGAGGGAGATAATGTATAAGAAATGTTTTCACAATGCCTAGTGAGGTTAGGGAAAGAATTTAGGTCATTGAATTGAGGAGAGTTGAAAGGTTTAGGTGGTGGTGGAAGAATTTCTTTTTCTCCGGTAATTGGATTTATAGAGTAAGTCTCATTCCAATATTGAATCGGAGAGAAAGAGGAATTCTTGGAGGATTTTGGAGAAGAAGAATCATGAGGATTCTTATTCTTTTTTATCCAAATGGGTTTAACCGAGATTTTTGGTTTCTTTGAAAGCTTAGAAGAAGAAGCTTTAGGTTGAGAAGAGTGTGACAAAGAAATGTCAAGGTTAGAAAAGGAAGAATTAGGCATTGTGAGGGATGAAGGAAAGAACTCCCAAAAGAGAAGAATTTAAAGAAAATAGACAAGGCAAAGATTTGAAATGAAAAATAAAGGTTTTAGAGAATGTTTAGCCAAATTGGGTAAACAAAGAATCTTAACCAAAACAGTGGTCAAAGAAGAAATACCAAGAATAAGCCAAAATCAGCCTTACTGGGCGCGGTTCTTTAAAGAGTCCCGCGGTTCCATATCGATATAGAACCGGTGGAGGCTTGAGAACCGCGTCCAGTGGACTGCAAAACCAGATTTTCAAAAGTTTTGGACAAAGATAATACTTTTTCAAAAATTTGCAAATCTTGGATTTTTACCTCTTTTAGCACTAGAGTATGCTAGGGTTGCATAAAAGCAACACATTCACAAAGAATGTCTTGACAAAGGGTAATAAAATATTTAAATAACATTTTGGTCCAATTTTAAGTCAAGTTTTTAGAGGTTGTAATAGATTTAGGTTCAATTTTAAATAACTTGAAGTTGTTTAATGTGATCACATCGATTAAAGCACATAAAAACTAAATCCATAAATCATCCACATGAGAAAATCATGAGGGAAAGGAAATACAAGAATTAAAAAGACAATTAACTAATACAAAGATAGCTAACAACTAGGTCTTGAGTTCATAGTTCTCTTTGGCTTGACCTTCTTTTGAAAAAAGCATGTTAATTTGAAAACCATCATTCATCTCCTAGGAGGAGGCATGGAGAACAAGACAAGCAAGAAGTCATGCAACCTTCTATGAAGTCCAAGCATTTCCATCCTTAGGTTTTGAATGATGTAGTTTTTATAAAGACAACATGGGCAATTTGCACCATGAGCTTCTAAGAACCCAAAGAAGTAAAGATCACCCATGAAGTGAGGGATAGGAATGCCCAAAATAGGAGCATTAGTTTTAGAAGGTGGAGGATGTGGTGGAGGCATGGTGTCCAAGGGTGAGATTGGAGAGTTTGGTGGAGTGAAAGGAGAGGTGACCAAAGGCTCAAGTACAAAGGGGATACTTTGTAGAGGTTGAGGTTGAGAAATCCCATCCAAAGGAGGACTAGGGGTAAAAGGTGAAGAGAGCTCATTCATTCTTGATTGGAATGAAGAGGAGGTAGAACCATGAGAATGGTTAGTACCATGGGTAGAGTTTGTCTTGCATGGAGCAAGGGGTGGTGAAGGTGAAGATGAAATGAGAATGGGAGAGATCTCATTCTTGGGAGTGTGAAAAGATGAAGAACCAATGTTGGGTATCTTGATCTTAATTTTGAGGCTTATTTTTGAGGAAGAAGTTTTGGAAGAAGTGGATCTTCTAGTGGACACCATGATTGTGTGTTAAGATTTAGAGAAGTGTTGAAGGGATGAAGAACACAATCAATATGAGGGGGTTTAAGAAGAGAAGGGAATGATCCAAACTAGTAATTTGTTAAAATCATTTTAGGTGAATAGTGAAATTAGGTACCCTAGTTTAGGAAAGTGCAGGTTTTTCAAAATTTTTATCAAAGTTTTACACAGATTAAGGAAAACAGTGGTAAAGCAAAGATTCTTTCAAAACAGGAACAGGCGGTTCCTTACGTAGGTCCGCGGTTCCTTATCGATAAAGAACCGTGGGTTCAATATGGAACCGCGTCTAGTGGTGACAAAAAAGTGCACTTCCAAAAACTTTGGTCAGCCCATATTTCATACAGGTAAATATCAAGCCAAAGTTAACTATAAGTCAAAATCTAAGAGGATAACAAACACATAATAAGCATAATGCAATGCAACTGTTAGGATTAAAATACTAATAATCCAAACATAAAGTATTAGTAGACAATCATAATAAAATATTAACAATTCAAACACGTTTTCAAACATGTAAATCTTGATGAAACAATGCTTCATTTCTTCTTCTTTCCAAGTCTCTTGATCAAATTGGCTATGTTCTTGAACGATCCTCTTGACTCCACTCGATGATCATATGACTCACCTTGTGTTTTAAGATTAGCTCGGTAGACATCCTCAAGACCGAAGTTTTTGGGAAGTCCACTAGTAGAAAAGTGAGGTGGAGGGATGATTTCTTCTAATCCTTCCATGAAAGAGTCCATGGATGGGTGGGAGTTACTCGAAGATCCAACATGAGCACTTGTACCTATGCCACCACCATCACTTGGTGACATGTCAAAGTCCTCATCATCGGACTCTTGTGGATCGGATTTGCTCGAACCTCGATCACTTCTAGCTTTTCGTGGTTGTACCTTTTGAATAGGTAGCATAACCCGTTTGGCCGAACGAAAGCGAGAAATGTTGATGTCGGGATAATCTTCACCAACCTTCTTAAGAAGGCGAGTAAGGAGCATGGCATAGGGAAGATTTGTTTTAGGTTTGGAAAGAGCATAGGTGGTTCGTCGAGCGATATAGTATGCGAGATTGTACTTGGCGTCGGTAGCGATGCAACATATTATGTGTGCCATACACGCCAGAATATGATCCCGGTTTCCGCCAAGACAAAATACATTCTCCCTAAGGATGTCGGCCCAACGAACCATACAATCATTTAGGTCGCTTAAGAGAACCTAATAGCGTTTTACTTGACGCTTGGTAGAGTGTGTGGAAACCTTGGTTTCCGGATCTTTGAAGCTACTAGGAATGATCATTGTTCATATGATTAACATAATCAAAGCGGAATTAGAACAACAACCATTAACAAGGTGTTTAGGGCACAAGAACACATGAATTAAAAGAAATTGGATTGTTCATTATATTAATAACAAACAATCACTAGACGTGTATACATTGAATCCCACGTCTAGTCGACACACGCTTTAGGTTTACATTGTGAATGAACTTATGAATAAAACCTAAGACCCTTGGTTCCTTTTATAGTGTAAGGATTAGGGTTTACAAGAGATAAAATCAAATAAACAAGTAAATCTTCTATTTAAATAAACTTATGCAGAATATATCTTGCATATTTATCTAAATAGAAGCTTCCATAAGCTTCTTTGTCTACGTTCCTAACAATGCTTACATTGTACATGACAATGTTTGGATTGTACATGACAATGCTTGCTTTTTCAACCTTGGATTTGCTCTTGTCAACGCTTAGATTGCTATTGACAACGCTTAGACAAAATCTTCATGTTTTCTTCGTTTTTGAGTTTCTGCCACATCAACTTTTTGACCCAACAATCTTCCCCTAGTTGATGTTGGCAAAACTCTATGTGTATCTATCTTATTTATTTATTTTTCTTGTTGATCCCAAACTTAGATCGATTTAGCTTTATGTATACGAGATTAGATCAAGTAATACACTTAGAGAAACCTTTGTATATGTATATGACAATCTAAGTGTTATGCGAAATTAACACTTAAACAAGAACACACAAGATGTAAACAAACTTTCACTTTGATTAATGATATCAAACTTGCTTACAATGAAAGTGTTAACATATGAAAAATTATATAAAACATTAACCTAAAGGTCTTCTTTTATAGACATAAGAAGCCTTGTACAATAATCTACGTATCAACTATTCTAGGTAAAGATAAATATAGAAAATACATTGTTGTTCCCATCTTTACTAGAAGTAATCTAGAATATAATAAACGTGTAGATCATATCCTTTCATCAGTGCTTGTCTTCAATGTATCAACGCTTGACTTTGTCTTGTCAACGCTTGATCTGTCAACGTTTGTTGTACTCCTGTCAACGCTTGTTTTACTCTTGTCAGCGCTCAAGTAGACTGGCTATAATTTATTCCCAACAATCCTCCCCTAAACTTGATATCTACTCTAGCAATCAAGTTTCTGAATAAACATTAAGAACTAGGAGGAATCTTACAGACCTTCTCATATTGGTAATAAATAAATCTGATCAAATATTTGGCCACGTCACTTGAATAATCAATTTCCAGCTGTGTGTTCTTCATCTTCTCCAAGACTTCCTTGGACATGAAATACTGGCCATCTACAAGTAGATACTCAGCAAACTTTGTAGAACTCAAATAATAAACACCATCAGCTGAATACAATCTCCATTGAAGACCACTGAGGTCATCTTCAAGATCCTTCCAAATAGAAAGATCTTCATCTCTTGGTCCACACATTCTTTTGAATGTTGACCATAGTTTTATTCCATTGACTGAAGTTGGTGCTTCAGTCTCATACTTGGTCTCTAACAACCTCCATAGGTCACCAAGTCTTCTCTATCACAACTTGCAAACAAAGATATAAGAGTGGTAAAAGTGTGAACCTCTTTTCCATACCTGCCAATCTTCCAAAACCCATATTCATCTTCTTCATAGCTTATAATAGGGTTTCTGGAATCAAGTGGTAACACCTGTACCATATCTGAAGCTTCTAATGGTGAGAGCTTGAGGCTCTTTCTTATAACAGCTTCACTTGGATTTAATGGATCCATATCTTTGGGAAACTCAAAAGGAACTCCCTTCTTCACTGGTCTGGGAACAAACATTGCCTTCTTAAGCTCCATTTCCTCTGCAAGTTCTTCTTTTCTTTCATCAGAAAGAAGTCTTAGAGTGTTTTCTTCCTGCGCTCTAACCCAAATGGGATAAGCTCTGCACTCCAACTCTTCAAATGTCAAACCAATCAATTTCTTATGAGTCCATCCTGTTCCATGGCATCTGAGTAGCATATAGTACAACTCCCTTCTATCCCTTTTCAAATTTGAGAGAACATTGCTTGCTTTGTGTTTCAGAATGACCTTGCAATCCTTTTGTACTCTGAGAAGAATCTCCAAACCCCATATCTGATCTGAAATGGTCAAATGTGGATTCTCCACACACCTATCTTCCCAAGCATTGTACATCTGAACAACTTCTGGCATATCAAAATCCACCTACAATTTCAGCTCATTCAACTTCTCTTTTGCCAACTCATCACCATACTCAAGTCTTTCTAGTTGTTCTATGATCATTACACTTGAGTCTGAACTAGCTTCATCACTTCCTTCTTGCTCTTCTGAAGTGACAACAAAAGGTGATTCACCCACCTTCTTTCTTTCTTGTTCCACAATTTGTGCAGCCAACCTTCTATCAAATTCAATTTGTGCTGCATTCTTTGGAACAATTTCTTCTACCATAATACCCTTACCCTTATCTAATGGATCAACTATTGGTAAGGTAGATGGTAATACCTGTGAAGAAACCTCTTTGATGATGGATGATGACTGGAATACATCAACCTCATTTGCAGGTCTGTCAACGCCCAATTTTGCTTTGTCAGCGCCCAAGGTACTCATGTCATCGTTCAAATTCTGCTTGTCAACGCTCAAATTACCTGTCTCAGCGCCTCTTGCAATTTCCTCCAACATGGCTGTAAATGACAAATTTAAGTTTGTATGAGAGACTAGAGACGTATCAAAACCTGTATGTTTCTTTAAACTTGTTAGGGCCTCAGCAACATCCAAAGATTGACCATCATGAGAGCCCTTATCACTCACATTTATTTGTTCATCCTCCCCTTTGGAAGATTCCTCCATCCCTCTCCTTGTGCTAGCATTCTCCAAGATAACAATCCTCTCCCTCAATTGCTTGAGTTCAAGGCCTTGTGTACTGACAACTTGTACCAAGTCTGCATTTTGCTTTTGCAAGCTAATGCAGACTGCCGTCAATTCCATCAAAGTCATTGGTTCCAATCGGCCCTCTTCTAAAATGGGTATTTGACCTCCCAAATTAGATTCATTGGGCATGGATGAGGTCTTAATTATAGTAGGACTGTCTTGGCCAGCTTCTAAGCCAGAACCAATAGTCCCAGCCTCATCTATAGCACCAACCACACTTGTGGGGGTGGTTCTCTCTGCTACATGGCTAGGACCACTAGAGGAGAACACTCCAGTAGTCCTTTGGCGTTTTTGCAACCTATATTGTGTTGGGGGAGAAGAAGATGTGGATTGGGTGGATGTGGGTTGGTTAAGGGGTGTTTGGGTCTGTGAAGGATTTGTGTCAACGTTTGAAATAGGCACATCAACACCAACATTTAATGTGTCAGCGTCGAAGGGTTCTTGGTCAATTTGCATATGTTGTTGTGAAGGTAAAGGTTTAGATATTGGGTCAATTTGGGGTTGGGGGTCTGGTTGGGGTTGTACTGCTTCAATGACAGCAATCATACCAGGGGTGAGGGGTAGGTCACGATGTGGGGGTGAGTTCATCTTCATAAAAATTGCTTTCTTTTGCACAGGGATCTCATAAAAATCATCATGATCCCTTGTGCAGTAATTTTTCACCTCAAAAATCATTTGTAAAAATCTGGGATAAGCTGAAGTCATTTTGTTCCCTTTATTTTTACACATGCCCTCAAAAATCATTTTTGAATAATTAAACTTTTGCCCAGTAGCAATGCACACAATGGCACTAGTAATAGATCTATTGATCTCATTGTGTGCAGTGCACTTGGGACTCAAACATTGTAATAGGACATGTATTAGGTACTTCCAGGCTGGGGGAAACTCCTGTTTATGATATTTATTTAAAGTTCCTTCATCAGGAAAAGGATAACTCAAAGCCCTTAGTCCTTGTTCTATTTCATTAATAGGGAGGGTGGTTATACCATTAGCATCATCAAGATGCAAAGCTTGGAGAACCAAAGCTTCAGTAACCACCCATGTTCTCCCATGAACAATAGAAGATAATGTAGTCACTCTATTAATTGTTGAGGAACTAACATTGTTCCAAAACTGTTTAATATGTGTGACAGGAATGAGTGGAGCATGAGAAAGAGCATACCTAATTGGGGATGCATTCAGATACGCCACCATTTGTGTATATTGGGGAAACAGAGTATCATCAGCTTCAAGATATGCTACCATGTTGTGTTGACTTCTGAACCCCAATTCCAAATCAGTTGGTTTAAATTTTGGTGCCATTGTTGAAAGTTGTTTTGAATGATTGAGAAAGATGAAGTTATAGGAGAAAATATTGTTAGACAAGAATGATAGGTACCCTGTTTAAAATAGGAGCCAAATATATAGGAGAGAAAATACGCATGTGATTGGTCAAAAATTAGGCAACTATTTTCAAAATACAATCATGAAAATATTGAAAAAGAATAAGTTTATCTCATGCATTAAATGAGAGTTATCTGGTCCCAAAATTACGGCCCAAAAATATGTCAAAAAGTAACAACTGGGTAGGTCCCATTGAGTGTCAACGGTCAAAAATAACCAATCAACGCCCAACGGCTATATTCTTGTCAACGTTTGCCAAAGCCATGTCAGCATCTAAATTGGTCACAACAACGCTTAGAAAAATACTTGTCAGCGTCCAAAAATAAAAAATTTATAAAAATGAAAAGTGACCTTAACAAAGTAATTTATCCTAGAGAAGATAACCAAAAAGTTGATAATTATCATAGGGCGGCAAGCACTGTCCAGTTATGCACACTTGCTTATGCAAGATAGACATAACAGTCCTCTAGTGTCCCTTGCTAACCAAAACTCTTAACAACTAAGTTACCTTATAAAATTCCTTGTTACTCCCAGGTAAAACCTATGATAAAATCATTCCCAAGTCTCCCAACAGACCACAACCAATTCTAGGCCAAAAATGTCTTGGCAGCATGCATAGTATATCAACTTTGCATGCTACAGTGCCTCATGATTTAGTAAGACTAACTCATACTCACCTGTGGACACAATCTAGAATTGTGATAAGAGTATCATATGGATACCCAAAAATCCTAAAGGTTCCTAAAACCTCCCCTTAAACTGTGATACATATGTTGCTAAAAAGATGCATGAACATAAAAAAATTTATGTCAAGATAGGAATTGACAATTCCAACCATCCTCCATAAATAAAAACATGTCCAAATACTTCTCCAATGATCCATAAGCAACTCTGTATCCAATGGTATAATGCTAACACCACCTGCACATTTAGATTAAAAACCACAAAACTAACATTGTTGCTGACAACGCCCCGATAACACTTGTCAGCATTAAAGAAACATTTGTCAGCGTTAGACAAATATATTGCTGACAACGTCACAATAACACTTATCAGCGTTAAAGTAACCTTTGTCAGTGTTAGAAAAATATAATGGAAAATCTAAATCCTTAAAAAGACCAATAACAATGCATTATCCTGTACATACTTTTACAAAAAGACTCCAAAACATATATTATGTGAGATTGATCATTCCAATACTTGTTACCAAGTATTGAAACCTTCCAGTATCAAAAGGTTTAGTTAGTAAATCTGACACATTTTCTTCTGTGTCAACCCTATCTGGTTGTATTAAACCTTTTTCAAAACAATCTCTTATAAAATGGTGTCTAATTTCTATGTGTTTAGTTTTAGAATGATGTACAGGATTCTTAATAATGCATAAGGTGCTGTTATTGTCAACAAATATCTTGGTATGCATGAAATTATACCCATAATCCAACATTTGATCTGAATCCACAAAACTTGTCCACAACAAGCAGTTGCAGCAACATACTCTTCTTCAGTTGTAGAATTAGCCACCACTGTTTGTTTCTTGCATTGCCAAGATATCAACCTGCTCCCAAGAAACTGACATCCACCAGTTGTGGATTTTCTATCAAACTTATCACCTCCATAGTCACTGTCTGAATATGCAATAAGCTCCAAAGGTGAATCTTTTGGGTACCACAAGCCAAGACTAGGATAACATCTTAGGTACCTAAAGATTCTCTTGACAGCATAAAGGTGACATTCTTTAGGAGTCACTTGATGGCGTGCACAAGCACACACAGCAAACATGATGTCAGGTCTGGAGGCTGTGAGATACATCAATGATCCAATCATTGATCTATAGTGCCTGACATCCACATCTTTCCCATCTCCAATCTTTCCCCAAGGGTGTTCTCTATCCATAGGAGTAGTAGCCCTCTTTTCATGTGGAGAAAAGCCAAACTTCTACAAGATCTCTGCCACATATTTATCCTGGAAGATGAAGATACCATCTTCTTTCTACTGAACTTGTAACCCTAGAAAGAAGTTCATCTCCCCCATTGCACTCATCTTGAATTTGTCTGTCATAAGCTTGGAGAAATCCTCACTCATCTTTGGATTTGTGGATCCAAAGATGATATCATCAACATAGACCTGAACAAGTAGAACATCCTTACATTTCTTCTTTGTAAACAGTGTCTGGTCTATGGTGCCCCTTTTGAATCCATTGTCCACCAAATAAGTAGACAAAGTACCATACCATGCTCTTGGGGCTTGATGAAGTCCATACATAGCCTTCTTGACTCTATACACCTTGTCTGGATTCTCTGGATCCTCAAAACCAGGAGGTTGCATCACATATACCTCCTCAACAATTGTTCCATAGAGGAAGGCACTCTTGACATCCATTTGATAGACAGTGAAGCCCATGCAGGATGCATAGTCTAGAACGATCCTTATGTTGAAAGATCCTTATGTAGAAAGATCTATGTAATGATCTTGAAGAAAAATAAATAAGATATTCTTGATGTAGAAGTAGAATAACCCAGCCTTGTGTTCCATGTCTTGTACTATCCACGTGATAAAGAACTTATACTCATGGTACAAAGTATAAGTAGACCTCGATCCGTTTGTCAAAAATTCTCATCCTATGTGAGACACTGAGCACGATAATGTAACTCCTTCAAGTGATATGACAAGTCTTCATCACCAACCATGTAAAGCACGAACAAGTTATCTTCAAACCGGCTGAAAGTTGAAGATATGATAGAACACAAACTCGCGAAAATCTTCTTCAGTCATCAAACTTACCATAAGAATTCTTCCCCTTAAGCCAACACTTCTTCATGACGACTCTCAGTCTCACGAATTGTTGCTAACTCGCTTTAAAATCATTAATCCCTTTAAAAATATCCGAGCCATAAATATCAACATGATATTCTAAATTAAAACGGAGATTCCCTGTACCTTCGTGTGTAATTTCCTCCTTTTTGTGTGCTCAAAACGTACCAATTTTCTCAAACAGCAGTAATCCTTGTGTTATCCGAGATCCTCCTTTATCCAATATATCTGGAATGTGTATTGTCACATATTGGACAACACCTAACAGCGTTTGAAAACCATATCTCGGACAACACTGTCAACGCTGTCAGCGTTTGACTTATTCTCGTCAGCGTCTAATCAAAACCTGTCAGCGTCCCTACTTCTACTGACGTCACCAAGTGGCTACAATCTTTTTGATAGCAACGAACAGTAACATAATAACTTTCTTCATTGTTCCATATTACCAGCTATCAAAATATATCTTAAGGATAATTATAATCCTAAAAATTAGCCATCAAAATCGTGTCTTCAAAGTTTCCTAAATACTCCCTTTGACTGATCACACGTCTGACTTTCTGTTGCAACTTCCTTAATTCCCGTACAAATATCAAATGAATATTTAATCCTTTTGTAATCACGTGATATCTTAAGATAAGAATTTCAAAAGCTACACAATCTTCTTTGGTTGTCCTGTTGCTACGTGAATATCCACAATTCTAG
The DNA here is from genome assembly GCA_025667525.1 of Glebionis coronaria. Lineage (NCBI taxonomy): Eukaryota > Viridiplantae > Streptophyta > Magnoliopsida > Asterales > Asteraceae > Glebionis > Glebionis coronaria. The sequence goes on along the minus strand of CM046879.1, from coordinate 499,098,210 downwards.
GTCATATAAATCTCGTCCATAAATAATCCCATAGATATCCACTTAACAACTTCCACTATTTTGTACCCATATCACACATTCATATAACAGGATCTTCAGAAACATAACATAGTAAAATCACATACCATGTATTGTTGATCCTCCATTCAGACGAGTCAAATAAAGGCACATCATGTTGTTGATCCTTATACATCACAGTAATGAACACCATGAAGACTTTATTCTTCACAGATTCTAGGGTTTACAAAACCCTATTACCCATGACGAATTTTGATCATTATGCTCATCAACCACAGATCATAATAAAGATTAAACCTGGTAAATTATAGTGAGCAGATCCAAAGTTGATGAACACCTATCTTCAACAGCCAAGAACATCATCATGCTAGGGTTCATCATGGATCGAAAATCCATTCACCAAAGCTAGCATAATCAGTCCTTTCAAACAGCAACACATCTCCTTTTCTGTTTAAGAATGATCTAGGGTTTGTGAAAGCCCTAAATCATTATTTTATGTGAAAACAAAAAACTGAAAATCATCTCTACAGCCAAATTCGACGCTTAATAACTTTTGATTGGGGATAAAACTCGACAATCCCTCCGGTGGATGTTTAGGTATATGTATGTAGAACACACATAAAAAATATCGTGACGATCAACGGTCCAATCAAAAGTTATGACCTTCTGAATACTGCTGCGCACATAAAAACGTCCAGAAAAACCCTAGACAGATTTTTCTTCTTTTCACCATACACGAACACCTTGTTGGTCCTAGCATCACGAGCCACGAGGCTCTGATACCAATTGTGGAAACCTTGGTTTCCGGATCTTTGAAGCTACTAGGAATGATCATTGTTCATATGATTAACATAATCAAAGCGGAATTAGAACAACAACCATTAACAAGGTGTTTAGGGCACAAGAACACATGAATTAAAAGAAATTGGATTGTTCATTATATTAATAACAAACAATCACTAGACGTGTATACATTGAATCCCACGTCTAGTCGACACACGCTTTAGGTTTACATTGTGAATGAACTTATGAATAAAACCTAAGACCCTTGGTTCCTTTTATAGTGTAAGGATTAGGGTTTACAAGAGATAAAATCAAATAAACAAGTAAATCTTCTATTTAAATAAACTTATGCAAAATATATCTTGCGTGTTTATCTAAATAGAAGCTTCCATAAGCTTCTTTGTCTACGTTCCTAACAATTCTTACATTGTACATGACAATGCTTGGATTGTACATGACAATGCTTGCTTTGTCAACCTTGGATTTGCTCTTATCAACGCTTAGATTGCTCTTGACAACGCTTAGACAAAATCTTCATGTTTTCTTCGTTTTTGAGTTTTTGCCACATCAACTTTTTGACCCAACAGAGTGGAGGCTTCTTACAATGTTTCCACTACGCTTTTTACAAATCACATCAAGAATGAAGTCAAGGTCAATCTCTTCATTTTCATTTGGAGCACAGTCGAATAGTTCAAGAAGATAATCAAGTTTCCATTTATCAGTAAATCGACAAGTGCCCACAAATGGAACACGAAGAGCTTGACCAAACTCTTCAAGAGAGAGTTTAATGAGTCGACCTTCAAGGATGAACCTAACATAAAATTTATCATCATCATAAATGAGAGAGTATGTGCTAAAGAACTCTAGAAGAAATTCGGGATATATATCCTCTTTGATGTCCAACAAACAATCAAACCCAATTTGTTCGAACATTGATCGATTTATGTTGGGTTGAGCATCGGTTCAAAACCGAACCGAATAAAACCGAACCAAACCGAAAACCGATTTTGAAAAAAACTCCGACCGAAAACCGAACCGAATTATATTGAGCAAAACCGAAACCAAACCAAAACCGAACCGAACTGAGTAAAACCGAACCGAATATGTATATTAGGCGTATTTTTCATGTTTTTAACCCGAAACCGAACCGAACCGAACCGAGAAAAACCGATACAAATATACAAAACGGAAAACCGAACCGAATTTGCTCGGTTCGGTTTGGCTTGGCTCGGTTCGGTTCGGTTTATCGGTTTGGTTCGGTTTTCGAGTTCATTTGCTCAGCCATAATTATATGTATATCCCTCAATATCCTCTTCGACCACTCTACCCTCATGAAAGCAACGTTTTTGGAGTGAGGAAAAGGTGTTTGTGAGTTGGGGGGAAGCACACATTTCAGAAAGGTTTGGCATGTATTGTCTAGTCTATCGGTGGTCTTGTTGATATTCCGAAGGCATGATTAGTACCTAAATACAACAAACAAAGATATTTCTCCAATCACTCATATGAAAAATTAAAAATCTAAATTTCAAAAAGATGAGAATGTGTTTCATCAAAATCTTGACAAACAAAGGATTAATCCTTGTCATTCTCATGTTCACAATGTAACCATTTCACCATTGATCAAAACATATGAACTATGCAAAATCAACAATGAACTAGAACATTGGTTTTTTAAAAACAAGGTTTTTAGGTAAGCATTTAACAATGCCATTACCAACTTGTTCATGGGTCCATATCAATTCCATCAATCAACCAAAAATATTTAGTCAAAATTCGAATTTGTTCTACAAATGGGTTTTAGTGAAATCTTTATGAATATGAACCTAAGGAATCATAGTAACAATACTATGTCAACTCTTATTCCTAGTAAGGTTCTAATTCAATGTCAATTTTAAAAATCCCCAATTATGAATGTATGAACCCTAGAACAAATTAGATGAAATTGAAAGAAATAACTTACAATTAATTGATCTTGGATGATGGATGAGTGAAACCCACGAATTTGAATCAATTAATTTGAGTGATTGATGGTTTTTAAAGCTTCAACAATGGTGGAACAAAGAGGAACGTCTGATGTGTGTGAAGAAGAGAGAGGGTCTAGTTTGAAAAAAGTTATTTTTAATAAAACTGGCGCTCTGACAAAAGCTACTTCCCGCGGTTCCTTATCGATAAGGAACCACACACTTGAGCCGCCGAGATAAAGAACCGCCTACAGAGGCAGGTTTTTATCAAAGAAAAACGATGAATTTTCGAAAACCAAAAATTGTAAAATACTTAAAAATATATCTTAAACCTTTTAGGATATCATTGGACCACCACAACACTAGGTAATAATGCCTTGTTGAAGGATTACGAGTTGAATCGAGATAGGAAAAGACCGAAATGAACGAACGACTACTCGTAGCGAAAAGGCAAAGGGAAAGGAGTCAAGAGAAGTGAATCAAGACCAAGGACATTGCTCAAAGGACAAATGACATTCTTCAAATAGATGATGTGAAGAGATTGTGTCATATATAGTGGTTTAAGACGTGCCTTTCCGGCGATAGTCTAAACGGCTTTGGTAATGAATTAAACCACGCAATTTTGATGCATAGAATAAGATCATTTTCAAGAGTAGTCTTATTCTATTTCAAAATATGAGCAAGGTATAGATTCACTTTCTCTCCCACATGATCGGATAATTATTGCTAGAATTAACAATAACAACATCCTTGGAATATTTCAATTCCAAATGTGTAAAATCCACCTACAACTTAATGAAGTAGTTTGGTATCTCAAGGGATTCACTAATCATCCTAGAGATGAGCTTAATTGCACAAGTTACACATGATATAGGGCCTAATAACCGTAAGGGTGCAAACCATGGAAATCATGCTTGATACTTTAAGCTTCTACTAACTCACCCTACATATCCATAGTAAGTCAAGTATCCAAGCAATGAAGGTTTGAGAGGGAAAAGAAAAGAATCACAAACCACAAATAAATGTCAAGGCAAGGATGCCAAGAACATGCATATAGTCAATTAATGATCAAAAGAATGATCAATAGGACGTGTGGAAGAACGAAAGCGTACCTTGGCCACAAATTGCATTCCAAGCTTTCAAGGAATAGATGCAAAGCCTAACAATGACTAATAGTGACTACTAAGACTTCAAGGACTAGTATCACTTCTACCCATCTTGATGTCATCATTTAATGATGTTGGAAATCAAAGAAGATGAGTCTTCTACAAGTGTAAGTAACTCAATCCACAATCAATTGAATGATTTATCTTCATGAGTACCTACACAAAACAAGATGCAAACTAGTAGATACATTTCAAGAGTAAATCTAAATGTATTAATACTACTAATTTAAGTAATATTCAATATTAACATTTTAAAAGGCTTATTTTCAACAAAAAAAATTGTTTGGACCAAAGAAAAACTTTAGTACAACTTAACCTTCTAATTTGAGGAGACAATGGATCGATCCAAGTTTTAAAGTACAATATACTTCAAAGATCTTGTGTCACCATCGCTCTGATACCAATTATAGAAACTAGAAGGGGGGATTGAATAGTTTCTCATCGGTTTATCTCCTAATTAAAATTCCTTTCAATTAGGTGAGTGCACAAAACTATCTTTTACTTCAAAGCTAGTTGCATAATGATTAGGTTCAATTCTAATGTATTAACAATGTATAATAAGTGTAGTGATAATGAATGTGAGTAAAGAGTAAGGAAAGAAACAACCTAGTAGGAAGACACTAAGATTTATAGTGGTTCCGCAACGAGGCTCTATCCTCGTTCCTACTCCACTCCTCGAGTATACCTTACTCGAGATTTCCACTATATCCACAAGCTCCCTTCTTGGCGGAGAAAACCTTACAACGTCGCTTACATTATTTTCTGACACTAAGCTAAATGTAGAGACAAAATCTTAGCTAGGACCAATCTACACAACGTCGCCCACTTCACTCTTTTACGACACAAGGCTAGATGTCGAGTTCTAATCAAAAGGTAGAACCAATCTTCGCGACGTTGCCTACTTCACCATTTTCTGACACAAGGCTAGATGTCGAGTTCTAATCCAAAGCTAAAACCCATCTTCACGACTCTTCACTTTGAAGATAAGTGAGAACTTCACATAACACAACTACATATCACTTTATAGTTTAGTGAGAACTCACAAGACACAACCACATTACTTTATAGTTTAGTGAGAACTAACACAACTAGTTACAACTCAACTAATCATATCCAAGGACACACATGTAGCTTGGATCTACACAACATAAATCCAAGCACACACATGTGCAATGGATGTACACAACTCTAATCCAAGTATTCATAAATAACTTGGATGAACACAACTTGTCCAAGTATTCACAAATACATTGGATCTACACAAGACACAAATAAACAAATGATGAACATGACTAGATCTTTAGGAGGAGGTGATCTTCATCAATCCTACATCTTTAATCACATCACAAGTGTGTGAGTGATCTTCTCTTTGGACAAGGTAAAGAAGGAGATCAAGAGGATAATCATGAGTAAACATACTTAACACATTAAGTGATCATTTACAAATGACTAGAATTATAAAGGAGAAAGAAGACTGAAGAAGATGTCCAAAAAGGGTTGAAGAGAATGCAGATTTGACTCACTATTTATAGGACAAAACATCTAACGGCTATATCTGCCCGCGGTTCCTTATTGGCACCCGCGGTTCCTTATCGATAAGGAACCGCCATAGGTGCTAAGGTACCGTTGGCGTAGACTCCACTCCTTTTTGCCTTTTAGTGAATTTGAAATATCTGAGGCTGTTTAAACCTTCAAATGATATTCTTATGGCATATGGAATATGCCATATTCAAATTTGCATTTTCATTTTAATAAAACAATTTCTTAAAAATAAATTTTATTAAAAATCTTTTGTAATGTTTGACAAAAGTGAGTTTTAAGGCTAATCACTTTTATGATCACTAAGCATGATTAAGATATGTTAGTGTAATGATTATTACCTTGATGATAGTGTTTGTTAGATAATTCGTTTTATAATTGTGTTTAACAATAGATGTCTTTGTAATTTGTCATGATCAAAACTAAGAAAGATTTATTAATACTAACAACGTTTTTAGGCATTTCTTATGCATTAACAAGGAGAATAAGACTTCAGGTACCATCACCGGAAATCTCTTTATGAATAGTTTGGCAGCATGTGTTCTATTTGATACTGGAGCGACGCATTCAGTCGTGTCCAATAATTTTGTTGTACGTGTTAGGATTTCCCCGATGCCACTAGATAATGCCTAATGCATTTCCACGCCACTTAGGGACTCTGTACGAATCACTCAAGTGTACAGAGATATTCCCCTAGAATTTGATGACAAGATCCGTAGAGTTGACGCACTTCCTTTGGACATGTGTGATTTTGATTTGATTTTGGGCATGGACTGGTTATCCAAACACCAGGCCAAGATTGACTACCACACTTATCGGGTTATCTTCGGTGATGTTAAATCTCCAGAGTACATACACCATGGTTTTCTGCCAGGGAGGTCAGTACATATTATTTCATCCATGGAGGTGCGTGCATTGTTATCACACAGCTGTCAGGGCTTCATACATTACTGCCGAGTCTCCATCAATCCAAGATCAGCCTATTGTGTCAGAGTTTCATGACGTATTTCCAGATGAACTTCCGGGTGTACCACCTGTTCATGAAGTCGAGTTTGGAATCGAGCTCATACCAGGTGTAGAGCTGATTTCCAAAGCTCCTTACCGTATGGATCCTATAGAGCTTAAGGAACTAAAAGATCAGCTGCAAGAACTTCTAGAACGAGGTTTCGTCGGTCCCAGTGCATCGCCATGGGGTGAACTGGTACTGTTCGTAAACAAGAAAGACGGCAGCATGCGTTTATGTATAGACTATCGTGAGCTAAACAAGATCACGATCAAGAATCGTTATCCTTTGCCGCGAATTGATGACCTATTCGATCAACTTCAGGGCGCCATGCATTAGTCCAAGATCGATCTGAGGTCCGGCTACCATCAGTTACGGGTTAAAGAGCAGGATATATCTAAGACTGCTTTCCATATACGTTATGGGCACTACGAGTTCGTAGTCATGCCATTCGGACTCACTAATGCTCCAGCTGTCTTCATGGATTTGATGAACCGTGTCTTCTATGAGTTTCTAGACAAGTTCGTTATTGTGTTCATTGATGACATCCTGATATTCTATGAATCCAAGGAGGAACATGAGGAACACCTTCGTACAGTCTTACAGATTCTTCGTCAAAAGCAGTTGTACGCCAAGTTCTCTAAGTGTGAGTTCTGGTTAACCAAGGTGACATTTCTAGGCCATATTGTATCTACATATGGGATCACCATAGATCCTCCCAAGGTTGAAGCTATCACTAAATGGCCAAGACCTACATCTGCAACAGAAGTTAGAAGTTTTCTGGGTTTAGCTGGCTATTACCGCAGGTTTGTAGAGGACTTTTTACGGTTAGCCTTACCTTTGACTAAGCTGATGAGGAAAGGAGAGAAATTCGTCTGGACAGAAGAGCGAGAGAAGAGATTTGAAGATCTGAAGCAGAAGTTAGTGACTGCACCTATTCTTACTCTCCCATCTGGCTCAGGTGGATTTCAGATATATAGTGACGCTTTAGGAAAGGGTTTAGGTTGTGTTCTCATGCAACATTTATTGCATACGCATCACGACAGTTGAAACCTTATGAAGAAAACTTCCTACTCACGATTTAGAGCTTGCAGCAGTTGTTTTCACATTGAAGATCTAGAGACATTATTTGTATGGTGAATCATGTGACATATTCACCGACCACAAAAGTCTCAAGTACATCTTCACCCAGAAGGACTGAACATGAGACAGAGGATATGGTTAGAGCTATTGAAGGATTACGACACCAACATTCAGTATCATCCTGGTAAGGGGAATGTGGTGGCAGATGCTATAAGCAGAAGGTCGGGTATGATTGTTGGCATTTGGATTGCAAAAGAGATCATTCGTGACCTAGAGATGACTGACATTGAGTTTTGTGTACGAGGACAACAAGGTTACTGGGCTAATCTTAGAGTGGAACCAGACTTACATTCTAGGATCAAGGAAGCTCAGAAGGATGATGGTGATATTTGGGCTTTCATTCAGAACCTTGATCAGCAGACGGAGTTTCGTGTTGACGATGACGGTATCTTATGGCAGGGCACTAGACTAGTGGATCCTGATGACTCTACTCTCAGGGAATTTGTGTTGACTGAAGCTCACAGTTCTCCATTTACCATACATCCTGGTTCTACCAAGATGTACCACGACATCAAGCAACACTTTTGGTGGAGTGGTATGAAGCAGGATGTTGCCACCTTCGTTTCTAAATGTATGATCTGCCAGCAGGTGAAGATCGAACATCAACGAGCTAGTGGTTTACTACAACCATTAGATATTCCAGCATGGAAGTGGGACAAAATCTCCATGGATTTTGTTACTGGTCTTCCGGTTACTCAGAAGAAGAATGACGCTATCTGGGTCATTTGGATAGGTTGACTAAATCTGCTCTTTTTCTGCCGATTCGTAAGGAGCATCCGGTCAGCAAATTAGAAGACACATTCCAGAGGGAGATCATGAGACTACATGGTACTCCATCAGAAATCATCTCTGACATAGATCCCCATTTCACATCATGTTTCTGGCAGAGTCTGTAGAAAGCTTGGGGCACCAAACTTAAGCTCAGTAATGCCTTTCATCCTCAGACCGACGGACAGTCGGAACATACCATTCAGACATTGGAGGACATGCTGCGATCGTATGATCTAGAGTGGTCAGGAAGCTGGGATGATTATATATTCCAAGTAGAATTCGCATACAACAACAGCTGGCACGCTAGGATCAAGTGTGCTCCCTTTGAGATGTTGTATGGCAGAAAGTGTCGCGCCCCAATCTGCTGGGATCAAGTGGGAGAACGACTGCTTGAAGGTCCAGAGATGATTGAAGTGACCAATGAGAAGGTCGTTGTCGCCAAGGCAAAGCTTCAGGAAGCTCGTGCTCGTCAGAAGAGCTATGCTGATAAACATCGTAGAGATGTGTCTTTCAACGTAGGTGATCACGTTTTCCTCAAGGTATCACCTGCACGAGGAGTTAGACATTTTGGAATCAGAGGGAAGCTCAGTCCTCGCTTCATCGGACTGTTCGACATCATAGAACGCGTTGGTGAAGTGTCATACAATTTAGCGTTACCGCCTCAGCTATCACACGTTCACAACGTGTTCCATGTGTCCCTACTTAGAGCATACAACTGTCATCCAGTTCATATTGTCCAGTATCCACTTGATCAAATTCGAGAGGATCTTTCATATGTCGAAGAACCCGAGAGAGTTCTTGAGCGATAAGATCGTGTCATGCGGAGGAAGACGATCCCTTTCGTCAAAATCCTCTGGAGGGATCATCCTGAGCGGGAAGCCATTTGGGAGATGGAGGAGTCTGTACGGACTTCTTACCCTCATTTCCAAATCTGATTCGGGTATGTTTTCTTTCAGTTTACGTTTCTCCAATTCGAGGACGAATTGTTATTTTATAGGGGAAGAGTTGTAAAACCCGCATTAAAAACCTATGAATAGTACACGTGAACAGTAACTTACGAAAACATGATAAAACTTAAACTTTCCATTTATATATTAATACACGTGTTATGACAATAAATAAAAAACAATCATGAATATTATAAATTTGACACGGTCACGAATACCAAAATCACGAATAATAAATCACGAACACACACGTTAATTATTTAACACACGAAAAGCTACGGATTTACCCTTGGTGGGGCCCTATGTCGCGGCTAGAGCAAGAGAAAGGAGGCCAAGTGGGCCTTTTGGCCCAAAACCAATTTTAATAAAAACATCAGGAGGAAAATAACTTCATTATTTTTAGGTTTATAAAACTTTTTCCTCTTCCTCCTTGTCTCACCATAGCCGCCGGCCACATCAAAGAAAAGGGAAGAACCGAACGAATTTTGCTACTTGTTATTTGTTCGTGATCATCTATTCGTTCTACACACGTTGGTATAATCAAAACCCTTTTTAATCATATTTAATTTCTTATGATTTTCATGTTTTAATTAATTATTTAAGAACTAGTAATAAAAACCATGTAGGAATAATTAATTAATTGTCACGGGGTTTGGTTTGTGTGTGGTTGGTTTGGCCGAGACACCGAGACCCCAAGGGGGTACTCGGATTGTGTTTAAACACCACCACCGAGACCCTAATGGTCTCGGCTTGGTTGGTTTTAGGCTCGGCGCAGGAAAGAAAACCACGACCGAAGGTTGGGGTGTGTTTTGTTTTCGGTTTGTGTGCACCGAGGCACCACCGAGACCCCCAATGGGGCTCGGTGGGTTTTTGTTGTTCGGCCCCGAGACCAAAGGGACCCCGCCTTCAAGTCGGGGTATGTTTACATGTTTGTTAGATTAAGTAGTGTCAACCGAGACCCCTTCAAGGTCCCGGTGGGTCTTTGTTATAGCTTATATGGTTCGGCTTATATTAAAACACGGGCTCGGGATTCGGGTTTTTATAAAAACTACTTTTATAAATCATGTTATATTAACTTTAGGTTAATTAAGTTATTAAAATTAATTCATGTATAACCTAAGGTATTTATACTTAGTCATTTTAATTAAACATGTATTTTAATTAAAATCATATAACGTATAGTTTAATTAAATTAACCAGTTATTTAATTATTAAGCTATAACCATGACTTGTACTGTACTAATTTAACTTCACTTATTATTTAGAATTCAACTTAATTATAATTATGGGAACTTACTATTTTTGGAAACTTTCTATTTTTAGAAACTTACTATTTATGGAAACCTGCTATTTTTAGAAAGTTACTTAGTATTACAATACAAGTATTATAATACACTAATACATGAATAATACTCAATGGAACATCATAATAACTAGAGTTAAACACAATAAACAGTAGAACATGACAGAATACGTATAACAAGCTAATAACACACGGAACCAATTAAATACATGAAATTCAGACAACTCATACACGTCCATATTTCTTATGTAGTGTTATCCGCCAAAGCGGATTAGTCTTCATCGTTTCCGTTAGCTTCTACTGGACACAACGTACGGATTTCCCGTCCGTCAGTAAGGACAATCTCTTCCTTCATTAGGATTTCCCGTATGCAGTCAACTGTTTTCCCCAGTAGTTATAGATTAAATGCTTATGTTTATTAGTTACCTTAGCCATATACATGCATGACCAGTTTCACCTAGTTATGAAGGTACCATAACCATAACACTAGAGGCACTAGTGTTATGACTTTACCACGGCGGAGTGATAGCTCGTGACGTCCCTTTTTAGTTATTTGGCCATTATATTATTATATAATCGTGTGGTGTATGCCTTGAATCCTTCACAAGGAGCTAATTTCATGATGTGTGCCTTGACGTCCCTTTTCAGTTATCTAGTTACATGTTTCAGTCATGATTCCATGATGAATGTGGTGTGTGCCTTGAATCCTTCACAAGGAGCTGATCCCTCCTACCCACTTACCAGTTAATTAAAGGCATCCTCTCTAATTTGCATGACGAGGTCAACCCTCCAAGTATTCATGCACGTTGTTCACCTCATGACCTATACTGGCTGTTATGGTACATTAACTAATATAGATTTTCATAAGTAACATAAGCTATGTTTTCGGAACTAAAACTAGTTAACATGACAGACAATTAGGTTTTCAAGGACTTATTCATTTCCGCTGCCATTCATGCTTTATACTCTTTATATGCTTCTATATTCTATGTTTTTTCATGCTTTATTATATATCCGTGCACTGAGTGTTACCCTCAGACGTCTACTTTTCCATGTTACCAAACGGCAGGCACCCAAGGACGCAAGTAGGAACTCCAGAGTATGTGAATTCGGATTGGAAGCTATCCGGCCTCTTTTACCTTATGCATTTATTCCTACTTTATCATACTTCCCATTTACAGTACTTATATTGCTTGTGTGTGAGTTACTAGACTGCTGATGTTTGATTTCGGTATTTCTATTTATGGTCATGAATGTTTAGATATTTACCTTGCATGCTTTGATGACACGTCATAATTTACTATAGCATCCTATCCTATTAAATGGGGTGTTACAAAAGGTTTCATCGACATCGATCCTCTCGTCATAGAAAAGTCACCTAAGCATAGTCATTCGACTTGTAAGACCATGGTTGTGAGTGCTCACATCGACTCTTTCTTTGACATTGACGATGGCAATTTTGCCAAGATTGATCACGTGCTTAAAAATCCACATGCAATTTTTGATTCTCCTAAAAAGAGTTCTAAGTGCGGTAAGTATGATGATTATGAGTTTGATCCCGAGATTGAGGAAATTATCGAACGAGAGCTAGCTCTTTTGCCTCCACTTCCACCTACGAGTGAGGTTGATTTTTCCAAAATCGAGGATGAACTTGATGAGTTTGAACGCCTTATTTTCGATGACGAACCAACTCACGTGACCCAAAATCCCATTCCCGAGGAGTTACCTAATCAATACTCCTCAAATGAGAATGACGTTTATCACATTCATGAGGAGTTACCTAATCAACACTCCTCCCTTATGAATGATGATTTTGTGCTTGATCGTGATCTCTTCGAGAGAATTTCAAATATCATTTATGAGGATTTGGAAGAACTTTGGTTCGATAAGCCTATTTACAATAAAGAAATCAAAGAGATTCACGGTCATGAGGATGACGAATATGTTGACCCCGAGGGGGCGGTGTTCTTTGTTAATCAACGTTTTAAGGACTTATACAATCCACCACCCCCTAAACGCGACTTAAATGTGAGGATTTTTAGCGTGACTAATCTTGATTTTGAAACGCCAAATATTATCGACATCATTAAATCGGGTTTTCATAGAGATTTTTGAACGATGAAAAAGGAAAAGATTTTAAAATTAATTTAAAAGATTTTTCTACATGTCTAACTCCGTCATCACCGTGTTTTACGAGTGCTACCACCTCGTATACTCCTTTTGACGATGGTTGGTGTGGTTTTAGTGTGGGGGAAGCCCCTTATGTTCCCTCACATTTCTCCACCGAGGACGAGATATTCGATCCCGGAATTGCTTGTAAAGGGAAATCTCGGTCTTCCACTGATGCAATAAATGGAAAATCTTTTCGTTTGCTTGGTTTGAGTCTACCTCGAGTAGCTCATTGTTATAGTTCCCCACCCATTGTCCCACCCTTCTATTTCTTCATCTATTTTCTTTGACCCTCTCGGGTTTTTGGTTGGAGTAGCATTGTTTCGTCTTTCATCCGAAAACGAGGACGCTATCTTTGACCCCGGTATATGTTTATCAGGTTTTTAAAAGTACTCCATTTACTTTTGGGCATTGTTTATCATGTAAACCCCACCAAAAATGACCATACCATGATTATCCCTAAATGATCACATTTATGGGGATTCGAGTCGAGCTTTTGACTTTGTTATCAAAAACAAGGTGCCTCGTGGGGGATTCTCATGCTTATCCTTGTAAATATTATCGTTTTCTAATAGTGTAACGAGGGGACTTGTGTTCTTCCAACCTTTCTTTCGTGGTTGCTTGTGATTGTGATTCATTAGGTTCATCGTCATCATTGAAGCCTCTCGTGTTCATTTTACGGATCACTCGAGCTTTGATCGTTGCCTTTGGAGATTCCAATAACCGATGATATCCTTTTATGTTCTAGCGTTTATCTTATTAGCATAATTTATAAACGGCTTTTAGGTTATTCGTTTTACCCTTTCCATGCTCGAGATTAAGCATTCGACTTCGTCTCTAGTATGGGGGTGTTTCACCCCTAGACTCGAAACATTAAGGACACTATTTAGTTTTAGTATGGGTGGGTGAGTAGATACTTCACCTTGCTTACGTCATCACGCAATCCAATATTCATTGTTTTGTTATCGTTTTGTTGTAAATAAGGCTAAAAATGGCCAAATTTTAAAAAATTTCTTGTTTTTCATAAGTGTTTAAGACACGAATGTAAGTTTTTAGATGGTGAAAGTAAGAGTAATTTTTTAATCGACCGTGTGTGTTGAGCACTAGCTTCGATTCCTTAACTTTTTAGGCTAAGTATCTTACATGAGGAAGAGAAATGATAAAGTTAATTATAAGTTACGTAATCTTTCACGATCTCATGTGTAGTAATTATTAGCTTATTCTCCCTACGCTTTTGTTTAAATAAATGTAATAAGTAAGGTCGTACGATTTAAAAGGTTAATTAGCTTCTAGCCCAAGATCGTTTAAAAGTTGTTCGTGTTCGAATAGAGTTCATAGCCAAGGCATAACTTATTGAAGCGGGATGCGAAGATTGGCAAGTTCCAAAAGGGCCCTAACAAGTCATGAGGAACTCCATTTTGTTACTAAAGATCCAAGATGATGTGAAGTATCATTATTCCAAAATCAATATGAAGGATCGAGACACACGACGAGAAGAAATATACTCCCCTAAAGATCATGGAGAAGTCTATCCAAAAAGACCCTAACAAGGTATGAAGATAAATATATCCAAGTCCAAAAAGGAGGCGGATCGTTGTATATCAAAATCCCAAATAACGATTGAAGAAAAATGATGAAGTCGTGGTCGAAGTTTGAAGAAATTCCATATATGAAGAGAAGACCATTATTTCAAGAACGTCTTCCAAGATTTGAAGTTCGAAACACATGCCAAATATCGGTCCGAGAAAGTTCTCAAATCATGAAACGAGTTATGCCAAGATATGAACTTAAGGAGCTTATGAGAAGCCGTTTTAAAAGATCGTGTCCTTTAGCTAACTATCAATTAAATCGTCCTACTTTATTTTCGACCTTAATAAAATATCGAAATAAGTAAAATGCATCCTCGTGATCATTAAGACAAAAATAAAATATAAGATACACCGTAGGAATAAGGGAGTCTAAGTACATAATTAACACTCATGAGTAATGATTGTGTTGCTAACTTACAATGACAATGATCTCGTTACACGCTTAGCATGGAATTGGGTGAAAATCGAGGACGACGAACTTATCTCTATGAGGCATTCACGTGTTCTTATTCTTTGACCCTAAAAGTCACTTAATCGTGATGAAAACAATACATTATGTCTAAAACACGTGTAGTAGTTTACTTACGTTTACATTTTCAATAAATGTCACATAAAAATGAATTTTAGAAGTGCTACGATACTTAATTCTAGCATTGCGTGGGGACAAGGCAATGGTTTAGTATGGGGGAGTGATCAGACTGCAACTATACATAGTCTCATCGTCCAAATCGGGCTTAAAACGCTTAAAATATCATTAAAATACCCTAAAATATGCGTGTGTTTGTTCATTGTGTATTTTAGGTACAGATATTGTGAAATCAACAAAAGATCACAAGATTCAAGCAAAAACGAACACGGGAAATGAAGCCAAATAAAGAACCGGACCCGAATCATAAATTTCCATTGAAGTCCTTGAAGTTTGAAGATTTGGCAAGATTGGTCTCTCATCTTTTGAAGACTTGTCACTTTTGGCCCTTGTAAATCCCAAATATTACAAGTATGGTTCTTAAATTTCAAGATTATACATGTTTGGCCTTTGAAGATTCAAGAAAATATAAGTTAAGCCCTTAGAACAAGTATGCAAAAGTTTGTGTGGCCAAAATAGAAGAAAGCAAACTTTATTATAAAGGGAAAATGGTTTTGGCTGATTAAAACTTGGAATGAAGAAGACTTGGGAATACAAGGACCATTTTGGCCAGACACACAAACTCATAACAGCCTATCACCTTTCCACCTCAGCCCCACCAACCAATCACATCTCCACACCTCATCACACCCCCTCCATGTCTGACTCCCACTAATCCCTTTAAACTATATACTAATCAACCTTTTTGAACTGATTATAAAATCAGTTAAATGAGTGGGAAACATTTATTATTCATCATCTTCCCCTAATTTCTTTCCTAAGAACGCTAATCCACATCTCCTAAATTAGAACAAATAAAAAAGGCGAAACCTCCAGATCATTGATTAAGTTTAACCCAAGCATAACCTCACTCTCACTTTTGTCACCACTCACCCCTGGGCCCCATATTGAGGTCCCCTACACCCATCACTTTCCCTCAAACCCAACACCCCGACCAAATCAACAGCCATTATGAAAACTTGTTCCCAAATGACTAATTCAAAGGCCAAGATCACTTCTCTACAACTGGCAATAGTACAAGCATCACTTGAGGCAAATTTGACCATTTTCAAATTTTTAGTCAAGGGGATTTTAGGGCATATCATGTGCTAGGGTTTTCATTTCTGTATGGTTTCTAGAATACTCTATAGCTTAGTATAAAAGGAGAATGCAACATGTGCATATCCCTTTGTTCCAGTTTTCAACTTTTGTAAACATTTTATGAACTAATATTTAGAGTGTTTTTAAAATCCTTGCAAAGTTAAGAACTGAGTTCTGTTACTTTATGTTTTAATGTAAACCATTTATCTTATTGCAACTTAGTTTAAGATTTATCAAAAAGTTAATTTGGTTAAAAGATTTTTGGCAAATTAAGGTTTTTGAGATCCAAAGTTGTGGACTGTGAAGGTTTGATTGACATCCAAACATGATTTTCAGGTTTTCATCTTTGTTATTTTGAGTTGGTTTTCAAAAGTTAGTGGTTTCAAAAGATTTTCATAAAATCTTGTTTTCTTTTTCTGGTTACTGTAGCAAACGCCAAGCCACAAGCTTCTCACAAAATCTTGTGACTCAGCTTTTACTATACTACCTTGCTTGTTCTCTGTTTGTTTCATATGTGCATGTACACAAGTCCTTTGAAGATATTTGTGGTGGTAGGAGTGTTGTAGTCCCCACCTTTACTCTACATCCAAACAACTACACATAAGCCATAAGCTCAAGCCTCTTGCTTGATGGATATGGCTTTTCAGCCATAGTGGGGCCCGGATGTGGGTCCCACGAGGTAGCCCCTAGGCTTTAACCCTCCTAAAAGTATAAGCTTGTAATTTTTTTTAGTTTTATGTGAATTTGTTGCCTGGATGTTTGTGCTAGTTGTTTATTGATTATTTTGCCATATTTAGAGATTTTATGCATGTTACTTGTGTCTTTATCAAGTTTGGTGTTGATTAGTTTAAGTCTACTTTGTTAAATCTTCATAGTCATAAGTTATAAGGGTGTTTGGTTGTACTGATTTAGGTAACCTAGGTATTACAAGAGTGACTGAGTTTGGTTTGAGTAACTTGCTTGTGGTCCATTTGCATTAGTTTGTGTAGTGGTTTAAGTCAGATAATAGTAAAGGAGAAAATTGCATGTTAAAATTTGCATAATAACTGCATAGAAAAATCAGTAGGTTAAAACATGTTAGATCTTGAGTTTTTCTTGCTGAAATCTTGTAAGTTGTTAAAGTTATTGGTAATCTAGGATTTGGTGCTTGTTAGACTTACTTTTTGGTAAGCTGACGCCTTTCACGTGAGTTGGACTAGATTTATATACTTTGCTACATGCAGGGAATTAATATGTAAAGTATGAATAGTCTAGTATTGGTAGGCCTATAAATACCCCCATGACTCTCCACGGGGTGTGGAAGTTTTAGTTTATTTTTCCTAGTTTTCATTTCACTTGAAATAAAATACACAACTTTCCTTTCACCTCTCTCTAACTTTCTCTCACTAGAACAACAATAGCTAATATGTTCTTTGATCATCCCCGACCCCCAGATCTATGTGCCTTTTTGATGCTTGTCAATTGGTATTAGAGCAAACCGGAGGTGTCTTGTATCCGTGTGTTTGTGTCGTGTGTTATCTGATTCGAGTTGTGTTAACAGATTCATTCTGTTATCAGAATCATGGTTCGTACATTGTTATGATTCATTTCTATCATGTTTCATTTATATCTATCCTCATCTGTTTGTCTCGATATATTATTTTTGTCCACTATTCTTGTCATGCCTCGTTACAATGTTTTTGTCCAATTTTTGGTACCTGTTTAGTTTTTTTTTGTCCCTGTCCTCCTTTATTAAATCTAATATGTTTAGGTATAAGACAAAATCATATGGTCCAACCATTTTTTCGGTATCTTCAAAGCTGGTCAAAAACCTTTTACGATGGGATATTACGATGGGATATTACGATGGGATATTCAGATGGGTGAGTGCGATGCAGTTTTCTTTACGATGGCTACCTTGATCGCATTGACTGCGATGGCTACTTTGATCGCATTGACTGCGATGGCTATTTTGATCGCATTGATTGAGATGGCTCGCATATTACGATGGCAATGTTACGATCGTATCATGCGATGGCCACTGCGATCATATCTTGCGATGGCTTGTCATGATGGATTGTTACGATGAGTGGTTCTCACATTGACTGCGATGGCATGTTGTGTTTAGTGAACTAACACAACATAGTGCGATGAAAGACACAGACACAGTACGATGGGTTTTCTCAAGAAAGTCAAAAAAGTGGAGTTTATATCAGTTAAATTAATATATCAGATTTAGACTCATGTTTTTTTTTCAAAAAAACCCATCAGTTTATACCTATAACATCATTTTCTTTTAACAAAACTAGTAATCCAAAACCAATCTTGTATCACAACACTCAAACCAGTAACTTTCAAATTCGACTCATGGACTTTCAAACCTAAACCGAGACCAAAACTGTAACAATATTCATCACTCCATCCTTTTATCTCCTCAAAACCACTCAATCTTGTCCTAATCCCATCATCACCTAAACCCATCATCTAGACCCGAAATTTTAACATACAAGATCTTGGTTAAACGTTTTTATTAATCTGTAAAAAAAATCGTTTGACATAGTATCATCATTGACCAATCTCGAATCTAATGATCTACTACACCAATAATCCTACCTGAGATCATATCAATGATCTTGAAGACTGAATTTTCCCTTTGTTCTTCATGATTATTCTTTTCTCGCTTTAAGCATATGAGGTCAGATGGGTGTTTATGATCCGATTAACAGATTGAGATGAGATTGGGAGATGGGTGATTATTGGGTGGCATGTATTCGTTTAAATCGCTTAGATGGCTATTCGATGGCATGTATTCGTTTGACATAGCTGGTAACGAAGATGGATTAAGATTGATTATCTATGATTGATCATGTTTAAGAGATGATATGTGGGCATATTTATTTTTGTGAGGTAGGCGGAGGTTTCCATGGAGGTGATAGGATGGATGGAACTGGCGATGTAAACAAGGTGATAAGGGGCGGACTTTACAATGTGTGTGAGATTTGGATTTTGAGCAGATATTTAGGAATTGATCATATTTTATATCTCTAAATGCTCGGTTTTGGATCTGTTTATAATATGTTGGGTGGACCGAGCATTGCAACATGTGTTGGGCCAAGAGTGAGGCTACTAAGGGTACACGTGGGTTTTTGATGGACCAACATGCCTAACTTTTCACTTTGTTAGATAAATATTTTGGATGGACCGGGTACAGAAAAACAATGTGGGCCGAACATTTGTCTCATGGGGCTTGGATTGAAATTTTTTTGTGTCGTATATTCAAAGTTTCTCATGGTTATTTTTTGGTGTTGGGTATAGATTGTCGGGCCGATCACTATTCAATCGAAATCATTTAGTGGGTCGACTAATTTTTGCAATTTAATTCGGGATGACTGACTAAAAAAATCTGAATTGTGCAAAATTAATCAGGTTAGATTAATTGGATTGAGTCGGATATTTCGAAAGAACCGAGTGATAAAATTGTTGTCGTGTTAAATGCTTATGGGACAGGATGTTACTACTTTGGCAGGTCGTTTAAACAGTGACATTCTGGCCGGATATCCGTTTTCGATCATAACACTTCTTCACGAACTACAAACACAACAAACACAACAAACACGATACATTACACTAAAACGATCCTTATCAAAAATTCACCTAAATTCCTAACGGCTATTACGGTTTATGTGATTACGAAGATGATTCGATGCTACTTATTTGAGGTTGAAGTGAGATTTTTCAGAGGCGTTCTTATTTTATCTTTAAAGGAGTACTTACGACTTTTTAAGATAACTTGTTCGAGCATATACGGTTATGAATAAGACTTGAAGTATCTAGTTTCCAGTGTCAAAGGGAGGATGGACGACGACATGGATAACTATCATTTTTGTGAGCTTCGTTGCGGTTCTCAGTGTCACACGCACTTGCAGTTGTGGATTTCTTCAAGAGATGTAGTACCTTTTCATATACCGCCTGTTTTGGTATAGGGTACTTTAGATAGGTTGTACCTTTTTAATACCGCCTTTTGGTATAGGGTACGTTTAAGACTTCTCTGCATCGCTCTTCATTCTACTATAGTGCAAGCTTAAGTTCAAGTTTGGGGAATTCTACTTCAGTTTCAAGTTTGGATTATCGGGTTATCTTCATCAGTGGTCACTATCAATAGCCTACATAATTGATAAGGGGATTCAGTTCGGGGTGATCTTAAGAGAATTTTGTTTAGAGAGATATTGTTGACATCTTCTCATATAGTAATGGTTACTAAGTAAGCGGTTCCAGTTGGCATACCACGTACACACATGAAGGATGATTCCCTTAATAGGTATCATCCTGGAGGGAGAAATGTGTTCATGCGGGGTCACTTGACTTTGGTGTTACCGTTTCTACATAAAGGGATAAGTTGTCTACATTCAGGACTTAATTAACTTTGATGTGGCAACTTTTTATCATCACTGTCCTGTCAAGGGAAATGTGCATTTCCGGGACTTAATTGACTCTGGTGCTACGTTTTACTTCATGTTCGGGATAGAGTGGGTACTTCTGGTAATCTATCATAGAATCAAGATTGGGATTGCTTCAATTTGTGAGAAAATGTTGATGACGTTATCACCTCCCACAGATTTCCTCTAAAGGATATGTTTGGGAGGGAGCAGTCTTTACTGCTTGTTTTATGAAAGGCCTTCTAGTTGGGAGGGAGTAAAACTCAACTAGATTCTACAAAGCTGAAGAAATAGAACTAGAGTATTCAAGAAGATAAAGGTCGCTGAAGACTGTCTCAAGGAATGCTGGAATTCAAGCTTTTCATTTTTCTTTATTTTTGCTTGTAGGAATCATTGTAACCAACTCGTGAGTCACCATCTTGGAGGGAGATTGTTAGACTTACTTTTTGGTAAGCTGACGCCTTTCACGTGAGTTGGACTAGATTTATATACTTTGCTACACGCAGGGACTAAATATGTAAAGTATGAATAGTCTAGTATTGGTAGGCCTATAAATACCCCCATGACTCTCCATGGGGGTGTGGAAGTTTTAGTTTCTTTTTCCTAGTTTTCATTTCACTTGAAATAAAATACACAACTTTCCTTTCACCTCTCTCTAACTTTCTCTCACTAGAACAACAATGGCTAATATGTTCTTTGATCATCCCCGACCCCCCGATCTAAGTGCCTTTTTTATGCTTGTCAGTGCTTTATATTTATGGTTTAGATGTGTTAAAACCAAGTTTTGGTGTGTTAAATTTCACTTGAATACCATCTATATCAGCAAAGTAGTCCACAGACCTATTGGTGTTCATCGGTGACCTTGGTTTGCTCAATTTATGTCATTTGGTGTATTGGACTTGTTGTTTTTGTGCTTGCTGTGACTCCCCACAGCCCAACTGGTTGTGGGGTGCCTTTGTATTCCAAAGAAACCAAGAAAGCAAGCCACAATCGTCCAAAGTTTGTTCTCTATGACCAAGTAGTGGGAAAAAGTTCTCACTGCTAGTTCTATTGTAGCCACTGCTACACTAAAAAGACAAGCATATCTGGGTTGTCACTTTCAGTCTTTCGATTTTTTTATTTTTAGTGCATTTATCTTAGCTTTTTCTAGTTTTTCAAATTTTCCCTGTTTTGTTTTATTATTTTAACATTTTTCACTGAGTTAATTTTTATTTTACTGTTCATTTGTATTTTCTAGATTTAATTTAAGTTTTAACTAGTTTTAATACAATCTATTTTTGTCTTTTAGTGTAAAAAGGTATTATTTTTCAGTTTTAATAATTTTATTAGTTTAAGTTAATTATTTTAAGATTTTTAGAATAAGAAATTTCACTGTTCACTTAGTTTAATTATTTTTTAAAATTAATTTAAGTTTAATTAGATTTTAATTCAAATTGTTTTTGTCTTATTAGGGTAAAAAGTTTTGTTTTCAAACTTTTTCATTTTTCTACTGATTAGTTAAGTAAAATAGGATTTTTCAAAAAGTCAAATTAATTTTAGCATTATTTTATTATTTTAATCATTATTTTAGTTTAAAAAGTGTTTTAGTGTTTAAAAAATGGAAAAATAGTTTCTAAAAATTTAGGAAAAATACCTTTTAGTGTTTAAATAATATAAGTAAGATATTTGTTTGATAAAATATTATTTTGGACTTTTTGTTAAATATATTTAATTTTAGGGCTTTAATTAGCATTTAAAATTGAATATTTATTTAATAAAATGTTTTAAAATTTATTTATTGAATTTTTATTCTTATTTATATTATTTTGGACTTAGTTTTAATTT
This sequence comes from Glebionis coronaria, assembly GCA_025667525.1. Lineage (NCBI taxonomy): Eukaryota > Viridiplantae > Streptophyta > Magnoliopsida > Asterales > Asteraceae > Glebionis > Glebionis coronaria. The sequence goes on along the minus strand of CM046879.1, from coordinate 499,075,853 downwards.
TTAATTAATTTTTAATTAATTTTTAATTAATTTTTAATTAATTTTTAATTAATTTTTAGTTTTAATTTTTAATTTCGTCGCGTTTTACTTATTTACATCATCGTTTTTACGTTTTACGTCATAGTGTAAACGTAGTGTAACTCGTCTTTTAATTTACTCTTCTCAAACCCAAAAACGACACTAAACTAAACTTGATTTTATATTATTGGCTTAACAACTACACCTCCGCCGAGAGCGAACTCGCACTTATTCGGTTTTACGGTTTTCCTAAATCGTAAGACTTATTACTTGCCCATTATACGTCTTTTTCCTAAAAGTGTATTTATACGTACATCGGTGTTTAAGGTCATTGTGTGGTTGTATCTGGTATTGGTGTGGTTTTGTGTTGAAAGCTGCATAACTTGTGTTTTTAAACCTTAATCTGAATCATGGCTAAGAACTAGTTTGTTTTAGGTCACTGTGAGTTGAACTTTGGTAATCACTTAGATTTCATGCTTAAATAGGATTGAGAAGTGATAAACCAAAGTTTTTGCAACCTGATAACTTGTTTCAATCATTCGAATCTCACCATTTGGTCAATTACATCAGCTAAGTGCTCATTCTGTTTGTTAATAGCATCAGTAAGTCACATAGGTCTCATATTAGCTTGAAAATGTTAACCAATGCATGAAAGTTGATTATGTGATCTTGATTAAGTGGTTTGCTGCTGTTTTATGCTTTTGATAAAGTTTTGTGAGCTTATACTTGCTTAAAAAGTTGCTTAAACCATCTGACTAGTTCTTTTTCATGTATGGGCCTTCTTTGAATTAACTGTATTAATTGGCTGTGTGGATTGTGATTTTCTTGCTTTTTCTTGACTCCCTACAACTCACTGTTGTAGGGGTGCCTTGTTTGTCCAAAGAAACCTTCTAAATCAAGCTAAAAAAGGATTTAGTCACTCATCAGTGGGAACTCCTTTCCCACAGAAGCTACGCACTGGTAGTGTTAATTTTCAAACAGCTTATCAATAAGCTATTTTAGCTTATCCAAACGTGCAACAACTTTCAATTTGTAACCAATCTTGCTTATTTCACCTAATTAGCTAATCTGGAAGTCTGTGGCCTTTGACTTTAGGGTTTGACTAGAAAACGAACTTGTTTGTCTTTTTCAAAAGTGCTTATTCATCATTTCAGCTTATTGAGTGTGCTTATTGGAAATATTTTTGATTATTTGTCTTAATTAAGTCATTTAAAACGTTTTGCAACTTGAATCGACTCTTGAATCAGCCTAGAACTTAAAAACGACTATTTTGTCGTTTTCTATAGAGAGCTTTGACTTATTTCAGGCTTATTTATTGAGCTTATTCAGAATTTATTTTTACAAACTGCTTTATTAACTCAAGAGAAGAATGTGTGTAAAATTTCAGCTTATGGCATTAGCTTATGGCTTAATGGGCCAAAAAGCCCATTAAGAATAAGTTGAGTGCTTACTAAGCTGTGATAAGCTCATTTTCAACTTTTGGGCCTTTAGAGTTTTTTGTTTAAAATCAAATTTTAAGCTAGACTAGAACTTTTGGGCTTATTTGGTTGACTTTTTGCTTATTGGGCCAAAAAGCCCATTTAACTTGGATTGTTTTCATTTTTGGCCCATTTGGAGGCCCATTAGCGATATTTAGGTCATTTCACTTTCGTTTTCTGTTTTATTAAGTTAAATAAACTAGTTTGCAAGTTTTTAGATTTTTTTATAAATTTTGAATTTTTTAATATTATTTTAATATTAATTTTCAGTTTTTAATCATTTTAAATAGTTTTAATAGGTTTTAAATTTTGCAAAAATACTTTTTAGCTTAAGTAAAATATTTTTGAAAGTGAAAAATCTTTTTTTGGGCTTTTTGTTTAATTTATTTGATTTTTAGGGCTTTAATTAGCATTTAGAAACTAAATTTTAATTAATTTTAAAAGTTTCAAGAGGTTTTGTTCATTTTTAAACCTTAATTATATTTTTAGGGATTTTTGTGATTTATTGGGAATTTTTAGAGTAATTTTTAATTTCGTCACGTTTTTACGTTTTACGTTTTATCATTCATCGTAGTTTAATTTTAATCGTAACCGTCATCATTTTCTTTTCCCCTTTTTTTTCTCAATATTAATCTCAAATATAATCAAGTTTAACACACACATTAAACCTCCTCGAGAACGAACTCACATCAAGGGTCATAAGTGTTTATGTTTTCCTAAACGTACGCTTAATACTTACAGCTTTTTACCTTGTTTTCCTGAACAAGTGTGATTTTACTACAACCATTGTCATAAATAAATAGTACTACCTCTGTCCCATAATTATTGTCCATGTTTGACTTTTTAAGTCTTTCTTCGTCAAATTTGATCTTATATATTTTTGTTTGTGTTATTTAATATTTGATGCATAATACATGAATGGATAGAGTTTTAAATATATTTTTCATTTGTATACTTTTATCAAGTAATATATAACACAAACAAAATAATTTTAGGTCAAAGTTAACGAAGAAAGGCCCAAAAAGTCAAAAGTGGACAATAATTATGGGACGGAGGTAGTAGAACAAAATGAATAAACGAGAAACATATAAGATCAGTAAAATTAAATAAATATCAGTTAACTTATTCGCGCCTATTATTATTGTAGCTTCCGTGAAGCCTGAGTAGAGTTCGTTCAATTCCCCTTGAGTCAGTTACTGGACTAGAGGTACGGATTTCCCCGTCCTTCAGTAAGGACTCCATTCTATGCATGATTATGATTCCCCGTCTCAGCCAAATATTTTTCCTCAGTATATGTTTTAAGCTTATCAGTAATCATTTTAATAACTAAATAAATTGTCTGAGCTTTATATACAAGCATGACCAGTTTATGTACTAGTTACGGAGGTACCGTAACCATGACACTAGAGGCACCGGTGTTATGACTCCTCTACGAGGGAGTGATTTCTCGCAGCGTGATAATTGTGTTTTTGTATACAAGTCTTAGGAAAGACGAGTATAAATGCGGTAAGTATTAATCGACACGATTTAGGAAAACCGTGAAGACGAATAAATTCCAAGTTCGTTCTCGAAGGAGGTGTGTGGATTAATGTGCCAATTATATAAAATCAAGTTTGGATTAGTGACATTTTTGGTTTAGAAGAGAAAAAGTAAAGACGAGCTACGACTACGATTAAACTACGACGTTGACGTAAAACGCGAACGTAAATACGTAAAACGCGACAAAATTAAAAATTAAACCTAAAAATTAATTAAAAGATTAAACTAAGTCTAAAATAATATAAATAAGAATAAAAATCCAATAAATATATTTTAAAACCTTTTATTAATTAAATATTCAGTTTTTAATACTAATTAAAGCCCTAAAATTAAATATAATTAACAAAAAGTCCAAAATATTATTTTTTTGAACAAATAAGTTACTTATATTATTTAAAGACTAAAAAGTATTTTTCCTAAATTTTAAAAACTATTTTTCTATTTTTTAATCTCTAAAAACTATTTTTAAACTAAAATAAGCATAAAAAATAATAAAATAATGCCAAAAATAATTTGACAATTTTAAAAATCCTAAATTACACTAATGAACAGTAGAAAATTGAAGAAGTTTGAAAAATGTAAAATTTTGCACTAAAAGACAAAACAGTTTAATATTAAAACCCTAATTAAGCTAAATTGTAGAATATTGATAACCTATGAATCTATGAAGTGGGTTGATGTTTTCTAGTGAGAGAAACTAGAGAGAGAAAGTGAGAGAAAATGTGTCTTTATTAATATTAAAACATGAACAACAACCAACCCCTTTCCATGGTGGAAAGGGGTATTTATACTCCAAGCAAACATTGGGCTTGGGCCGGTCCATGACAAGCCCATGGACCGGTTCTTACTTAACTTAATAAGTAACAATTAACTATTTGTTAACTACGAGCTATTACAACATAAATCATATTGTGGAGTGACCGATACTTCTAATATACGTTAAAACGTATTTCTAACAATCCCCCCCTAAGGGAGGTCACTCCACGTTACAAAGTTCTAAACCTAGCATACTATACTAAGTCTTCGTTCTTTAGCTCGTAGTCTTTTCTACTTTTCTTTCTTTTGTTGTGAATATGTTGGTTTGATCTTTTTGGCTTTGGCTTGTGAGCATTGTTCTTTGGCCTTTCACGTGCGATCTTTGCCTTTCTTGTGAATTTTGCCTCCTCGTGACTTCATGTTCCACACACTTACGTCTTTTTGTTGAATTCTCGAAAGCTTCAGAGTTTGGTACAGCGGAAGACTTCATCTTGTAATTTCTTGAATTTTTGCTAAACTTTGTTGCAAAAGACATAAGCATGTGGGAACGACTTCTACAGGTACACCGCAACACCACCGTCTTTAACTGGTACACAGCAACGCCACCGTCTTCAACAGGTACACAGCAACGCCACCGTCTTTAACAGGTACACAGCAACGACACGAATAAAATGGCTTTGAACATTTTATTCTAATTCGGTAGCATTTTACCTCCGGTCGGTGAAGACCGTTGGACGATATTAGATATCGTACCCGTGACGGATAGTTTCAATTAAGTAACTTCCTGACAGGATTTCGCGGGTAAACCCGTTCTCTTTATTCGACCGTCCAAAGCTGACTGCGAACATAAAGAGTGAATCACTTGGATAATTTATCCTTGTGATTTGAAGCCGTCAATTCATGAAACCTAGAACAAGTGAATTTCAATTAAGATTTTCACCATCGTTGCTTTCCAGTTGTCACGAGCTCAATTCATAAAGAATCTTGCACGTCACCTACCAAGTGCTGTTTGATGTTAACACTAGAAGGATTTCCACTCGTCACTGTGATCAATAAAGAGTCACTCTGGGTGTTCTGGCAAGATCATATGATAATGCGTAGAGGCCTGGAACGAGTTTAAGTTCAATTAAGAATTAAACCACTGTTTCTTTCCAGTTTTTCACAAGATTGGTTCTAAAAGAACCGCACGTGTAACCTACCATGAGCTTGTTTGATGTTGGCTCAAGCAGGATTTCCATCTTCATTGTAATACTTGCGTATTACTCGGATGTTCTGGCAATATTACAGGAATACTGCGTAGGACTCATGAAAATCTCTTACTTTTCACAGTGTGTGAGAAAGCAAGGAATAAATGGAAAGTGTCCTAATGAGACTTTTGATGATCTCTTGGCTCTAGACTCGATTGTGCGTTTTGATTTAGTGAGCGATGGCTGGAGAGGAGTGCCACCTTTTCAATACCAGTCTATTCGGAGTGAATAAACCAATAGATAACGTGTTGATCTCCGTGTGATTAAAACAAATACCTTTTGAGAGATATTTGAGTTAGCTGGGAAGGGTTGTGCATTGCATCACTGGGTCCATGATGTCTTTCTTCAATACCGAGAATCATTAGCAAAAATGACCTCAATAGCATATGTATTGACCCGGTTTCTGCCTAAAGTTGTAAGGAGGGCTTCTTTCTTTACACCCTTTATCTTTACAATTCTTTTTCATTCTTCAACCCCTTCAATGCTTACCAATACGTCATCACTAGCACCTTGTTGTGATTGTTCCAGTGCTAGCTTAAGTACTTGGTCGGCATTCAGCTACGTTCACAATCTTTCTCCACCTTTCCTAGGACTTCTAATTCTATCTAGGGAATTGTCCTTGGGAAGATTCCATCGGCTCTGATGAATCATTGGACTAAACCTATTCCTACCACCCTTTTGTCACCACATTCGTCGTGAATTAAGTGTGTTTTGGGAAGGAATTGCCACCATGAAAAATCATTGAAAATCACTTAAGGTACTTGTGATATTAACATCAAAAGTTTTGTACCTTAGGTGTTTTGTTCATCAAAAACGCTCCCCCTTAACACGTGCTTTACACATATTAAGTTGGATAATCGTTAAGTCTTTTTCATCTTTTAGCCAAGTATCATTTAAATCTCCTTAATCCCATTTTCTCCCCTTATCCAAAATGTTAACCATTAATATTTGGGATATTGAATGGATTAACCGGTCTTTGGGTAAAAATGAAATCGATGTTTGGCCATAGAACATGTTCATGCTCCCCCTTAAGTTAATAAGGGATAGTTGTAGTGCTTTAGTATGATATATTTTGAAAGATTTAGAATCTCGTGAGAAATTCTTGAAAAATTATCATACCTTAACACTACATCAAGCCATTAAAGCACAATATTCACAAATATACATATTCACAATTTGAAAAACCAATATAAAGTGGACCTGAAATGTACGACCCATTAGATGGATCGTTGCAGTAGCTTGTGGTGCACTAAATATGGTCTACCACCAACGAATCTTTCCAAGCTCCTCATCAATCTACGTTCACGGAGCTTTTGATCGATCTTCTTGATCACATAATTCGCCATCTGCCGATAACCCTTATGCCAATCCTCCGTCATCTCTGGCAAAGTCCCACCCGAGTTCAGATGCTCCAACTTTCCTCTGACTTGTAGAAGAGTCCCATCACTGTACTTATAAAGCTCACATACCCTCATAAACTTCATTAAACCTCGACTGTTCAAGTAGAAGATGCCGCAATTCGGAACAGAAATGCCGGTATAAGGACATCTATCTACATGTTGAGGTAGAACTTGATTCACTGGACGGGTTAAGTTGAGCTTCCTTTGATAGCTTTCGACTCCCAACTGAAGATCTTCAACTCTTTTCTTGATAACAACGCTTCGTGTGAACATACGAAGTGCTGTATTCAAGGCAATGAGATCTTCACGAGGAATATGTGTGAGTTGATCTCGGGTCATCAGAAGCAACATATCTTCAATATCCTCAAGGCGAATGATAGAGAAATCTCCCTGCTGGATTTTGTATTCTCTGTCATCCTCCCTTTTCAAGCGAATCTCCGTCACATGATAGTAGCCATTCTTGGCTTCAGTTTTCAACCCTAAGATGCTGGAGATGCGGATATCGGATCTAACGTTACTCCCTGAATTGACTAGACAGCAGCCCCTGTACGCCCTTCGAACTCGTTCGTCCCAGTGTGATGCACCTATGACAGCATACATATCATAATTATGATTTACCTTTGGGACCCAGAGTCGGTTTACCTTTTCCTCGATAAAGGGTATTGTCCCCCAGTTGGCAGCTTTCAGCAAGGTCAGGGAGGTTGCATACTTTGATGACCCCTTCAGAAGATACACAAGATCATTGGTGACGAAGAAGTCGAGAGCAATCTGATTATCTTGAGTAGGATCAAGTGGAGGTGGGGCTCTTTCTGATTCATGAAGACCTGGCCGTTGAACGGTGTTCAGAGCTTTCAGGATCTCATCGGCATAATACTCGAACTCCATTTGGGTCAACCGGGTTTTGGCGCGAAGTCTCTTATCCTTCAGTGCTTTCTTCACCAAAGATGGAGTAACCGAAGTCTTATACTCATGAGCAAGAAATGCACATAAGTCAATCGGACTGTGGATACGAAGATACAAAACATCTTTGTCAGCGTCGGTGATCGGATCATACTGCACCGCTGCCGTGATCCAAGCCTGTGGTGGTGCAGTCTCGTCAATCTCCAACGTGTCTGCCCAGTCCCTTGTGCTTGGAACAGTAGATTGAGGGTCTTGTTGTAGAGGAGTGGAGACGTGAACATCTGCTGGTTCTGATTCAGGCATCTCGGCAGTGTCATGGACGGGTGAGTGTTGTGCAGCTTCAGGTTCGGTTACCGATTCTGCAATCACAGGAGCAACAATAATAGAACTAACGGGGTTAGTGGTAACAGGTATAGATGCAGCGATAAATGTACCAGGAATCGATGACGCTGTTGTAGCATTCACATCGTGGCGCCACTTAGATCGTCTTGATTCCGTTGATGTTGATTTGTCCTTCTGCGCTGTATCTTTCTTGGACTTGGTTCCAGACTTAGCAGGTTTCTTTGAGCTGGTAACCTTATCCCCCTCTTTAGGTTGTTCACCCTCATCATCATCCTTATCGTTATTCGCGTTGCTCCCCTTAGCACTCTCCTGGTAACCATCACCACCATCATTACCATCATTATCATCATCATCCTCATCCTCATCATCATCATCATCATCATCATCATCATCATCATCATCATCATCATCATCATCCTTATCATCATCATCATCATCATCATCATTCTGATCATCATCACCACCATCATCATCTTCTCCTTCTTCTTCTTCTTCTTCTTCTTCTTCCTCTTCTTCTCCACCAGTACCGTCTTCTTCTTCACTCTCTTCCCTTTCTTCCTCAGGGAGAATGTGGTAGGGTACCACACTTCCAAATGTCTTGAACAACCTATCATCCTCCATGATAGCGTCATTCAGGGATTTGAAGAGAGCCCGTTGAATCCTAGATTTATCAAACGATCCAAGTTCCCTCATACGAGCCTTGAGGATCTTCTTTAATTCAAAATCCGTCAAGTCATAAGCAATCTTGTAGGCGGCTTCTGAAGGATTAGATGATTTGATCATCAAGTTATCAGCAGCGAGTGTCTTCAACTCATCACGCAGTTTAGGCATTAGGGATTCAACGGAGTCTTTCACTCTCTGCTCAATAGAAGCTTCAAGAGCTTCTTTCTGCTCTTTAAAGTCATCCTTAATAGCTTTAAGTCTCGTAATTCGTGCTTGATGCCTATCAGCTTCAGCCTTTTTAACCCGAGCAAGTTCTTCTGCATGAGCTTTACGTGTAAATTCCATGTCTGCAGCAAACTTAACAATCAACTCTTCTTGAGCTTTCCTAGATGCTTCTTCACTTTGAACTCGTCTATTTAGCTCTTGGCGAAGTTCATCCATCTCTCTTTTGTGATTGTCCGTATGTTTATCCAACATTTCGGCCATTACCAATGCAGCCATTGTAGACGTTGCAGAGCTGCTCTGGGTTGATGGAATAGGCTCGGTTGTAACTACGGTACTAAGGATGGGAGTTATTGGTGGTGGAAGAAATGGTGTTGAAACCGGTCTGGTTGGTACGGGTTGTTTTGGTGGAAGTTGAGTTGCTAAAGGTTGAGTAGACTCTTTTTCAACACTTGCTGAAACAGGGGGGTGGATGTCTCCTTCGAAGTAGAATACTTTTCAGGTGATCCAAACTCAAACACATCATCTGGTTCCGCGTACTCTTCTTCAATATTTACCCGTGCACCCGAACCACTACCTCCCGTGTCTTTCCTACTCCTTTCCATAGCTATCTTCATCGCTTTTCTCTCAGCCTTGTTAAGAGCAGGATCATCAATATCTTCTTCATCGTGGAGAACTAACTCATCAGCCATACCCTTTCCCTTCTTAACTGCAGTCTTCTTCTTTTTGGCTTTGGGTTCAGGTAACTCTGTTTGCTTCCGTTTACCTTTGCTCTTAACCGTGGTAGATGAATCTTCACCTGCTAGAATGCTTGCTCGTTGATTCTCAATTTCTTGTAGCAAGTTCTTGTAATCATCAGATGCGATAATCTCATCGGTCAGAAGATGACTGGGAATGGGACCAGGAATAACCGTATTCGAATGAGTCTCCTGCCTTAAGTCTACCAAATCGTCATCATCCATCGTGTGGTGACGACTACCTGCATGCTTATTAATGGATGCATCGTTTTGCATAAAGTAATGTATGATCAGCTTAATGAACCTAGGGTACTGGTAACTTTTAACCTTACCCTTCGTGTTTGTGAAGAGTTGAAAAGTAAACTCCTCCCACAGCAGTGATGCATAATCAATACCCATACCTTTAAACATACCATAAAACATCTTGATGATTGGCGGACGAACAGCATCAAACCCAGTTGTTTTGGGTGTTAAACATCGGCTTAGAATCCCAAAAATAGCTTTCCATGGTTGACCAACTTTGGCAGTAGTAAACTCAGACGCGGTTCTTATGTCAAGACAACCAATGGCAGTGAACATTTCCATGATCTGGTCCTTAGTCGGGTTGGCTGAGTATGATAGGTCTTTGAGTGTCGGCCGAAATCCAAAGATCTTCCTGAAGTCTGACACAGTAAGCGTCTACTGCTTGTTGTCCAAGGAAAATGTGATTTTGTTCGACGTTCTCTCTTTGGTAGCCCAGAACTCGTAAAGGTAGTCATAGGGCACTGAAGCACTTCTCCTTAGCGCATGCTTTAGATGAGATTTATCAAGCATGGCTGTACCTACCTTAAATCCATTATGGGTAGAGTGAGATACCTCCTTCAAACGGAAGTTGTTTGGAAGAAACTTTAGAGTCTTGGCTTCGGCAATGGCGGTGGCTCTGGTGTGTTGTAATTGTTGTACTGTAGGGTTAGTCATCGTCTCTGCTTAAGATAAAATACAAAGGTTGAAACATACAAATATGAATATCAATATGACTTTAAACCTAAGCATTGAACATATGACCTAATCCCTTTAAGCTTGTAAACCATACAAACATCTTCTATACGGAATAATCATTCAATTCGGAAAGATCAGACTTATGCGGAAAAATTTCTTTATTCGGAAAGTATAGGCCTATGCGGAAAAATTTCTTTATTCGGAAAGTATAGGCCTATGCGGAATAAAAGTTATATTCGGAAAGAATTGTCTATGCGGAATAAACTTTCTATTCGGAAAGAACTTTCTATTCGGAAAGACTTGTCTATTCGGAAAGACTTGTCTATTCGGAAAGAACTTTCTATTCGGAAAGACTTGTCTATGCGGAATAAAATTCCTATTCGGAAAGAACTTGTCTATGCGGAATAAACTTCCTATTCGGAAAGACCTTGTCTATGCGGAAAGACTATCCTATGCGGAATAAAAACTTCTATTCGGAAAGACTAACCTATGCGGAATAATCCTCCTATTCGGAAAGTTCTTTCTATTCTGAATAAATGCTCCTATTCGGAAAGTTCTTTCTATTCTGAATAAATGCTCCTATTCGGAAAGTTCTTTCTATTCTGAATACATGCTCCTATTCGGAAAGTTATTTCTATACTGAATAAATGTCTTATTCGGAAAGTCCTCCTATGCGGAATGTTTTCAACACTTATGTATTTTCTAATTAAGCACTAAATCGTTTGATTCAAGTGTTCTAAAGGCCATAGCAGTTCAATTGTTCTATTCCAAATAGATCCCTGGCAAAACCCCCAATTTTAATTAAACCCTAATGAATCAGTAACAATCGATTGTTTTCAATTAAAAAGAGTTAATTAAATTGATTTGCATGAATGATTAATCCGATTGAATACCTTTTGAAGATCTTGAACAAGAAGATGAATGATTGAATTTGTTTTGTGAGTTCGTGTGTTTGTATGTTAATGGCGGCAAAGAGTTAAACAATCAGAAAAGGTGAAAGAGAGAGAGGAGACAGGGGGGATGGATTTGACTAGGTCAAATTTTCACAAGTTTGACATATTGTCAACTTTACCCCCTTAACTTTTCCTCTTTCTTTAATCAAAATTCTTTTGTTTTTCCAAGTTTTAATACTTGTCATTTTGACCCTATCTTATGTAAACATCCCGAGCCTTAGTGATTAACCTATCTTAACACAGGCACAAATCTATTCATGATAAACTTATAAGTAACAACAAGACAAATGCCAAAGCAATCCAACCATTAACCATTGAGCTTTTTGAGTTTCCTTGAAAACTTTTGAAGATCTTTTTGATGTGAAAGATGATGTAACATTTTCTCCCCCTTAAACGATGACCCGTTTTCTATTTAAAGAGCTGTAGTCATTGTTTAACGAGGCACATGATGATGAAAAACATTTTCCAATTGATGTTTTGAAAAAGATCGATTCGTGGTGTCAATAAGATTTCTCTTATTTTAACAAATTAATGCACTGAGACGTACACAAATTCGTGTTAGACCAAGTTATAAAGTAAACTTGATCCCTTTGCATGATTTGGCTTGTAAATCATGCCCGAGAAAATTAATTCCCGTTCTGAGCCAACGTTTTCCAAGGAAATACGTGACTTTAATATGAAAACCGGGTTGCAGTCAGAAATAACTACAAGCCATAATGGGCATGTTTTAAAAAATTACAACTTTTATACGGACTCTATTTATGGCACCGTGTCAATATTAATCGACATTTCTAAGGCCGTAAATATTACCGTACTAAAAGACATGCCCGTTTTTAAAACGAAAAATATTTTTGGTTTTTTCTTGATTTTATAATTTTTATGGTTTTTCTAGGTTTTATATTTTTTATGGTTTTTCTTGGTTTTATATTTTTGGATTTTTCTTTTGTGGTTTATATATTTACGATAATATACATGATCACGAACAAAGGATACTCTGAATAGTTTACCACGACTATTCAGCTGATTCTTCTGCCAACTCTTTGAGAGTCGCTGGAGTGAATGATTTCATGCCAAGCTTGTCGATCAAAAACTCGATTCGTCCTCGATCTAAGGCTTTGGTGAACATATCCGCCAGCTGGTACTCAGTAGTGACAAAATACAGCTCGATCACTCCGTTCTCCACCTGCTCCTTAATGAAATGGTAGCGAATGTCTATGTGCTTGGCCCGGGAGTGTTGAACATAGTTGCAGCAAAGGGAAATGGCGCTCTTGTTGTCACAATACATCGGGATTTTGTTGAATCCCAAACCGTAGTCAGTTAATTGTGATCTCATCCAAATGACTTGAGCACAACAACCGGACATGGCGATGTATTCAGCCTCCGTGCTAGAAATTGCAGCGCTTTTCTGCCTTTTTGAAGACCAACTGATCAATCTATCTCCAAGGAGTTGCACAGATCCAGAAGTGCTACGCCTCGTGTCTTGACATCCAGCATGATCGGCATCTGCGTTTGATATTAAAGCAATAGAGGAATCTTTCGGATACCATAGACCACGATGAAGTGTTCCTTTTAGATACCGAAAGATCCTTTTAACTACATGTAGGTGCTTTTCGGTAGGCCGAGCCTGATACCGGGCACACATGCATACAGCAAATTGCAAATCAGGCCTGCTAGCAGTCAGATATAGAAGGGTGCCGATCATCCCACGGTAAAGTTTTGGATCGACAATAGTCCCATTCCTATCTTCATCTAACTTGGATTTCTCCACCATTGGAGTGTCCACAGGGTCACAATTTTCAAAGTTATATTTCTTAAGAGATTCTAGAGCATATTTGGATTGATTAATAAAGATGCCTCTGGGATTCTGAGAAATCTGTAATCCTAAGAAAAATGAAATTTTTCCCATCATCGACATCTGAAAGCGTGTGGACATTATCTTCTCAAAGCGATTTGACAATTCTATGTTAGTGGCAGCAAATATTATATCATCAACATAAATTTGTACCAGAATCATGTCGTTGCCTTCCTTGAGAGTGAATAGAGTGGGGTCCACCTTGCCTTTGGAGAAGCCTTCCGAAATGAGATATGTTGACAGGAGATCATACCACGCGCGTGGAGCTTGTTTCAACCCATAGTGAGCCTTCTTAAGCTTGTACACATGATTAGGAAACTCCGTACTGACGAACCCATCCGGCTGACTAACATAAACTTCTTCCCTTAGTTCACCGTTCAAAAATGCCGTCTTCACATCCATTTGATAGACGATCTTATTCATATGAGCAGCATACGCAAGGAAAAGTCTAATCGCCTCCAATCTAGCCACAGGAGCAAAAGATTCTTCAAAGTCTATACCCAAGGCTTGTTTATATCCTCTAGCGACTAATCTAGCCTTATTCTTCAATACCGCACCCATCTCATCAAGTTTAACCTTATAAACCCATAACAAAGTAAGGATGTTAACCTTGTCAGGGAGAGGACCCAATTCCCATACTTCAAGTCGTTGGAATTCATTTAGTTCCTCCTGCATAGCTTCAATCCAAGATGATTGGGTCATAGCCTGCTGCCAATTTTTAGGTTCAACTTCAGAGAGAAATGCATCAAAGTAGCAATAGAGTGCACTCTCTTGTAATTGATGGCGTGTAGAGACTGGTCGATCTAGATTTCCAATAACATTCCTGATAGGGTGATCTTTTGTCCATTTGGTGCTATGTTTTTCAATCCTAGGTGGTCTGGAGTGAACAATAGAAGGAGCTTCTTCTGAGGTAGACGCGGCTGAAGGGTTTTCAGGTATCGCTACACCAAAGAAAGGAAGCTCTTGCAGGTGAGCATATTCCAAGTCGTGATCAATAGAATCCTCTTCCACATCATTAGGCACAAGTCGGGGTGACGATTCAGGTGTAGTTTGAGAATCACTTGGTGAAGGTGCATCCGGTTCAATGTGAATTGTAGATGCATTAGATAAAGGTTCATTAGCTTGAGCAACCACTTCAGGAATTGGAGCAATTACTACAGGTGCTGGAACTTCATCAGTCGTGGGATCGAAGAATTCATCAAACAACGGTTGAAACAGTTTATCCCACTCGGGCCTTGTTGGTGGTAAAAATGATGTAGAAGTAGGATTATTGGGAACTAATCCAGAACTAATAGCACCGGTTCCCATCTCATGAAGCGCGGGTTCAGAGCTGTGTTGCTCAGAAGCCATCGCTGTCAGCTCATCGAAATCTGCGTCCATAGTTTCTACAATCTTGCCAAGACGACGGTTGTAAATTCGGTATGCTTTCTTGGACGGTGAGTAACCAATGAAAATACCTATATCGGCTTTCGGTTGAAGCTTACCCAAGTTCTCACTATTAATGTTTGGATAACAAAGAGCACCAAACACATGGAAAAATGAAACATCGGGTTTATGGTCATGTAGAAGCTCATAAGGTGTTTTTCCATGGCGTTTCCGAATGATAGAACGGTTTTGGGTGAAACATGCAGTAGATATAGCCTCTGCCCACAAGAACAATGGAGCGTTCGCATAAATAAGCATAGTCCTAGCAGCTTCCATAAGTGTACGATTCCGTCTTTCAACGACACCGTTTTGTTGTGGAGTGCGTGCAGCGGATGTTTCATGTGAGATACCAACTCCTTCATAGTACTCACGAAGAGTCTGGTTGACGAACTCTGTACCATTGTCTATACGAATACGGCGGACAGTAGTATTCAAACATACCTGAATGAATTTCAGAAAAGTGATGATAGCCTTCGGTGCTTCATCCTTTGTACGTAGAAATCTAACCCATGTAAACCTGGAGAAATCATCCATAATCACCAGAATGAATTTCTTACCGCTCACACTTTCAGTTCTCATTGGCCCACAAAGATCCATATGCAAAAGATAAAGTTTTTCTTGATTGGTGTCTTCAGCTTTGGGCTTGTAAGATTTCTTGGTGCTTTTCCCCCTTGAACACGCGGAACATAAATGGTCCTTGTGAAATTTAAGCTTTGGAAGACCACGAACTAATTCGTTTTTAGCCAGATGATTAATAGCATCAAAGTTAAGATGAGATAATCTGCGATGCTGATATCGCTCATTTATACGAGTTTTTCATAGCGATATTTGTTATGTTTTGTGTCCTAAACGTAATGGATAGACCCCATATTGCTTATATTTTGTGTAAAGTGTGTTTTGTAGGTTCTCAACTCACCATGTCTTACCGACAAGAAAGAGTTGATTCACCTTGAGGGTACGGCTCTTGGTGTGACACATCAAATCCGTTGATGGTTGCCAGGTTACCCAAAACTGGATGGTTTTCACTTGCCATGGTCCTAGACTGAAAAGTGGCTAATCCAAGGGGGTACGGCTCTTGGTAAAGATTTTATCAAATCCGTTGATAGCTGTAATAGCTTGCTTAAAGCTATAAGGTGTTCAATTCACCGATGCTTCATTGCTAAGAATTGGCGAGTCCAGAAGGGTACGGCTTCTGGTAAAGACATATCAAATCCGTTGACGGCTGTGATGGTTTGCCTAAAATCATCAGGGTACCCCCACTCACCATTGATTCACGTTCTAAGAGTTGGGCTGGGTTCTAGTCTCCCAGGGTGATGCTTATTCCACCAGAAAGACTGGCTAGCCCAAGAGCGAGCAGCTACTTGGTAAAGGCTCATCAAATCTGCTCATGTTGCTGTAAAGATTTGGGACCAAAAGGGGCTAAGCAAAACAAGTCAGGGAAATCAGTACCAGCCTCGAAAGACGAATTGCGGCGCAGCTTCTACCAGTTGCGGCGCAATTGGAGGGGCTACAGATCAATGTACTTTCGGAACACTAGTTGCGGCGCAAGACCTATATGTTGCGGCGCAACAGATGCAGTTACGAAATTGTGTTTTTATTCCTAATTAAGGGGGAAGCTAAAGAGTTAGTGGACATCATGGGACATTATTGCTAGACGTTTTTTGATGTCCCAGGAGGAGTATTTAAGGAACACAACATCCACACAAGATGAAGCATCCATTCATATCATCATACACTCAACATCCATATTACACACATCCATTCTTGAAGATATAATTCAAGAATCATCATCATCAAGCTTTAGCATCATTTTCATTATCATCATAAGTTTCTATTGAACAATTGTTACTTCAAGTTTTTACTTTGTTACTTTGAAGATCATTGGAACCTCTTTCTCAATTTGGTATTCATCTTCTATCATTTTAATAGCAAGATTAAAGTATGTCTTTTACATATTCAATTGTGTTTGTTACAATCATGAGTAGCTAATTTCTTTATACGTTTGCTTGGATTATGTGATGTTTATGTGTTAGATTTTGGGTTGGAAATTCGATTGATTTGTTGAGATTAATTGGGGATCCGTTTGGGTTAATAACTTAATTATCTTGTCAAAATTGTTTATACTCTTGTTTGGTAATCTAAAAACGGGTATTCGAAAGGAATCCGTAATTTTTACTAAAATAGGAACGAATTAATCGGCCTGTCTTTAGTTGATTATAAGTGAATGATATTCGAAAGGAGTCATTAACAACAATTTTCATAAGTAGATATTCACACAAACGCTAGCTACTAAATTAAGAGAAATCGGTTTAGGAGTTAGTAAGCTATTCGAAAGGAAGCTTATAAATTAATTCTCACTTATCAGCTTGAAACTTTATGCACTATTACTTGAGGTGTTAACGGTATTCGAAAGGAATCGTTGCATGGTTAGGTAATTGGAGAAATCCGGTATTCGAAAGGAACTTAGGATTTTACATTAGAAGTTTATCGATATTTTCATACCTAAGGAATAACTCATAGTCATTCACGGTCCAAGCAAGCGTATCTTTTATCCATATTTGAAATCTTGAATATTTTCACTGTTTTTATAAGCAAGTCTTCACTAAGACTAAAACCAATTTGTTACTCGTTACGCATTTTTACTAACTAATATTTCAACTATAAATAGTCCCTGTGTTCGAACCCGATATTTGCTAATACTATTTTACAATTGACAAGGGTACACTGCCCGTGTTATAATCTAGTAAAGGTTAATTTTGGGAAAACTAGATTTTTCGCATCAAGTTTTTGGCGCCGCTGCCGGGGACTTGATTTAGTTGAAGTTTTTAGTTTATTGTTTGATTACTTGTTTGAATATTTTTCACGGGTATTTTTGTTTGTGTTGTGATTTTCAGGATTATTGATTGTGTATGTACACGAGATCCCAAGGGAAACAAGTGCAAAGTCCTCTTTCGGATCCGGAAAAACTTTTGAGGAAACGGGGTTTAGGAGCAGCCGCTTCGGTAGTTTATAGTGAAAGCATATCCTCCGAGGATAAAGTTGAACTAGTTTTTGAAGAAGAAATGACAGACAACGGAGACGATGATATTAGACTAGAAAACCAACCCAATCCTTTTGACATACCGATGATCGATAGGAATAGGATGGTACCACAGACGAATGGGTCGGCTATTGTGGCACCGGATTTGGGGGATGACTTTTCCGTTAAAGGTCATCACTTAAAGATGATTCAAGATAGTACTTTTGACGGACATTTCAAGTCCGACCCGCACAAGCATGTGGCGAGTTTCATAGAGACATGTAGAATGTTTCGATATGGAGCGGGTCAAGAGGAAAGCGTTATGCTAAGTTTGTTTCCATCGTCTCTCACGGGAGAGGCGAAAACGTGGTTTAATGAATTAGAGCCGGGTACGATTGCAACTTGGGAAGAAATGAGGGAGCTTTTTGTAACAAGATTTTTTCCACCCATCTTGCGCAGGAAGCTATTGAACCAAATCCGTTCTTTTCAACAATGGGACAACGAGACCATAACAAGTGCTTGGATTAGGCTTAAGGAATTGTTAAGGAACTGCCATGGGCACGAGTTAGATAAAGATGAAGTTATTGATATCTTCTACTACAGTTTGGATAGTCGTTCTCAACACGACTTGGATTTGGCGGGTGGTGGCAGTTTCCTATACAAGTCACCAAACGAGGCTCACCGAATGATAGAAGACCAAGTTCAAGCTCATATTGCTAGGGATCGGGTTAATAGGAATAGGAGAGTTAGAGGAACGGTGAACCAAGTTGAAGAAGGAGGTAGTAGTGGTAGCAACAAAGAAGTGGTGAACGAGATTAAAGCCTTGGGTAATGAAATGAAAAACCGAATGGGTCGTTTGGAAAAAGATGTACACTTAGTGAAGAACGGTTGCGGGAAATGCGGGGGACCTCACTACACGGATGATTGTGAGCCGAAATCTGAGGAGGCTAACTATGCCAACTATGGGTATCAAAACCGGGGAAATAGTGGGTATGGAAATAAGAATCAGGGAAACAGAAATGAGGCGAGATTTCAACCCAACCAATCGAAACAAAAGGAGGAGCATACCGAACAGAATTTTGAGGAAATGATGAAAGATTTTGTCTACTCCCAAAAGGCAGCTAATGATATGATGGCTAACTCCATGAAAGGATTCACCGCAAAATGGGAGCAAAACCAACGGAACACCCAAGCTAACATGCAAGACTTGGAGCGAAAATTTGAAAGATTAAGTGAAAAGTTCTCGAACCGACCAACGGGTCAAATGCCAAGTTCAACCCAACCAAATCCGAGGCAAAATCAAAACAACACCGGAGGATCATCGAACCAAGGGTCGAAGTATGTACCACCAAATAATCGTGATGAGCAAGTGAACGTTGTGGAGACTAGGTCGGGACCTAAGTATGGGGGGGACCGAAAAATGGTGCTGAACAAAGACAAAACGGAAATTTCAGCTGAAACAGACATCTTGCGCCGCAACAACAGGGACTTGCGCCGCAACTCGTACTCCGTGGGGAACCCGATTGTCATTGACCAACCAATTGCGCCGCAAGATGACGTAGCTGCGCCGCAACTCGAGATCCGAGACTTCAAAAAGAACCATGAACCCATCGATAGTGATTCGGACGACGAGGAAGAGATAGAAATGGAGTCGAGACCTGGGAAGGAACCAAAGGGTGATAATAAAGAAAAAGAGCCGGAAATCGAACCAAAAGGGCCATACAAGCCACATATCCCATATCCGCATAGACTTCGAAAAGAAAAGAAAAAGGAACAATACGGGGAATTCATCGAGTTAATGAAAACTGTTAAGATTAATGTTCCTTTAGTTGATCTTATTGCGGGTATGCCAAATTATGCAAAATTCATGAAGGAACTCGTGAGCGGGAAAGGTGATTACATGGAGAAAATCACCGCGTTCTTAAATGCCGAATGTTCAGCAATTGTGAAGAGGTCTATTCCACCGAAACTTGAAGATCCCGGAAGTTTTCTCTTAACTTGCACTTTTAATGATAAACTTACTTTTAGTGCATTAGCGGATTTAGGGGCAAGCATTAACTTAATGCCCTACTCTATTTACACTAAATTGTCTTCAAGTGTTTTAACCCCAACACGTATGAGTATAAGATTGGCCGATCGATCTTATCAATATCCATTGGGTATTGCCGAAAATATGCTCATACGGGTCGGAGAATTTTTATATCCCGTGGATTTTGTTATTCTTGAAATGGAGGAGGATGAAAAAGTTCCTCTCATTTTGGGTAGACCATTTTTAAACACCGCGGATGCTATCATACGGGTTCGGGATACCGAAATTTCTTTGGGTTTGGGTAATGAAAGGGCAACATTTTCTTTGAAGCAAGCAATGAAACATTCATATTCTACAGATGAATCTTGTTTTAGAATAGATGTTCTAGATGAAGCAGCTTATGACCTTGATTGGGAAGGCATTTTGGAAGCAGAGGCGGAAATGGAAAAGCTGAATTCCATTGTTAAAGAAGAGGCGAATGAAGAGGGAAGCTCGGATGAAGTGAAGGAGTTGGTGGTTAACGACGGGGAGAGGATCAAGACTTCTATTGAGGATCCTCCGAAGGATTTGGAACTTAAGCAATTGCCAGCACATCTCGAGTATGCATTCTTAGATGGTAATTCTAGTCTCCCAATTATTATTTCGTCTTCACTTTTGGAAGACGAAAAGATTAAATTACTAACGGTCCTTAAAAGCCATAAAAAGGCTTTCGCTTGGCGTATTTCTGATATTCCGGGTATAAGTTCTGATTTTTGTAAACATAAAATTAACTTTTTAGATGATGTAAAACCTGTTGTCCAAAGACAACGGAGACTTAACCCGAATATGCAGGATGTGGTCAAGAAGGAAATTGTTAAACTTTTGGATGCAGGTATAATTTACCCGATAGCGGATAGCCCCTGGGTTAGTCCGGTACATTGTGTGCCCAAGAAAGGTGGAATGACTGTGGTGTTGAACGAAAAGAATGAATTGGTACCGACAAGAACAGTGACGGGCTGGAGGGTTTGTATCGATTATAGGAAGTTAAATGAGGCGACTCGAAAGGATCATTTTCCATTGCCATTTATGGATCAAATGATAGAAAGGTTGGCGGGGAACGAGTTTTATTGTTTCCTTGATGGTTTCTCGGGTTATTTTCAAATTCCAATTGACCCCGAGGACCAAGAGAAAACAACATTTACTTGTCCTTTCGGCACCTTTGCTTATAGACGGATGCCATTTGGGTTATGTAATGCACCGGGAACATTTCAGAGGTGTATGATGGCGATTTTTCAGAATATGATTGAGAATTCCATGGAGGTTTTTATGGACGATTTTTCGGTTTATGGGAGTTCATTTGATGGTTGTTTAGAAAGTTTAGATAAGATGCTAGCACGGTGTGAAGAAACAAATTTGGTGCTTAATTGGGAAAAATGCCATTTCATGGTGAAGGAAGGAATAGTATTGGGGCACAAAATTTCTAAGGCGGGAATTGAGGTTGATAGAGCAAAGATTGAAGTTATAGCAAAGTTACCACCTCCAACGCACGAGAAATCAGTTAGAAGCTTTCTAGGACACGCGGGGTTTTATAGGCGGTTTATTAAGGATTTTTCAAAGATAACTAGGCCGATGACTCGTTTGTTAGAGAAAGATACAAAGTTCGAATTTTCGGAGGATTGTATGAAGGCATTTGAATTGTTGAAGGAAAGATTAACGACCACACCCATTCTAATCTCGCCAAATTGGGATCTACCCTTTGAGTTGATGTGTGACGCGAGCAATTTTGCGGTAGGGGCGGTATTGGGTCAAAGGATTGAGAAACATTTTAGGCCGATTTATTTTGCAAGCAAGACATTGAACGAAGCTCAGCAAAATTATACCACTACCGAGAAGGAGTTACTAGCTGTTGTGTTCGCGTTCGATAAATTTCGGTCTTATTTGGTATTGAGTAAAACGGTAGTGTTCACGGATCACTCGGCCTTGAAGTTTCTGTTTTCAAAGTTAGATGCGAAGCCGAGATTGATTAGGTGGATCTTACTTTTGCAAGAATTTGATGTGGAGATCCAAGATAAGCGGGGTAGAGAAAATGTGGCTGCGGATCATTTGAGCCGTTTGGAGAATCCGAGTCTTGGAGCTTTGAATGAAGAGGATATTCGAGACACCTTTCCGGATGAAAGGTTGGCATTTGTTGGAAAAGCAGTTGGTGAACGAGGTCCTTGGTACGCCGACATAGCCAATTATTTAGCAGGTGGAGTCGTTAGTAGATTGCTTACTCATCAACAACGGAAAAAGCTATACTCGGATGCCAAGTATTACTTTTGGGAGGAGCCGTTTCTATTTAGAATGTGTGCCGATGGAATGGTGAGAAGGTGTGTTTCTGGAGCCGACACAAGGCGAATTCTCGATGAATGTCACCATGGTCCAACGGGAGGACATTATGGTCCAACCGTGACGGGAAAGAAGGTGTTTGATGCAGGTTTCTATTGGCCTACTATTTTTCAGGAAGCACGCACCTTAGTGAGGACATGTGATTCGTGTCAAAGGCAAGGAACGGTTACAAAACGAGACGAGATGCCGCAACAAAGTATACAAGTGTGCGAAGTGTTTGATATTTGGGGAATTGATTTCATGGGGCCGTTTAAACCGTCAAACAAAAATGTCTACATCTTGGTGGCGGTGGATTATGTATCAAAATGGGTCGAGGCAAAGGCACTACCTACTAATAATGCTAACGTTGTTATTGAATTTTTGCGAAGCTTGTTTTGTAGGTTTGGCATGCCAAAAGCTTTGATAAGTGATCGGGGAACCCATTTTGCAAACGCCCAAATGGAGAAAGTTTTGAAAAGATATGGGGTACAACACCGGTTTTCGACTTCCTACCACCCTCAAACAAGTGGGCAAGTCGAAAATACCAATCGGGCGATTAAACGGATTTTGGAAAAGACGGTCAACAATAATCCGTCTTTATGGTCAAAGAAATTGGATGAAGCATTATGGGCATTTAGGACAGCTTACAAAACTCCGATTGGGACCACCCCGTTCAAGATGCTATATGGGAAAACGTGTCATTTACCCATGGAGATAGAGCATAAGGCATATTGGGCGCTTAAAGAATGTAGCATGGATTTACTAGCTAGTGGCGAAACTAGATTTTTACAACTCCATGAGCTAGACGAGTTAAGATGGAACGCATACGAGAATTCCGCTCTTTATAAGGCAAGAACTAAGATGGTCCATGATTTGAAAATTAGGCGGAAAGAGTTTAAGGAAGGGGACAAGGTGCTTTTGTTTCAATCGAAGTACAAATTTAAAGCACCTAAGTTGAGATCAAAGTGGACGGGTCCGTATTTGGTGAGACGGGTCTTTTCGAGTGGATATGTGGAGTTAGAAACGGATGAGGGCGGATCATTTATTGTTAATGGTCAAAGAGTCAAGCTATATCATGAGGAAGATGAGGAGAACGGTATGACGATGGAGGATGGGTTTTACCCGTTCTAGATTCTCGGCACAACGAGGAGTCAAGCTCATGACTCGAGGAAAAAAACGAGCATTTCCGGATTAAACCCCGGTTTGTTGTATCATTTCTCTTTTAACTTCTCTTATTTTGATTATTTTTACTGACTTTAGTTATTTTAGTAACTTAGGAGTTTTTATAGTATGTTTTAGTATTAGTGTTTAAGTCAATTAGAAGGAAAACATCTCGGATCAAGAGTTGCGCCGCAACTCCTCTGTCTTGCGCCGCAAGTTAGGATACGAAAATAGTTGTAATTTTGGTGTTTATTTAGCTGCGCCGCAACCCATGGTCTTGCCCCGCAAGTCCGGATTCGAGGGTGGTTGATAAATTGCGTGTATACAGTTGCGCCGCAACTAGTTTTCTTGCGCCGCAAGACGTTCATGTGTGGATAAACATCAGTTTCTTATCTTTTAAAAACCCTCACACATATTATTTCTCTCACACAATCTTAGCGCCGCAGCAAACACACAAAAACACACACTAATCTCCATCTTCGAATTTTCATCAAATCTTTTCTTAAAAATCAATCAATTCATTCATGAGGAGATCGGTATGTTGTATATTCCTTTTAAATTCTTAATTTTAGTTTTAATTAGGGTTCTTGATGTACAATTAATTTGGGGGAAAGTTTTTAATTAGGGTTCTTTAGTATTAAGATTAGTTAATTAGTAACATAAGTTAATTAGGCCTAATATCGTTTAGTGTTAGGATTTTTAGGTTTAGATTTGGTCTTTTTGGGGTTCCTTGTTGCTGCAGTTTTTGCCCAGAAAACACCCAGTTGCGCCGCAAGAGGGAATAGCTGCGGCGCAAGAAAGAGCCCGAGACAGAATAATAGGATTCTAACAATGTAGTTTTGTTTCGTTGTTGTTGTTGTTTGTTTTTGTAGGGCAAACGTCAAGCTGTTGAGGAGCCAGAGATGGGAGAATCATCCAGAGCACCTCGAGTGACCCACTCATCGGTTCCATCCGCTGAATCCATGCTCATGAGACAAGAAGTGCACCCTTGGGGATTACACGCAGTATCACATGCAGCGATACCAGCCCATGTGGGATTATATGGCCACTTCCCAGTATCATGTGCAGAATTCCGAGGCAGCAAGTGGGTGGACTGAATACAACCCACCTCCCATGTGGTACCAACCACCACCTACGGATGATGAGTGAAGAAGTTGAAGCCGTTTGTGGGGCTTCTTTGATTGTTGTTGTACTTTTTCTTTTTCAGTTGTGTTTAAGACTGGCATTAAGTTCAGCACGTGCGGAGTAGACTCGGAATTCAGACCTCATCAATCGGAACTCGCACGGTGTTATTTTTTCTTTTCCCTTTTATTTTTCTAATTTTATTTTAATTTCCCTTTTAGTTAGATTTTCTTTTGATGGAACACATTAGGGACAATGTGTTAGTCAAGTATGGGGGGGTGAGTCGGGAAATTAGTTAGTTTTGTCCCCTATAACGTTTATTTTAGTCCCATTTGAGTCATTTAGAGTCTTTCAAAAAAAAAAAAAAAAAAAAAAAAAAAAAAAAAAAACATTACGGTTTGAGTCGGATTTGCTTAGGGACAAGCAAATGCTTAAGTATGGGGGGTTTGATATCGCTCATTTATACGAGTTTTTCATAGCGATATTTGTTATGTTTTGTGTCCTAAACGTAATGGATAGACCCCATATTGCTTATATTTTGTGTAAAGTGTGTTTTGTAGGTTCTCAACTCACCATGTCTTACCGACAAGAAAGAGTTGATTCACCTTGAGGGTACGGCTCTTGGTGTGACACATCAAATCCGTTGATGGTTGCCAGGTTACCCAAAACTGGATGGTTTTCACTTGCCATGGTCCTAGACTGAAAAGTGGCTAATCCAAGGGGGTACGGCTCTTGGTAAAGATTTTATCAAATCCGTTGATAGCTGTAATAGCTTGCTTAAAGCTATAGGGTGTTCAATTCACCGATGCTTCATTGCTAAGAATTGGTGAGTCCAGAAGGGTACGGCTTCTGGTAAAGACATATCAAATCCGTTGACGGCTGTGATGGTTTGCCTAAAATCATCAGGGTACCCCCACTCACCATTGATTCACGTTCTAAGAGTTGGGCTGGGTTCTAGTCTCCCAGGGTGATGCTTATTCCACCAGAAAGACTGGCTAGCCCAAGAGCGAGCAGCTACTTGGTAAAGGCTCATCAAATCTGCTCATGTTGCTGTAAAGATTTGGGACCAAAAGGGAAATCAGTACCAGCCTCGAAAGACGAATTGCGGCGCAGCTTCTACCAGTTGCGGCGCAATTGGAGGGGCTACAGATCAATGTACTTTCGGAACACTAGTTGCGGCGCAAGACCTATATGTTGCGGCGCAACAGATGCAGTTACGAAATTGTGTTTTTATTCCTAATTAAGGGGGAAGCTAAAGAGTTAGTGGACATCATGGGACATTATTGCTAGACGTTTTTTGATGTCCCAGGAGGAGTATTTAAGGAACACAACATCCACACAAGATGAAGCATCCATTCATATCATCATACACTCAACATCCATATTACACACATCCATTCTTGAAGATATAATTCAAGAATCATCATCATCAAGCTTTAGCATCATTTTCATTATCATCATAAGTTTCTATTGAACAATTGTTACTTCAAGTTTTTACTTTGTTACTTTGAAGATCATTGGAACCTCTTTCTCAATTTGGTATTCATCTTCTATCATTTTAATAGCAAGATTAAAGTATGTCTTTTACATATTCAATTGTGTTTGTTACAATCATGAGTAGCTAATTTCTTTATACGTTTGCTTGGATTATGTGATGTTTATGTGTTAGATTTTGGGTTGGAAATTCGATTGATTTGTTGAGATTAATTGGGGATCCGTTTGGGTTAATAACTTAATTATCTTGTCAAAATTGTTTATACTCTTGTTTGGTAATCTAAAAACGAGTATTCGAAAGGAATCCGTAATTTTTACTAAAATAGGAACGAATTAATCGGCCTGTCTTTAGTTGATTATAAGTGAATGATATTCGAAAGGAGTCATTAACAACAATTTTCATAAGTAGATATTCACACAAACGCTAGCTACTAAATTAAGAGAAATCGGTTTAGGAGTTAGTAAGCTATTCGAAAGGAAGCTTATAAATTAATTCTCACTTATCAGCTTGAAACTTTATGCACTATTACTTGAGGTGTTAACGGTATTCGAAAGGAATCGTTGCATGGTTAGGTAATTGGAGAAATCCGGTATTCGAAAGGAACTTAGGATTTTACATTAGAAGTTTATCGATATTTTCATACCTAAGGAATAACTCATAGTCATTCACGGTCCAAGCAAGCGTATCTTTTATCCATATTTGAAATCTTGAATATTTTCACTGTTTTTATAAGCAAGTCTTCACTAAGACTAAAACCAATTTGTTACTCGTTACGCATTTTTACTAACTAATATTTCAACTATAAATAGTCCCTGTGTTCGAACCCGATATTTGCTAATACTATTTTACAATTGACAAGGGTACACTGCCCGTGTTATAATCTAGTAAAGGTTAATTTTGGGAAAACTAGATTTTTCGCATCAGATGCCATAACCATGACTTGGTCTTAGATGCTTTAGAGAGAAGACATACTGGAGAGGCGGCCATCATGTCTTGTAAGGACAAGGTATAAAGATTTGCACCACGAGATCCCTTCAATAAATCTTTTCCTTCCAAGTTGCGGATGAAACAAGTGTGTTGTCGAAAAGCAACCTCAAGGTTGGAATCACAAAACTGTCCTACTGAGAATAAATTATGACCAAGACCTTCGACATAGTATACCCTTGAAATCGTCACGTTTCCAATCTGATATTCACCATACCCCATTATCTTTGCTATATGATCATTCCCGAATTTAACCGTACCAAGAAACTTGCTGACGAAATTTCGGAGCATCGAGCGATTTCCGGTCATATGTTTTGAACAACCGGAGTCCAAATACCACAGGATGATTTGGACCACCTGAAAATATCACCACACAAAGACAATGTAGAGGTATCGGAATCTGAGTGTTCCTTGTTATTAGCAGGTACAGATTTAATAATCTTAGATTTGCTAACTCTAGGTTTCTTAGATTTCCTAGCCTTCTTCTTCCTAATTGGTGGTGTAGATTCTAGTTGGCTTAAATCCTGAGGTATTTCTTCACTGATAGGCACTATAGTGGGGGCTGACCTAATTAAAGGGCGCTGTTTCCATACTTGAGTGCGAGTGTTCCTAACTAAAGGACGCTCAGACCTAACCTCAATGGATGCATTCCTAGTTAAAGGGAACATTGTTCCATCTAATGTAAAGGTCCTACTAGTGGGACGCCATTGCCAGCCAACCTGGGCACGAGTTCTACCCGTTGGCTTCCATTCAAGACCATTCTTAAGTGCATTCATTTCATTCACATGATCAATAAGACACAAATCATGACGTTGGGAAAACATACATTCATTACAATTCCAACATTTTAAATCAGAATTCACAAATGGTTTCGGCTTCTGCACAGGCGTAGAGCTTTTAGTCTTAACATGATTCTTCTTATTTAAAACTGAACTAACATTCCTATGGTGATCTTCTACTTTCTTCTTTTTGGCACTACTAGTGGAGGGCTTGATCTTATCTTTCTTGAGTGGCGATCCTTTAGCCTTAGTAGTCTCTTTTAATCCTGTAGAAGGCAAAGTGGGAATATTAGCAACAGATTTTAAAGGTGCCTTACTTGATTGTGCCAATGACGGTTTTTCTCCTGGAGTCTTATTAAATGGAGTTACAGCAATGGGCCTATTAGTGAGTAGTGCAGAACCTGGTGTACCTATGTATTGCAAATATGCTAAGCAATATTGAACTCGCTTAATGTATTCATGAGCCGAATAATAGTAGCTACTTGAGGGATCTAAGGCATAAAGATCGTCTAAAATATCCCTAACAAGATCTACATGCTTAATGGCATTCCTCATATAATCATCATAGGTAACCGGGTTTCTCTTATGAAGCGGGTTCTTATAAAGCACTACTGACTTGGTTGTTGGAGCACTAGTGGACGGTGTAGAGTCGGTAGCTAAGTTATCAACAACTTCTTGTCGGGTGAGAAGAAGTGTCTCCTTTAACTCAGCCAAAACCATATTTTTGTCAATGAGCAGGATGTTCAAGTCAGAGATTTCCTCGCACTTTTGGTTCAGTTGTTCAACATAAGATTGTTGCTGTGCCGCATTAAAAGCGAAGCGTTCTTCTAGTGAACCATAAAGAGCGGATAGTCCCAGTCTTGTCCGATCCATTTCTCCTAGAACAGACGAAAGTCTAATTTCTAAAACCTGGTTTTTAGACTCTGCAGCCTCTAGTTCCAATTGAGTGTTTCATTTGATGACACATCTCTCTTCAATCTCATAATCTCTTCCTCTAATGCCTTAACAATTGCAATCATCTTGTCACTCGTCTCAACACCGTTTTCACAACCATTTGATATCAAAAGATTCTCATTTTGAGTTTGTTGTTTTAATTCTAAAGATATACAATGTTGTTCTAGTTGATTAAAGCGTTTTGAAGTAAATTGTAAGAATCTTGTAGCTTTAAAAACTCAGCGTTAGATTCGTGACAAGACTGATTATCTACCTCATTTACAGTATCAGCAACATTTACAGAGAGATCACAAACATCATCACAAATATCATTACAAATATTCACAGCATCACAATTAATCATAGCGGATGTAAGCTCATTCGAATAATTAACATTTACAGTCGTAAGCACATCACACGAGATTACTGCAGACAAGAATCGGTCATATTCGGTTAAAATCTTTTCTTTTTCAATTAGTTGTAGTTCGTAAGCGGTGTCCATTTCATAAAACACTTTTTGAACTTCACCAATTTCAAACACAAGATTTTCCTTAAGAGATGCAAAAATTCCTTTTAGACTTTCGACAAACGGATTGATCTCATTTTTAAACACCTCGTTCATATGTTCGAAAGCCCATTCTCCGGCGTTTAGGCCATTTGAAGTCGTACGTTCCAAAATGACCTTGTCAAAATTAGTAAAGTATTGATTAATCTCTGGCAAGTTTAACCATACAGTGCTAACAGGTGGAAGATCCTTTGGAATTTCCTTAGGACCTTCCATATTGACAAGTGTAGGAAAAGTACTAGGGTTTTCTTCATCTAATATGTAGGTTGGTGCTGTTATGAGATCTTTGTCCATATGGAAGCGAATTCTAAAATCCGTTTTTGCAAGCTCCTTATTCAATTTAAAATAATCACACTCGGGATATTTTGCAGAATTGTATGACCGATCCTCATCAACTAGATCCTTACTTGTTCGATCACCAGGAAAAACAATCGGGTCTAAGGCCAATCCTAATTAAGTTGCATTATAAAGTCTAGGACTATGTCTTAAAGCTTGTTTTGCATACCGTGGAATAGGGGGAAGGCCTTTTTGACGTGATAAGTTAAATTCTCTAAATGAAGCATCAAATAAGTGAACTAGTTGAGAAGCAGCGTATTGTCTTAAAAGCAAGTAATCTAGACTTCTAATCTTATTAGTAGCATTAATCTCCATTTCATTCTTCTTAGACTCGAGTGACTCAAAATCCGTTTGAAGTTTTTGAAAATTAGTGACCACTAACTCTTTTTCTTTAAGTTCATTAGAAAGATTTGCTCTTAAGTTTTCAATTTCTTGCAAGTGACCCATTTGTTTGTTTCTAAAATGATCATATTCGAGATTAGTTAGAACACTAGACGAGGGCACTAATTCCAAGGTTTGAACTTTCTCGTTGCTTAAGGTAAGCTCATCAGACAAATTCTTATTCTTAGCTAAGGTTTCTAAGAGTGCAGCATTCATTTGGCTAAGTAATGTAGCAGGAACCATGACCAAATCTTGTTGAGCAGGAGTAGGTGTATGCGAAATGGGTCCCGATTGTGATTCACTCAAAGTCTGGGGACTCACATTGATATTGCTATCATTGTTTGTCTCCTCATTTGAAAGACTCACCACCGAAGATTCATTCGAATCAGCACTCTCTTGCACAACTTGATGTGATTGAATACTAGCATCAGTGGTATTATTGGTGGTATTAATAAGTACCTCAGATCTCTTTTCTGGCCCTAAGCTGGAGATAGTTGCCATGAGAGCAGCCTTTGCAGATTGAAAGTCATCACAGTCTGAGTCATACGCATCAAGATCATCGGCTTGGTATGCTGCATTCTGTGTGGTGACAACGTCTTGTTCAGCAATTCCTGGATCAGCAAGAAATGCAAGCTCCTCTTCATCAAGTTCCCTTCCTTGTGCCTGAGCATTTACCAGATAGATCTTCTCAGCAAACCATTGTCCATCCCTTCTCCTCTTGGGTTTCTTACAATCCCTGGACATGTGACCCTCTTCCTTGCAATTGTAACATGTAATCATCCTCAACTTGCCCGTGGAATTACCCCGTGGAGCAGGATTGACCATTGGTGCCTGATTGACCGTGCGAGCATTGGTAGTTGATGTGGTAGGTCTCCCCTGATATGGTTGAATAGGCTGAACCATTACCCTGCCATTCTCAATAGTAGCTTGTTGACGAGAATTGGATGAATTCCTCAACTGATTGTTGGTTGGAGTTGATCCTCTGTATCCTCGTTTGCTTAACGTCCTTGTGAGATAAGCAGACATAGTGGTTAGCACTTCAACTGGGTCAGCTCCTTGTTGGAATACAGGAATGGGGACTTCCTCATCATCACAATACATTGCTTGGTCTTGATGAGCTGCATAATCACTAGAAGGAATACTCATTTAATCAGGGTAGCTTGTTGGATATGCTGCATTCTCTTGATAAGAAGAATATGAAGGCTGAGCATAAGGTGCAATATTTGCTGGATGAAGTTGTGAAGCATACTGTGGTGAAGGTGCATTGAACCGATATTGTTGCTGATGTGAGGTGGTGGTTGCGGTAGAATCGAGTATTGGGGGAAGGTTGGTGTCATGTAAGGTGATGGATGATAGGCTTGATGTCCCAAGATATAAGGTGTGTTGTTGTGTGACAAGCTTGGTTGATTCGCCATCAAAGCTAAGGAATCAGGGTACATACCTCGAGGAGAACGGTGCATAATCACATGTTTCTCATGCTGCTGAAGAAAAGCATAGATTTGATCTAAATTGCACTTATGCAAATCCCGGGTTAACTTAACATCGGTAATATACTCACCCCATTCAGCTTGAGGTAAAGTATTCAAGAACTTGGTGTTAACCTGGAATGGAGCAATCACTAGATTGTATACATTCAGATCATTCATTAGAGTAGTGAATCTGAAGTAATAGTCGTGTAGTGTTTCCCCTGGGCTGTACGTGAATCTATCAAACAGATCATACAACTGACATTCCCTTTCCTGTTTGGTAAGGGACGTACCTTGTAGCAACACCTTTAGACGTTCCCATAAATCTTTGGCAACCGTATATTGACTTACCATGCGATAAATATCATGCGGAAGAGCTTGGAGAAGAGTCTGTAGAACCTTTTCATCAGCATCAGCAATGAGTTGTTGTGCCGGTGTGAGTTCTTCATATTCTCTTGGTCGAGACACGTTATTTGCCACAATGGTACCATAGTCGAGTGGACCATTCAAAATCGATTTGACCATAAGCCTTCCGTATGTTGGTTTGCCCTTTAAGTATTGCATCATACGTCCCTGCCATGCCTCAAACACCTCTTTGATAAGCATCGGTGGACGACTATCAGTTCCCGTTATAATTGAGATATCCGTAAGAGATGTCATCTGAGGCATTAATGAACTCGGATTCATTGTGATCACTTAAAAGACTCAAAGATTATCGGTTGATCGAGCAGTGAAGAAAGGTTGAGAATTTGTGTTGTGTCGGTTGTAATCAAGATTAAATCCACTAAAGATCGTCGAAAAAACTCAAATACCCCTTGAACTTGCTTATACGGAATAACCCTAACTCAGAATAAACCCTATTCGGAATCAATCCTATTCGGAATAACCCTATGCTGAAAAACCCTTATACTGAATAACCCTATGCGGAATAACCCTATTCTGAAAATGCCCTATTCGGAATAACTCCTATGCTGAATAACCCTTATGCGGAAAAACCCTTATGCGGAATAATTCTTCAATTCGGAATATTTGGCTATTGGCTATTCGGAAAACTTGCTATTCGGAATGATGGGCTATTCGGAAAGCTATTCGGAAAGTTTGGCTATTCGGAAAAATTTTGGCTATTCGGAAAAATATTGGCTATTCGGAAAAATATTGGCTATTCGGAAACATATTGGCTATTCGGAAAGTTTTTGGCTATTCGGAAAAAATTGGCTATTCGGAAAGAATTGCTATTCGGAAAAATACTGCTATTCGGAAAAACTCTTCTATCCGGAAAGTCTATTCGGAAAAATCCTACTATTCTGAATATTTCTCCTATTCGGAATGTCTATTCGGAATATTCTGGAAATATAGTTCGAGACTTTGTAAACAGCTTTAAATCCGATTTTTTGATCAAAAACCACAAAAAGTTTTATGATTTTTACCAAAATAAGCTAAACCCAATCCTTATCAATCAATCCCAATAACAAAAACACCAAAAACAACAAGATTCAAGATTGATTTTTTCTAAAGATCACTAATTGATTCAAAAACTAAAAAAGCAACACAATCCTTACCTTAAATCACCCCATAGCTCTTGATACCAAATGTAGAATATTGATAACCTATGAATCTATGAAGTGGGTTGATGTTTTCTAGTGAGAGAAACTAGAGAGAGAAAGTGAGAGAAAATGTGTCTTTATTAATATGAAAACATGAACAACAACCAACCCCTTTCCATGGTGGAAAGGGGTATTTATACTCCAAGCAAACATTGGGCTTGGGCCGGTCCATGACAAGCCCATGGACCGGTTCTTACTTAACTTAATAAGTAACAATTAACTATTTGTTAACTACGAGCTATTACAACATAAATCATATTGTGGAGTGACCGATACTTCTAATATACGTTAAAACGTATTTCTAACATAAATTAATTATAAAAATTAATTAAAACAGTGAACAGTAAAATACTTTTAAACTAAAAATCTTAAAATACTTTTCTAAATATAAGAAAAATTTTAAATCTGAAAAATATAAACTTTCTGCACTAAATGCCAAAAACAGGGATTAAAAAGTTAATTAAATTAGCTATTTAATCTAAAAATTATCAAATGAACAGTAACATTAAAATAAGTTAAACTGAAAAATCAGAAAATATATAAGAAAAATAATGAAAAAAGTTTCAGGTTATAACTCCTAAAATTTACCACTAAAGACAAAAAAGTAAAAAGAATGAAAGTGACACTTGTGGACTTTCTGTCTTTTAGTGTAGCAGTACTAACAAAAGCACTAGCAGGGGTAATGGAGTTCCCACTGCTAGTGCAAATTAACATATCTGGGCACTTTTTGACCTAGAACTTGAGCTTGAGTTTGTTTTATGGGCAATGATTGGCACCCCTACACTCAGTGGAGTGTAGGGAGTCTATAAAAAATGTAAAAACACCAAGTACTTCACAAGATTAGCACAATAATCAACAAATTACAGTCACTGTGATGCTAATACTAGGGGGTTGTGGACTTTTGCTGGTTCAATTGACACACAAGTAGATTTCAACCTCTCAAAACTTGCACACAATTTAACCAATCAGCATACAACCTATGCTAAACCCTAGATAAACCTATAATCTAACAGTCAACAAAATGATGGCACAAATCTCACAAAAACCAAGCAGAAAAAAGGGACTTTCTGATTTTGCTATCTTTACCAAACTGATATCATGCAAACTTGCTTACAATACTACCAAAACCAAAACTAATGGCTGATACAACCCTACAAATACCTGAGAGTTGTGATTGGGTGGTTATAAACAAGTTTTGTGTCACCTTAAACTGTCACAACCCTAAACCCAAACACCCCCTTAAATTCAGAAATGGAAAATTTTCAGAACAAAAGCTCACAAAGCTTATCTAAATTGATTGGAAAGAACTCAAACATGCATCAAAAACTTATATGAGCCTAAACAAGGAGAAACATTACTACTAAGCATCCAATCCACTAATTCAAGAATCATATATAAAAAGAAAAATCAAAACATCAAGCCTAAACACATAGGAGGGTTCAAGCCAGGTTTTACCTTATGGGGCCTACAATCCAGGCCCCACTATGGCTGATAAGCCATCTCCTTTCAAGCTCGGGCTTGAGTTGGACCTTCTTTGCAATGATGCTCCTTAAATCAGAAAATTATGCCTTCAAAAAAAATGAATAATAGGTCTTGTGGTGAGCTTACTTCCTGCACAAAACAAACATCAAGGAAAGATACAAGCTGATGAGCAATACAATAAGCTTAGCAATGGGCTTATTGTATGGCTTATAGCAATAAGCTGAAAAAAAAAGAGTGAACAAGATTTTACAAAAATCTTTTGAAGAACCAAACTTTAAGAAAACACACCAAAAGCTCAACACCCTAATGGATTAAACATAGGAGATCCACTTTCACTTCCTTACTATGTTTACCCTACTTTTGTGAAAAAAACTTCTTGGAAACAACTTATAAACAGAAAAACAAAACCGATTTCTGAAAATTTAAGATAAATGAAAACTTTTGAAAATTTAAACTAAACTTGAGATATTTAAAGATTAAACTAAAGGAACTCAGTAGTATTGCATAAATTTCAAACTTTTCATTTTCATTACTTTTTAAAAGTTGTACAATAAAACTGGAACAAAAGCCCTATCCACAGATTAGAAGGTGCTTATATAGCATCTAAAAGAACTATCTAGAATCCTTAAACCCTAATACATAAATGCCCAGAAATGCCCTTGTTGTTTGAATTCGAATTTGGTCAAAATCAAAGCCATGTGCTTGCCAGTTGGATGAAGCAATCTTGAACGTTTATCTTTGCTTGGGGGAGTCTTCCATCCATGTGAACCCTTGATTTTCTGATGGGATTCGATTTTTTCTATTTTAGACAAAACAGGGGAACAGGGGAGGTCCTTGTGGGGTCCAGGGTGTCACGGGAATGTGTTTTGAGAGGTGGGTTGGGATTAGGTGGAGGTGAATTAGTGAACTGGACAGAATCAACAAAAACCCCATTGTTTTTATCTAGTTCTTAATCTAGGGTTTATGTTTAGGAGGGTGCTTAAACAGTTGTGTTTGATTGAGTTTAGTAAGATAAAAAAGGTTTCCCACGTGTTTTAAGTTTTTAAACAATGTTTAAAAAATCTGGTTTATACAAATCCTAAGTGGGTCGTTACGTGGCTAAATTGGGTGAGTGGATTGGTTGATACGGGTGAGTGGTCCACGTGGCGTGAGGTAAGTGGGGGTTGTAACTTTGGTTGTCTGGGCAGGAATGGCCCCCCAATTCCCAAGTGTTTGCTAAATAAGGTTTCTCAGTCCACAACTTAAATTCCTTTGTAATGTACTTTGGACTTGTTGTCATTTTTGGCACAAGGCATTTCAATAACTTTTAAACAAGGACTATTCATGTAAAAAGGGCATTCTTCAAGGGCTAGATGTGTAAAGTCTTCAAACCTTAGGGACCCCACTCATATTTATGGATATTTGAGGGGTATAAAGTGTCAAATCTTCAAACTTGGAGGACCAATGTTGCCAATTCTTCAAACTTCAAGGGCATTTTTGTAAATTCCAAACTTGGGCCCGGTTCTTTGTGCGGCTTCGTTTTCCGTGTTTGTTTTTGCTTGATTCCTTTGATCTTTTGGTGAATTCACGATATCCGTACCTGAAATACACAATGAATAAACACAGGCATATTTTGGGGTATTTTGATGATATTTTAAGCGTTTTAAGCCCGATTTGGACGATGAGACTATGTATAAATACAGTCTCATCATAGCGTCCCATTTATTTCAGCTTGGCCATTTTATCAGTATTATCAGCGGGGCGTATGGATGCATCCTAGGCTATCAGTTTACATTTTATCAGGTGAATGTGGTGTGTGCTCTACATCCTTCACATTGGAGTTGATTCCTCACCCAGCACATTATTTAGACGAGGTGGTAGCACTCATGAAACGCGGTGATGACGGAGTTAAACATGTAGAAAAATCATTTAAAACATTTTTAAAGTCCTTTCCTTTTTCATCGTTCAAAAACTCTTTATGAAAACCCGATTGAATAATGTCGAAAATATTTGGCGTGTCAAATTCAAAATTAGTCGCGCTAAAAATCCTCACATTTAAGTCGCGGTTAGGGGGTGGTGAATTATATAAGTTCTCAAAACGTCGATCAATAAAGAACACCGCCCCCTCGGGGTCTACATACTCGTCATCGTCGATCTCATCGATTTCTTTGTCATAGATAGGCTTGTCAAACCATGGTTTGTCATTCCCCTCTTTGATGATTTTAGAAACTCTCTCGAAGAGATCACAATCAAGCACGAAACCATCATTCTTTTGTGGGGATCGTTGATAAGTTAGATCCTCACGAATGTGGTAAACGTCATTCTCAAATGAGGAGTGTTTATAAGGTAACTCCTCGAGAATGGGACTTGTGTTTATAGCAAGAAATTCATCGACCTCCTTAAAGAATTCTTCATCATCACAATCGTGAAAGGAAGGAGGATCGATGATATGGTCATCAACATTCTCGAATTCATAATCAAAAATGGGATTATGATGAAAAATAGGTTCGTATACGGAATTCGAGTACGTTGTGAAAGTGTCGTCATTCTCATCATCATAAGAAATTTCCGACATGAGATCGTCCTCTTCATTTGAAGATTTATCAAAGGGTAAATCCTCGAAGATGGATGGCGGATTAGCAAGTATATGCTCGATCTCGGCAAAATCACCATCGCCATCAAAGAAAGTGCCGATGTGAGCAAGTTCTCGAGTGGATTTCTCGAGAGTCACAACCATGGTCTTACAAGCCCTTGGGCTATGCTTAGGTGACATTTCTATGATGGGTGAGATTACATTGGGTTGGGCCACTTCCTTAGCCTTAATGGATTTGGGGCTAGGAGTGGGAGGCACTTCAATGGGTTTAGAAGTATGGGCCTCAAAGTCATGGTCCTTCGAAGGTGGTGAAGACGAGCCTATATTGGTCTTTGTCGTGATGGCACTAACGTCGCCCTTCGGAATTGGTGGTTCACTTGTTTCGCTAAAAACATCCCAAAGTGAGTTTTCATCCATAAATTTACACATACCCTTTTGAATTAGGTACACGTACTCTTTATCATTAAAATCATCATCTTTAAAACCGTTTTTCTTAATTCTTTCAAAACATGCATCAAGCTTCATTCTTTCCGCTAAAGTAAACATTTTGAAATCATTAGAATTTGAATCATTAGGTTTTGAAACCTCGGTTTTTTCATTCTAGCGAAAAAGTCTATTTTCTCATCCCCATATCTCATAGTAAGTCTCCCCTCGTGAACGTCGATTACGGTTCGAGCCGTCGATAAGAATGGTCGGCCTAAAATAATGGGACATTTAGGGTCACACTCGTAATCGGATATAACGAAATCCGCGGGAAAAACAAACTTTCCAACTTTGACATAGACATCCTCGGCTATTCCAATTGGTATTAAAGGTGTACAATTTGCAAGCTCGATTGTCATGTTTGTGGGGGTAAGCGAAGGCAATCTCATCAATTTCCAAAGAGAACGAGGCATGAGATTGATGCTAACACCTAAATCGGCAAGGGCTAAACATCCCTCAATCTCGGAAAAATCACAAGGTAATAGAAATTGGCCCGGATCCTTTTCCTTTCTCGGCATACGCCTTTTGGGTTTTTTAAGAAGGATCGATGCACAAGTTTCTTCAAGGGTTACTTTGGTAAGGTCGACAAATCTCTCTTTTTGAACCGTGGATGGAATTTGAGGTACACGAGGGTGTGCACTCTTTTCCTTGGTCGCCACGTTCACCCCATCGACTTTAGAACAATAAGGCGTCTTAGAAGTCGAGGGTTGAGAAGAAGGAACAACACGGAATCCTTCAAGGTTAGGGGTAATCACACGACCTTTCTCACGAG
This sequence comes from Glebionis coronaria, assembly GCA_025667525.1. Taxonomy (NCBI): domain Eukaryota; kingdom Viridiplantae; phylum Streptophyta; class Magnoliopsida; order Asterales; family Asteraceae; genus Glebionis; species Glebionis coronaria. The sequence continues at coordinate 499,037,814 of CM046879.1, read as the reverse complement.
ATGAGGCGGCTTTACATTGTTCCTTCGGATTTGCTACGGTGTCACTAGGTAACGAACTCGATGACGCACCCGAGGACTTGTTCATTATGGCCGAAAACATCTTTTTATATCAATTTGCCCTTGCTCAATCTTCGTGTTTTGCAATTTCAATGTATTAGAAAAGTCGTTTTTCAAAGTACCAATTTCTCCCTCTAATCGTCTCATATTAGCCTCATTCGTTTTCATGTAATTTTGGAAATCGTTTGACGAACTATTTTGATTAGAATTAAAGTTCCCTTGGTTTTGATTGTTTCTTTGAAAATTTCCTTGATTACCACTTGAAAAATTGTTGCCTTGATTGTTGTTGTTGTTTGAAAAATTCGAGTTTTGGTTCTTGTCTCGATTTTGCCAAGTTATATTACGACCTTGATTATAACCTACTTGATTTTGATTCGAAAAATTTCCTTGTTGATTGTTTCCTTGAAAATTGTTTCGGTTTTGAAAATTGTTGCCTTGGTTATAATTTCCTTGTTGTGATGGACCCGCGTTATTTTGATTAGAAAAATTGTTGTTTCCATTTAACGCACTCACATTCGACGTTTGGCCATCCGTAGCCGCACACTCGTAATAATTATGAGGTCCACCACAAAACGTACACGAAACCTCAACCGCTTTCACCGTAGCGGGAGCGTCTTTCTTTTGCATCTCAACGAGAAAAGACGTAAACACATTCGTCAACTTGTCGACTTTCGCATCAACTCTCTCAATGTCGCGATTAGAATTACTAACATTGGCGACATTGGTAACACTCGGTGCGTTGCGGAGTTGGTAAACCTTGGATCGGTTCTCGATAATTAACAAAGCATCTTTCGGAGTTTTACACAAAAAGTTGCCACCGGTGGCGGAATTCAATGAATCTTGTTCGTGAAAATTAAGACCGTTGTAAAACGTATCGATTTGGTGCAACTCGGAAAAACCATGGTGAGGACATTGCCTAAGCAATTCCTTAAAGCGATCCCACGCGTCTCTAAAAGATTCATTCGGTTTTTGCTCAAATTTCGTAATTTCATTTTTGAAAAACGTTGTCTTAGACGGTGGGAAAAAATAATTAACAAACTTGGAAACGAGATCCTTCCACGTAACTATCGAATTAGGTGGCTCTTTCTCGTACCAATCCTTGGCGGCACCATCGAGCGAGTACGGAAAAAGCATAAGCTTGACGACATCGGTGTCGACGTTCTTAAACTTGCTCGTGGCCAAAAGACGATCAAAATTCCGAATATGGTCGTGAGGATTATCGGCTTCACGACCTCGAAACTTCGTAGCTTGGATTAACGAAAGCATTCCGCTCTTAATCTCAAAATTCTCCGCCTCGATAGCGGGAATTACGATCGCGTCTCCATACCCCTCGGTGGGCGCTTGGAGCAATTCCATCATCGAACGATTGTCGGCCATCTCCTCTACGGTTTCTTCAACAACGATATTAGGAACGTCGGTTTCTAATTCTCGTCTACGTCGTCGATTCCTTCGATTACGATTGCGTCGATTCGAAGCTTCGCTAGAATTGGAATAATCCTTCGATCGAGTGCGCATGCACTAAGCGTAGAATGGGTGGTAGCAAAGAAGATTCTTTTTGCGGTTTTTCGATTTTTTCAATTTTTTTTTTGGTTTTTGATTGTTTTTTGATTTTTTTTTGAATTTTTGAATGTATTACATAGACACAAATCTACAAATCTCTCCTCGAATCGACTTTCTCGATTAAAGGAGCCTCAAAGAATGAAAACGATCACGTGGAGTGAACGTTCTCGATGACTTTAGAACGTTGGTGGAACACCAAAACGTTCAAGAGGGTTTAATCTTGAAAACACAAGCAAATATAATATACGTAGATAATACTTGGGCGGCAAACCCTCGATTAGCTCTCTTTCTCAAAACACGCACAAGCAAGCGGAGGAAACGAGGCGGCGCGAAGCACTTAAGAGCCTTTTTCCTTTAGGTCGTGAAATACAACCGCCTTATACCCACCTTATAGTTTGTGTTAATTGAAATTAAGCCTCACGAAAGTATTTATCTATTTTGCCTTTAAACTTTTGCTTTAGATTCGAATACAATGATCGAGTGATGAAATCCCGAATCAAGGTTGCGTTTTCACGCTTTTGGAGTACTTGTATATTTATTGTTCTTACGTAGTACAATATAGTAATAATATATTCACAATAAAAACGAAAACCAATATATCTACAATATAGTAAAAGGTTGATTTGTGTTTAATTTAGGAAAACTAAACACGATTTATTTGGATAATATAATATAATAAGGAAAAATAACAAAAATGAGTATGTACGATATTCACGCTTTCCAAAAATTGAAAAGCAAAAACGCACTACTCACACAAACACGATAGTAATAATAATGGCACACTAAAAACACCTCCCCGGCAGCGGCGCCAAAATGATAATTGTGTTTTTGTATACAAGTCTTAGGAAAGACGAGTATAAATGCGGTAAGTATTAATCGACACGATTTAGGAAAACCGTGAAGACGAATAAATTCCATGTTCGTTCTCGAAGGAGGTGTGTGGATTAATGTGCCAATTATATAAAATCAAGTTTGGATTAGTGACGTTTTTGGTTTAGAAGAGAAAAAGTAAAGACGAGCTACGACTACGATTAAACTACGACGTTGACGTAAAACGCGAACGTAAATACGTAAAACGCGACAAAATTAAAAATTAAACCTAAAAATTAATTAAAAGATTAAACTAAGTCTAAAATAATATAAATAAGAATAAAAATCCAATAAATATATTTTAAAACCTTTTATTAATTAAATATTCAATTTTTAATGCTAATTAAAGCCCTAAAATTAAATATAATTAACAAAAAGTCCAAAATATTATTTTATTGAACAAATAAGTTACTTATATTATTTAAAGACTAAAAAGTATTTTTCCTAAATTTTAAAAACTATTTTCTATTTTTTAATCTCTAAAAACTATTTCTAAACTAAAATAAGCATAAAAAATAATAAAATAATGCCAAAAATAATTTGACAATTTTAAAAATCCTAAATTACACTAATGAACAGTAGAAAATTGAAAAAGTTTGAAAAATGTAAAATTTTGCACTAAAAGACAAAACAGTTTAATATTAAAACCCTAATTAAGCTAAATTAATTATAAAAATTAATTAAAACAGTGAACAGTAAAATACTTTTAAACTAAAAATCTTAAAATACTTTTCTAAATATAAGAAAAATTTTAAATCTGAAAAATATAAACTTTCTGCACTAAATGCCAAAAACAGGGATTAAAAAGTTAATTAAATTAGCTATTTAATCTAAAAATGATCAAATGAACAGTAACATTAAAATAATTTAAACTGAAAAATCAGAAAATAAATAAGAAAAATAATAAAAAAAGTTTCAGGTTATAACTCCTAAAATTTACCACTAAAGACAAAAAAGTAAAAAGAATGAAAGTGACACTTGTGGACTTTCTGTCTTTTAGTGTAGCAGTACTAACAAAAGCACTAGCAGGGGTAATGGAGTTCCCACTGCTAGTGCAAATTAACAGATCTGGGCACTTTTTGACCTAGAACTTGAGCTTGAGTTTGTTTTATGGGCAATGATTGGCACCCCTACACTCAGTGGAGTGTAGGGAGTCTATAGAAAATGTAAAAACACCAAGTACTTCACAAGATTAGCACAATAATCAACAAATTACAGTCACTGTGATGCTAATACTAGGGGCTGTGGACTTTTGCTGGTTCAATTGACACACAAGTAGATTTCAACCTCTCAAAACTTGCACACAATTTAACCAATCAGCATACAACCTATGCTAAACCCTAGATAAACCTATAATCTAACAGTCAACAAAATGATGGCACAAATCTCACAAAAACCAAGCAGAAAAAAGGGACTTTCTGATTTTGCTATCTTTACCAAACTGATATCATGCAAACTTGCTTACAATACTACCAAAACCAAAACTAATGGCTGATACAACCCTACAAATACCTGAGAGTTGTGATTGGGTGGTTATAAACAAGTTTTGTGTCACCTTAAACTGTCACAACCCTAAACCCAAACACCCCCTTAAATTCAGAAATGGAAAATTTTCAGAACAAAAGCTCACAAAGCTTATCTAAATTGATTGGAAAGAACTCAAACATGCATCAAAAACTTATATGAGCCTAAACAAGAAGAAACATTACTACTAAGCATCCAATCCACTAATTCAAGAATCATATATAAAAAGAAAAATCAAAACATCAAGCCTAAACACATAGGAGGGTTCAAGCCAGGTTTTACCTTGTGGGGCCTACAATCCAGGCCCCACTATGTCTGATAAGCCATCTCCTTTCAAGCTCGGGCTTGAGTTAGACCTTCTTTGCAATGATGCTCCTTAAATCAGAAAATTATGCCTTCAAAAAAAATGAATAATAGGTCTTGTGGTGAGCTTACTTCCTGCACAAAACAAACATCAAGGAAAGATACAAGCTGATGAGTAATACAATAAGCTTAGCAATGGGCTTGTTGTATGGCTTATAGCAATAAGCTGGAAAAAAAAAGAGTGAACAAGATTTTACAAAAATCTTTTGAAGAACCAAACTTTAAGAAAACACACCAAAAGCTCAACACCCTAATGGATTAAACATAGGAGATCCACTTTCACTTCCTTACTATGTTTACCCCACTTTTGTGAAAAAACTTCTTGGAAACAACTTATAAACAGAAAAACAAAACGGATTTCTGAAAATTTAAGATAAAAGAAAACTTTTGAAAATTTAAAGTAAACTTGAGATATTTAAAGATTAAACTAAAGGAACTCAGTATTATTGCATAAATTTCAAACTTTTCATTTTCATTACTTTTTAAAAGTTGTACAATAAAACTGGAACAAAAGCCCTATCCACAGATTGGAAGGTGCTTATATAGCATCTAAAAGAACTATCTAGAATCCTTAAACCCTAATACATAACTGCCCAGAAATGCCCTTGTTGTTTGAATTCGAATTTGGTCAAAATCAAAGCCATGTGCTTGCCAGTTGGATGAAGCAATCTTGAACGTTTATCTTTGCTTAGGGGAGTCTTCCATCCATGTGAACCCTTGATTTTATGATGGGATTCGATTTTGCTATTTTAGACAAAACAGGGGAACAGGGGAGGTCCTTGTGGGGTCTAGGGTGTCACGGTAATGAGTTTTGAGAGGTGGGTTGGGATTAGGTGGAGGTGAATTAGTGAACTGGACAGAATCAACATCTAGTTCTTAATCTAGGGTTTATGTTTAGGAGGGTGCTTAAACAGTTGTGTTTGATTGAGTTTAGTAAAATAAAAAAGGTTTCCCACGTGTTTTAAGTTTTTAAACAATGTTTAAAAAATCTGGTTTATACAAATCCTAAGTGGGTCGTGACGTGGCGAAATTGGGTGAGTGGATTGGTTGATACGGGTGAGTGGTCCACGTGGCGTGAGGTAAGTGGGGGTTATAACTTTGGTTGTCTGGGCAGGAATGGCCCCCCCAATTCCCAAGTGTTTGCTAAATAAGGTTTCTCAGTCCACAACTTAAATTCCTTTGTAATGTACTTTGGACTTGTTGTCATTTTTGGCACAAGGCATTTCAATAACTTTTAAACAAGGACTATTCATGTAAAAAGGGCATTCTTCAAGGGCTAGATGTGTAAAGTCTTCAAACCTTAGGGACCCCACTCATATTTATGGATATTTGAGGGGTATAAAGTGTCAAATCTTCAAACTTGGAGGACCAATGTTGCCAATTCTTCAAACTTCAAGGGCATTTTTGTAAATTCCAAACTTGGGCCCGGTTCTTTGTGCGGCTTCGTTTTCCGTGTTCATTTTTGCTTGATTCCTTTGATCTTTTGGTGAATTCACGATATCCGTACCTGAAATACACAATGAACAAACACAGGCATATTTTGGGGTATTTTGATGATATTTTAAGCGTTTTAAGCCCGATTTGGACGATGAGACTATGTATAAATACAGTCTCATCACAGCGTCCCATTTATTTCAGCTTGGTCGTTTTATCAGTATTATCAGCGGGGCGTATGGATGCATTCTAGGCTATCAGTTTACATTTTATCAGGTGAATGTGGTGTGTGCTCTACATCCTTCACATTGGAGCTGATTCCTCCACCCAGCACATTATTTAGAGGTCACCCCTCTACAGCATGACGAGGTCACCCCTCCATTTATTCATGCAGCAATTGTTACAGCACATGACCTATATAAGCTCTTGGCAATTAAAATACAGTAAATGTATTTTTTAGATTTAACACATAACAGTTCAGCTTTATCATTTATAAATCAGACTTTTCAGATTATACACAGATTTCCGCTGCAATTTACTTATCAGTCTTACAGCTTCATTATTTTATCATCTGCTTAATTTCAGTATTTCTTATCATGCTTTATATCCGTTCACTGGGCGTTATGCTCAGCCATAGTTCCTTTCATGTTCTAACGGCAGGTACACCAGGACACTATTAGGATTGTGAGAGCATGTGCATTTGGATGGAAGCTAACTAGACTCCTTACTTTATGCACTTCTTACATTATTCTGCTTATTTGGACATTGTTTAGTCCTTTCCTTCAATTTTTACTTTTCATGTTTTGAGCTTATGTTTGGATTACCGATGTTTGATTCCGGTATTTCCTTTATGGTCAGTTAATGTTTTAGGACGTTTACCTTATGCTTTGATGACACGCCATAAATACACGTAATGGTCCACTTATCAAAGTGGGGTGTTACAATTATGGTATCAGAGATATAGGTTCGACCTGTAGGCTCTAAAACGTGACTGTGACTAGTGGGTAGTCACCAGGAACTTCCCAGATTTTGGCGTTGTTATCTTTCATGTTTCCCGTGCAATTATCAGTCGGTTTTCTTCGTTTATCAGTCAGTTTTCTTAAAAAAAATTTACTAAGCAAAAGGTTGGTACAAGACTGGCCATATTTAGTCACATGTGCTTTTCACTCGAAATGTTTTTATTGATGAACCGACTCATAGGCGTTCATCCTTACTCATGTCAGATTCATGTTTTCAGTCAAATGTTAATTCATGAACTAAACCATTACGTTCGCCATTGTTCAGGTCAAAGTTTATATTTTCAGACAATAATTGTTTTAGGAACCGAACCAAAAGCGTTCACCTTTGTTCATATCATGATGTTTCATTAAAGTTTTGACTAATACGATTGGACTACAGCCGTCCATATTTAGTCCAAGATTGTAAACTTTATACAAGACAGTTCTCATAAAATTTTGACAAGTATGGATCGAACCAGAATCGCCCATACTTAGTCACATGCTTTCTATTTGAAATTTTGTGGATGGGACCATAGCCATCCGCATCAGTTGATGTTAAACCTTAGTTGATCATACTCTTATGTTCTTTGTAACGATCCAGTTTTCACAATCTCAAGTTAATTTCGTTTCCACGCCGAGTCAGTTTCATGTCTCCTTATGAAGATTATATTATCAGCAGGGTGATGATGTTTTCATGCTAAGACACGGAAGGATTTTAGTAAAATATGTTACATGATAAATCATCTTTGGTCTTTATCAATCATGTCTTCATGCTAGTCATTGTTGAAATTCGGTTTACTCATACTTTTAAAGCTCTATACAACCAGCATTAAGTCTATACAGAAATTGTCAGCCTATCATGTTACTCGTTTCAGTTCAGCTTACTAATCAGTTAAATCAAATTTTCTTCCGTTGACCATGTCAGGCGATTGACACCAGTATTGATCATCCCATAAAATTTCCACCAGTACCATGTACAGTATTCCATATGTACCCCGTGTATAGTGTCTTGTACTTCATGTACAGTATTCCAAGTGTACTCCATGTACCTTACTCTATGTGCATTGTTAATCGATCCATAATCATCTCAGGCGTTTCCACTTGTCGATATTCTACTAGATGCTGATGCTACTCGCGAGTTGAAGATTTTACTAGATGCTGATGCTGCTAACACTTTGGAGATCTCACGAATGCTGATGCTGCTGAACTTTGGAGATATCTCAAGATGTTGATACTATTTATACTATCAAGACTCTTCTAAACAAGGACGACAATTATAAATTTGAACTTTTGACAAGAATAAAATTCCAACCACCAGACACTACCATCCCATTCCATACTTACCTTCTCGGCTAGATGTCACACATCACTCAGCTAACTTTCATCCAGAAGAGTAGGAACCGGTACCCAGCCGACCACTCAGCAGAAATGGTTACAGGAATCCCAGTCGTAATAATGACCGTCGTGAAGCTAACAGACAAAGCGGTGATGACAACCACCGTGCTTATTTTTATCAGTCAGTTGCCATCGAAACTCCAGAACGGGCGTGACCAGAAATACAGAGGTCAGAAGTCCAACCGGTCTGCCAACCCTAGCAGTTACCAGAAATTCTTAACATTATTCAGACTCACCCATTAAAACACATGTCAAGACATCAGTCAAGACATAGGTCTCAAGTATCATTTCGGAAGACACATATCAGGACACCAGTCATGGTACATGTCATACGAATCTTTTCTCAAAATACGAGTCAGAACTCATAACTCCAGTATGTTTTCTAAACCAGGTCCTCAGTAATTTGGGGGTACCTTCCAAGGGGATATACCGTTGTGTCATGACACGCATAAATCAGACCATTAAAAATTTAGTCACCACCACTGGTGTATTCCTATGTCAGCTTTATTTTAAAACATGTATTTACCGACCTCCCAGCTAGAAAAGACTCCACAGTACCACCCATATCTATTAAGGCTTTCCTTTCAGTTAACAACGGGATCTACCTTACTAAATTCCAGATATATTCATTATTTTTTCTGCCAGATAAAATCAGTACAAATTATTCCTGCCTTACAAGCGCGTGACCTATCAGTCCAAAACTACAAAGACTTGTAGCTACCAGTTATAGATATACTTTTGAAGTTCCTTAAATTCATGATCAGCAGATTATTTCAGAGTTTCCAGATGTAACTCCAGAAGGCTTTCTCGAAATTCCTTCCTAACCACGAGACAAAATTTAACATCGAGCTTGTCTCAAGACAAAACCTACTTTCAAAACTCTTTATTGCAGGGTTTCAGCTGAGTTAAAAGAGTTGCAGCATTTATTGCAAGAGTTATCGGAACAAGGCTTTATTCACCCTAGCGCACCACCAGAAGGTGTATCGTTCCTATCTATCAGACAGAAGGCTGGTAACATGAGATCATATATCAACCACCAGAAAACTTACCGGATCACCATTTTGTCGAAATTCATTCCACGTATAGAAATTTTATTTGATCTGCTACGATGTCTTAAACACTTTTCCAGAACAATTCACGATCAGGCAACCATCAGTGGTGAGAGTAAGAACATGATGTTTGTAAGACTGCTTTTATACACGTTGTGATCACTCGAAATCCTGATTTACACTTTTGAGCTCCCAAATACTCCAACTATAGTATGAGGTTTATGAATAAAAAAAATTTCATGAGTTCTTAGACAAAATTGTCAGTATACTCATTTATAACATCCTGAATTGCTATACTCTAGAGAAGAACACGAGAATCATCTTCTCACGATCATGCAGATTCTCCGATAGGAGAAAATTATATACCCATCTTTCTGGATGTGATTTCCAGTTGAACAAGGTGGCATTTCTGGGCCACGTTATGTCATCAGAAAGAAATTTCAGACAATTTTGCGAAGGTGTAGGCCATCACCAGATGGTCAAGACCGACGCCCATGATTAAAGTACAAATTTTCTGGAACTCAGCTGACTACTACCGTAGAAATTGCTGACAGTTCTCATGATTAGCTTTCCATGGCTAAGCTTATGCATAAAGGAGAAGACATACACTAAAATTTTGTATTCCATAAGATCCTACTCTAGGAGAGATCTAATTTACCAAGACTCATAATTCTTTCATGACTACTCACCCAGATTCCACCAGAATGTCCCATAATCCCAGGCAGAATTTTGATAGAAGCCGATAGCACCGGATGCAACTATGTTCAAATCTAGATGCCTGACATACCGCAGGTTCAAGATAGAACGCCATCATGCGAGTGAGTGGTTACAACCATTTGAAATTATGAACAGAAATGGGACAAGGTTTCCATGAAGGTTGTTATCAGCTACCATAGACTCAGAAGAAGTATGATACTATCTAAGTCATTGTCGACCGGTTAACCAGCCTACACGTTTTCTTTCATCCGAAAGGATTACGCAGTAACAGATCTGCAGGAAATTCAGCAGTAAATCATATGATTTCAAGGTATTCCATCAACCATCATATCAGATAGAAAATGTCTTATTCACGAATAACACTCACGTTCATGTTCACGATATTGTTTATGTTCACATTCACGTTCACGTTTATGTTACCCTCACGTTTACGTCTCACGTTCACATTATGATGTTGTTTCAGTCCATATTTTTGTACTACCTCATGATTTAACTTCACGTCCGTATTCATGACATTGTTCACGTTTAGGTTCGTGTTCCATCTCAGGATACGCATTTCACAGCTTGTTACTAAATATAGTTACAGAAAGCTTAAGAAACCAGACTCAAGTTTAGCACAGCTTTTCCAAACCCAGGCAGACTTTTCACATCTCAGATTGTATCGTTTGGCACTCCTTCCTCAGTCAGCATACGTTCATGATATGCCCTAGTACTACGTTCACGGTATGTTTCACGTATCACATTCATGATATACTGCATGCAGAGTGTTCCTTATATAATCGTGAACCACGTTCATAATTGCTCACGTAGCACGTTCACAATCGTTCACGTAGTTCGTCCCTATATACTTTCAGCAGCTTACCCATAGATATAAATGTTATCTTTTAAAGATGTACGTACTGTTCCATGTATCCTACATGCTATAGCTTATTCATTTATCAGACTCAGAAAATCCATCTTAAGTATGGAGCCAGAAACTATTCAGTATTCATCAAGACAGGGTCAATAGGACCAAGATCTTCATTGTGTTTAGATCTTTGAAGGAACTGTATCGAGCGGGAAGCCACTCGGAACGGAAGAGACCGGACTTCTCATCCTTTTCCTTCAATAAATCAGTTAAGTTCTTTCAGTCATGTTACATTATGTGTCCTCTTCAGCCATGTTACGTTACATGCCACTTCAGTCATGTCATGTTTATACCTTTCAGCAACATTATGTCTTAATTCGAGGACGAATTATCCCCCAGCTTACACGTCTTTCAGCTTATGAGTACTTTCAGCTTTTACTTCGATCAGCATAGATTACCTTTAAATTCGAGGACAAATTTTCCTTTTTAAGGGGAAGAACTGTAAAACCCAGTAGGGTCGTATCCTTAATTCGGGGACAATGATTTCTTTTAGAGAAGAAGATTTGTAAAACCGGTATGGGCGTATTTAAATTCGGGGACGAATTATTCTTTTTAGAGGGGAAGAATTGTAAAACCCGTATTTAAATAGTCGTATATTAAATGCACAATTTTAATTTATTAAAAGCTATTCATTTAATTACTTAATTAGAAATATCGCGAGAATTAAATACGACGACACGTAAATAATACTTAAGGCCGTTTAAAAAAAATGAAAAGTTTTATAAATAAAAGTGGCCGGCGGTTTTAAAATAAAAAGAAGAAGGAATTTGGGCTTAGGCCCATTTTATACATAAATAAACACGGGGGTTACCCCTTTGGTAGCATTCAGACGGAAAAAAAAGGAGAAGCACTTGTGCTAAGGTTTGTAGCCGCCGGGTATAAACAAAAATCAAGGGGTTTTGATTCGTCCTTCATCATTGATTCGTTCTTCATCCTTAATCATCACACGGTAAGTACCCTCGTCTATTTTCTTTTATTTGGTCAGTCTCGGTGGGCTTTTGATCCTCACAGCCGAGACATATATATGTTTCGGTGGGGTGGTAATGCACATAGCCGAGACCTAAAGGTCTCGGTGGTTCTTTCCTTGCCCAGCCACGAACAGCAACGACCCCCAAGCAGGGGGTAACCAAGATTTAAGGGTCAGGGTTGTTGTGGTCTAGTACCCAGCCGAGACATATGTCTCGGTGGGGTTTTTTTGGCCGACCGAAGGACAAAAACCCTAACCGGGCTGTGTTTGTTTAGCATGTGAGGTCGGGTCCTTGTTGGATTAACGAAACCGAGGCCTGAGGTCTCGTTGGCCCAACTCCCTACCCAGCCGTGACCCACACAGGGACGACAACGGGCTGTTTCGACCCAAAACTGCCGAAACAAACCAACCGGGCTGTTTTAAAAGTAAGGGTGCGTTTGGGGTTACAAAACAGTGGGAAAATTTAGGAAATTAGTGGGAACACTTTGGTTCGTCAGTGGGTAATTTTGGACAGCAAGATTAGCAAATTTAAAATGAAATTAGCGACAGATTAGCGACGCTAATTTCTGTCGCAGATTATTGATGACAGTTTTGTTGACAGTTTTTAAACTCTGCTTTTAGTCACACTTTTTAAGGACAGATTTTACTGCCGCTAAATCTAGTAGGCAGATTTAATATATATATTGATTGTTTTAGTGCGACCGAGAAAGCGGGTATCTCGGTAGGCTCGGGGCTATAATTAAAATAATTAAAACGATGACTTAATTATACCTTATTTAATAAATAAATGTTTTAAATGAGTTATGTGGTAAATTAATTTATTTATACTAAACTAGTTTTATAAAGATTTAAAAGGGTATAATTTAATTAAAAGAATTAAATTATTTTTAGAAACTTTCTTAAATAGGAAACTTTCTATCTTTAGTAGGTTACCAAATATATATAGTTCATATAACGTCAGAGTTCGTGTATGTCATAAATAAATAGTAGAACAAAATGAATAAACGAGAAACATATAAGATCAGTAAAATTAAATAAATATCAGTTTACTTATTCGCGCCTATTATTATTGTAGCTTCTGTGAAGCCTGAGTAGAGTTCTTTCAATTCCCCTTCAGTCAGTTACTAGACTAGAGGTGCGGATTTCCCCGTCCTTCAATAAGGACTCCCTTCTATGCATGATTAGGATTTCCCGTCTACAACCAAATTATTTTCCCCAGTATATGTTTTAAGCTTATCAGTAATCATTTTAATAACTTAATAAATTGCTTGAGCTTTATATACAAGCATGACCAGTTTACGTACTAGTTACGGAGGTACCGTAACCATGACACTAGAGGCACCGGTGTTATGACTCCTCTACGAGGGAGTGATTTCTCGCAGTGTCCCATTTATTTCAGCTTGGCCATTTTATCAGTATTATCATCGGGGCGTATGGATGCATCCTAGGCTATCAGTTTACAGTTTATCAGGTGAATGTGGTGTGTGCTCTACATCCTTCACATTGGAGCTGATCCCTCCACCCAGCACATTATTTAGAGGTCACCCCTCTACAGCATGACGAGGTCACCCCTCCATTTATTCATGCAGCAGTTGTTACAGCACATGACATATATAAGCTCTTGGAAATTAAAATACACTAAATGTATGTTTTCAGATTTAACACATAACAGTTCAGCTTTATTATTTATAAATCAGACTTTTCAGATTATACACAGATTTCCGCTACAATTTACTTATCAGTCTTACCGCTTCAGTATTTTATCATCTGCTTAATTTCATTATTTCTTATCATGATTTATATCTGTTCACTGGGCGTTATGCTCAGCCGTAGTTCCTTTCATGTTCTAACGGTAGGTACACCAGGACGCTCTTAGGATTCGGAGAGCATGTGCATTTGGATGGAAGCTATCCAGACTCCTTACTTTACGCACTTCTTACATTATTCTGCTTATTTGGACATTGTTTAGTGCTATCCTTCAGTTTTTAGTTTTCATGTTTTGAGCGTATGTTTGGATTACCGATGTTTGATTCTAGTATTTCCTTTATGGTCAGTTAATGTTTTAGGACATTTATCTTATGCTTTGATGACACACCATAAGTACACGTAACGGTCCACTTATCCAAGTGGGGTGTTACAACACCGCAATCCATAATACCTCTCTACAAAATCCAAGATACATATACATATACGTACAATCAAAATCAATAAACCATGCAATCAACACCATTCCATGTAATCATACTTGCAAGTCCACTTGTGTTGTGGCACATATATAATTACGTTGGGCACCATAATTATATATGTCCTCTTTCACGTATGTACTCCCTCCTATGACGACATTTCTTGATATTAACGCATCATTCATCACATAGCACATAAATCAACCAACAAACCACATATCAAACATCATATAACACAAATATAAATCTAGCAAAGATATCACTTATGCTAGAGAATATCTCAAATGATAGAAAAGAAAACGAGAGCTCCAAGTTTAAAATATAAATCATTCACATGAAATCTTCGATGACAACAGTGTGTACCGGTAAATGACGAGATAAACTTATGTTGAACCTTGCTTGGGTTGGACTTTGCTTTCACAAGAGTCACCCGACTCCGTAGGACCAGTCTACTACGAATACTGAGCGGGAATTTCCAAGCTGACCTCTTCCGTTGACTCTTTTATCACTTATTTCATGTAAATCAACTCTCAGTCTACATCTCCCGATATCGACTGGTTCGCAAATCGTATCAAAACTCAAAATGAGCAAGAGAAAAAAAACACATTATCAATACAAAACAACGTACTTTATATTAGGTGCCAAGGAACAGAGAAAGTCAATATACCTTCATATACATATCATTAGAAAATAATGAACAAATAAACGATTTAAAACGTTCATATACATATCATTTGAAAGCCAATATGCGTACACAAAAGCACACAATCCCTATACACATCTATATGAGGTTTCTAGGTTATAGTCTAGGCCGAAAACCTAGTTCTCTATAACCAATGGCTTTGATACCAATCTGTAACAGCCCGCCTTGGCAGAAACATGAGGTGTAACTTCATGGGTATCATCATAACACAAAGGCGTCACTATAGATAATATACTAAATGAAAAGTAGATAATGACAACAAAGTGCCATGAAAATACCTAAGCAAAACAAATGGAGTCTTGTATTGAAATGAAATCCCAAAACAATACATAGACAACAACATCATTCAAGTATAGAAAACAAATATGCATAAAAGTATAAAGCAAAAGCAAGTAAGAAGATGCACTCCAGCAGCAAATCCTAAGGTCTCTAGCAACTCTTAACTTCTAAACCACCTCGATAATCACTTGAAAATGATGCTTAAACACGTCAACATAAATTTGTTGAGAGTCATAGGTTTACGACACAAAAGGTTCCAAAATATGTGCTCAACATCAAACCAAATCATTATTATTATGAACAACAATTACTACTACATAAACATGCAATCATATCATATCACATACCATCATATCACATCAGCTTCCATCATATCCTTCCATGGCCATTTCAGTTTAACCCCAGAACACACAACAAAGGGTTACCACACAGACTTCACCTAAGAACACACAGTAAGGGTGACCATACAGACTTCACCCAAGAACACACAACACGAGTGACCACACAGTTCTAGTATCACATAGCAAGCAAGACATATAATAGCACAAACTTGTCCATCCAATATCACGTCAACATAAAGTTGGTGAGAGTCATACATAGGTGTACGACACAATATAGTTCCAAACGTTGTGCTTAACATCAAACCAAATCATTTATTATTATGGACAACAAGTACTACTACATAAACATGCAAGCATATCATATCACATACCATCATATCACATAAGCTTCCATCATATCATATCAACTTCCATGGCCATTTCAGCTTAACCCCAGAACACACAACAAAGGGTTACCACGCAGACTTCATCCAAGAACACACGGCATGGGTGACCACACAGACTTCACCCAAGAACACACAACATGAGTGACCACACAGTTCCAATATCACATAGCAAGCAAGACATATAATAGCACAAACTTTTCCATCCATTTTATAAACATCAATCACAGCACATCATAATATCATAAGCATCATTTCCATCCCGTTTGGAGTAAAACAATTTAAAATACAAGGGCCTATGAAACTCACCTTGCGCTAGCAATCTAAACGTTCGCTCACAACCACAAATATCTATAGCATATACATATCACATACGTCAACATTGATTTAAGTACACTCCCAACCTCAATGTAACAACATATATGAAGGATAACCTAGTATCTATCATAAAATCAACTTAATTTTAACACTCTATGTGCTATATACATTAGTTATTCTAATATCTCAACACGTTCCCTTTTACTCAAAACCGTCTTGATTTTAGTGTTCAAACACGTGTGTAGATGCGTTACCTAAACTCATGACCCATCTCTGTACTCAAAAACCTATGACCTTAAATGTATTAGGTATATCCTAAAAAATTTCCAAAGCTTAAGACCTAATTTAAGCCCCTGATATATATATGTATATACTTTTATCTATCTAGTTTTTAACAAAAATCATACCCAAAAGATTCATTTTAGCAGACGACTATAACCAACTCCATTTGACTTCTTATTTAAAAAGAGACTCATACGATATAAATAAGCCCTCATAATGATCCCATGGTCTATTTCAATGTTTAAGTACCCTGAACATCCCAAAACTTAATTTTAAAACATGTTGTTCTGAATACAACTTTGACTTTGAATCTTGTACAAAAGTTTCGACCAATCTACAGACCTCAAATGACTACAAAACTAGAATCTCTGTATTGAATCATCCAAAAATATTTTCGTATGAACAAGATATGATCAAAACAAGATGACTCAAAACTTTAGTCAGATTTAACTCCGAATTTACACATGTTAAAACCCTAATTAACATTACTAATTATCTCCAATCATCATCCTAATCATATTAATTGATTTAATTAATTACAGATCCATCAAGAACCTTAATCTATCATATAAATTAATTACATATTAAAAACATGATTGGGTTCATTACAATCATAAATTAAAGAAGGGTTTTAAAGGTTTTACCTTAGAAATCAATGGAGGCAATTATTCTAAAGAAACCCTAATTCTTCCATAGTTAATTCGGAAAAAGAGAGATATGAGGGGAGAAAATATGATTATTTTGGATATGGTATGTGTTTGGTCTAATCCTAAAGGCCTCATAATCCAATTACAAGTTCATTAGGCTTGTTTTGGGGCTTTTTGCTACTTTTCCTCTTTTTTTTTCTTTTGGCCGCCCATCCTAAGCCTAAACACCATAGGTTCTGATGTTTCATCATTATTTTATAGTTTAATCATTATTAAACTAAACCTCACATTCGGTTTACTTCCGGGCCAAAACCCAAAACCCTTACGTTAATTTTTTGACTTTTTACGCGGTTTCCAAACTAACCTTCATTTCTAATAGTTTATAAATATGCAAAGTAACTCTAAAACTTATCCTAACCTTATAGTATATACATAATACATACGTATAACATACAATACGTACACAAAATCTTATAAGAACGATATCTGAACTTTCGCGCAGTTCATTTCTTATTTTATCTCATTTCATTTTATTTCCAACTTGTACCATGATTTTCACATCATGTATTTCATTTCATTCATTCTCAATCACCCATTTCACTTATAACAACACATAAAACACATTGTTCACAAAACCTACCATATAAACAGAGTTCAACGGGTGACAACTAACCTGTCAAAACCCTAGTTGTCACATATATGGTTAATGTCATGTTCTGAAACATTGGTTTAAGCCATGACATGTGGGGGAAAGAGATAAATATCGGCTACGTATATTTTAGATAAGATCTCTTGTAAAGAAAATAAGATAGTTCTTATGGACTCTGGATGAGAAGAAAACTATCTTATAAGTATTTACAAATATGGGGGGATATCTAGCTAAGATATTAGTAAGAAATTCAAGGTTTAAGAGATTTGACCTAAATCCATGAATTGTATGTTCACATGACATGTTATGAATAGCAATGTTTATCGTTTCATTGTACATGAATAAAAAATAGACACAATAGTGAAGTTAAATAATGATTCCTTCGTTGGAAATATATTTCCTTGTTTACGAAGGAAATTGGAAGATCATCTAAAATAGATGACAAGGTTGTCCAAGGTCAGAGACAACGAGATATATTAATCTCCAAAATTAGAGACAAGATTAACCCGAAAAGAGGCTGAACCTATGAGAAACAAAATGACATGAACCGAGAAATTGGTTGGATTCAGTTTTGTGTCTTTTATGGTAGGAAATGAGCATGCTTCTTATTGAGAAGCCGTAACTTCTTTGAAAGGGTATCAATGGAAAGAAGCCATATCATGTCAGAATGTGGATTCAAAATTAATGTATTTACGTATGATCAATAGTAAATATGTACTCTTGTGTTTATACATAAATGATATACTTATCACTAGAAGTGATAACAAGATGAATAAATCCACTAATGATATGTTGGAGTAAATATTTGACATGAACTTCATTTATGTTGGGTTTGTTTTAAACCTATTTGGATTTGTTTTGAAGTCAAACATTAAGAAAAACAATATTATTGAGAGGTTTAATGTGGGGGATTATGGTCTAGCTAGAGTCCAATGACATCTTTCTAAATCTATTTAAAGTAGAGGTAAAAGTGTTTCCTATTTTGAATACTCAAAGAATATTAGGCATCTTATGTGTCTAATGACGTGTGTGTGATCTAATTTAGAACTTATAATCATGTTAAACAGATATATTAGTAATCAAGTGGGGACCATTTGAATAAGTATTACTTGAGTACTATGATACTAATAATATTGCATTGTGAAAAATATCCGACTACTATCAAGTGATAAATTAATACAAATATGGATTCTTACATATAAAAATCTAGATCCACTAGAGCGGATGTTTTTATGCTATCTGGAAAGCTATGTATTAGAAATCTTGAAAGTACTTCAAAGAGACGATTATAGCTAAATCTATAATGAAATATGAATTTATTATTTGAGATAAAATTATAGAATATGTGGGAAAGTTTACGCTAAGTCGTAAAGGACATACCAAGATGACGTATACCAGTAGCGACCATCTTTATAAAGTGAGATAGTCAATAGAATTTGATAGAGCTCATATCACAATGTAAAACGGTAAGTCGAGGCATATCCATCATAGATAGTGATTGTTGCGACAACTACTCTAACTAGAGTTATCACGATTGACTACGTAAAATTAAAGGATAACATCACGGATCCACTTACGAAAGGCTTAAGCAGAGAGTTAGTTAGTGAGTCGTCTATGGAAATGAGACTAAATCCCTTGAAAGGATGAGTTTCTATGAAGGAAAACCTAACCTAGTTGACTAGAGATCCCAAGATCTGGGTTCAACAGGACAACCTAATCATAGAAATATGAGGGAACTTATGTCAATGTGGGGGAGTTACTTAATACAATAACTTTCCTAGTCCACTCTAATAACAACGTGACTTGGTGAAAGGTTAAACATATGGCTTAATGATTCAAGATGAAATCATAAAGCATAATGATTCAAGATGAAATCACAAAACATATATTTTTAGTGATTCAAGATGAAATCACCTATGTGGGAGAGAAGTGGGGTTGCTTCAAAATAAATATGAGGGGCGCAATTCCTAAGAGCTCTTGCAGAAGCAGACTAGTGTTCATGACCATAACGAACACGACTATGAGGACTTGGCAAGGCCAGGGAGAGTCTTGTGTGAGTGTGTATTGTCGTCTACGTAAACAGATATTGAGTTCAAGGACATCGCGTCCACTCAGATCTAGGAGACTGAGTGCATCTCGAGAGGGAAGATTCAGAGGGTTGCACCTACCTATCCTATGTAGGACTTAACCGCGGAAATTTCGTCGAAACTTTCCTGTGTTTTCGACCGATCTCCATTCATGTGGGGGATTGTTAGAATATTGTATTATATGAACGATATATCGTGAGATTGTATAAATCTATTTTAATAACTGATTTAATATCTTTTGTTTGTAAACATTAGCAAAATATGTTTAAATAAATAAGATATATCGAAATCAATTGGATTTTTAGATATTCTGTCTTGGTGACCAAGACAAGTTTTCAATATAAATTAAAATCATTCTCATTCAGTTTTAGACACAATAAATACAGCAGCAGTCTCTTCGATTAGAAACATGCAAGTTTTATCTTTCAGGCAGTTTTGTAAAGTCTGACATTACAACTTACTGTTTCGACTGTTGTACCCTGGGAAACAGACGGCAAATATGTTTTAATGAAAGCGTGTCAAACACGTGCCTCAGCTCTTTAATGATAATCGTGTCAAACACGTGATTCAGCTCGTGTGTGCATCTTTGCTGATTATCTGGTAAGTCTTTTTATCATTTTATTGTTTTTATTTAATTATCATTTATAATATCTGCCTGTTATTTATCTTATGTTATTTTAATGATGTTTTTTATTTAATAAATAAAAGTGTACATGTTTCTCTACACTTATATCATAACTTTAGTAGATAACAAAATCATATTTAATTACATAGTAAGATTTATTTATACGTAGCTTCTAACTAACGTATATTTCATTAAAGGAAATACATTGCTAATACTATATATTAAATGAGTGACATACATATGTTAAGGGTAAAGTTTAATGTAAAATATTTTTCAGCATAAACACAATCAACCAATCACAATCATCTATCTTTTTCATCTAAGAAAAAACCTATTTTTTTAAAATTAAATATCTCACAAACCGTTATTTGTTACATAAAAAGAAACATATCATTGTGACGAGAATTAAATCATCTTTATACAAGGGACACATGTATATGTTGGAAATACGTTTTTACGTATTTAGGAAGGAACGTTCACTCCAACGATATATATACGTAGTATGGGCTCGTGATCTAATATGTAAACATATAACCCATAAAGCACACATGTAGGATAGGCTATATATACCCCCTCCTAGCATGTTAGGAGGGGTTGTTGGTTCTCATTTCACTTAATCATAGATCTTTCTCTCTAATCATATCCTTTCTCTCTCTAACTTTCTCTCTCTGGTTCTTCATCTCTCTCCCTCTCTTTAGATAATCACAACACAAAAACAATCCAAGGATTGTGTGGACCTAAAATTTTTATCAAGAGCCATGGATGATTGGTTTGTTCTTGTGTTTGTTCATCATTGATTAGTGAGTTTTTGATCTAAAATCTTTCGATCCCAATTTATTTATTTTTTGTGTTTTTTGTGGTTTAATCTTCCTAAAATCATCTACATAATTGTGGTAGTGATTTTGGGTATTTGTTTTGGTCAAAAACACGAAAAAGTTGAAATTTTTTTGGATTGATTTTTGGGTAAAAATTACAAGTGTTTGAAATTTTTTGGTATAATTTGGAATAAGAGGGTTTACACATTCCGAATAGTAGTACAGTCCAATATTCCGAATTAATATCTGTTTTCACATTCCAACTTATTTTACCTTAAAAAATTCATATTTTGGATTGATCTAACACATTCCGACTTATATCTAGTGTGTCTATTATTTTTTCCCTCGAAAATAAAATTGCATTCCGACTTATTTAGAAAAAATTGGATTCCAACTCATGTTTTTTCCCTCCAAAAAGAATCACATTCCGAACTAATTTTTTGTCAAATATTCCGAACTAATTTTTGTCAAATATTCCGAACTAGTTTTTTCACATATTCCGACTTATATTCTGAACTGTATCCATATTCCAAATATTTTTCTGAATCCAAACTCCGACTTGTTATTCGGAATCTATATTCCGACTTGTGTTTAAAGTTACATATTCTGACTTGTGTTTTAGATTCTTATTCCGAATAAGACATTAGACTCAAACTAAAACACTCGACTCACAGACCAGCCTCGACCCACAAAACTCAGACACCCACAGACACAACCAAACACTCTCATTTTTTACGAACCATCATAACCAAAAGCAATCCTTTCGAAACAATTCTTTCGAAACAAGAACAGACCCAACACAGTCTCAAACAGCCTCAATAAGACTCGACCCAACTTGCAAGACTCGAATCTACCAAGAACTCGAAACATCCAAGACTTGACTCACAACCAACCAAAGACTCATTTACAACCCTATCACACCAAGAACACCCATTTCACCCAAACCTTTCACGACTCAAACATCGACACACTCGACTCACGACTCGACTCGAACCCACACAACGCTCAAGATCTCAGTCTTAAAAACTTTCATCGATCCAAAACCAAAAGTAAAATAAAACAACACCTACCCGGGATCCTTTTTTATGGATCTTGATGCATTCAAGGTTGCAAACGACTTATTTGTCTTTGATCATCAAAGGAGTTGATGTTCCCTTGTGATATCCAAGTTTTCCTTATTACCTAGTGTCTTGGATTCATGATGATGAAGTGATTCATCTAGTTTTTGTGTGGTGGTTAAATCAGAGAGGTTATCTTCGTGAGTAAAGATGATGGCTTCGATGGGGCTTTGGCTCTCTGAATAAATATCGAATGTTGTAAGGGGTTTGGATCGAAGATGTGTGATATTGTTGTATGAGATTCGATAGATATGTGATGTTGGATGATGATTTCTTGTTGGTGACAGCAGGTTTTGATTTTAAAGATTGGGATATTGAATGTTTTAGAGGTGACAGCTGGTAGTTGAGAGGATAAAGAGGCGGATATTATTTTGTTTAGGGTTAACTGTGAGAGGATTAGGCATTATATTTATTTAGCCTAATTCTTAGGTGTGATAAATTTGGGTTGTATAAACCTGATATTGCCATCTCACGGTTTGGGCCTAGCATCTTATTTGTTTAATAAAATACAGTGATCGACCATATTTTATTTTATCAGTTAGTGGGCTCAAGTTTTGTTTTGAGTGGTCTTCAATATTTGGTATCTAGTATGCTCTCTCCACACATAGATCACGAAATTTTGGAGTACACGCTTACAAGAATCAAAGTGACAAGAGTTATCAACGTGACATAATATATTTGGCCAAGACGTGTAGTTAACGTTTTTAGTATTGGGTTTATCAAAATTTGTGAACCAACTCCATATCTCTGATATTAATATCTGATATTTTTTAGTAGGTTCGGGTTTATCAACAGTCTTGGGTATTAATATCTAATATTCTAGCCACGTCTAGTTAACATTCTTGATAGAGCCACGTTTTATCAATATGTTATATTATTGATATATTTGGATCTCTTTGTCTCAGGTTTGTTTTATCAATGTTTGAGCCGACCAAGAAATTATTGAGCCGAGAAAAAGATATATTACCAAACAAGGATCCAAGAAATTTTCATCAACTTCAATGGAATCGTTGCATTCGACATCTCAAGAGAGAGACTTGCATCAAACGCAAGACCAAGCTAGAGAAAGTGGCATCACTTCATTTCGACTACTTTGGTCTCATCTTGTAACCATTTCATGGCTTCAAGGAGGAAGCGAATTTGTGACACTCTTTGGTCACGATCGTCATATATTCACGGAATTGATGTTCTTCAACTTGAACCAACTAGCAGAAAACCTCCAAAATAAAGACTTTAATCACTCTGCAACAACACTTGCATATAAGGATCTTGTGACACAACTCACGCCTTTCCTCCAATTCAATATCGTCAAGTCTAAAAGTTCAGTGATTTGCCAGTCATTTCTTCGAGATACACATACTGAGCTTCAAGATTTCCATGGTACAATATTGAAACTCATGACATTGGTATCGTCTTCGATTTATGAAAGATCCCGACTTCAGCAAGCGTATGGTAATGGAGTGCAAGAATCTATGATGCAAGAGGAAAATGGTCATACGATTGACGAGTTGGAGGCTGCTAAAGATTGCAAGGACATGGAATCAACAGTTAAGCATGATATCAGCAACACGTCAGGGAATGTTACAGACATGTCTTATGATGACACCATACCTGTTTATGACGAAGAGCCTACAAACATGGTACACTGTAATGTTGTATATGATGTATATGCTGATGAAATGTCGCATATTGAGCATTGATACTCCGATTTTGCTATGGAGTTCAGATTAATCTCGGTATCTTCTCGAATTGATCACAGCTCAAGGTGGAATAGTTGTTCTTGGTGACAAATAGGGGGTTTGGTTTTGGTTATCTAATAAAAGGTAAAGGGTCGTAGAGTAATTAATATGAAAACTAAGCGAGGCAAGATTGAACTAAAAACGAAATGAACTTAAAACTTAAAACTTTGTAAACTATAAAACTTAGATAATTGAAATGCAAAACTGAATTCTATCAGAATGTACTAAATTTAAAACCATCGGAATGTTTATTAAAACCAAGCCATCGGAATAATTCATCTTAGTGGTCATCGGAATACCAAAGTCCATTCTGTCGCAATGTTGCCCTATCGGAAAGTTCTAGATCAGAATGTATCCGATCGGAATGTATGAAATCCAAACACCTCTATCGCAATGTTGTTCTGATCGGAATGTAGCAAACAAAATTTTGGCAGCGTTTCGACTTAAGGTAACCTTAAATCCCGTCTGAATAGGCGATCGCAATACGCGATCGCAATCCAGATCGGAATAAGGGGAAAATGTCAACCGATCGCAAAGTAAAACCCTTAAGGGTTATTGCGATCAAAACCAGTAACCCGTCGGAATGTGGAGAATCCCCAGGATTGCGATGGAAGCTCTACTTAATCCGAAAATGGTGGCAACCTTAGAACTCAATAAGCACAATCAATAAGCTATTTTACCCGCAACTTAAACACTTCAAAAAGCTTAAATTTGACAACTTTCGAGAACATAAAATCATAAACTTTATAAATGAAACTTTTGAGTGACTAAATCCTTGATGAAATCCGAAAACCAATAAGCTAAAACAAGAAATAAGCCAATAAGCATAGAGAGCTTATAGCTTATACGTGTAAGAGCTTATGTATAAACTAAGAAGTTTAATCCTTCAATCACGAAATCATCAAATCACATGAATGAGTTTGTAATTCGGATCAAAGATAAAATAAACCAAGAAATATAGAACGAGATTAAAGAACACAAAGCTTAAACTTAAACTTGAATTTGATTAATGGAATCCAAATGCAAAGATTAACGAAAGCTTAAATTTAAAAGATGAAAACAAAGAAAAACTTAGTGAGAGAAAGTTAGGAACTTTCTCTCTCTAAAACTAGAAAAATGAAAAAATGAAAAACTAACTAGCTACTAAAATTGTGAAGAGAAGTCCTATTTATAGGCGTTTGCTTGTGGGCTTGTGAATGGGCTTTGTTTTCTTCTTTCTTCTTTAGTCTTTTCGTTTCTTTAATTAAACGTTTCCGACTTTGGTTTTTGAGAAGTGTCGGTGAATAATTCCAACTCGTCTTATAATCTTTTGTTTAATAGACTCGAGTTCTTCGACATATAAGAATCTTCCATCTTTGGCCTTTTTCTTCGATAAATCTTCAAATAGGCGCAATGACTTCAAATCTTTTGCATCTCTTGGACAATAGACTTCGTCTTGAGTCTTTTTCTTCGATAAAACCCGTGCAATCCCATGTTTTCTTCAATATTCATCCGGTTGACTCTGAAAACATAATAAACACAAAAACCACGCATAATTCCAAACAAATGATATTAAATACGTGTTTTGGTCTCGTTTTAGCCAGAAATAAGTGGTAAAAGGATGGATGTTTTCACACCTATCAAATCCCCTACACTTAACCATTGCCATGCCCTCATGCAATGCTCAGTGACAAAGCAAATTTACACTTTTCTCATAAACAATCAACCTTGGCCTTATTAACGTACTAAACAAAAATTAAAGTACTACGAGAGATTAAAACTTTAAAGTAAACCAAAGGATAGAAAACCATTTTCACTTGAAAATAGCTATATGGAAATAACTTGCAAAGAGATCAAGGACTTACATTAGGGCTTTGGTGCTGCGAAGATTTATCACCCTCAAGTTTCACGTTCCCCAAACTAAGCTTAAAAACGAGATCATTGTTATTATAAGTTATCAAATCAAACACTTACACACATGGCTTAATTATATGCTTAAACTCCCTTATTCCTAGGTGTATCTCTTATATTTTATTTTTGTCTTAGAATGATCATGAAGATGCATTATTGGACTTATTTCGATAGTTTATTTAGGCTGAAAGCAAAGTAGGACGATTTGATCAATAGTTAGCTAAAGGACAAAATCTCTTAAAACTGCTTCTCGGGATATCAAAAAGTTCATATCTTGGCATAACTCGGTTCACGATTTGAGACCTTTCTCGGGCCGATATTTGGCATGTACTTCATACTTCATATCTTGAGAGGCGTTCTTGAGATAATGGTCTTCTCTTCGTTAATAGAGTTTCTTCACTTGGAGACTTTTGAGGGGTACTCCAACTTTGTTGACCACGACTTCATGATTATTTCTTCAATCGCTAATTGGGATTTTGAGATACAACGATCCGCCTCCTTTTCGGACTTGGATCTATTTATCCTCATACCTTGTTAGGGTCTTTTAGGATAGACTTCTCCATGATCTTTATGGCAGTTGATTGCTTTTCGTCGTGAGTCTTGATCCTTCATATTGATTTTGGGAATAATGCTTTCCACATCACTTTGGATCTTCAGCAATAAAATTGAATCCTCATGCCTTGTTAGGGCCTTTTCGGACTCGTCAATCTTCGCGCCCCGCTTCATAAGTTATGCCTTGGCTATGAACTCTTATCATTACCGATCAACTTTTAAACGATCTTGGGCTAGAAGCTAAGTAACTTTTCAAATCGTACGACCTTACTTATTGCAGATAAATTATTAGCAAGTGATGGGAGAATTAGCAGATAATTACACCAAGTGAGCTTGTGCAAGAATACCGACTTATAATTGACTCTATCATTTCTCGTTCTCTATAATTTAAAATCTCAAGTAATGAGACTCGTGGATGCTTAGCCTAATAAACCAATTAAGGTCTACATAGTTAAGGATACTAGCTAGAATAAACTTGGATAAGTCTATTCGGGTTGAGTCAAAATAATCGCAACGGGCCTAATATGTCAAAGACTTCTAAACTAGCTACACCACTTTATTAATATTTTTGACTTTATTGCGGGATATATACATATGAAAGCAACGATAAAAATTTAAAAATTACGACTAAATGGCCAAATGTCACACCCCACCATGGCGGAATATGGGGCGCGACGTATAGATATCATCACAACAACAACGTGTCTATAGAGAGAACTAAATGAAATTGAAATATCATAAATGGCGACACAAATGTCGTAACAATATCTCAACAATGCAGGCATCTAGGTAAGTAGGTAACAGGCCTAACTTACCAAAGACATACAAATGAACAAACATCAAACATATAGGTACCATAAGGTTCACTTAATCAAGACACAAAATAAAATCTAAGAGAAAAGGGAATCCTCCTAATGCAATCCTAACAGCCTCTACACTCTAGCCACTTCTAACATCATCCTCCTCAACTACCTCACCTGAAAATGACACTAAAATTTGTCAACATAAAGTTGGTGAGAACATAGGTTTAAGTTATCTAGAACATCATAAGAAACCTTGACATCCGCCGTAAATAAGTTGAAAAAAAACAATTTATAGTAATGGACCATAATGTGATAATCATGTTACATGCATCCACAACAAAACTTAAACCAAGTACTGATCACATCTACAATTCACAAAGCACACTATAACAATCAAGAAGTATCCCGTCACACACACAAGAACACACACCACACTATCCGGATCTTTCCCACACCACCTGTGGAAGATGAACTATATCCCCGTCGAGATATCTTGCCTCCGAAGAGACGATGCACAAGTACTCAGGACGGATCGTGCCCCCGAACCAAGAACTCAAGACGGATCGTGTCCCACGAACCAAGAACTCAGAACCAAGTACTCAGGACGGATCGTGCCCCACGCTCCACACACATCACAACTGGTCCCATAGACGCCCATACATCTACGTACCAATCCCAATCATAACCCAATCAAGATTCACATATCAGAACACATATCAAAGCACATATGAGAACACATAAGCACGCAAGTCACACAATATCACATGTATGTCCACACATTTTAAAACATAGTACTAAATCATGTTAAAGAACATTGCAAGTGTCATCTCCATCCCATACTAGAAAAACATTAAAAACGTAGCAAAACGGGACTATGAACTCACCTGATAGCACAGCAAGCTAGCACTCCTGCAAACCTATAAAATCATACACGACACCCTTAGCTCAGGTCTTAACACCCAAGTTAAGTAACAATCAAGGAGCTGAATCTAATCCCCAATCCCCACTATCTAGTTCTCCCACTACAAGCTATTCTATACGTAAAATTCCAGTTTTTCCCCGGTACGGTTTACTAGTCACTAAACGATCACATGAAGTGAACTTAACACCACACTTGACTCCTACCCTACTGGAGTTATGTTTTTATATGATCTAAGAACTTCAAAAACCAATTTTACTTTCTAATTACACGTTTAACCCTTTCGTTTAGTCTCTACGCCAAAAGTCGTTTTCACCAAAACTGATTTTCCGTACATGCTAAATGTTTGACACCAAAACCCCGACCTAAACACCATAAATTTTATTGAAAACCTCCAGTCCTTTTATATACATTATAAATAGTTCCCAAAACAAAAATATTTGGCTATCTCATCCGTTTGGTTAGGTTTTGACTCAAATCCCTGAAATCAAAATTTATTCCTGAACAGCGCACTGTTTTTGTAAAAATTATTTGACGACCTTACCTAACTCCATTTTCGACCAACCTTACATTTTTGAAAAGTAGACTCCCTGAAATTAATTTTAAAAAAAGAAACTCGACCAAAGGTGCTACCTACTGCCCGGAACAGTCGACACAAGACAGCCTTAAAAATCAGACTATTTTACGCCTTTATGCACTAACCCTCTAAACATCATTAATTATCCCTGGATTTATAACACAAACCCTAAAATCATTAATGGATCTTAATTAATATATTTTTCCATAAAATTAATAAAACCCTAATCATCTCAATGATGGTTAATTAACAATACAATTATGATTAATTAATAAAAATATAAATTATATTAAGGTTTAATTGATCACTTACCTTGAAACAAGAAAAATTAATGAACCCTAATCATAATTTCGACTTCTCTTGATATCCATGGAAGATTTAGACTGATCTTAGGTTTATTTAGGGTTATTAGTCGTTTTTAGGGGTCTAGGGGTGTTTATATAGGCCTTGGTAACCTTCTGGACAAGTTTAGGCCCAATTAGGACTTTTAAATGGTAATTATCCTATTTTTATTAATTTAATTATTAAAATTAAGGCTATGGGACCCACAAATTCGACTCCTCTCTGTGTTTTATCATATTTACACTCTCCCCTTCTATTTTATGTTTACTTATACTCCTATACACTTTCGGGACCAAACCGGGTACCCTTTTGCTAATTTTTTGACTTTTTACGTGATTTTTGAACTAGCCTTCATTTCTAAAAGTTTCTAAATATAGAAAGTAACTATAAAACTTATCCTAACCATATTATATATACTTAATACATACATACAACATACGATACGTACATGAAACCTTATCAAAACGATACCCGAACTTTTCTGCAGTTCATTTCTGAACTCATTTCATTTCATTTCATTTCGTTTCATTTCCAACATATACCATGATTTATACATTCATATGAACTCATGAGCACGAACCAACCCCATCACATCATCATATAACGTACCATGTACTACATAAACAATGTCTAACATCATGATAAAGTCTCAAATATGAGCACATAACACATAAACGCACACCAAGCACATGATCAACATCAAACAGTCAAAAGTGAAAAATCCAAAATCTAGGGTTGTCACATCACTCCCTCCTAATAGAAATCTCGTCCCGAGATTTACTCCATAAGCTCAAAAAACTTCATTTCACAACCAACTCGCTATCTCTCTCATAAGAACGTAACCGGATCATCCGTATGACTACAACAACGCCCTCAATGAATATAAGCTCAAGAAAAATTTTAGGACCCCCAACTTCGGATAAACGATCAAGCCCATGGACAACTAACGGACGTTTACGTGAAAGAATTTAAAAATATGAACCAAAACCTGAGACTCCAAAAGATACTCAACATAAAACATGTATCGACTCTCAACGAACCATGAAAACGGACCAATGACACAAGAAGCACCCAGCGACAACCGAAACGTATTACGACCGGTGAGATACTATTAAAACCTTGTGCAAAACCAAATTTTACCCCAGAATGGATTTTGTACCTTAATGTATATTAGTTGTTCTAAAACCATGGTATCACATTAGTAATTTATGTAATCATTTGACGAAAAAAAAAATCTATAGTCTCTTCACGAACGATCAATTGTCTAAAGCACACAACACAATATCACGCGTCAACATTGACTCCGGAACCCACATTCTTCATTAATGTAACAATCTCTATGATGGATACATCTAAAATCCTAACCCAAAGCAGCCCTATGTTAGCCTTCTAAGTGTCCACTATCCCAACATACCCAAAACACGAGTTTAAACCATGTTGTCCGAAAATTAATCTTGAACTCGACAGTTGTAAAATTAATTCGACCAAGCTACTGACTTCCATTGACAATACGTTCTAAATATTTGAAAAGTACGCTCCGAGTACATAACTTTAGGCTTTTGAATCACCCAAAAATCTTTAAAAACGAATAAGTTATAACCAAAACGATTTTTACCTAGAATCTGCCCAGACATTAGCGACAGTTTAGCGATGAATTCTGACAATTTAGCGACAGTTTCTGGCTACTCCGATTTATAACAAAAAAAACGATTTGAAACCCTAAAACCCCTCATTAATTACCAAATTCAAGACCTAATTTATTTTAATTCCAGAAAATTAGAAACCCTTACCCATCATATGAGTAATTACATGATTTTAACATATTTAATTAAATAAGAACAAGAATTTAACTAAAGATCATTAGCTTTAGGTGATCAAAACAAATTTTAGTTTTTTTTAAAAAAAAAAAAATAATAATAAACAAGCCATACTTATATGTTAAAAAAATATATATCCCATCTTATTTCAAACACGCTTACGACACTTAACCCTTATTTCACCGACTACCAACAATTATTTTAACTATTTACAAATTCCATTTCTTTTACCACATAAGATACAAACTAAAAGATACCGTGATCCCAAAACGAACTCTCCACCCTCTCAATAGCCTCTACACCAAAAGTACCGTACAAACAAATACGTGACATGAGGACTCGATAAATGCGCTACTACAGAAGTTGAACATCCCAAAGAATGAAGAGCTATAAAACCATCCTAAGAATACAACCGATAAGTAGAAGGGATATATACATATATATAGGCATACACGTACATACACTCAAGTCCATACAACATATACAATACAAGCATGTATTAACCCTCTTTCATGCAACTATACTTAGGAATCCACTGATATCGTGGTACTTGTATAACTATGTTGGCCACCATACTTATACCAGTCCCCTTTCACTAATGCACTCCCTCCTATGATGACACTTATAAGAATTAATACTACACATAACACATCAGTCTACCAACTCAAATAATCACATAGATCCTACAACTCATATAAGCACATAATCCACAACATAACATAAGGTCCAAAATCACATGTATTAAAATAACATAGCCAATGCATGAAACAAATAAACTCGTAGTCCAGCTGAACCAGCGTAGACTAAATTCAAAATGTATAAAGAACATGAAAACGTAATTAAACGAAATCCAACAATGACTAGCGTATATGACTATAGTTCTACCCGCACTAGTCAAAACTCGTAAAGAAAATAAAATGTAGCTAAGTATGAACTTACTATGGTTTAATTCATACTAGTCAAAACATCGCAATAAATAACATCCAAACACATCAATTAATATAAAATGCACACATACTCCTATGACGCCTATATGCAGGGACCCTTAAGCTATAGATTAGGCTACGCGACTAAGCAACCTAATTCTCTATAACCATTGTCTCTGATACCATTCTGTCACACCCCACCATGGCGGAATATGGGGCGCGACGTATAGATATCATCACAACAACAGTGTGTCTAAAGAGAGAACTAAATGAAATTGAAATATCATAAATGGCGACACAAATGTCGTAACAATATCTCAACAATGCAGGCATCTAGGTAAGTAGGTAACAGGCCTAACTTACCAAAGACATACAAATGAACAAACATCAAACATATAGGTACCATAAGGTTCACTTAATCAAGACACAAAATAAAATCTAAGAGAAAATGGAATCCTCCTAATGCAATCCTAACAGCCTCTACACTCTAGCCACTTCTAACATCATCCTCCTCAACTACCTCACCTGAAAATGACACTAAAATTTGTCAACATAAAGTTGGTGAGAACATAGGTTTAAGTTATCTAGAACATCATAAGAAACCTTGACATCCGCCGTAAATAAGTTGAAAAAAACAATTTATAGTAATGGACCATAATGTGATAATCATGTTACATGCATCCACAACAAAACTTAAACCAAGTACTGATCACATCTACAATTCACAAAGCACACTATAACAATCAAGAAGTATCCCGTCACACACACAAGAACACACACCACACTATCCGGATCTTTCCCACACCACCTGTGGAAGATGAACTATATCCCCGTCGAGATATCTTGCCTCCAAAGAGACGATGCACAAGTACTCAGAACGGATCGTGCCCCCGAACCAAGAACTCAAGACGGATCGTGTCCCACGAACCAAGAACTCAGAACCAAGTACTCAGGACGGATCGTGCCCCACGCTCCACACACATCACAACTGGTCCCATAGACGCCCATACATCTACGTACCAATCCCAATCATAACCCAATCAAGATTCACATATCAGAACACATATCAAAGCACATATGAGAACACATAAGCACGCAAGTCACACAATATCACATGTATGTCCACACATTTTAAAACATAGTACTAAATCATGTTAAAGAACATTGCAAGTGTCATCTCCATCCCATACTGGAAAAACATTAAAAACGTAGCAAAACGGGACTATGAACTCACCTGATAGCACAGCAAGCTAGCACTCCTGCAAACCTATAAAATCATACACGACACCCTTAGCTCAGGTCTTAACACCCAAGTTAAGTAACAATCAAGGAGCTGAATCTAATCCCCAATCCCCACTATCTAGTTCTCCCACTACAAGCTATTCTATACGTAAAATTCCAGTTTTTCCCCGGTACGGTTTACTAGTCACTAAACGATCACATGAAGTGAACTTAACACCACACTTGACTCCTACCCTACTGGAGTTATGTTTTTATATGATCTAAGAACTTCAAAAACCAATTTTACTTTCTAATTACACGTTTAACCCTTTCGTTTAGTCTCTACGCCAAAAGTCGTTTTCACCAAAACTGATTTTCCGTACATGCTAAATGTTTGACACCAAAACCCCGACCTAAACACCATAAATTTTATTGAAAACCTCCAGTCCTTTTATATACATTATAAAGAGTTCCCAAAACAAAAATATTTGGCTATCTCATCCGTTTGGTTAGGTTTTGACTCAAATTCCCGAAATCAAAATTTATTCCTGAACAGCGCACTGTTTTTGTAAAAATTATTTGACGACATTCCCTAACTCTATTTTCGACCAACCTTACATTTTTGAAAAGTAGACTCCCTGAACTTAATTTTAAAAAAAGAAACTCGACCAAAGGTGCTACCTACTGCCCGGAACAGTCGACACAAGACAGCCTTAAAAATCAGACTATTTTACGCCTTTATGCACTAACCCTCTAAACATCATTAATTATCCCTGAATTTATAACACAAACCCTAAAATCATTAATGGATCTTAACTAATATATTTTTCCATAAAATTAATAAAACCCTAATCATCTCAATGATGGTTAATTAACAATACAATTATGATTAATTAATAAAAATATAAATTATATTAAGGTTTAATTGATCACTTACCTTGAAACAAGAAAAATTAATGAACCCTAATCATAATTTCGACTTCTCTTGATATCCATGGAAGATTTAGACTGATCTTAGGTTTATTTAGGGTTATTAGTCGTTTTTAGGGGTCTAGGGGTGTTTATATAGGCCTTGGTAACCTTCTGGACAAGTTTAGGCCCAATTAGGACTTTTAAATGGTAATTATCCTATTTTTATTAATTTAATTATTAAAATTAAGGCTATGGGACCCACAAATTCGACTCCTCTCTGTGTTTTATCATATTTACACTCTCCCTTTCTATTTTATGTTTACTTATACTCCTATACACTTTCGGGACCAAACCGGGTACCCTTTGCTAATTTTTCGACTTTTTACGTGATTTTTGAGCTAGCCTTCATTTCTAAAAGTTTCTAAATATAGAAAGTAACTATAAAACTTATCCTAACCATATTATATATACTTAATACATACATACAACATACGATACGTACACGAAACCTTATCAAAACGATACTCGAACTTTTCTGCAGTTCATTTCTGAACTCATTTCATTTCATTTCATTTCGTTTCATTTCCAACATATACCATGATTTATACATTCATATGAACTCATGAGCACGAACCAACCCCATCACATCATCATATAACGTACCATGTACTACATAAACAATGTCTAACATCATGATAAAGTCTCAAATATGAGCACATAACACATAAACGCACACCAAGCACATGATCAACATCAAACAGTCAAAAGTGAAAAATCCAAAATCTAGGGTTGTCACACCAAAGTTAATAAAAAATTTGAAAAATGCTGAAAAAGATGATTTTCCGGTTAAATGAAGGCATTTTCATGGAAAAGTCCACTTAAAACTTCGATAGAAGTCCCCCCTACACTTAAGATAAACATTGTCCTCAATGTTTAAGCATGTGAGAAAAGTCTCCCCTACACTTATGACATTGTTCACGTTGGTTAAATCAAGTTAAGGAAGAGATGACTAACGTGATCAATTTCAAATGTGAGTATGAAGAAAATTGAATCATGATAGTTGAGAGACAGAACCGGATTTCGGATAACACGGGAGCACGGTTCTTCAAAGATTCCAAGGGTGTACTTATCCCTGTAATCACATCACCACACAAACACAAAGAACCTATAGAGCCCCCCCTACACTTAGGAGGTTAAAACGGAAAAGGATAGATACTCGGGCTGCCTCCCGAGGAGCGCTTGTTTTTGTTAACCGAGTCACGAGCCTGACTCGACCCAAAATTAGTTCATGGGGAACGTGGTGAGGGATGGAATCATCTCCTGAGAGATGTCCTCACCAAAGTACAACTTCACTCGTTGTCCATTCACCTTAAAATTAGGTCCATTAGGTTGAGCGAGCTCGAGAGTACCATATGGAAAAATTTGGGCAATGGTGAATGGGCCGGACCAACGAGATTTCAGCTTGCCCGAAAAGATTTTCAACCGAGAGTTAAAGAGTAAAACTTTGTCTCCAACTTGGAACTCTCGGTTCTTAATCTTAGAGTCGTGAATGAGCTTAGTCTTTTCCTTATAGATCAAAGAATTTTCATAAGCCTCATTACGGAGTTCATTGAGCTCATTGAGTTGGATCTTGCGTAGGTCACCGGCTTTGTTGATATCGAAATTAGCCCACTTCAAGGCCCAGTAAGCCTTGTGCTCCAACTCAATGGGGAGGTGGCATGCTTTCCCGTACACGAGACGATATGGCGTACAACCAATCGGAGTCTTGTATGCGGTACGAAAAGCCCACAAAGCATCATCAAGTTTATCAGCCCATGAGGCACGATGCTCTCCCACGGTTCTTTCAAGAATTCGCTTTAATCCTCGGTTGGATATTTCAGCCTGGCCATTAGTTTGTGGGTGGTATGCGGTGGAAAGACGATGATTTACACCATGCTTAGCCATGACTCTTGCAAATTGATCATTGTAAAAATGAGTCCCGCGATCACTAATAATGGCACGAGGCACACCGAATCTAGCGAATAGCGATTTCAAAAAGTTACAAACCACCCTTGCGTCATTAGTGGGTAAAGCTTTGGCTTCAACCCATTTTGAAACGTAGTCAACGGCTACAAGGATGTATTTGTTTCCTTTAGAGGAAGGGAATGGCTTCATAAAGTCGATACCCCAAACATCAAAGATTTCACATTCTTGAATGAAATTATGAGGCATCTCGTCTTTATGTGTGATCTTGCCTTGTTTTTGGCAAGCATCACAACGTTTAACCATCTCGTGAGCATCACGATAAATGGTGGGCCAATAAAATCCCGAGTCACACACTTTTTTGGCGGTGTAGTTGGGACCAAAGTGACCACCGGTGGGTCCTTTGTGGCAAGCGTCAAGGATTTCTAAAGCTGCCGGTCCATCAACACATCGGCGAATAATCAAATCGGCACATTGTTTGAATAGATACAGGTCATCCCAAAAGTAAGTCTTAATGTCTTTGAAGAACTTCTTCTTTTGTTGGGATATTAACCCGTCAACGAGAATTCCACCCGCCAAGTAGTTTGCAATGTCCGCAAACCATGGGGTTTCATCAGAAGTCGAGTTGATAGACATTAAGGTCTCCAGGGGAAAAGAGTCATTGATCTCTTTGTTCGGATGATCCCCTTGATAAGGATCCTCAAGTCTACTGAGATGATCCACGGCTAGGTTTTCAGCTCCCTTCTTATCACGAATTTCAATTTTAAATTCTTGGAGTAGCAAAACCCAGCGAAGAAGTCTTGGTTTGGAATCTTGCTTGGTCAACAAGTACTTCAACGCGGAATGATCGGTATACACGATGGTGGTAGAAAGGACAAGATAGGGGCGGAACTTTTCAAAGGCATAGACAACAGCTAAAAGCTCTTTTTCAGTTGTCGTGTAATGCAATTGAGCCCCTGTCATTGTCCTGCTAGCGTAATGGATCGGTTGGAAGTGTTTGTTCACTCTTTGGCCCAAAACCGCTCCAATAACAAAGTCTCTAGCATCGCACATCAACTCAAAGGGAAGCTCCCAATTAGGGGTAACCAAGACCGGTGCCTTAGTTAGCTTATCCTTAAGAAGGTTGAAGGCGTCAATACACTCGTTGGAAAAGATAAAAGGAGTATCTTTTTCCAAGAGGCGGGTCATCGGGCGAGCGATTTTAGAAAAATCTTTGATGAATCGACGGTAGAAGCCTGCATGACCGAGGAAACTTCTCACACCCTTCACGGTTAAAGGTGGAGGCAACTTAGAAATAACATCGACTTTAGCACGGTCCACTTCAAGACCGGCTTTGGAGATCTTGTGTCCTAGCACGATGCCCTCTTTTACCATGAAATGGCATTTTTCCCAATTAAGAACAAGGCGAGTGTCTTCACACCGCTTAAGCATACGTTCTAAATTAGCAAGGCAAGCAGAGAATGAATCACCATAAACCGAGAAATCATCCATGAATACTTCCATAGTTTCTTCAACCATGTCATGGAAGATAGCCATCATACACCGTTGGAACGTCCCAGGAGCATTGCATAAACCGAAAGGCATACATTTGTAAGAAAATGTTCCGTAGGGACAAGTGAATGTGGTATTTTCTTGGTCTTTGGGATCGATGGGAATTTGAAAATACCCGGAGAAACCGTCTAAGAAGCAGTAATAGTCATTACCAGCTAGACGCTCGAGCATTTGATCCATGAAGGGAAGAGGAAAGTGATCTTTTCTCGTGGCATCATTGAGCTTGCGATAGTCGATACAAACACTCCACCCAGTAACGAGACGAGTGGGAATCAACTCGTTGTGTTCATTGGGAACAACGGTTATTCCTCCCTTCTTGGGCACACAATGGACGGGACTTACCCACGGCGAATCCGAAATAGGGTAAATCAAGGCGGCATCAAGAAGTTTGATAACCTCTTGTTTGATGACGTCGTGAATGCGAGGATTAACCCTTCTTTGGCTCTGGATTGCGGGTTTAAAGTCATCTTCCATGAGAATCTTGTGAGTACAAAAGTTCGGATCAATTCTGCGGATATCGGAAATTTTCCAAGCAATTGCCTTCTTATGATCTTTAAGCACGGCGATTAGGCGAGATTTTTCGTCTTCTTTTAAGTCCTTCGCGATGATGACGGGCGACTTCTTCTTATCTTCAAGGAACATGTACTCGAGATGGGGCGGCAACTCCTTAAGTTCTAAATCCGGAGGATTTTCGATGGAAGGCGTATTCAAAGTCGGTTCATCAATAGCAATATCCTTGGGAGATGGTGGAGAAATATTGTCTTCTTTAAGAAGGTTCTCAATGAGGCGAAGATCTTCATCCCAATCGGTAGGAGAATCGTCATGTTCTAAGTTCACATCTCCCATGGTGGCTTCCAAATCTTTCCAAAGGAAATCACTTTCTCCAAATAGAGATAGTGATGAGCCAATAGAGGAAATGGTCTCAACATTGGGAAGAGAGGTAGGAATACTTTTACAAGCATCTTTGAAGTGTTCTTCACAAGCCTCATCAAGAACATCAATACAATTAACACTCTCGTATGAATAAGGCTGTTTAGAAAGCTTTCCCATGTTGAAGACGATTTTATCGTCACCCACTCTCATGATAAGCTCACCGGCTTCAACATCGATGAGAGTGCGACCGGTCCTCAAGAATGGACGACCAACAATTAATGGCACACGAGGGTCCATATCGTAGTCGACGACTAAGAAATTGGCAGGAAAAGTGAATTTGTCGACTCCTACAAAGACGTCTTCGGCTATCCCCACTGGATAAGCAACCGTACGGTTAGCTAATTCCAAAGTCATTTTGGTGGGGACTAGCTCAGGGAGAGATAATTGCTTCCACACACTTAAAGGCATTAAGTTAATACTGGCACCTAGATCGGCTAGGGCCATGCAATTCTCTACTCCCTAGAAGTTGCAAGGGATTAAGAAGCGGCCCGGATCACCAAGCTTAGTTGGCAATTTCCTTAAGAGCACTGCAGAGCAATTCTCATTAAGTTGGGTGTTAGCAATATCAAGAAGCTTCTCCTTGTCGCTAAGAAGATCTTTGAACATTTTTGCATATTTTGGCATGTGAGCGAGAGCCTCAGCGAAGGAGATGTTGAAATTCAATTGTTTAAACATTTTGAGAAAGTTCGAAACCTGAATATCATCTACATGTTGAAATTCAATTGTTGGATCATTGTTGCCATCTAAATGTGCTTGCAAAAGTTCAATCATAGGGCGATTATCCGGTAGAGGCTCATTGTTGTTGTTATTATTGTTGTTGAGAGGTGGATTGTTATTGTTGTTATTGTTTTGAGGTGGGTTATTGTTGTTGTTGTGTACACCGGCCATGTCTAAGTCTTCGAGAGGCTCGGGCTCTTGATAAGACGTCGATCGTGTACGCATGCACCTACAAAAGAACTAACAAAGCAAACAAGAAATATTTTTGGTTTTTATGGTTGTTTTTTACTTTTTTTAGATTTTTGAAAATTTTATATTTTTTAGGGTTTTTGAAAATTTTTATGACAAAGTAACGTTCACAGCGAACGGATCCCAAAATCCAAGTTCTCACAAAAAACTGTTAATCTTAACGAGAAGAGTCGGCAGTGGCGCCATTTGATACTCCGATTTTGCTATGGGGTTCAGATTAATCTCGGTATCTTCTCGAATTGATCACAGCTCAAGGTGGAATAGTTGTTCTTGGTGACAAATAGGGGGTTTGGTTTTGGTTATCTAATAAAAGGTAAAGGGTCGTAGAGTAATTAATATGAAAACTAAGCGAGGCAAGATTGAACTAAAAACGAAATGAACTTAAAACTTAAAACTTTGTAAACTATAAAACTTAGATAATTGAAATGCAAAACTGAATTCTATCGGAATGTACTAAATTTAAAACCATCGGATTGTTTATTAAAACCAAGCCATCGGAATAATTCATCTTAGTGGTCATCGGAATACCAAAGTCCATTCTGTCGCAATGTTGCCCTATCGGAAAGTTCTAGATCGGAATGTATCCGATCGGAATGTATGAAATCCAAACACCTCTATCGCAATGTTGTTCTGATCGGAATGTAGCAAACAAAATTTTGGCAGCGTTTCGACTTAAGGTAACCTTAAATCCCGTCGGAATAGGCGATCGCAATACGCGATCGCAATCCAGATCGAAATAAGGGGAAAATGTCAACCGATCGCAAAGTAAAACCCTTAAGGGTTATTGCGATCAAAACCAGTAACCCGTCGGAATGTGGAGAATCCCCAGGATTGCGATGGAAGCTCTACTTAATCCGAAAATGGTGGCAACCTTAGAACTCAATAAGCAAAATCAATAAGCTATTTTAGTCGCAACTTAAACACTTCAAAAAGCTTAAATTTGACAACTTTCGAGAACATAAAATCATAAACTTTATAAACGAAACTTTTGAGTGACTAAATCCTTGATGAAATCCAAAAACCAATAAGCTAAAACAAGAAATAAGCCAATAAGCATAGAGAGCTTATAGCTTATACGTTTAAGAGCTTATGTATAAACTAAGAAGTTTAATCCTTCAATCACGAAATCATCAAATCACATGAATGAGTTTGTAATTCGGATCAAAGATAAAACAAACCAAGAAATATAGAACGAGATTAAAGAACACAAAGCTTAAACTTAAACTTGAATTTGATTAATGGAATCCAAATGCAAAGATTAAAGAAAGCTTAAATTTAAAAGATGAAAACAAAGAAAAATTTAGTGAGAGAAAGTTGGGAACTTTCTCTCTCTAAAACTAGAAAAATGAAAAAATGAAAAACTAACTAGCTACTAAAATTGTGAAGAGAAGTCCTATTTATAGGCGTTTGCTTGTGGGCTTGTGAATGGGCTTTGTTTTCTTCTTTCTTCTTTAGTCTTTTCGTTTCTTTAATTAAACGTTTCCGACTTTGGATTTTGAGAAGTGTCGGTGAATAATTCCAACTCGTCTTATAATCTTTTGTTTAATAGACTCGAGTTCTTCGACATATAAGAATCTTCCATCTTTAGCCTTTTTCTTCGATAAATCTTCAAATAGGCGCAATGACTTCAAATCTTTTGCATCTCTTGGACAATAGACTTCGTCTTGAGTCTTTTTCTTCGATAAAACCCGTGCAATCCCATGTTTTCTTCAATATTCATCCGGTTGACTCTAAAAACACAATAAACATAAAAACCACGCATAATTCCAAACAAATGATATTAAATACGTGTTTTGGTCTCGTTTTAGCCAGAAATAAGTGGTAAAAGGATGGATGTTTTCACACCTATCAAGCATTCCGAATCTAAATATGACAAACATGGGATGGAAAAGAGTGATAGCGATAGCATTTCTGATTCATCCGATGTGCGTCATAATGGGGGAGAAATTGTTCAAAATGCTAATAATCATGATAATTGTCTTATGACTGCTTCATTAACTGCTTCTGATTCCAAGATTAAAGAGCTTGAAACGATCGTAGCTCAGTAATCAAAAGATCTTGAGGATGCCAAACTTGAATTTTCGAAGAAAACGAACAAATTTGAAACATACTTTGAAAAACTTGAAAAGTCAAACGTTGTTCTTGAACGAAAATTAGATCAAAAAGTTCTAGATTCTAAAGCTGAAAAGGATAATCTTTTGAAACAAATTAAGTTGCTAGAATCTAAATTGGCATCCCAAGATAGATTGCTCAAAGAGAATGAGACTCTAAAGGCTCAAGTTCAGGAAAAGGTTTTTGCAATAGCGGCTATGAAAAACGAGTTGAGGAAAACTAAAGGAACTAGTGTGGACACTAAGCTTGAATAACCATCAATCTTGGGGAAACCGCCTACAAATCAGTCCGTTAGACAACCGACTGCATTTAGATTCGAGTGACCACAATCCTGGAGACCGCGGTTTGCCTCCCAAGTTGATATGGTTCATCTTTCTAGACCAGTCACTCCATCAACTAGGGCCAATGTGACTAAAACAGCTTTTGCAAGACCTAATCACATGATTGCATCTATTCTCCCTAAACATAGTCCAAAGAATACGTCTCGAACTAGTTCAAATGACGTTCATCACAAATTTGGTCTAAGGGAAGCTATTCAAAAGACACAAGTAAGAGACAGGAATTTCAAACCTACTCAGATGCCTTCTAGATTACCCAACACTGCTAAACATAGCATGACATATACTAGGAGCATCAATCAATCATCTAGGAATTCTAGATTTTACTCGCACATTATGCTACTTGTAAAACATGTAGAAAATGCGTCTTTAAGGCAAATCATGACTCTTGTGTCAAGAAATTCCTTCATGAGGTGAACTACCATGCTAGAGTTAAATCCTAGTGGCTAGCTAAAATCAAACCCATTGGTAAAGTTTGGAGCCCCACTGGTAGAACTTTCACGCTTGTAGGAAATGAGTGCCCTTTAACCAGGATAGTCTCCGATTCTACTAAGACTTTAGGGAGGAAATTGAAAAGGATGATACATCACTTAAGCCTGAACTTAAGGTATTCTATAAAAGGAAACGTTTGCTAGCTAAGACAAGTGAATCATCTCCTCAGGTCACCTCTGGCACAAGAAAAGAAAACTGTGAATCCCCGCATGGTTCTAAGATAGATATCGCTAACCCATATAAAAGCATACAAACTCCAAATGAGAATGCAGGTACCAAAGTCAAGGATCAACAAAAACAAACCGGTCTGATCTTTGTACACTGTTCAACTAAGGACACTCTCAGAGTTTGGTTACTAACGAAGTAGATATCAG
The DNA here is from genome assembly GCA_025667525.1 of Glebionis coronaria. Lineage (NCBI taxonomy): Eukaryota > Viridiplantae > Streptophyta > Magnoliopsida > Asterales > Asteraceae > Glebionis > Glebionis coronaria. The sequence continues at coordinate 498,995,117 of CM046879.1, read as the reverse complement.
AGAAACAAGTGTCTCAGGGGATTTGCAGTTAAGCTCGTGTACATGACTCATAGTCAAATCACAGTCTGTGACCCGAACTTCAAAGAATGGGAAGTTTCTCTTGTCAACGATAACTTACCCTCAAACGAGAAATAAAATTTTCTCGGACACGAGCTTACATAAAAACTATTCAAAGGTTTTAAGCTCGTGTAAATGGCTCATCGTTAAATATCAGACGATGACCCGATCTTCAAATAAAGTAAAGTTTATCGCCGATGATAAACTTATCCTCATTAACGAGAAATTAAATTTTCTCGGACACGAGCTAAAATTAAAACTATTCAAAGGTTTTAAGCTCGTGTATATGGCTCATCGTTAAATATCAGACGATGACCCGATCTTCAAATAAAGGAAAGTTTATCGCTGATGATAAACTTATCCTCATTAACGAGAAATTAAATTTTCTCGGACACGAGCTAAAATTAAAACTATTCAAAGGTTTTAAGCTCGTGTATATGGTTCATTGTTAAATGTCAGACAATGACCCGAACTTCAAATAAAGGGAAGTTTATCTTGTCAACGATAACTTACCCTCACAACAAGAAATTAATTTTTCTTGGGCATGAGCTTATGTTAAAAATATTCAAAGTTTTTAAGCTCATGCACAGCGGTTTGCAGTCACATGACAGATTGTAACTCGAGCTTCAAAGAAAGGAAAGTTTATCGTCGATGATAAACTTATCCTCATTAACGAGAAATTAAATTTTCTCGGACACGTGCTTACATCAAAACTATTCAAAGGTTTTTAAGCTCGTGTAAATGGCGTAGACTCACATTTCAGATTATGCCCCGGACTTCAACAAAAGGAAAGTTTATCGCTGATGATAAATTATCCTTACAACGAGAAATTAATTTTTCTCGGGCATGAGCTAATATTAAAAACATTCGAAGTTTTTAAGCTCATGCACAATGACTTACAGTTAAATATCATACTGTAACTCGAACTTCAATTTTAGGAAAGCTTATCTTTAATGATAACTTATCCTCTTAACGGGAAATTCATTTTTCTCGGTCATGAGCTTGTATTAAGACATTCCAAGTTTTAAGCTCAGAAAGGAAAGTGTATCTTTTAAATAAGAGAACTTTTCCTCATAACAAGAAATTCATCTTTCTCGGTCATGAGCTTTATGTTAAAAACATTCAAAAGTTTTTCAAGCTCATGAAAACGACTTCTAAGTAATTGTAAGCTTAGAACTCGCTCTTCAGTTAAAAGGAAAGTTTATCGCCGATGGTAACTTATCCTTAACAATGGGAAGTTTACAACTTCTCGGACTTGAGCTCGTTTTGTAAGATATTTAACATCTTAAGCTCAAGTAATTGGTTTTTAAAACTTTGAACACAATTTTTCAAGAATTTTTCAAAAGGATATTCTAAATCTTTCAAAATTGTGTGTTCAACAATGTTTTGATAAAAAGAGCATGTCTTCTGGAATCGATAATATTTACGATCCTAGAAATGTCATTCAATAATGACACGGGGTTATAAATAAAGTTCGAGCAGAAGTTCAAATGTTTTAAAACATGCTCAATTATGGCTTGCTATTATTTCAGATAGTAACCCGCTTTTCATATTCAAGTCAAGCATTTCACCGGAAAGCTTTGACTCTTCAACGGGAATAAATTTTCTCGGGCATGGTATACCCCCTGCTATGAATCTCATTATAGCAGGGGGTCTAACCATGTAAGGGATTGTGTTTACGGAATAACACAATCTAACACGAATATATGTATGTTTCAGTGTATTTATTTGTTAAAACGAGAGAAATCTTGTTTTTATGAAGTTATCATCTCCACAATCCACAGCAATTTACAATTGATATCTACATACTCGACGATGCGACTACTCAAATGGCGACTATAGCTCTTTCAATAGAACAGGGGTCAACAATTAAGGGGGAGAAATTGTCCAGCATTCAGAATCTTTGATGCCGAAAGTGCCAGTTCACATATTGGTGTCAAGACAACGATATCAATCGTATATATGGTGTCAAGAGATAACTTCAGGCGTGACGAGGCGTCCAACATTCATGAACAAGAACCATGTGATTCTATCATATGATGTTCTCCATCATTCAGGTCCAACCTCGTAAATTATCAATCTTGTGAATACATTATCATATATGATCTTTGCACGTGATAAATACCTTACACTTGTGTTTAAAAGGTACTTAATCTACGTATCAAGTACAACCTCATTAATTTGAGGGGTTAATATGTTTAATATGGGGGAAAATATGATTTAATATTGAGATCAATTAATTCAATGGATTGACTTAAAGTGTTGGCTCATTCTCGACATGTGCGAAATGTTTCCGAATATCGTGGCATATGTTAAGGGGGAGAAAAATGGATTTGGATATCAAAATATTTTTCATGGTGACATACACTTACCTAAAACATCTCTATTCACGACAGTGAAGATTTAGGTGACATAAGGATGGTAGGATAGGTTAAAGTCCAATGACTCTTCTAAAACCGGAGGAATCTTCCCAAGGACATTCCATAGCTAGAAATAGTAGTCCTTAGGAAAGATGGAAAAAGATTGTGAATGTAGCTGAATGCCGACCAAGTACTTAAGTTAGCACTAGAACAATCACAACAAGGTGCTAGTTATGACGTATTGGTAAGCATTTAAGGGGTTGAAGAATGAAAAAGAATTGTAAAGATAAAGGGTCTAAAGAAAGAAGCCCTCCTTACAACTTAGGCAGAAACCGGGTCAACACATATGCTATTAAGATCATTTTTAATGATGCTTGATATTGAAGATAAGACATCATGGACCCAGTGATGCAATGCACAACCCATCCCAGCTAACTCAGATATCTCTCAACAGATATTTGTTTTAATCACACGGAGACAGCGCATTATCTATTGATTTATTCACTTCGAATAAATTGGTATTGAAATGGTGGCACTCCTCTCCAGCCTCCGATCACTAAAAATGCAAAATGAACGATCGAGTCTAGAGCCATTTGAAATCATCAAATATCTCATTAGGACACACTTTCATAATTCCTTGTTTCTTCACACACTGTGAAAAGTAAGAAAGATCTTAAGAGTCCTATGCAAAATCTTCATGATCTTGCCTGAACATCCGAGTAATACGAAATTATTTACAATGAAGATGGAAATCCTTCTTGAGCGAATATCAAAAAGCTCATGGTAGGTGACTTGTGCGATTCTTTATGAATCAAGCTTGTGATAACTGGAAAGCAACAATGATTTGATTCTTAACTGAATTTAAACACGTTCCAGGACTCTACGCAATATCTTAGTGATCTTGCCAGAACACTCAGAGTGATACTTTAGTGTTCATAGTGATGAGTGGAAATCCTTCTAGTGTTAACCTCAAACAACACTTGGTAGGTAACTGATATGAGCTAAAATATTCATATCATTTGTATCTTAAAACGAACAATAAATTCATATAATCAATAAAAAATGCCTTGTATAAGTTTGTTTGTCGTTTCATGTGTGTAGGTACCGATGATCACGAAAACGACAAAAACGGCACGAGTTTGAAGAAAAGATCGTCAAAGCCAAATACAAGCTCGATTTTAGCGGATTTAATCTTTTATGAAGATAATTGGACTTGTGGGTCCCACATTTGGGTATTGGGCCTAAAAGCCCAACAAGGAAGTTTATGTTATCATCTTTCGGATCATAAGCCCAACATAGGCCCAAAAATAGCAAATTTGAAACGGATTGAAAGACATGGGCCCAAAGCCCATTTACTTGGAAATTTATTTGGGACGTATTGAGTGTATTTGGGCTTCAAGCCCATTTCATTGCCCAAAAAGATGTCACGGTTACATAAAACTTTAGTCAAACCGTATAAACACATTTTACCAACACACACACATTTATTCTCACCACACACGTTTTTTATACTTTTCGATATAACCAAAGTTACATCCTTCTCTCTCAATCTTTCAACCCTCACCAAATAAACCTACAAAACTACTATTCCCTAATCCCTAAAATACAAATCAATAAATTAGGGCTTTTATAAAGTGTGTGATACACACGAGTGGGGAATTAATTCCCATGCTTTAAGGAAGAGAAGATGGAGCTAAGTTTGGTGACGTGGCTGATCCTTTGCTTTTGATTGGTTGTGACAGCACCAAACCACCAAATCCACCAATCATCAAAGGCCACGTCATCTTGGAAGAAACACAACTAGCACAGATGTGCCAGCCTGGCGATCCGTGTGACTAAGGATGGATCTTCTACCGTTAGATCAAAACCGAATGGAGAGAAGATGAAAGATGCTCATCCAATGGCTCAAAATCGTCTTCATCAACCACCCCTCACCCTCTTCTTCAGTATAAATACCCTCCCATTTATTCAGTATTTTTATCCCTTTTTCATTTTTAAAGTTATAATGTTAGATTGTAGTTAGATAGTGTGATTTTCTTTTTATTGAATGATGTAATGCTTGGTTTGAATTAATAAAAGTTTATTTTCAGTTTTATTCTCTTTAATCCACGTTTTGTTTTTACTGTTAAAATCATTTGCATTTTCTAAGTCTACAATTGGATACTATAAGTGATACTCATTCATATAAGCTCGGTTAATAGCTTGTGTGAGTGATAAAGAGTGAAATAGGGAAAACTTGTTTTATCCTACTGGATAAACAATATAAAATAGGCTGCTGGTTCTAGTAATATTAATGTTTCGTGAGTTTATTCAAGAAAGGTTAAAAATGATGGTGGATTCGATGGTGGTTCGTTGTGAGATTAATGGTGGTCTCGAGTTAGTTATTTAGACGGCCCAGCGCCGCTCTACTTCTCAAAGGTGTACTCCAAAAGGTTTCACCTCCTTTTATTTTTATTGTTTAAATGTTTTTATATAAATCTGCTCATTTGATTAAGTATAAGTAAGATTTGAGTTAGCTTTATCTGCTTAGAGTTTTGATTTCATCTGTTTGATTTGTTTAACCTGGAATCTGTTTAGACTGATAAGATTTGCTACTTTGGTAATGTGTTTCGGGTTTATTTTGCTATTGTTCTTGAGTGATTAAATCATGATTATTGTTCCAGTGTTATTGTGATATTGTGTTTTGTGTTATTGTGATATTGTGTTTCAATGATAAACTGATATTGTGGGGTTGTAATGGGTTCGGATTTTGGATATAGTCTGTAGCTATTAGCTTGTTTAACTGTTGAATCCTCTCTGAATGTGATGTTTTTTTTACATAAGCTCAATTTAAAGATTTTAGTAAGGTTTCTGTTTAGACCTGCTAGATGTATCTGCTGAATCATTGTGTTGTTGGAGTCTTCTGTTAAATATTATACAGGCCTGCTGATTTTTGTTTAATTGATATGAGTAGTTTTTTATCTGTCAAGTTTTACTGAATCTGGGATTTGGGTGGAGTGGAACTGGTTTTGTCAATGGTTTGTATGAGTTTCATTTAAACGATGGTTTGCTGATATTGATTTTATCTTCGATATTTTGTATTCTTTTATCAGTTTTACTTGATTCTTAGTCTGCTAATATTTGAGCTTAAATTTGTTTGCTTGCTGATAACTTATGCTCACAGACTCAAGTGGTCTGTGTGATGATCAATACTGATTTTAATCAGTCATAATATTCTCACCACAAGTCACCCATGTGACTCTACTTTGATTTCCATTGTCAAAAAAATAAATAACCAAAACGTCCACCTCTGGACTCGAACCCGTAACCTCCTGGTCATGGGACCAACGTGTTAACCATCTAGTCTAGCTATTTGTTTTTGTTTACTTACTGCTCCACTAATTAATATAGCTTAATATATCTGGCTGTCAGCTTTTAATTTCAATTTTAATACATAGTTTACCTTAATTAAAAATTAAATCATTTGTTTTAAATAGATTTTATAAAGTTTAAAATAATATATATTAAAAACAAATAAAAATATATTTTATTATTTTTTTTAGAAATTTAAAATTAGTTTTTAAATAATTAGATTTTAATTAATTTTGTTTTAAATAAAAATAGTTTTAATAGATTTTGTTAATTAAAAATAAAAGTATTTTTTTAAATAGATTAAATTAGTATAAAATTAGTTTAAATAGTTTTTAAAATTGTTTAATTAGATTTTAAATAGTGTAAAAGTGTTTTTAATTAAATAGTTAACTTTTAAATAGTTTAAAAGTTTATATTTTAAATAATTGTTTTTAGATTAAATGAGAAACGATTCATGCACTTTAGGATTTTAATTTGTAGGAGTAATTTTAGTTTTAAACCGAAAACTCATTCGAATCAATTGTCCAAATCGAAACAAAACGTCTCAAATTCACTCGATCTTCGTGTACAACGAACTTGGTTCATCAACGTGTTTAATTATATCTGTCTTTGGTGAATTTAGTCTATTACTTTTTCCTAAAGGTAATTTTCTATTTTATCCTATAACGTATCTAATTAATATACATTCCACATCACATCAAAAATTTTGGCGCCGCTGCAGGGGATCTTGTGTGCGATTCGTTTCGTGGAGATTTGTTGATCGTTGATTTGAAGACCCTTTCCGTCCTCGGAAAGTTTTGTTATTTTTCTATTATTATAGTATGTATCGTTTTTCGTGTTTTTTGTGATTACTATATTGTATTACGTTGAACAATAAATTTACGTATTTCCAAATAAGACCTTAGTTGGGATTTCATCACCTAGCTATTGTATTCGAATCCAAAACGAAAAAGAAAAAGGCAAAATAGATAAATACTAATAAAAAGTTTGAACTCGATTTATACAAACTATAAGGTGGGTATAAGGCGACGAGCTATAAAAGGCCGTCTAAGAAAAAAGGTTTTTAAGTGCTTTGTGCCACCTCGTTTCCCCGCTTGCTTGTGCGTATATTGAGAGGGACAACCGATTATTGGTTTGCCAACTAAAGTAGTATTAAAACTTATTTTTGTAGTTTACTTATTGAACCTCGAGACGTTTAGGTTTTCACCTATCGTTTCAAAGTCGACCGAGGGTAATTTACTTCCATAGTAGTTATCCTTATTCCTTGTTTTTATCGATCATATTGATTGAGCAATACCAAAATAATCTTCTTCTTGTCTAATTTCTTTTCTTCAATCCTCTAAAATTCTCATCACTTTGGTTTATTCAATTACGATCATCTCGACTTTTGATTGATTTAAATAGGCTTGAAAATATTCCTCGTAGAAATAGAAATCGTCAACAACGAATAGTGGAACCCGAGCTTCCACCTATTGTTGTAGAGATGGCCGATAACCGAACAATGGAGGAATTGCTTCATGCACCCACCGAAGGGTATGGGGAAGCAATCGTTGTGCCGGATATTTTGGCGGGTCATTTTGAGATTAAGACGGGTCTTTTATCGCTCATTCGTGCCGACCAATTTCGTGGCAATGCGACCGATAACCCGCATTCTTACATTCGGAATTTTCTTCGTATTACCTCGACTCTCAAGTTTAGAGATGTGCCGAATGACGCGATTAAGCTCATGCTTTTTCCGTACTCGCTCGAGGGGAACGCTAAGATTTGGTATGAAAAAGAACCACAGGGTTCGATTTTGACATGGGATGGTTTAGTGTCTAAGTTCATGAATTATTTCTTTCCACCATATAAAACAACACACTTTAAGAACGAGATTACTAGATTTGAACAAAAAGTGCATGAATCGTTTGGGGTTGCTTGGGAAAGGTTTAAAGATTTGCTAAGACAATGTCCACACCACGGTTTCTCGGAATTGCATCAAATCAATACTTTTTATAATGGACTTAATATGGTTGAACAAGATTCTTTAAATGCCGCCGCGGGTGGTAATCTTTTAAGAAAAACTCCGAGAGACGCGTGGGGTATAATTGAGAATAAGTCTAGAGCACAATATTCAGGAAACACACCGGTTGTTTCCAATGTGAATTCATTTAATCCCGAGATTGCTAGATTGGACTCTAAGATTGATAGTGGATTCGCGACTTTGTTGAGTGAGATTAGGAAGAATCCTCATGGAACGATTAATATGGTTGAGAATTTTTGTGTATCATGTGGTAGAGCACATCCTAATTATGCTTGTTCAACCACGGGGTTTGATCAAGCTAGTGCTTTTGCCGCGACGGAAACTTATGGCTCCAACGGTCAAGTTCCTCGTCAAAATCATGTTGCTCCACCGGGTTTTCCACCGGTTCAAAATAGGTACAACAATGGAAATAATGGGAACAATTTTAACCGTGGTAACCAAGGGAATTTCAACCAAGGAAATGGGTTTAATGCTAATCAAAACAATCAAGGTTTTCAAAGCAATAATCAAAATGATTTGTCAAGCTACATTAAAACGAATGAGGCAAATTTGAAAGCTTTTCAAAACAATGTTCAAGGACAAATGGAAACTTTGAAAAATGAGTTTCAAAATACAATCAAGGGGCAAAATAACAAGATTGATCTTAACCAACAAAGATTTGAACAAAGACTAGAGCAAAACCAAAACCGTTTTGAGCAAAGATTAGAGCAAAATAAAAATCGTATGCAACAAAGTTTGGAACAAGGTCAAAATAAATTGCTTTCGATGTTTGAGGGATTTATGTCCAAACCATCCTCTTCTTCGGGTTGCTTACCTAGCAATACCATTCCAAACCCGAGGGGATAGCTTAAGGCTATCACCGCTTATGATGATGATAATGTAGAAAGAGTGATTGAGCTTTATGTTCCACCTAAAGAAAATTTTCTTAATGTTACCAAGACTATTTTAAATATGATTAGTTCCTCGGTTTTCTTTGATTTCAATCCCGAGAAATATAAAGATCCGGGTCAATTTTTGATACCTTGTGTTTTTGATGAGCTTGGGGAATGCAAAGCTCTAGCCTGTCTAGGAGATAGCATTAACGTAATGCCCTTAGACTTTTGGAAGACTCTTGAATATGAACCACTTAATCCCACTCGAATGATCATTGAGCTTGCTAATGGTACCACCACCCATTCGGTTGGTATAGCGGAAAATATCGTTGTTAAAGTGGGAGAGTTCACTTACCTTGCTGATTTTGCAATCGTTGATTATGAGACCAATCCTCGTGTGCCTATAATTCTAGGACGACCATTTTTGTACACGGCTCAAGTTATAGTTGATATGAGGAAAGAGGAGATTAAATTATGTTATGGGGATAAACATATGATTTTCAAACCGGAAAAAATTCCAAGATTTGTTTCTAAGAAAGTGGAAAGTGTGAAACTTGTTAAACCTATTAAAAGTAACACAAACAAGGAATCTCTCTTGTACAAAGGTGATTTGCCAACTATGGAACCCTCATTTTGTGAAGAAGAAAAGTTAATTTCAAAGAAAGATGCTTGTTTTGTTGAATCATGTTGTAATCTTATCTCGTCTCCACTCACTCCATTTGAGGGAGGGGACTTCGTTCTAGAAGAGCTCGAGGATGATAGTTCTAAGATTGAAAAGGAAATTGATGAATACCTTAGTGCACCATTTGATGCTAGTGAGTTTAATAGTGAGAATTTTAATCCCGAGAGAGATATTGCTTTAATTGAACAATGTTTGAAAATGGACCATTTGATGCCTAACTTCACACCGAGTGAGGTTAGTGACTATTCATTCGATAAGTTCGCCGATGAACTTGTTGATCCACTTCCACGGGGAAGTGAAGACGTTATCGATTTCGAAATCGAGCGTAATTCTCATGTTTTACCTACCATTCTCGAGGAATTCTCCGATGAATTTCCTTCTAATGAGAATGATGATCTTGTATTCAAGTGTGACACACTTGATACTTTGTCGGATATTTCTTGTGATGACAAGATTGATGACACTTTAGTGACTTACTCAAATCATCTCTTTGAAGCTTCAATGAACAAAAATCCATTGTTTCAAGAGGATTTTGAGAGTATCATACCTCCTACATCTCACAACCTTTGTGATGATGAGCTCTTCATTAAGGAGTTTGATAAGTTACTTTCCATAGACAGCCCTTCGGAATTTGAGGAAGAGTCTAATGAAGGTGATGAAAATCCTTGGTTTGATCACCCAATTTATGATGATGATAATGTTGACCCGGAGGGAGAAATTACCTTTACTCCAGTTATCCTTCCCACTCGCTTTGATCTTAATGTGCGGGTTTTTCATGCGACTCATTTTGAGTACAATGACCCCTTTGTCCACATTTATAAGAGTGATAAGGTCAACAAAGTCATGCAAGTTGATTCCACTATGGATGAAACTTTTACCACATCATTACCATTTGCTTTATATAATCTTGGATTAGCATGGGGGGACGACACCGTGTTGTCTATTCCTTTCTCTCCCGAGGACGAGGTATTCGACCCCGGAATCATTGATTTAGGGAAATCTCGGCCTTTCACCGATGTAATAATTGAAAGACTTTTCGATCATCTTGGTGCGAGTTTATCTTGGGGAGCATGCTATATCCATTCCATAATTTGTGACTTCCATCTCTTTTTAGAGATTTGTGTTGGAGTTTTATCCTTTTGTTTGTCATCCGACAACGAGGATGTAATCTTTGACCCCGACATCGAGCTTCATGTTGGATTTTATTCCATTATGCCGGTTTTCACCATTTTCCCTAAGGACCAATGAATGCGGGGATCGAGTCGAGCTCATGACTCGGTTAACAAAAACAAGGTGCCTTGTGTGGGATTCCCATACATTCTATCTTCTTTCTATTTTCTAACACTAATAAGGCTTGATCTTTCAAGCTCGTGCTCGTGTTTTGTTGTGTTGTGAATCTTAGGTATGACCCTAATCATTAAAGACTCTCGTGTTCGGTTTTTGTCGGTCCACTTGATCTTCCAATCTTTGATTGCCAAAAAGGGGCACACTGTCTATCCTTTGATTTTTATCAACTAACGTTTTATCTTGAGGCATAATTAATAAACGGCTTATAGATTTGCGTGATCTTTCCATGTTAGGATTTTGCATTAGACTCTTCATGTTTTAGCAAGGGGGTGTTACTCTTGAGCTAAGAAACATTGAGGACAATGTTTGGTTTTAGCATGGGGGAGTCAATCGATATAATCGCTTGCAATTGCTTTTGTCGTGTCTAAATGCAATCGTTTTTCTCGTTTTTCATAAAAAATTTAAATTTTTAGTGTTATTTTTAAGTTTTAATAAATAAAATAAGTGCTTTTGACACCAATGTAGGCTTTCCGTTGGTGAAAATAAAAATAGTTTTTGACTTGACTCGGTTTTTACCTTAGCTTTTTCCTTAACGTGTTTGAATTAAGTTTTGCTAGGCTTTTATATAGGGAACTTTAAAACGCGAAAGTCTTAACTCATACGGGTTAAGAACGAGAACTTTTTCGCAAGTTCCTATAATTGATCCTAGAAAGTCGTTTATCAAGGGAACTTCAAAATGCAAATTCTAAAAATTGAAAAAGTATAAGAAGATGCAAGATCCTATAGATGACTTGAAAACCCAAAACTTTGATTCAATAGGCTAAGTATCCATTGATTTCACATTTTTGAAATTTTACAATATGGAGAACAAGAGATGATATAGTTTAATCATAATTTTCTAAGGTTAATTCTTCTTTGTATAAGTATTTTTGTGTTTGATTTAATCTCCTCGTATTTATTTTCCACGCTTGAATAATAATTGGTTAATAAATGAAGTTTTTAGCGGTTTAGGCTTAATATCTTAACTCGTAACTCCTTCTTTTTCTTCCCTTGTTATTAAAGTGAGAACACATTAAGGGTGTCAGCGTCATGGACTTTTGATCATGGGATTGCGGAAATTTGGCTTACTATAAATATCATATTAATAAAGAAGAATAAATAAAAACATGTTCTCTATGAGCCTTCGGGTGGGAGTCATGTAGCACTAACCTTGTTATTTGAGCCTTAAGGTGTATAGCAAGGGGACGAGGCTCAGACTCTGAGAAACATGACATGCGGCTATGTTGAATAAAAATTACTTCATCATCATGAGCCATAAGGTGGGATGGTGAATGTCAATTCCCTTATTTTTGTCCAAGGAGCCTTCGGGTGTGGATTTTAAATAAGGAGCACAATTGCATCTTAAAGAGCCACAAGGAGATATGATGTGATTGTTGCTAACTCCATTTATAAGGTCATAATTGACTTTGGAGGTTTTATTGTTGCTTTTAAGTAGTCCTATTAGCCAAATTTCGGGTCCGGGGATTTATCACTCAAATCGTGTTAAGTTATCCTTGATGTGGGCTTTCTTTAGTGACAACGGTTTTTGAAGTCGAGGTTAGGTTTTGAGTGTTGAGTTTACACCGTTCTTGCCTTCATTTTTGGACTAATAAATATCAAATAAGTCAAATGAGCCTTTGGGTGAATGACAAATAAAATCTAGAGATACAATTAGGAATAATAGGAGATTGAGTTTAACACAAATTACTTGTATGAGTTGGTTTAACTTTGGGGCTTATGATTAACAATGATCTTGTTTTTACACTTGGCATGGAAAAGTGAAAAGTCGAGGACGATGAATCTATTTGAGTTTTATGATCCTAAAAGTTATTTTTTTCAAATAATGAAAGCAATACATTATGTCTTTGCAAAATAAATGTCAAAAGTTGAATAATGGTATAGTTAGTGTTTTATTTTATCATTGCGTGAGGACACGACAATTGTTTAGCAAGGGGGAGTTTAATATGAGCTAAAATACTCATATCATTTGTATCTTAAAACGTACAATAAATGCATATAATCAATAGAAAATGCCTTGTATATGTTTGTTTGTCGTTTCATGTGTGTAGGTACCGTGATCACGAAAACCGACAAAAACGGCACGAGTTTGAAGAAAAGATCGTCAAAGCCAAATACAAGCTCGATTTTAGCGGATTAAATATTTTATGAAGACAATTGGGCTTGTGGGTCCCACATTTGGGTATTGGGCCCAAAAGCCCAACAAGGAAGTTTATGTTATCATCTTTTGGATCATAAGCCCAACATAGGCCCAAAAATAGCAAATTTGAAACGGATTGAAAGACATGCGCCCAAAGCCCATTTACTTGGAAATTTACTTGGGACGTATTGAGTGTATTTAGGCTTCAAGCCCATTTCATTGCCCAAAAAGATGTCACGGTTACATAAAACTTTGGTCAAACCGTATAAACACATTTTACCCACACACACACATTTATTCTCACCACACACGTTTGTTATACTTTCCGATATAACCAAAGTTACATCCTTCTCTCTCAATCTTTCAACCCTCACCAAATAAACCTGTAAAACTACTATTCTCCAATCCCTAAAATACAAATCAATAAATTAGGGCTTTTGTAAAGTGTGTGATACACACGAGTGGGGAATTAATTCCCAAGTCTTAAGGAAGAGAAGATGGAGCTAAGTTTGGTGACGTGGCTGATCCTTTGCTTTTGATTGGTTGTGACAGCACCAAACCACCAAATCCACCAATCATCAAAGGCCACGTCATCTTGGAAGAAACACAACTAGCACAGATGTGCCAGCCTGGCGATCCGTGTGACTAAGGATGGATCTTCTACCGTTAGATCAAAACCGAATGGAGAGAAGATGAAAGATGCTCATCCAATGGCTCAAAATCGTCTTCATCAACCACCCCTCACCCTATTCTTCAGTATAAATACCCTCCCATTTATTCAGTATTTTTATCCCTTTTTCATTTTTAAAGTTATAATGTTAGATTGTAGTTAGATAATGTAATTTTCTTTTTATTGAATGATGTAATGCTTGGTTTGAATTAATAAAAGTTTATTTTCAGTTTTATTCTCTTTAATCCACGTTTTGTTTTTACTGTTAAAATCATTTGCATTTTCTAAGTCTACAATCGGATACTATAAGTGATACTCGTTCATATAAGCTCGGTTAATAGCTTGTGTGAGTGATAAAGAGTGAAATAGGGAAAACTTGTTTTATCCCACTGGATAAACAATACAAAATAGGCTGCTGGTTCGAGTAATATTAATGTTTCGTGAGTTTGTTCGAGAAAGGTAAAAAATGATGGTGGATTCGATGGTGGTTTGTTGTGAGATTAATGGTGGTCTCGAGTTAGTTATTTAGATGGCTCAGCGCCGCTCTACTTCTCAAAGGTGTACTCCAAATGGTTTCACCTCCTTTTATTTTTATTGTTTAAATGTTTTTAAATAAATCTGCTCATTTGATTAAATTTAAGTAAGATTTGAGTTAGCTTTATCTGCTTAGAGTTTTGATTTCATCTGTTTGATTTGTTTAACCTGGAATCTGTTTAGACTGATAAGATTTGCTACTTTGGTAATGTGTTTCAGGTTTATTTTGCTATTGTTCTTGACTGATTAAATCATGATTAAAGTTACTGTGTTACTGTGATATTGTGTTTTGTGTTACTGTGATATTGTGTTTCAATGATAAACTGATATTGTGGTTGTGATGGGTTCGGATTTTGGATATAGTCTGTAGCTATTAGCTTGTTTAACTGTTGAATCCTCTTTGACTGTGATGTTTTTTTTACATAAGCTCAATTTAAAGATTTTAGTAAGGTTTCTGTTTAGACCTGCTAGATGTATATGCTGAATCATTGTGTTGCTGGAGTCTTCTATTAAATATTATACAGGCCTGCTGATTTTTGTTTAATTGATATGAGTAGTTTTTTATCTGTCAAGTTTTACTGAATCTGGGACTTAGGTGGAGTGGAACTGGTTTTGTCAATGGTTTGTATGAGTTTCATTTAATCGATAAGGTTTGCTGATACTGATTTGATCTTTGATATTTTGTATTCTTTTATCAGTTTTACTTGATTCTTAGTCTGCTAATATTTGAGCTTAGATTTGTTTGCTTGCTGATAACTTATGCTCACATACTCAATTGGTCTGTGTGATGATCAATACTGATTTTAATCAGTCATAATATTCTTACCACAAGTCACCCCTGTGACTCTACTTTGATTTCCATTGTCAAAAAAATAAATAACCAAAAAGTCCACCTCTGGACTCGAACCCGTAACCTCCTGGTCATGGGACCAACGTGTTAACCATCTAGTCTGGCTATTTTTTTTGTTTACTTACTGCTCCATTAATTAATATAGCTTAATATATCTAGCTGTCAACTTTTAATTTCAATTTTAATACATAGTTTACCTTAATTAAAAATTAAATCATTTGTTTTAAATAGATTTTATAAAGTTTAAAATAATAAATAATTAAAACAAATAAAAATATATTTTGTTATTTTTTTTTTAGAAATTTAAAATTAGTTTTTAAATAATTAGATTTTAATTAATTTTGTTTTAAATAAATATAGTTTTAATAGATTTTGTTAATTAAAAATAAAAGTATTTTTTTAAATAGATTAAATTAGTATAAAATTAGTTTAAATAGTTTTTAAAATTGTTTAATTAGATTTTAAATAGTGTAAAAGTGTTTTTAATTAAATAGTTAACTTTTAAATAGTTTAAAAGTTTATATTTTAAATAATTGTTTTTAGATTAAATGGGAAACGATTCATGCACTTTAGGATTTTAATTTATAGGAGTAATTTTAGTTTTAAACCGAAAACTCATTCGAATCAATTGTCCAAATCGAAACAAAACGTCTCAAATTCACTCGATCTTCGTGTACAACGAACTTGGTTCATCAACGTGTTTAATTAAATCCGTCTTTGGTGAATTTAGTCTATTACTTTTTCCTAAATGTAATTTTCTATTTTACCCTATAACGTATCTAATTAATATACATTCCACATCACTTCAGTAACTTGCAAGATTCTATATGAATCAAGCTTGTGACAAATGGAAAGCAACGATGGTGCGGTTCTTAATTGAATTTCACTTGTTCCAGGAACATGAATTGACGGCTTCAATCACGCGGATAATTATATCCAAATGATTCACTCTTTACGTTCGTAGTCAGCTTTGGACGGTCGAGTAAAGAGAACGGGTTTACCCGCGAAATCTTGTAACGGAGGTTGTTAATTGAAAATACCTGTTACAAGTACGATATTTTATATCGTCCAACGGTCTTAACCGACCGGAGGTAAAATACTACCGAATTAGAATGAAATGTTCAAGGCTATTTCATTCGTGTAAATGTTTTGTTGCTAACTGACTTATGCAGCGTAACAAGAAGGTGGCATTGCGATGTACAATCCAGAAGAAGTCGTCCCCGCATGCTTATACTTTTTGCACTTTATACTTCAACAAATTTAAGAAAGCCTAAAAGTCAAGTCTTCCGCTGTATCAATCTCTAAAGCTTTCAAGAATTCATCAAGGTTTAAGTATGTGGAACATGAAGTCACGAGGAGGCGAATATCACAAGTGATGAATGCACACGGTCAAGGCAAGGAAACATGCTCAAGAGTCAAAGATCTCATCAGCATATTCACAAGAACAAGATCGAAGACTCAAACATAGTATGCTAGGTTTAAGATTTTGTAAAATGGTCTGACCTCCCTTAGGGGGAGATTGTTGGAAATACGTTTTTCCAAAGAAAGGCTCGGTCACATCATTGTTAGCATAAATCACGAGCTATAGACTATTTAGGACATTGTAACTTGGAGTGACCTCCCTTAGGGGGAGATTGTTGGAAATACGTTTTTACGTATTTAGGAAGGATCAGTCACTCTAACGATATATACGTAGTATGGGCTCGTGATCTAATATGTAAACATATAACCCATAAAGCCCACATGTAGGTTGGGCTATATATACCCCTCCTAGCATGTTAGGAGGGGTTGTTGGTTCTCATTTCACTTAATCATAGATCTTTCTCTCTAATCCTCTCCTTTCTCTCTCTAACTTTCTCTCTCTAGTTCTTCATCTCTCTCCCTCTCTTTAGATAATAACAACACATAAACAATCCAAGGATTACGTGGACCTACAGTATATACTTTCGTCAAAGTTTTTTTCTGAAAAAATCGTATATGATCCGTGATACGAATCATATATGACTTTCTCAGAAAAAAAGGTCGTCGAAAGTATATAACAAATAATAATAATAAAACAATAACAAAAATAATAATTATATTAGTTATATTATTTAATAATAAACACATATTAAAAAAATAATTATAATAATAATAAAACAAAATAATAATAAAAAAATAAATAATAAAGTGATGTTATAACAAATAATAATAATAATAATAATGATAACAATGATAATAATAATAAGTACTAGTATAAAATAAATTTATTATAACATCAAATAATAATAATATAATAAATACATACTTTAATAAAAATAATTATTATTAATTTTGTTAATTTTAATATTTTTACTACATAAATAATAAATAAGGAAAACGTCATAAAGAAATTTATAATTTTTTAGTTCAAATGAATTCACACAATTAGGAAATGATTTTCACACCAAAGAGAGTGGAAATGGTTTCCACACAAATTACAAAGAACTTAACTCCTTAAGAATTCAATTTTTCACCCCTTTTATTTCTTTACAAACCAAACAAAGAAAATGAAATCATTTCCATTTTCCTTCCTCGAGTTCCTTCTACCAAACACACCCTTAGATGAAAAGAAAAGGAAAAGCAAAGTATTTGTTATTTACATGTTCTTGAGATAAAAGAAAAGAGAATGAAAGTAACAAGATTTATGTTCTTGAGTTAGAATAAAAAGAAAATAACTTGTTATATTACATATATGCCTCTTTAGTTTTTATGACCAAATATTATTAAAAGAATATTTTAGTCTTTATATAATTTATTAAAATATTTCATTACCTTTTCCTCTCACTTTTGGGAGGAAATTTTTATAAAAATAACTTTGCGTGTGTTTGTTTAAAAAAATGTCTGACCGTCTTTGACGTTTGACCAGTGAAACGCGGTCAGATGTTATGGTTGTTTGTTTTTTTCAAAAGTCAGACGCGGTGTATATGTTGTATGTCTGATTGGATCAGAGTAGGAGAACGAGTCCAACTGCCTTTAACCCACATATCAAACTTCACAATATTAAACAAAACTTGGATAAATACACAAAATCTCACATTTATCAACTTGTTTACAAGATCTATAAAGTTTATACAAGTTTGATATTAAACCCATCATCGATCTAAAAATAAAAATCATGAAAACAACTTACCCGAGCCCGGTAAGGATCCTAAATCCGATAATAGTTGTGTTCTTCGTAGTTTTTCAAAGTGAAAAAATAAAGCAGGAACGAACAAATGATTGTCAGTACTTATCATAATTGTTTAGTAAGGGACTGCGGATGAGTACCAAAGTGAAAAATAGTTCGGTAGGATAAATTTTCGGTGGCTCCTGATTATATGATTATGTATAGGTAATGTGAAAAGATAAGATGGTATGTTAAATATAAGTTTAGGGTTTAACAAAGTGCGTTTAGGTATTATTCGTGAGGACTAGAGTTTTGGTTGGCCAAATTATAAAATACAATGTAAAGGCTCAAGTTTTGTATAACTTTAATTTTGTGTGTTAGACTTTGATATAAATTGAATTACAAAATAACATTAGGTTCAATATTGATTTTGTTTAAATTACATGTCGAGTTTCTTCATTGAGACCATTAAATATTGTTAACCACGACATGTTGATTGATAATATGTACTTAAAAACGAATATTTAAAACCATTTAGACAATTATAAAAAACAAATAAATTATTTCATTCAGATTCATATTTTATATCCGCTTCTTACTAGTAAGATATGTTAGTCAAATTCAGACACAAAACATTTTAACCAAACAAACACCACATTCCTCCTATTTTCCTTTTCAATTCCTTTTCCCTTTTTAAAAAAACTACATTATGTTCTCGAAATAAATTAGTAAAGAAAAGTAAAGTAATTGAAAGGAAAGTATTTCACCCCACTTTTGAAAGGAAACTATTTACTTTCAAAAATCATCAAAATAACACTATATTTCTTTCATTTTACTTTTTTTTATTTTTTAAATAAAATTTAAGAACACAACTCATGATATTTCTTTTCACTTTCTTTTATTTACTTTATTAAATCAATCTTGAAAACACTGTATAAAGAACACAAAACATGTTTGCTTTTCTTTCACTTCCCTTCGATTATTAACTCGAGAACACGATGTAAAATCAAAAATTGTAAATCAAGAACACGATGTAATTGAATTACAAATTAGCATTAGGTTCAATATTGAATTTGTTTAAATGACATGTCAAGTTCCTTTGTGCGAAACCATGAAATATTGTTAACCACGACATGTTGATTGATAATATGTACTTAAAAATAAATATTTTAAATCATTCGAACAATTATAAAAAATAAAATATTATTTCATTGAGATTCAAACTTTATATTCTGTCTCTTACCAATTTAATATGATAATCAAATTTAGATACAAAATATCTTAATAAAACAAGAGATAAGTACAAAATTCATCCCTGTGGTTTACAAAAAGTGTGGATTATATCCCTCGTCAGTATTTCGGACATAATACATCCAACCGTTACATACTTTGGGCACGATACATCCCTCGGACGGATGATGCAAATATTTTTCGTTCAGTACTAACGAGGGTTTATAAAGAATGATATTTTTACCTTTTTTATTATAGAGGAATGTATATTGCACTAAATTAAAAAAAATATTAAAAAAATAATTTTAAATTTTTTTCAATAAAAGTTTTATTTTTTTTTGGGAGAAAAAGAAATTTACTTTTTTCGAAACCATTTTTTTGAAAAAATTTAAAATTACACTTTCTTCGGGAAAACTTTTTAAATTTTCTAAAAATTAATTATTTTTCGAAAAAATATTAAAAAAAATATTAAGTTTTTTTACTGTATAAAAATTTTGAAAAAATAATTTTAATTTTTCCAAACATTTTTAATTTTTGAAAAATGTTAAAAATATGGCTACAAAAATTATTAAACATTTTTTGAATCAAAATTGAATTACGCTTTTAAAAAAGAAAATTCTTTAACGTTGTAAACTTTTTTCGAAGAAAATATAATTTTATTTTTTCTCAAAAGAAATGGTTTCCAAAAATTAAATTTGTTATTTCGAAAAAAAACATTTTTTCTGAAGAAAGTGCAATTTTAAAGTTTTAAAAAAAAGTTTCGAAAATATTAAACTTCATTTTTTCAAAAAAAATTAAACTTAAAAGAAAATTAAACTTGAAAAAAATTACTTTTTTAAAATAAAATTTTACCTTTTCAAAAAAAAAAAAATTTGAAAAATAATTAATTCTTTTGCAAAATTAAATTTTTTTTTCCGAAGAAAGTGTAATTTTAAATTTTTCAAAAAAATAGTTTCGAAAAAATTAAACTTTATTTTTACGAAAGAAAATACTCTTTTTAATAAAAACATTTTAAAAAATATATTTTTTGAGTTTAGTGCAAAATACATTCCCTCTATAATAAAAAAGGTAAAAATATTATTTTTTATAAACCATCGTTAGTATTTAACGAAAAATATTTGCATTATTCGTCCAAGGGATGTATCGTGCTCAAAGTATGTAACGATTAGATGTATTATTTCCGAAGTACTGACGAGTGATGTAATCCACACTTTTTATAAATTACATTGATGTTATTTTGTACTTCTCTGATAAAATAAAAGGAAAATGATCAAAACAGTCCTTTAATTTAGAGCAACATGTCATTTAGTTCAAAAAACATGTTTTTCCCATTTTAGCAAGAGCAACAAAAGAAGTAGGGTAATTTTGACATATTACTCTAAAAAAATAAGGTAATTCTGATAGATTCACTCAAAAATTAAGGCAACGGAGAAACGTGGCGCATTCCCATTTACCCTGTTGTCCTAAAGAATAAAGAGAAAAATTAAAACTTATTGTAAAAAAACACAAAATACTTTCACTTCCTTTCAAATATTAACTCGAAAACACAGTGTAAAATCAAATACTAAACCGATGAAGTATTTCGATTAGACCGGCTCGGGTCGATTTTAAGTCACCGTAAGTCTCCCTGTTTAATATAATCATTTCATTATATAAACCTTTTGTTTAATTTCTAATTAATTCATCCAATTAATTTAGTGTTTAGGTTTTGAACACGTATAACTATTAGGTTGATAATAATTCATAGCTTCAAATAATCCAATTCATAGCTTATTATTATTATTATTGATAATTATCGATTTAATTATAGTATCGTTAGGCGGCTTATTAGGCTTATTGATAATTATCAGTTTGATTGTTTGTTATTACTAGTAGTTATTATTGATTTAATAAAATCGATAGCGCGTTATTGCTAATTATTGATTTTGGTTATGTTAGGGCTTGAATTCATGATGCTCATTTAATGAGCAGCTATTGATAGCTAGCATGGTTGTTTGTTATTGCTAATTATTCATTTAGCTGGTGTTTGGTTTGGCTTATATAATGTAAGCTCATTTCGGCTTATATAACATAAGCCTTAATTTTGTGGCTTATTTGGAGGTTTATAAGTTTATTATATCATCATAAACTTATATAAGCCCCTAAGTCTCAAAATAAGCCACAAAATTGGGGCTCACGTTATATAAGCCGAAAATAAGCCATATTTCGGCTTATATTTCATAAATCCTAATTTCTTAAGCTTATTGGTGACTTATGGGCTTATATAAGTTTATTATATCATAACAAACTTAGATAAGCCCATAAGTCTCCAAATAAGCCACCAAATTGAGGCTTATGTTATATAAGCCGAAATAGGCTTACGTTATATAAGCTAAAACAAACAGCCCCTTAGTCATGTTAAGGCCCCTTGATAAACCAACTTCATGTACAACTAACTTTTGCTGCCACGCAGAAAAGAAAAATAAGTGAAGAAATAGTAATAAACATCTAAAACTGTTTATTAAGAAACGTTATTGAAACTTTTGGTGGTCTAATCTGAGTATCTAAACTGAAAGTTATTGGTTATCGTTGATTGATTTGTGACTGTTAGGGTTCTGAATTAATATGTACTTTAACCTGGATAACATTAATTTTATAGCATATTGGCCAGTTATTGTAAACTATTAATTTATTTAATATTTATGTTAGGTTTAGTCATTTAGGGTTTTTACTCGGATCGATTTTAACATGGATAACATCGAGTTATGAAGTATTGGCCCATTTGGTAGTTATTCTTTCTACATTGAATTATGTTTACTGTTTAGTACTTATATGAATCTTTAAAAGGGTGGAAAGTGAGTAACGCTTAACTTTACAATTTAAACCATTTAGCAATATGTGAATAACTTACCATCGACCTAATTGGTGCAATTTATACTCTCTTTTTATCAGCACAAGTAAGACAAAGACACCCAGTTTTAAGGAAGACAACAATTACATTGTTTCTTAGGCATATGCCAGTTATGCCTTTTTAAGATGCACACAATCTTATAAGTACAGTAAACAGATTTCATGATTTGGTGTAATCAAGCGTAAAGTTAGAAGTTTTGTAATTGAATCTGGAGGTGAACATGTATTTCGAACAATTTAGAATAGAAAGGGGCATTTAGTCTGCGATGGATTGTGTTTCTATTTTTTGCTTGTAGCCGCAAATGTATCTATTTGTTGTAAATGAACCTGATGCTAACTTATTTTGATTTTGGTATGTCATTACCAGGCACAACTACAGGAGGGCTTCTCGGTTTTCCGCCACAAATGAATTATCCAAACATGGTTAACCAAACAATGCTAAACATGCCAAATTACTTGGCAATTCATGGACTGCTTCGTATGATTCCTGGTATTGTTCATAGTGGCTCGGGTGGGGTAGTGCTACCTGGGATTGGAGCATCTCTTGGGGAAGTTTGTAGAGAATATTTATATGATCGATGTGGCAAAAGTGATTGTAAATTGAATCATCCACCACATAGTTTCCTGAGTTCGCTGATGACTGCTTTGGCTTCCACAAGCACGATGGGAACTCTTAGTCAAGCACCAATGGCACCATCTGCTGCTCCAATGGCTGCTGCACAGGCCATCGTTACTGCTCAAGCGCTTCAAGCACATGCTTCTAGTGCTCAAGCCTACTCCTCGAAAGACCCTTGTGGTATCTATTTAATTCTTTCACTTTATTTTTTGTTGATGATTTGTATACCATCTTGTTCTGCTATACACCACTAAAATTACGCTTTTCTAACCTTACACTTTGTTTTATCAACGGATTGACCTCTTTTTCTGGTGAAGAGTAAAAAAATTAAAACCATTTTTCATTGGCATATAAAAAAAGTTGGTGTATAACGACTACCTTTACCTTATGGATTTCTATTTATATAAGTTTTGTTTTGACACTAGTAAGAGTTAAATTAGTTTTTGGAATGGTAAAAGGTTTAATATATGTTGCTTGTTTCTTGTCTGGACCAGAAAATAAGGCAGCAAAGGCTGATACTCTGAAGAGAACTCTGCAAGTTAGTAACCTCAGTCCACTGCTTACTGCGGATCTGCTGAAACAGATTTTTGCTTTTTGTGGTACAGTTATTGACTGTAGTATCACCGATTCTAAGCATTTAGCATACATAGAATACTCAAAACCTGAAGAAGCTACTGCCGCATTAAAACTAAACAACATGGACGTTTTAGGACGCCCTTTGAATGTCGAAATGGCAAAGTCTTTGCCTTCAAAACCTGCAAATTCAGTTGAAAGTTTTCATGATTCCTAATGTCCTATGTTGTCATTGCTGAACTTTTGGGTTGCTATGAGAGATACCAAGACATTGATCTGACAATAGTATGTTTATCAAAATTCATGACCGGCCGTTACAAGGATGGCATGTTAGTTTTTTAAGCAAGGATGAAAGCATTTTAGGCCTAGTTTTAGGAGGAGAGTAATGTATCTGACTGTACTTGCAGCTGAACATGTTTAAAATTATCATGCACATATATCATATCTGTTCATACATGGCATTGATTACTAGGGGTCCTTTTGGTGTGTAGATGGGTTTAAGATTTGAATTTGGTTTTAAATTCGGGGGTAGAAAGAGAATATATAATATAAAAATAAATAAGCTATTTGTCACATATTTTAAGAATAAAATGAAAAAGATGAACTCTTTTTGTAATACAGTAATAAAAAGATGAATGATAGGATGAGATTACATTCGGGCCCAAAAAAGAAAAAGAAAAAGAAAAAGAAAAGCTGCAATGTTTTGTTAACCCCACCCATGTAGATGACTTTTCTAGATGCCCTATATGAGTGTTTGCCGTGTTCGTAGATAGCATGTTACATTTTCAGCATCATTTCATATTATTTTTTTGATGAGTTCCATATCCATGTTTGTGAATCGACATACAAGCTAAAATATCCTATATTGGACATTGCATTTTTCATATCTAATCTTACAGAAGGAGACAATCGTCTGTATTTTTTTGGAATATCTAATGTATCTGAGTATGACAAGCGTTCTTTTAGGGACACAAGGGATGGTAGTGACGGAAGTAGGAGACGAGATTATGGCAGACTAAATGATCGTCACTCTTGGAGGAATAGGAGCAGGAGCTTGAGCCCGGTTGCTAGGAAATCTCGACGTGATGGTTCAGACTCTCGAAAACGTCATCATGAAAGCCCGACCCATAGGTCAAAAAAATCTTCACGTGCCACTTCTAGATCTCCAGTTAGTCATCGTGGAAATAGGTCATCACCAAGAACTAATGATCAAACTAAAGATAAGCACAGAAGGCGTTCCAGGTCAGGGTCTTTGGATGGCAAGCATCGGTCTAATGACAAGATAGATGACAACAAGGATGAAAGATCAAAATGTCGCGGTCGGAGGCGTTCGAGATCTAAATCGTTGGAAAACAAGCACCGTTCTGGTGATAAATTAAGTGAGACGAAACAAAGGGATCGTAAGCGGTCTAGGTCACCCTCAGCAGAAGATGAGCATCACTATCGCAGTAGAACTTTGGATGAGGGTGAATCAAAGCACAGGAGGTACGGAGCAGATTGGCTAACTCAGTGTTCTGGGGTATATTGACTGGTAGGTATTATAGTTCTCTAAGCATCCTAGTTATCTATGGAATTGACATTGCTATGTATGTAATGTTAATGTAACATGCTGTTCTTGAATGATCAAGGAACGTGGATTCCGCAGCAACTGTTGAAAATTTGGATTTTATCGACGTTTCTCTAAATTTTGTCATTTGTACCTCATCCACTACTTCTGGAGGTCATTAATCTGATTACTTTCACATCTCTGAAACTCAGAGTTTTCTTATAATCAATAAGTTAAGATAACTTTGGCTTGCTACCATATGATATAACTAGTTAACTGACGAGACACACCTTGGGCTTGATGTTAACGTCCCCATCATAGTATCTAGGTGTTTTAAGTGTTGCAATTCTTGAAGTGACGCAGCTTCTTTTGACCTTTGCTTTAACAAGTCTTTTTAGACAGCTTTTCTCTATAGTGTGATATGAGAGGATTTTCGATGATATTTTCACCTTTCACTATGAGGCCGAACAGTAGATATAGCTTTTGAATGTAGATAGTGAAAACATAGGTTCTGTGGAGTTTGAACTTTAAGCGTCTATCTTTGGGAATATGTGTGGAGGTTTTATATCCATTCTCATAGGAAAATAATGTTGTGGTCCACGTGAACCTGCCAGAATGTGGCTGTCAAGTTTTATTCCGTGTAACTCGTGTTGTTTTTGTTTTTGTCTTGGTATTAGAAAGTAGTATATTGCGCAAAAAAAGAGTGTGAATACGTGGTATGAGGTATGCACACATGTTCATAAACCATGAGATTAGAACTGAAAGTTTATAGTTCCGCGTGAGTTGCATAACAAATTGGAACTCGGTAGTGTTAGAACGTGCAAGTTGTAGCAGTCAAAATGCATTCTGGATGACTGTTAAATCGGTTTGACATGTTCAATGTGATTAAAAGAACTATAATTTTTATGGTTTATGCGGTTATGCATTTGAGTGTTTTGGATGATTTGCAATCTGTTTGACGCAGTCACCTTTCCTTATACCAAGTTATTTTTTACTTATCCTATTTAATCTGGGTTTTTTAGCTGAAATATAATCCACTTGATTAGTTGTTGATGAAACTCACAAAAGCTTATGTAAGCAACGTCGAACAAAATTTTGCAATAGAAGTGCTTTGGTAGACAATGTAAGACGCCTTCCTTTTACATCATGTATCGAATGAGAGTTGTTTTACAGTGAATGTCCTCTCCAAGATCAATGTCCAAGCATTAGAAAAACTATACATTAATACAAAGATCATTGTAATATGCCTTCCTTTTACATCCATGTCCAAGCATAAATGGTGGACGCTTAAGGAACTAGCAGCCCTTCGGTAATGTGTCTTATGTTTTGGAGGATTAAAATCTAGTTGAAGATCAGCATCTATATATTGATAGTTTGGTGAAGGACATTAATCAAATTGGTCCTCTTTGAATGTAACTGGCTTAGCTGGTTTAGGGCCTGGAAATTATTAAGCAAATTAATAACCCAAATGGTATTTGTATCGATTTTTAAAATAATTTTCCATTGTCATTTTCTTATAACCGTGGATATGATCAGTTAAGCCGACTTGGCTAGAGTCGTTTATTACTTTATTCTGTATTTTACATCGAAAGATTTGTCTTGGTTTTCGAGCATGAGCACCGGGGCTCTTAACATTATAAAAAGGTTACATATTTACATAGCTTGTCTTCAGTGGCGTACGCAGAAATATAGTAAGTGGGGGGCAAAAATTATTTTTTTGGACAATGACATCAAAATACGGAAAAAAAATTAATATCGAAATGATAAATCGAGTATTTTTACTTAGAAATGAGAGATTTATAAGGTGTTGGCGTACTGAATATTGAGTTTTAATATGTAAGTGGGGGGCAATTTGGTTTACGAGTGGGGGGCACGTTCAAAAAATCCTCAAAATCAAAAAAAATTTACACTAAAATCTCATTTTATCGGGCTAGTCATGGGGGGCGCCGCCCCCCGAACTCTCTATGTATGCCCGCCACTGCTTGTCTTGTTGAGTGGGTAATGGCCTAGCATAAGATATTGAATGACTGCCAATGTTGGGTATATCATAAATGTATCACCGAATTTTCAGGCACGCCCACTGCTTAGTCATGCACTTGAAACAGAGGACTCTAAGGTGTTGGTTGATCAGAGACTTGGTTTAAACTTTGTTGCAAGTGAGATGTTTCGCATGATTGAAGCTGCAGCTGCATGCATGCATACGACACTCAGCTACAAAAAGACCGCGCATGGGGTGATGGGGCAGGTATACTACTAGTATTATTTCCCAAAGAAAGATCAAGGTATAAGACTAGACGGAGTGGTATCAAAACCCACTCACTTCACGTCAGCGTCACGTCACATCAGTTTTTTAACAAACTCACTCAAACTCACTTTTGGAATGAATGACACTCACTACAACTCATTACACATCACCCCCACTTTTTTATTAAATATTTTTTATTCATAAAATAAAAACTTTTATTCATACATTTTATTCAAACACGGTACACGCAGGTAAATGAAAACGATACACGGGTAAATAAAAATTTACAAGGATATTAAAAACAACACATGGATAAATAAAAACGATACACGAATAATTTAAAAAGGAAAAACCGCGGATAAGTTTTCAAACATCCCAACAATGAAGAAACTTAAACCGACACTCAGGGTCGTCTCGTGAATTTCGGTGGCCCTGTGCAAAATAAACTAAAGTTGTGCCTTATTACGTTGCCCACGCTTTAACGACATCTAGATATAAAACCAATGAAATTTGCGTGGCTTTTTGTAGCAAGTCGATTGATAAAAAAAATTCTTTTCTTTTTTTGGTTATCTGTACTCATATATATCTTCTGTAAATTGACGATGTATCGAATTTTCTTAAACTAATAAGATCTAAATTTATACTCCTCCGTCCAAAATTATAATCCCGTATACCATTTTAGGACGTCCCGAAATTATATTCCCCTTCCAAAAATAGATGTAAGTAGAGTAACAAGTTTACCATATTGCACCTAGTTGTATTAGAAATTACTAGGATGTATATTAAGTTTTAATTAATTGCAAAAGGGTAAGAATGTCATTTTATCAAAAAGTAAGAGAGAGAATACAGTGATAGTGATGTTTTCTAAAAGAATGTGTTTTTTGTCAGGGGGCTATTAATTTGGGACATGGGGAGTAAACCTCAATATCAACTCTAATTGTGTAGTATTTCTTCAAGTATAATTATAGCTTACACACCTATGAAGTATTATGTATTTCACCGCATAAATTATCACGATGGAATCAATATTCCTAGATATCAACTCTTTTTCAAAGAAAGTTTTGGTAAATAAAATAATTTTTAAATAAACACTGATTTGACAAAATGTATATACTAAAAGGGCTAAACTTAAAATAACTATGTACAAACAAAATTTGGATTTATGTCTCAGCTTCTTCCTTACAACACATCCCCTCTATACTCAGTTCACCAAAAACGAATGCTTAGCATTATTTCTTCGCTGTGACTCAAATAACTAATTTCAACTACTATAAAACGTATCTGTTCTACCTTTACACATCATTTACTTGGATTAAAACATACACGCATGAGTATATATCAACGTTACAAATCCATAGAATGGAGGCCTTTAAAAAATGGATGCCCTGTGCTGTTGCACACCCCGTACGTGCTCAGGGCCGGCCCTGCCGGCACTTATGATGTTTTGGTGTTTGAGTAAGATGTGAAGAAATGGGAAGTAAAAAAAAAAGGAGATTGTGTGTGAAAAATGAGAATAATTTAGTTGGTATTTATAAGTAAAAAGGGGTATTAAATTTTTTATTATTTTTTAAACATTAATAAACTATCAAAATATTTAGTGGGTCCCTCAAGGTTAAAGTGGCGCTAGGTGAATTTGCTATGGGTTTTTTTTATCACAGCCATAAAGTCACGCGTGAGTGAGTTAAGAGGAAGTGGCAAGTCGCGCGCGACTTGTGTAAGTCGCTCGTGGGATCGTTCAGCCTAAAAGTTAGACAATTAAATAAGCATTTTCCTTACACATTTTTTGTGGGAGCTTTTGAGAGTCCGGAGACAGAAGATCTAAGTAATAGCTCTGAACAATAATCCACAGAGATTAGTCTGTGTGTAAGAGAAGGGAGTTTGGAAGTGAAGATTACAGCTTTGTATTCTTTTCTCATTGTCTGAATATCAGAACTTGGATTTTGGCTGGTTTTGAAGGAAAAGATATCAGGTTTTGTAATTAGTTTCGATAGCCAAAGTAGTGTATAATTACGCATATCCTTATTTGGCAAAAGTTATTTTGTAAACTTGTTTTTTCAAAGAAACCAATGGAATCATCTTAATCCTCCATTTACCTTTCATCAAATGGCTATGATTAATCTAAGATTTAATCAAGAAAACCTTACTATATGTTTTTTTATGAACGGCAAAAAAAATTATTTTTTTCCCGAGCGGAAAAAAAAAATTCTTCGAGCGACAAAATAAAAATAAAAAAATACACAGTTACCCTTATATCTAGATATACTTTATATATATCCAGATATACTTTACATATATCTAGATATACTTTTTATACATATTAGATATACTTTTTATATATCTAGATATACTTTGTATATATCTAGATACACTTTATATATATATATATATATGATCATAATTATTAAATTGACCCTTATATATAAAGTGATTAAAAAAGTTAAAAATGTTATATCTAGATATACTTTATATATATCTAGATATACTTTATATATATATCTAGATATACTTTATATATATCCAGATATACTTTATATATATCTAGATAGGGAGAGATCAAATAAAAAGACTTTTTTTGTGAGAAGGAAAAGAAGAATTTTCAGCCATTGATTTAAAATGAATGGATGAGATTAAACCACAATCCTAACTAACTAACCAACTAACTAACTAACCATTTAAATATGATTTTTAAACAGTTTTTCAAAAATTCTGAAAAAATTTCAGTAGATCGGGTATATTGGTGCAAAAAACTTTTGTGAAAATTTTTTTTAGGACCGATTAATTAGCTAGTTTCTTAAATTATTTTTGTGTTTAATTAGTGATTTTTATGGTTAATTGTAGTAGATTTTTTATTTTTTTTGTTAGGGTTTGAGGTAGAGAGATTGTGTGTGATTTGTGTATGTTTTAAGTTTTTAATGAAAAATATAAGAGATGATTTGTTTTATATATTTTCTGAAACGCCCATTTCCCGACTCTAGAAATTGACCAAAAATTTAAAACTTCGCTCAAACGATTGACTGTGAATGACCATATGTCATTCTACAATATACTTATTTAAAATACATTATAATTAGACCTTTTATTGTTTCATTATCAGAAACTAGACTTCATAAGCTTTCCAACGATATAAGACACGACTTCTAAGTCTTTACGGATCAAAAGATATGATCTTTCAAAGTTTGACAATTACCGAATAACTTTTTGAGGCCTTTAGCCGCATGCCGAGGGTTCACGGCCGCAAGCCGGGCCCATTTTTTGGCCTCTAAGGCCTTTAGTCGCTGGCGATGGCCACTGGCACAGGCCGAGCCCAGTTTTTCCGAATTTAACACATTTCGTATTTCCTTTAAAAACGACTTCCAAAACTCGAAACTTTACCAAACTTTCTAGGACTTCATAGAACATTAAAATACATCATTTTTACAAACAATTATGGTCTAAATGACCCGTGATCACATACCTTTCGGGGTTTGCCAAACACCCGTTTCAACCCGTTTATATACACTATAACATATAAGGTTTTTGGTCGCCGACCGAGGGTTCACGGCCGCAAGTCGTGCCTAGTTTTGAGCCTCTAAGGCCTTTAGTCGTTGGCCGATGGCCACTGCCACAGGCCGAGCCCATTTTTTCTGAATTTAACACATTTCGTATTTCCTTTCGAAAACGACTTCCAAAACTCGAAGCTTTACCAAACTTTCTAAGACTTCATAAAACATTATAATACACCATTTTCATAAACAATTATGGTCTAAATGACCCGTGATCACATACCTTTCGGGGTTTGTCAAACACCCGTTTCAACCCGTTTATATACACTATAACATATAACTATAACTAATGACTTTGACTCACTTTAACTTCCACAAATACAAGATACTTTGACACATGACTACACATTAACAAATACTGTACGACACTTGGGGGTTCAAAATTAACACGAGCTCGGTATCTATATTAAGCTCATAAATTTAAACCAAATGCTTCTAGTCCATAAGCTAAACATTATCATTCCATGCTTTCAAAACCTAGGCCTTAAGCCATTCATTACCTTCTTCACAAATGCACCTACAAAATATTAGTAACTATAACATGTAAGCGTTACACGCTTAGTAAGTAAAATAAGCATAACACGTCATTATATATCATACACCATGTAATATCATTACAATCAAATACGTTCTATCACACCAACCTCTACATCGATTCTACAACAACTAGCATCACATCGCCGCAATCATCACGTTGCACATACATCTTCTATCACAATTTTAACATGACAATCATTTAAGCATATTGACTATAACACGTTGTAAACACATAACATACATGAAGTCAATATACAACACATGTTATGATCATCTTACTTACCTTACCTCCATAGCCAAGTCACCAACAAGCTCTTAATTATATAACAACCTAATCATCATCATCATCATCATCATCATCATCATTGGTTTCATGACTCATAACCATAATCATCACAATTAGCAAATATCAAATTAAGAAATACTATAACAAACATCATACCCTTCATCCTTCTTAATCATCATATGATCATAACTTGATCATATGATGAAAACCCCCAAATTAACTATAAATAAGCATAATTCATTAAAGGGAAATAAACGCTAAACCCTTAACCATCTTTAACCATAACCAAACCTTTTAGTTAATATATGATTATCATGATCATAACAAAAATCACCAATTTATCCTTAATTCATTAGTTCATCTTAACCCCATATCATTAACATTTTAAATCTTGAATTAGAAACACAATTACCCAAACCCCTAATTAGGGTACATGAACCCTAACTCTTATAATTATCAAATCAACTTAATAAAAGGATTACTTACTTGAGGGCTAATTGATATAGGCTCATCCTTGGATTCAAACCCTTAAAGTCACCACATGATTATTTCTAACTTGTGTTCTTCCCTTTTTTGTTTGTTTGCCGACAATTACACACACCAACACCTTTCTAGAATCTTTTATAAGTCTAGGAAAAGTATAAAGTTTATCAAGAATATAAGTTAGTTATATTTTTGAACACTTGGAAATAATGGTCCCTCTAGTCTTATTCATATATAGTTACTCATTTAACTTTCTAAAGTCATATTACATATATTTGACTATTAATTTGACTAAAGGGCATGACTAGCCAATCTCGTATCACATTCAAACTTGTAAAGTCATAATCAAACTCACTCAATGGCATTATCGTAAATAAACTCTTACGACCCGATTTTGGGGTGTTACATTTTCACTATTAGTCCTTTCATTGTGTTTAACATATTATCAATTCTAACCTCTCTATTTTTTTACTACAAAATTGGTCTCAATTTTTCAATGATCCACATCAACAAGAACAATACCTGTGCGTTGCACGGGTAGACGTTCATTTATAAGTTAGGAATAGTTTTAACATAAGAAAAATTAAAAATTAACTTAATATGCTTAAATGACAATATTTTGCTAAACGTGAATACCGTTGAACTCTTACGAGTGGATTAGATATATTAGTAAAGGATGATTATACATCTTGCATCCATCAATAACAGTAGCTTGCCTAATATTTTCCATGAGATGCTTAGCTTCATATGAAAAACACTTATCCCGATTTATGTGTAGCCAGCGTAATAAAAATTATCTTCATACCATATAAAATTAGGTGAAAGTTTATATAGTAATACGTTTTCACAACCACTTAGTCTATTATTATGGAATACTTTCTTGTTATTGGTTAGATCGTTATCAAATTATTACTGAGGGCATATGCATTAATATTCTATCCATCGGTATGCATTATAAGTTGGTATAAGATATAGTTCATGGAAATCCTTGTGTTGTGTGAGTCAATTTGTTATGTTTGATTTATTTAAAAGAAAATATTACAGTGCCTTGAGTTTTCAATAATCCAAATAAGACTTTCACTAACATGGTATCATATTAGCAATACATTGAGGGGATTGAATGATACTAACTCATTGCCCAAAGTCTTCACAAATTTTGCTACATATAAAAACAAATATATTAATATCATGCATGTTTCAGTGAGTATAATATCCATATGTTTCTACAAGTCAAATAGGCAAATCGAAAACATTTATACCTACAGGATGCAAAAATTTCAATACTAACAATTTTAACTGGATCATTTTTCAAGGTTATAAGTTATATATATATATATATATATATATATATATATATATATATATATATATATATATATATATATATATATATATATATATATATATATATATATATATATATATATATATATATATATATATATATATATATATATATATATATATATATATATATATATAGCGACTTGTAGTACTAATAAATCAAGTCCTAAAACTCATTGGTTGACTATCAACGAAACTATACATGGTAGGTTACACCCTTCTCATATAGTAAGGGCATTCGTCCTTATGGTGCATTCAATCGCCTAACCCAACTTGTCGATTTAAGATATGAGGAGAAAATATAGTATTCTGATTTAGGAAGGAAAACGGCCGTTTAATATGAGAGTAAGCTAGTAGCAGGAGTCCAAGATTGTACTATATAATGGGTTATAGTACTATATAATGCAAGTTCTCATTATATAATGCAGGTTTTAGTACTATATAATGCAGGTTCTCATTATCTTGATGATAAGCATATAGTGTACATCAAATAAGGAGCATACACATTTGACATATAACATTGGCAATTGCAAGAGTTATACCAAATAACTGTACGATACAATGTAACTCCTACTACATAAAAGAAAATTTTATAAGAGAAATTAAATATTAATGAGAGTAAATGT
Organism: Glebionis coronaria; assembly: GCA_025667525.1. Classification (NCBI taxonomy): domain Eukaryota; kingdom Viridiplantae; phylum Streptophyta; class Magnoliopsida; order Asterales; family Asteraceae; genus Glebionis; species Glebionis coronaria. The sequence continues at coordinate 498,961,190 of CM046879.1, read as the reverse complement.
GTATTAAGGATGCTAGCTAGTCTTTCCTCTAACCTTCAAATTACTCCACGAACAATATGATGATCAAAACATGGTAACATTAATTTGCATTAAGTATATATAATGAGAGCAAATTTTATTAAAAAGAATTTGAATACAGCCTCCATTAACATGTAATGTAAAAGAATTATGAGAAGTACATATATGAACATTAACCTCATCATCAATGTAAGTATGATTTAACTAACTTTCAGAGAAAAGGTTATTGACAATTAAGAGTTCAAAACTGCGTGCAAAATAAAGGATGTTATATCATTTTTCTCAGCAACAACATGTTCATCACGTTTGCTTTGTTTCATCGTCATAGGCCAATCAAGGTCGAAAGACAATGCCTGAAAAAGTAAAAAAAAACTGAATATAACTGTCACAACATATAAGTAGATTTGAAGGAAATAAGGAGAAAAATAAGCCTAGACCATGATCAAGAACAACCGTGTAAACATTATCGCAAAATATATGAAACAAACGCCCAACTTTATGCAATTTTTACCTTGATCAACATTAATATGAACACGAAAACGATAATACCCCTCAAACTTAAGTATTTTCTTTGAGTTGTCGAAGGAACATTGAGAGGTATATGCAAATGAAACTCATCCTAAAAAAATACCAGCTTTTTGCAATGTAGATGATTATACTTAGGGTTAGATGTCGATGAGTTAAACAATGAAATATGCTAAGTTATATAGTTATAGCGTCTAATTAAAATAGCGCAAAAAGACTCGGTATCCAAAATTTCTGCAAGTTAGTTAAAAGTAGATAAGTCAACTCATTATCACTTTGTACTTATCCTCACTTCCAGCTATATTAAATGTGGGTAAAATAGTAGTCACCTGCCAACCAGAGATGGAGCCAGAAATCCGTATTAAGAGGGGCCCAAATTACTTTTTTGTAGCAGTATATAGGTTTTTGTTTTGAAAAAAAATCTCAATCAAAATTTTAACTTACAATGATAAATTCTTAAAGTAGAGGGGCCTAAATTAACTTTTAAATAAAAATACACCCATACAAACGTGTACATCAGCTGACTTATTTTATTTAATTTTCAAGTAGTCTTCTTCACTTATCCCAGACCTCCATTAAAACTATTCAAACAAAAGCAAATTTCTTACTAAATTGATTTTTTGCTTGCTGTTTCTCACCTTTTCATAGGTAAATCCGCCATTGTTGGGGATGGCACAGCACCCTCTGGCCCCCCCACTGGCTCCGTCGGTGCTGCCAACACCAGATTTTTTGGATTAATTTACGTGGCTTAGATTATTTTTAGTTTAGATCGTGTGGTTTTGAGTGCATGACATGTCACCTTTCTTTCTCACTGCTGCGCCGGCAATAGATAAGAAAATCCCTTAAATTATGACTAAATACAAGTTTTCTATATAAGCCGCCTCATATAAATAATTAGATCTTTAGCAACACATTACGACGTAATTTTTAAAATAAATACACAAACATTATATATAATAGACTTGATTTTATAATATAAGAAAAAAGGCTCTGGCGCAATTTGTTGCTCGTTTGCGCTCTGTGACCTCTTACCGTGTAAATATATGAATTTGTTCGATAGTAAATTAGAAACAAAAATTGTCAAAAGAAAAGAAAAAAAATTAGAAACAAAAAAACGAAAAACAAAAACACAGTCCATCTTCGTTTGTCTCCATCCCCGACCTGCAAAACACACACACACAAAAAAACACACACAAAAAAAACACACACACAAAAACACACACACAATCCGTTCAAATTAAAAAGAGAAATAAAAACGCGAGTTTCCCTAGGCTGGCAACAACGGCGCGAGCGGATTTGGCGCCAAGGTAGGATCGGTGCGCCGTAGCCCACCAGCCGAGCGAGGTTAGGTCGAGAATTATTCTTTGATTGTATATAAAATTGCATAAAAAAAATCATTAGTTTATTACTACTATTATGGAAGAACCAGAGTGCCCTGTATGTCTACAAGTATTCACCATCACCACCAGCAGCACCAACAACTCCACAATCCCTCGCGTGTTAGCCTGCGGTCACTCCGTTTGCGAAATATGTCTCATCCATCTCCCTAAACCCCCTCCTCCATCACAAAACACTTTACGCTGCCCTGTTTGCACTCAGCTCGTCCCTTTCCCCAAACACCCTCGTTTCCTCCCTAAAAACATCGACTTACTCCGTCTCTCCAATCCAAACCCTAACCGAACTCCCAAACCCGTTCCCAAACCCATTCACCATCGTTTCTTCCCTGGTTTATGGTCTCCTGAGTTCTACGACGCCTGGAAGGACTTTATTCTTTCCCAAGACTCCGTTTCCAAACACGAGACCGTTTTTCTTTTTAATAATAATGCTCAAGTTTGTTTGTTTCACGTTGGCGTTTTTGAGGATAATGATTATGATTATGACGAGTCTAGGTTTCAGTTTGGTTATGTTGCTAAAGCGATGTTGGTTTTGTTTAATATGAGGAGTAGTCGTGTGTTGGACGAGGTTCGTTTTATTTTGAGTTCCGGTTTGAATGAGTGTAGGATATGTAAAGCTTACGGGTTGTGGTTTAATGAAGAGGATTTATGTTTGTATCTTGTGTTTCAAAGAATGGATTGTGGTTTGTTGGATGTGGATGTGGATGTCGCTGGTTATGATGATTTGTCTAGTTTTGGTGTTGTTGGTATGGAGTTATGTGAGACGATGAGCCGGTTGGGTGATGTGGGGTTGGTTATTGGGTGTAGTTCGTTGTCGTGTTTTGGTGTTGATGATTTCGGGCACGTGTTTGTTGATTTGAATGAGGTGTTGACGGTTGGAGGGAGAGTGCAAAAGATGATTAGGGAAGGTGTGTCGTTTGCACGTAACGGTGATGGTAAACGATTGGATATGGAAATGATTGATGCTTTTCCTAGCCCGGAAGTAATAGTGGAGTTTCTAAAGAAAGAAGGTGTTGACTTGGAGTTTGACAAGTCTACATGTGAGATTGGTTACAGTTCAGATGTATGGTCGTTAGCTTGCGTCTTGCTTTTGTTTCTAGTCGGGAAGTCGTTTGTCGAGGAGACACGTGATTTTCTTTCTAGTTATTTACTTATACTGATCAATGGAAATGCTTGTGATTGTAAAGGGTTATACGTGGATTGGTTGGGTAAAGTTTCTGTCTTGTTAGATGCTAGTTTAGATTCAGACCATGTATTGATGAAGGAGTTGCTGCACAGATGTCTGTCTCTCGACCCAGTGGCTAGACCACATGTAAATGACCTTTGGAAATGCATACGGGCGTTAGTTATCAAACCAAAGTTTGATGTAATTGGGAGTAAAGAACATAAAACAATAAACGGAAGCACACGCCATTGCGTGCTTCTGGGAGATTTGCTATGGCCACCGAAGAAAACCAATAAAGTTGATAAAAATGACACCAGGGATGATCTCAAAGATAAAACCTTGGTTGTTGAAGGTGATGTCATTGAGGGTCTTCGTAAAAATTCTCTAACATGCACCGACTTGAAAGGTCATCTTGATTGCATATCTGGATTAGCTATTGGAGGTATGAGTTCTAATTATTTACCAGTAAGAAAATGTTCACTTTCCACCAACTGCTTTACCTTTCTTCACTTATTCTAATTAGACAATGCGTAATTGTTCTTATTGTAGATAGTGTTGGTACATATCTATCTTATACTAGTTACTAGAATTATTATTTTTATTTGACCATTAACTTAAATAATATAAGAAGAGCGAGTTCTTTATTTGGTTGCGCGTTAGTTTTAGTTTCTTCCTGGTAAATTACATCACTTTGTGAATGATGTATTCTATCGCTTTTATCATTCTCATAATAGCTCTACCTGTTATTATGTGGGAGTTCAGCAGATTTGCATAGTTTATACTTACATACTTTCCGCAACTACTTATGTTAGTACTAGAGCAAAGTTTGACATTCTACAACGTTTTTGATGCATTGAAACACGTATTCACGATATTCATTACCCTAGATGTATCTACTTTCCTATGTCCCTGTTTGTAACATACTACTAATCTTCCGTCCTACTTAGACAATTGCAGAACCACTGGAAGGGCAAAGTAGTTCACTTATAAGTTTTCTTTTCATATGTTGGTGATACTATATGTTAATTTAGGTAATGTTTTTGATCGAATGTTGAACTATGTTGTTGGGTTAAGCTTCACAGGAATCTCCAATTTAGTGTCCAATACACTTTGAGTAACCATAAGCCATGACTGCCCACGTTATCTAAAGATTAAGTTGTGCCTATATTATTTCCTCATGAAAGAACCAGAATTAGTTGCTTTAGGCTAGGAATGGTTTGGTAAATTCAGATATGTCTCTATAATCACTGTTCTTAGACCATGTCCTTACTAGATTATCCAAATCTAATTGTTTTGACCTTAATAGATCGACTTCTTTGAAAATACTAAAACAAATCTTTTTAACTTTGATTCACAGTTGATGTTCTAAACCTGTATCCAAACATCCCTATACCATGTTTGCGGCTTGTTTTAGAGTATCTTTGATGTTAAGTTGTTAACACCAAAAATTCTCACTTACTTAGTTAAATAGTGGAAATAAGGAATCTTAATGTGTGCTTACACTAGATAAAATGCTCAATGTGTACACTTAATCAGTCATAAATAATTCAGGATAAGTTATAATGCAAATAACAGATAATATAGCGAAACAACATATATCAATATTGGGCTTTTTGGATGGTATTATTGAGAAACTTATAACATACTCCATTATTGAAGTCCTCAGTGTTTTTATTTATAAGTTAAGGAAAATGATGAACATACTGACATGCATACATTTTGCTTGTACTTTCAGAATAACCGCCTACCCCTTGAATTTAACTACTGCCAAGTGCCAACTAACTGAATGTACCACCCCTTTTTGCATGTTTTTAGTTATTAAACATATCCCTTCGGGCTACAGTTAGCAGAATCCATAAGCTAAATTTCGAAGGTTTAGTGAAAATATTGAGTAACATAACGCTTGCGTTATTTACCGTGCCATATCTTGCAGCGTATCCTATCTGAAGATTCACATTATCATGTCATGTATCACAGAATTCCAAACGTGATATGTGACAAATTGCTCGATGTATATCTTCACTAGCTATGCATCCCCTTTGGCCTAGTCTACCTGCAAAGTAGCGAGGTGTCTAACATAGAACAAATTGATGTATTTTGAATTAAAAAATCAGTTGTGGGGTACATGAAGCTGTTAGAAACAGCAATAGTCTCGCATGACTCAGTTTCATCAAGTTCATATTGTCTGAGATTTCTGGGGATGTTCTTGAAAAAATTTGGCCTGTGACTGTTGGGCTTAGTCTGTCGACCGACCTCTTGGTTGCATGTTGTTACTCATGGGCGAGAGCTATCAGTCAGTATCTTGAAAAACGTTTTGTTTAACCTACTTGAAAGCACACTTAGAATTAAAAAAAAAAGAATCTTCCATCTCTACAATAAAGATGAAACTGCAAGATTCTACCTTGGAACAATGGATGACCTTATATTTATGGCGACACCTACTGATAAGGGCTATCAATGTTTGTTTATGCTACAACAATGATAAATTGTTTTTCTTTTCCCAAGTAATCAGACCAATCACTTTTACGTCAATTCATTGTGATTTGTGACTACTTTAAACGCACATCCAAACATCCCTGGTACCAAGTTTGTGGCTTGCTTTAAGGACTCCTTTCCTTAGAGTGCCTTTTGAGTTATTGTAAGATCCCTGTATTGCGTCATAGACGCTCGCTGTGTGTTGTTACCATGTTGAACGTCGCATACTATCTTAAGATTCACATACTGTTATGATGTGTGTTATTGTTTTGTCTTGTCTTGCACAATAATATCATATGTGACAAATAGCTCGGTGTGTATTTTGAATAGCTAACTATCCCCTTTCCATGAACTCGCATAGTCCACAGAGACAATATGGTGTATTCGGAATGAAGAGATCATTTACTGGGCTTCGGAACCAGTAGGAAACAATATGATTCTCACATGATACATTTCCATAGAGTCTATTAGTTTAACTTATTTGAAAGGCCAAGTAGAATTGAGATAAGCTGGCATATACCAACAAAGATCAACAGAACAATATAAGAGCTTAGTTTTCACTAGTTACAGTTTGAATTTCTTGGTTTACCTTTTTTACTAGCGTATCTCAAATATATTCCCAGTTTTACCATTTTGTTGTAACATTGTGACTTTAGACAGGTAATATGATTGTTTCAATTTTGTAGGGGATTTCCTTTTCAGCTCCTCATTTGATAAAACCGTCAACGTATGGTCTCTCCAGGTATATATCATTCTTAGTGAACTTTATACCTAGACATTGATATTCCTTGCGCAAATCACATTGGTAACCCATTACATGATCGATTTTGCATCACATGTTGTATGTTTAATTTTTCATTATTAGGTTACAAAGCTAGGTACATTATTTTTTTGATATATCCTGCTACTAGATTCAGAAACTTGAGACTTGAAGCCCACTCAAAGGATATAAATGTTGCACTTATAATTGTTGGTACTAAAAGAACCCAAGTGGGGCTATTAAGATTAAAGAGAGGCACAAAAATGTGAAATAAATCAGTTACCCTCTGTTTAGGTCATGAACCAGTGGCAATATACATTTATGGATCAAGTATTCTCATCCAATTTCTGTTATGGGTGAAAGACTGGACAAATAATATAACTCTACGAGTTTTAATTACATCCCATATAAATCATTTTATGTTAATCGAGCCCCACACCATGACACAACCAAATTTGTCTCTAGCACCTCTTGTCATGCAATTGTATGATAAATAAAAAATGTGTCGTAATGTGGATTGTTGCATAATGGTTCAAATTGTGGGCTTTTCACTGTGACTCACATGTTTTCTCTGAGAGGTCCGTTTGAGACGAGAGTGAGAACCTTCTTTCAGTGTATAAGGATGCGAGAGAAACTGATAATACATCTAGCTACATTATAACCCTACAAGCCTGAATAAAATATAAAAAAGACAGAATATATGGTAAGTATCGTTTTCCTGTTTATATACCTTTATCGACTTTGTGATGGAATAAATTTAATACAGGGTTTTAATCATGTACATACGTTCAAGGGTCATGAGCACAAGGTCATGGCTGTTCTTTTTGTGGACAGTGAACCACCTGTGTGCATAAGTGCCGATAATGGAGGTGAGATTTTTATCTGGGGCACCAAGGCTCCTTTTGAGGAGATACCTATCAAAAGACTGAAGGAAGAAAAAGACTGGCGCTACAGTGGTATTCACGCTTTAGCTGTTTCTCAATCTGGATCTGGATATTTTTATACAGGCAGTGGGGATAAAACGATAAAGGCCTGGTCAATGCATGTAAGACTTACTATACTATTATTCCGTTTTTTTTTTGCTGTTTTCTTTGGTGTTTGTTATCAGGGTATTCATGTCTGCGTATATAGAGGACCAAGATATTATGTTAAAATGTGTAGATTGGGATGGCTTTAAGCCTTTGAGGTAAAGGGTTAGAGGTAGTTTTTGCGTTTAGGAGTTAAGGGGAATCCCTTGTTCCCTTTTGCTTTGCCTTGGATTTAGGCCCCCTTAGCGTTACCCTGATTAGCTATTTGGTGGTTTGGGGTAGTTTTTGCGTTTAGGCTGTACATGTTCCTTTTAAGCGTTAGATGGAATCTCTTGTTCCGGATTGCTTTGCCTTAGGTTTAGGCCTCCTTAGTGTTGCCCTTAGTTCTTAGTTGCTGCTCTTGTCCCCGTTTCCTTGCTTGTTTGCTTATGCTCGTGCCCCCTTTGTATCTTAAGCGCTTACTATTTCTACTCTTTGCCTCTTGCAATGTATGCGTTTTTTTATGTTTTTGATCTTTTCCCTTGTGTTCTTTTGTTGCTTTTGTGTCTTTTTCCTCTGTATGCTTGCCAGCCGCCTTTGTTCTTTTAGTATCGTTATCCTGCTTGTTTATTGCTCTCTCTATCTCTCTCTCCCTCTCTCCCTTGCTTATACTTTGAACTTTCTCACTCGCACACTTGCACTTGCCGGAGGTCTTCCTGGAAGCAGTCTCTCTACTTTCGGGTTTATCTTGAGGTAGGGGTAGGATCTGTCTACATTCCACCTCCCCATACCCCGCCTCGGTGGGATTGGGTATGTTGTTGTTCTTGCTGTTGTTTTTGTCTATATTGGGATGGATGCAGTGGAATTTTGTCATATAGACTAAATAATTTATGATGCTACTTTATGTTTGTCAGGATTATAGTTTGTCATCTACTATGAGTGGTCATAAATCAGTGGTGTCTACATTGGCAGTTTGTAATGAGGTTCTTTACAGTGGTAGCTGGGATGGAACTATCCGTTTATGGTGTCTAAGTGATCACAGTCCGTTAGCAGTGTTAGGTGACGAAGCCCCTGCCTGTGGCTCTGTTTTATCTCTTGCTGCTCATGCCAACACTATTGTTGCAGGTCATGAAAATGGATGCATAAAGGTATCTAACATCTTAACTCTCACCACTTCGTTTTCTTCTGTTTATGAACTAGAGTAACAGTTACATTGTTATCTGTTTCCAGATTTGGAACAATGATATGCCTTTGAGCCCAATATCAGCACATCCCAGCTCAATCTTCTCAATCTATATGGAAGGAGAATGGTTATTTAGTGGTGGTTGGAACAAGACTGTTGCTGTACAGGTACATACAATTTTTTCAGTGAATCTAAGTGAGGTGATTTTCTTATTATTGTAACGGTTTTTTTGGGGGTGCAGAAGGTCTCAGGTGACGAGTCTCGAGTAGATGTCACAGAAATTGGAACTATTTCTGGTGAATCTGTAGTAACTGCTTTGCTTTATTGGCAAGGAAAGCTTTTTGTTGGGCAAGCGGATAGAATAATAAAGGTATGAAACACCATTGCCGTTAAATGTTTTATAAATGTTGAATGAAAATTAGCGTAAGGGTATGTAATATAGGAATTGGTAGAAAGTGATAGTGTCTACATGAAAGCTTGCTGAATTTCAGGAGGAGTTTATGGTTTTTTGCCCAATGACAATTTCTTTCAAGCTCGCTGAAAGCCCGTTCTACAAATGCTTGTGCAATTTGCTTCTATGTCCTTATTTATCACATTAATTTTCAGAATTCCGGAGTTCCCAATGATGATTGATGGGGTTTAATGAGGAAACGAAAAGTTCTGAGAGCCTATATCTTTTGGGAGGACCTGTGAGAGAGTACAGAATAAGCATATAAGTGTAGAATGAAAACTGACTAAACAAGGGATATGGATAATCTGAACAAGCACTCACCTATCGTCACTGCCAAAGTTGTTGAAAGTGACGCAAATTTGAGTCCTCATATAAAACTATGCACCATAAATTTAATATTTACTTTGATTTTTAAAAAAGTAAATAATTAATCGATCAAATTACAATAATATTATTCAAAGATTCTAATCATTTTAAGAGCTCTATAGTATCGTCTTCATAAAAAAAGTTGTATTAATTAGGTTCTACACTCGATCTTTAGTATTTAGTAGTTATTTTAGAACAACCCCTCCAGCTTACAGACTCTTGTGTCTGATTAGATAGTTGATGAGTTAACGGCTTACTAAGTAAGCCGTTCGATACATCCCTTCTAAGTCGCAGTAGAAACTATTTGTAGATTGATTTGACGGGACCAGTTTGGCATGTTAGATGTATATGCTCTGATTGTGATACTTCGTTATAAGTATTAGGCATGCAGGATACTTCTCGTTTTAGGTTCATAGTCTTTGGTTATACTAGTTTTTTGGATTTAGAGCATACGATGAATAAATGCTCTTAAAATTTTGAAACCCCTCTTGTCACTGTCAATTGTCTGCTTCATTGTTTTCCTACCTACCTATTATTATTTGTTGAAGAAGAATTAATTCTTTATATCCTTCATTTACATCCTTATTTGTTACTCCAAAAGTATATAATACAGTAGTAATTAAGGAAACGATTGAACTGTTATGCCCCTAAGATATAGCAATGTGCAAATATAATTTGATATTGCGTAATAATTCTTTTCACTTGAATGAAATTTTGCAGGCTTACAGTTTTGGAGGATGATTCCAAATCCATGTAGGAGAGATGTTTGAGGGGTTTCATTAGTAATGAGCCACAAATCTTATGATAGCTATAAAAGTTCACCACGTTCAGCCACTACTACCTGTCCAGGTGGCAAAATGAAGTTCGCTTCTTGCTATTTATCGTGGAATGCTGAAGTCAATCTGTGATGTCTTGGCTGTTTGGGAGGATTTGGTCGCCTCTTTGTAATATAACCTTTGAAAAACATGGAACTATATATACCTACACACATGCTATAGCGTTTTCTTCCTGGGGAAGTTGGGGAAAATTTTTCGTCACTATCTCCTGTGGTTGCACCTCCATTTTTGCAACCTGTTCCCTGTTGAAAAACATGAACTATATATACCTACACATATGCTATAGCATTTTTTTTCTGGGAAAATTAGGGAAATTTTTTTGTCACTATGTACCGTGGTTGCACCTCCATTTTTGCAACCTGTTCACTCGCCTACATGTACCCAATGGGCGAGATTTACATGATGAGTTTGTAATGGTTTGGAATGTGGCAATTTCTGATTTGACGCGACCAAGTCGTCAGACACACTCCCATTGACACGGTACTTTCACTGGGTTCGAAGTAGTTAGATAGAAAAACATCTACTGCCACCTCTTAAAATTATGTCTTGAATTTTTCTGGTTTTTCATCATGATTTGCAACTATGTTGGCACTCGGTGCACCAATCACATTTACAGTAGTAGTCTCAGGTAGCCGTTCACATAATAACTTTAACCGAAACCGTTACCCGAAAAGAAACCGAAACCAAAACCGGTCAACACCGGTTATTGACCATAACCGGTTTCGGTTACTAACCGGTTATGGCTTTCGAGTTTCGACTGTTGGCACCGGTTAGTACCGGTTAGTGAATAACCAGGTTTTTTTGTAAAGTTGGAATCACTGTTATGGTCACGAAGAAAAAAAAAGAAGCATGGAAGTAGCAGGTTACCGTTTTTTCCTATTTCTGCTGTTTTTTTATGTATTATATTATTAGTTTTCAAACTCATTAACTTGTATTATAATGGGCAAAAAGAATTAAGCCACATTTCAGATTTTGAGCGTTACAGCAGGGAAAAAAAGCCAATACAATTGAACGGGTTGTCAAGTATTTAGTTATCAACAAATTTGCACTACAATGTAACACACATACATTACTTGGCCCATAAAAAGCCCAGACCAAACTTACAAACTTCCCCGAACACCATTTTGAAGCGTTACAATAGGGAAAAAAGGAAAAAAAAAAAAAACATAACGGGTTATAACCGGTTTTTTACATTAACAGGTTACTAACCGAACCGAACCGGACCAGTTAGTACCGGTTTAGGTTTATACATTTGAAACCTTAACCGATCCGAACCGTTTTTAATTAACCGATCAAACAAGTTATTGACAAAAACCGGTTAAGGTTACTACCAGAACCGGTTACGAAAAATTAACTGAACACGGCTAGTTTAGATAAGTATCATTAATCGAAAGATCAAATAAAATACAAACAGTTAAGAAAAGATCTTTGAGAAGAGTTATTTTGGATATCATATTTTTCCATAGATATGAGGAGACTCATCCCCACTATCCATCTCATTTCCATTTAATGGATGAGATTAAATATATTTTTTTTTTACTTATTTTCTAAAATTAAAATATCTTTTAAACCGTTAAGTGTTAAACGGAAATAATTATACCATCGTGACGAACGTTTAATTATCTTTCTACCAATATGCATTATGATATACTTTCGAAGAAATTTTTTTTTCATTTTTTTCTTCTTGTTAAAATTTACGTGAAATATCATATTTGATAACAGTGTTAAATTACGATACTGGTTTCTATCATATATGATAGGTTATATCATATATGATACTGGTGTTACATCATATATGATATTAGTATCATATATGATAATTTCGAAAACGTGAAAAAAATGAAAAAAAAAAAAAATTGTCGAAAGTATATCATATAGCATATTTATAGAAAGATAATTAAGTGCTATGCGTAACAGTATGTTTTTTCGCTAACGGTTTAAGAGATAGTAATGTTTGAAAAAAGATGGTGAAAATATACTTTGTGTTTAATCTTATCAATTAGATTAAAATGGATAGGGAAGATAGAGATTAGTGTATCCAAATAAAGTTTGGTATCCAAATGAACTTAAATCAAATTGTTATAGATCTCTATATAATAAAATTCAATCGTGATCTCTATGTACTTGTACCAAATTTGCTTAAAGAAACTCAATCTTGATTCTAAAAAATCATATTTTAACAATAAATAAATCAGTTTAGTAAAAACTCAATGTTGATTTCAATATAACTGAACAACTTCTTAGAAAATATTATTGATTTATACAGTAAATATATTAATTAAAATTATGTTTTTTTAAAACTGATTTTCAATGAAACGCTAATTTGGAATACAAAAAAAATCTGTTAATAATTTTAATTCTTTAACAAATGTGTTTTAATTCTATAACACAATAAAGATTGTAGAAAAATATGTACATTTTTATTATATAAATCGAATTTATAATTAAAAAATGAAAACTAAATTGACAAAATTTAAATTACAGAAAGTAAAGACTATTTATAAGTAACAATAGTAAAGAAAGTGTTACGAAAGAGACTCACGTTTAACACGATTCTTTTAAAACAGATTCGCCGTATGTTTTTCAGGGTAAAACGTCCAAAGCTGTTGTACAACCGGACTTAACACACTTGCCTGAAAGTTTACGAAAAAGACTACGCTTTTCTGATCGAACTCGCTTGATAATGACACTAGAAAAGACTGCGTGTTTTAGTGTCCAGAACTAAATGAGCAAAGGCCTTTATTTATAATAAAAACTTTTTTGTTTTCAAAGATAAAATATTTTGCTTACACAAACAAAATCTGTTTATATTAAAATGACATTTTTATGTTAAAATAAAACAAAAAATATATTATATACAACTTGTTAAGAAGTGTAAGTTTATTCTTAAAATAGATTTACAGATAGGGGTGTAATCGAGTCAAGCCGAACTCACGCTTTATAAGGCTTGAGCTTGGCTTGATAAAACAATTGTATGTTTGAGCTTGGCTTGATAGCTTGTCAAACTTTAACAATTCGGGGTTGAGCTTGGGTTGATAAGGCTTGATAAAATCTTGAGTTTAGCTTGAAAAGCTTGAATTAGTATAAAATTAAATTCTTTTATAATAAAACTCATGTATAAAGTAAAACAGGCAAAACTCATAACTCAAAACCAAATTCGATTTATTTAGCATTAATAAAACCAAAAATACCACAATCGTACAGTCTTGGTTTCAAAATGCGTTTTGCGATCCAATACGATTAAGGACCCAAAGGCCATTGCGTGATGTGATTGTTAACGCAATTACGACACTTTCGTATTAAAAGGAGTACACAAAATATTTATGCATATTATATTTCATCAAGTACCAAGTAAATGTAATAAATTTATAAAAGTAAAAAGTTTATTTAAAATAAGATGAGCTAATTTATAAATTTAATCAAAGTTAAAAATATTTTTAGAATATATTGTTTATATATGAAATAAGCCCTTATAATTAAGTTAATACTCAAATTAACGATAAGTTGCTTATACGAGAATTTATCATAAAACACATTTTAATAAAGCTTGAAAAACTTGATAAGAGTTCGAGCCGAGCTATCAAAAGCTTGAGCTTGAGCTTGATATATTTTCAAGCTATTTTTTGGGCTTGAGCTTGGACTTGAGCTTGGGATTGAGCTTGATAAAAGCTTGGCTTGATTGAGCTAAGTTCAAGCTCGAGCTCGAGTTGCTTGATAAAAGCTTGGCTTGATTGCAGCCCTAATTACAGAATACTGAAAGGGAAACCCGAAAACCTGTAGCAAAAAGATACACACGTAGGCGAGGTTTCAGCGCTGCATTTGTGTTCGCAGGTCGCGCGGGCTAGCACAAGTTCAGAAGCTTCGAACTCATTTTGGCTTAGAAATTGTAGCACCCCATTTTGGTAAATGGAATGTCACGCGTGATTATCGCCTGTCATCAAAGCATACAAGGTAAATATCTTAAAAACATTAAATGACCATGAAAGGAAATACCGGAAACAAACATCGGTACCCCAAATATAAGCTTATCACACACAAACATAAGTAATGTAAAGGAAAAGGACTAAACAATGTCCAAAGAAATAAGTAGCAAAATGTATGATGAAATGCATAAAGTAGAGAAGGCTAGATAGCTTCCAATCCATATGGACGTACGCTTAAAGTCTATGAGCGCCCTTGAGTACCTGCCGTTTGGGAACACGAAAGGAAAACGGCTGAGCATAACGCTCGGTGCACGGATATACAAGTATAGCATGGAATAACGTAAGCATAAAGACTAATAGCAGCGGAATAATATAAGTTCTAACTAATCTGGATTCATGTTCATAAAACTGGTTTTATAGTTTGAAAAGACTTATGTTTTTATGTAAAACTGTATTAATTAGGCAAATAGCCCATATAGGTCATGAGGTTTCACCGTGCATGAATACTTGGAGGGGAAACCTCATCATGCAATTAGAGGGGTTGCCTCTAATTAAATAGTCTGGATAGGAGGGATCAGCTCTTAGTGAAGGATGCAAGGCACACATCGCATTCACTCTGATAATACTGATAAACATGTAACTAGGATGCACCCATACGTCCCACATGATAATATAATATAATGGCCAAAACTGAAAAGGAACACCACGAGCAATCACTTCGCCGTGGGGAAGTCATAACACTAGTGCCTCCAGTGTTATGGTTATGGTACCTCCATAACTAGGTGACACTGGTCATGCATGTATATGGCTTAGGCTCTTATTCTAACATAAGTATCAAACATATAAAACAAATACTGGGAAAACAGTTGGCTGCAAACGGGGAATCCTAATAAGGAAAGAATGTCCATACTGAAAGAACGCGAAATCCATACCTTGTGTCCAGTGAACGGAAAAGACGAACGAAAGGAAGTCCTACTCCGATCTAACTAATGCTACATAAATAGGGTACATATATAAGTATTCTGATTACTGAGTACGTAAGTGATTTCATATCGTGTCTTAGCTTGTTTTATATGTTCATGTCTTGTTTTACTGATTTTAAGGTTATGCTATGTTTATCATGTATTCTATGTATTCTGATTAAGTCTTACTTGTATTTCTTGTATTATTATACTTGTTGTATAATAAGTAACTTTCCAAAAATAGCAGGTTTCCTAAAAAAGAAAGTTTCCAAAAATAGGAAGTTTCCAAAAATAGATTAAGTTCTTAAAATAGATCAGTTTCTAAAAATAGAAAGTTTCCAAAAATAGTAAGTTTCCTGAATTAGAAAATTTCCATATTTAGAATTAAGCTGAATTAATAAGCTAATAATATAAGCTTAAGTTTACTGATTAATTATCATAAGTCATGTGATTATAGTATAGTTTATTAATAATATAATGTTAATTAAATAAACTATAGATTATATGATTTAACTAAATATAAGCATAATTTAATTAAATTAAGATGCATAAAATACTTAGGTTAAAACATGTATTAATATTATATTAATTATGACCTAAGTCATGATTATTAATTAATTATATTCCATGTCTTAATAATTAATTAATACTATAGTCTAAATTAGATACATAAATACTTAGGTTAAAACATATATGATTTAATAAATAATTATTAACCTAAGTCCATGATTAATTAAATTAATTATGTGTCATGCTTAATTAATTTAATTCTCTTGTTAAATAATATAACTTGTAACATAAATACTTGTACATTTTTAGTCATGAACCGGACCCCTGAATTAATTTAGACATGTCGTGAACCGGACCCGGAACCCCATGAACCGGACCGAAACAAACACCCCACTGACAGTGGCAAACCGGCTCGGCCGGTTGCCACTGTTCGGGTAAAAACACCACCGACGGCTGTCGGTAGTCTCCTTTCTCTCGGCTAGCCGTTGACCAACAGTGGGTTCCCACCGGCTGTGTGCCGGTGGTCCCCCTGCTGTCTGCGTTCCCCCTGCTTGACCCACATCACCGCCGGCTGTGTGCCGGTGGTGTGGCTGCCTGCTGCCGAGACCCAACCGAACCACAAGGACACCCCGACGCGAGTCGGGGTTCCTTGTTCTTGCTGTCGACCGAACCAACACCACCGAGATCATAGATCTCGGTTAGTGGTGCGAACCGAGACACGCCGAGAGCCTTGGGCTCTCGGTTTGAGTGTCGGCCGAGCAAACCAAACCCAAAACAACCTTTAATTTTACCCCCATGATTACGTGACATGCTTTTAAACCTTTTTTTATTTAATCCATGTTCATGTGTTCATAATTAAATAAAAAGAATAAAAATAAAAGGGTTTACGGATTACCGAATGCGTGTAATGATTGGAGAACAATAACACAAACACGATCCTTGAATTTTATTAACTAAAAATCAAGTCAAACACCCCTTGTGTTTGATCTTGCCGCCGGCCAAAGAGAAGAAAAAGGAAGAGTAGGGTTTTTGATTTTCTTGAAAGCTCTGTTAAATGAAAAGGTCTTAACCCTTTTTGTTTATTTACTAAAAATCAAATGGTCTTGGCCCTTGTCTCTCTTGGTGCCGCGGCTTGTAGGGCCCACAAGGGAAAACCCTAAGTTTTCCCGTGTTTTAATTTACGTGTTCGTACGTTCGTGGTTTCGTGTTATAATTGTTCGTGTTATATTTAAATAATTGTATGTAACGATATTAATCGTATATATTAATTAAGTACGTAATTACGTGTTCGTATTTTTACGTTCATGATTATAATTATTATTGTTAATAATTATCGTGTACTATCACGTACTTAATACTTATCGTGTAATAATACGTACATAACTTCTGAAATTACTAATCGTGACACGTGTTCATGCTATAAAAGGAAAGTTTTAATATGTACGTACGTTTACTAAGTGTACTGTTCATGGTAAAAGCATGAGGGTTTTACAACTCTTCCCCCCTAAAAAGAATAATTCGTCCCAGAATTATAGATAAAATAAACTGAAAGAGGAACATACCCGAATTCAAAATATGAAATGAGGGTAAGAAGCCCGGATAGACTCCTCTGTTTCCCAAGTGGCTTCCCGCTCGGTATGATCCATCCAAAGGATTTTGACGAATGGAATCGTCTTCTTCCTCATGACTCGTTCTTGTCTGTCAAGAACTCGTTCGGGTTCCTTTATGAAGGTAAGATCTTCACGAATCTATTCCAGTGGATACTGAACCATGTGAAGGGGATGATACTTGTACCCTCTGAGTAAGGACACATGGAAAACGTCATGAACGTGAGAAAGCTGCGGAGGTAACGCTAAACGATAAGATACTTCACCGACTCGTTCGATGATATCAAACGGTCCGATGAACCGAGGACTGAGTTTCCCTTTGATTCTGAAACGTCTAACACCACGTGCTGGTGATACCTTAAGAAAGACGCGATCTCCTACGTTGAAATGTAAGTCCCTACGATGCTTGTCGGCATAACTCTTCTGACGTGAACGAGCTTCTTGCAATTTTTGCTTAGCTACAACGACCTTCTCGTTGGTCAACTCTATCATTTATGGTCCTTCAAGTGTTCGTTCACCAACCTGATTCGAACAGATTGGGGCGCGACACTTCCTGTCATACAACATCTCGAATGGTGCACACTTGATGCTGGCGTGCCAACTGTTGTTGTATGCAAACTCTACCAAACAGATATAATCGTCCCAATCTCCTGTCCACTCCAATGCACATGACCTCAACATGTCTTCCAATGTCTTAATCGTTCGCTCCGATTGTCCGTCTGTTTGAGGATGAAAAGCCGTGCTAAACTTAAGTTTTGTACCCCAAACTTTCTGTAGACTCTTCTAAAATCGCGTAGTGAACCGAGGATATCTGTCCAAGACGATAATGGTTGGAGCACCATGAAGTCTCATGATCTCCTTCTTGTAAGTATCGGCGAGTTTGCTGACCGGATCATCCTTGCGGATCGTTAAGAAATGAGCAGACTTAGTAAGTCGATCAACGATAACCCAAATCGCATCATGCCTCCTTTTTGTCTGCGGAAGATGTAACACCCCAAAAACTGGTCATCAAAAGCGGTAAAGCTCGGGGGCTGTTAGGTCATAATAACAAAGTCCAAGGTTCAAGAGAACGACTCTAAATGAGACGTTTTAAAAAAAGAATTTACCTCGATGCATTAATTTAAAATAACAAAGTTTACAAGTCATAAGTTTCAAATGTAAAGCAGTGGAAATTCATAAGTTTGAAATAAACAACGAGATAAATGTTCAATGCATAAATTAAATCTTCCAAAATCCTCTAATTACGCATGAGACTCCACATCCTTCAAATAGCACGCAAGATCAAGTACCTGAGATAACGCTTAAAAGTGTCAACAAAAAGGCTGGTGAGTTCATAGGTTTTATTCAAAAGCATGGTAAAATATGGACCGCAAACAAGATGTTTCAAAGCATATGGGACCATTATAGGTGATATGATGTCAACATATGGGATATAGAGTGTAAAGCAATTATGATAGCACTTAGTTTATGACACCAATGCTAATGATAAGATGAAACAATAATAAGTGCCCGCTCGGTGTGCTATCCCTAAGACAACCTCTGAAATGGCCATAAGTATACGTCCGTTTGGCAGTGGTGACAGAGGACACCCGGACGGGAGTGCCAAACTCCAATAGATCTATCTATAACATATGTGCTTACTTGACCGGTCATCCGGAAGTAACTAACGGTTCATGATGGGCAAAGTGGGATAACGGTACTTAGGCATATCCATAAACATAACTTTAGTGAAGAGATCAAGAAAACATAATTTTGCGTCCATAAAAGATGTTACAAGAATTATCTCACCCAAATAGATTAAACATATAAAGCAGTTTAAAAGGGGCTATGACTCACCTCAATATGCAACGATTTCATAGCAAGAATATGAAAATCACAGATGCAGCAAACACAAGACACAACCTAAATATATAACACTAGGTTAGGTCACAATCACAGAATGCAAAATTGCATTCACGTCACACGTACATGTCACCCTTTACCACGGTTTAAGTTATAAATAATATGCTCAAAATATTTGTTGATGTATTATACGACTAAAATTATAAGTAAAGAAAAAATATCGCCACGACTCAATATAAAATTTTGACAGCCTTTCGGCGTCACGTTTATATTTACCATTTTAACTTTAGTTAAAATATCTCTCATTTTTCTAAAAAGAATCCGCTAGCCTTTCGGCGTTAATTTTAACTTAACCATTTAAACGACGCTCGACACACGTTAATTTAATTCGACTAGTCGCTCACAAACCCGAAGCCTCGACCCATTTAATTTCAACCTGACGTAGCAAATACTAGTTCCATTCTATTCTATAATTCCTTATCCCATTTTAAAAAAAAGTATAATGTACTTGCCATTATAAAAAATGTGTACCACTTGATGGCCCTATTTGCAATAGCTTTTTGGAAATACATTTGGTCTGTCGGTCAAAAAGGTGTCACAACTATTTGTCAGATTTAAATTAGCAAGCAACATGGTTTCATCTCTCATTTTTCTTTTCTCTCGTCTACTATATATGTATGTATATCATTTCATCTCTCTCTCGGTTTAACAACAGCAGCTTCTACCATTTTTGTAAAACATGGTTTTCCTCTGGAACTTTCCTTCCCTAACCCTCGGTATAAAAGTAACAACACAAAAACAATATTTGATGACTTCAATTAACAAAACTATCGGGGCCAAAAACAGTAGCAGAAGCAATCATTTTTGAAAAACTATTTTCATTATACTCTATAATCTTTATCTCTCTCGTTCATAACAGCAGGGACAACACAACGACTCGTTTGTAAAGCAAGTTGTTGACCTTGACGACTCATGCTCACAAAACTCTAGACAAAACCCCCCTCATTTGACCCGAACAACAACTCTCAGAAGTCTCTCGACAAAGCTCTCAACAACTCTCAAGTTTCATCTCTCGATCTCGTCTCACAACAAAACTCACAACTCACATTCAAAATCACAACATCCATGACCCTATGTACTCGAATAAGTCACGACTTAAAACTCCATTTTTGAATGTACTCATTTAGCTCGACACGCACATGAAACACCCACATGAGTTTTAAAACAAGTATGAGACTCTTGACATAAAACCCATTTTCATAGTAGTTGTATTATGCAAGGTTACACGTTTTTGAAACATTATTTTGACTCGAGCAATACACATCTCACAACTCTAACCTTACCGACACCTTACTTAGCCACCACTCGAAGCTTATTCACTTGACTCAAACCTCACGTCGAACTTATCACAACGACAAACTCTCATCAAGCCCTCGCAACTCGTATACCCTCATCTCACATTTTCTATAATTTAGACACAACACAAATATCGGTTTTCAAACGTACCCTTGTAACTCGGAACGTACCAAAAGACACAACACTTGAGTTTTGAAACATGTACATGAATCTTAATGTGAAGATTTATTTCAAACGCATGTTTAAAACCTTATCATAAGGTTGGTAACGTCAGTTTAGAAGTTGTATAAATCATATTTTCTAAAAATGGTGGTAAGGTTACGATGTGAAATAACGCATGACAAACCATGTAAAACGAGAAAAGAAAGCATGCAAGGTAACCTTAATGATAAGCACAACAACTCGTAACTAAAAGGTTTTCAAACCCGACACTCGAACGAACAAACCCACAAATAACCAATGGACAGTAACAAAACCGCTTCACACGAACCCAAAACCCGTACGACAACAACTAGGAACCCTCGAACAAAACTAGAAAGCACCCTTGTCGACTCACTTCGCAGCAACAACAGCTAGCAGCTTCAACTCGAACACTCGAACAAGAAGAAAAAGACGATGGTTTATGTATGTTTTTAGTTGTGTATAGCCATGATACAAGGTTTTGCAATGGGGTTCAAAATATAATTCTCGGAATCCTCTCGAATTGATCTCAGTTAAAAGTGGAATGATTTGTTCTTGGTGACAAAAAGTGGATTTGGTTTTCTATTCTAAATAAATGAAGCAAATAAAGATTAAAGCCAGAAACAGAAGATCAAAAATAGTTTCAATGATAAAGCAGAAAAATACCCTTACTGAAAATGAGTGCTATACGGAATAAATGGAGAAGATGCCCTATTCGGAATAAAAGAACTCTATTCGGAAAAATAACCTTATACGGAAAAATCAGCTTATGCGGAAAAAGGGTGCTATTCGGAAAAATATCTCAATGCGGAATATTACTCTATGCGGAAAAGAAGCACTATTCGGAAAGTTCAGGTTATTCGGAAAATCAAGTTCTATGCGGAATAATAGAAACCATGCGGAAAAATTAACCCTATGCTGAAAAGTAGTTCTATGCGGAATAACACCTCTATTCGGAAAAACAAGTCTATTCGGAAAATATGACTATTCGGAATATAAGGGCTATTCGGAATATCTGTGATATTCCGAATAAAGAAGAAAAACAACCTCTACTCGGAATAATTGAAATATTCCGAATAAAGGCAACCCCAGAATCCCTATTCGGAATCTGGGAACTCAGTACTTTAGAAATGCGAAGAACAGGGGACGCGGATTTAATCAAAATCAAACTCAATAATCAAAAGGTTTAACCAAATCAAACATAAATCATTTAAATACCATAAGTAACAAATCCCACCAATAAAAACACTAAATCAACAACTTTTTGAAATCAAACTTGAATCAAATAAGAAACTTAGAAACTTGCAATAAAAATGGAGATGAACAAGATGAATGAAAAGATGGAATTGATTGATTAATGTAAAAATAACAAGAGTAATGATTAAGAGTTACAAGATTGAAAAAGAAAATGAAAAATCATCAAACACCCTAATGGTGTTTGTGATGAAGCTACGAACCAAAAGAACTGGAAAAAGAAAAAATGAACTAACTCCCTAATTGTGTGAAGGGAGTATCTATTTATACTCCTAGTGGTTGGTTGGTGAGTGGGCTTTCTCCCTTTCTTCTTGTCTTCTCGTCTTTTCAGAAAAGTTGACGTTTTCGATTCTGATTCGGGATTTGTCGTCGATTAAATCCAACTCGTCTTTTAATTTCTTTGTTAAATAGACTCGAGTTTCTTCGACTTATGAAAATCTTCCGTTTTTAGTCCTTTTCTTCGATAAATTTTCGAATAGGCCCAGTGACTTCAAATCTTTTGCATCTCTTGGACAATAGACTTTATCTTGAGTCTTTTTCCTTGATAAATCCCGTGCAATCCCATGTTTTCTTTAATATTTATCCGGTTAGCTCTGAAAACACAATAAACACAAAAACCACGCATAATTCCAAACAAATGATATTAAATACGTGTTTTGGTCTCGTTTTAGTCCGAATTAAGTGGTAAAAGGATGGGTGTTTACACACCTATCAAATCCCCTACACTTAACCATTGCCATGCCCTCATGCAATGCTTAGTGATTAAGCAATTTTACACTTTTCTCATAATTAATCAACCTTGGCCTTATTCAAATACTACTAAATAAAAATTAAAATACTAAGAGAAATTAAAACTTTAAAATAAACAAAAGGATGAAATAACTTGCAAAGAAATCGAGGACTTACATTAGGGCTTTGGTGTTGCGAAGATTTATCACCCTCAAGTTTCACGTTCCCCAAACTAAGCTTAAAAACGAGATCATTGTTATTATAAGTTAGCAATTCAAACACTTACACACATGGCTTAATTAAATGCTTAAACTCCCTTATTCCTAGGTGTATCTCTTATATTTTATTTTTGTCTTAGAATGATCATGAAGATGCATTTTTGGACTTATTTCGATAGTTTATTTAGGCTGAAAGCAAAGTAGGACGATTTGATCAATAGTTAGCTAAAGGACAAAATCTCTTAAAACTGCTTCTCGGGATATCAAAAAGTTCATATCTTGGCATAACTTGGTTCACGATTTGAGACCTTTCTCGGGCCGATATTTGGCATGTACTCCATACTTCATATCTTCGAGAGACGTTCTTAAGATAATGGTCTTCTCATCATAATAGAGTTTCTTCACTTGGAGACTTTTGAGGGGTACTCCAACTTTGACCACGACTTCATGATTATTTCTTCAATCTCTAATTGGGATTTTGAGATACAACGATCCGCCTCCTTTTCGGACTTGGATCTATTTATCCTCATACCTTGTTAGGGTCTTTTCGGATAGACTTCTCCATGATCTTTATGGGAGTTGATTGCTTTTCGTCGTGAGTCTTGATCCTTCATATTGACTTTAGGAATAATGCTTTTCACATCACTTTGGATCTTCAGCAATAAAATTGAATCCTCATGCCTTGTTAGGGCCTTTTCGGACTCGCCAATCTTCGCGCCCCGCTTCATAAGTTATGCCTTGGCTATGAACTCTTATCATTACCGAGCAACTTTTAAACGATCTTGGGCTAGAAGCTAAGTAACTTTTCAAATCGTATGACCTTACTTATTGCAGATAAATTATTAGCAAGTGATGGGAGAATAGGCAAATAATTACACCAAGTGAGCTTGTGCAAGAATACCGACTTATAATTGACTCTATCATTTCTCGTCCTCCACAATTTAAAATCTCAAGTAAAGAGACTCGTGGACACTTAGCCTAATAAACCAATTAAGGTCTACATGGTTAAGGATACTAGCTAGAATAAACTTGGATAAGTCTATTCGGGTTGAGTCAAAATAAACGCAACGGGCCTAATATGTCAAAGACTTCTAAACTAGCTACACCACTTTATTAATATTTTTGACTTTATTGCTGGATATATACATGGGAAAGCAACGATAAAAATTTAAAAATTACGACTAAATGGCCAAAGTTAATAAAAAATTTGAAAAATGTTGAAAAATAGGATTTTCTGGTTAAATGAAGGCATTTTCATGGAAAAGTCCACTTAAAACTCCGATAGAAGTCCCCCTACACTTAAGATAAACATTGTCCTCAATGTTTAAGCATGTGGGAAAAGTCTCCCCTACACTTATGACATTGTGCACGTTGGTTAACTCGAGTTAAGGAAGAGACGACTAAAGTGATCAATTTCAAATGTGAGTATGAAGAAAATTGAATCACGATAGTTGAGAGATAGAACCGGATTTCGGATAACACGGGAGCACGGTTCTTTCAAAGATTTCCAAGATTGCAGTTATCCCTGTAATCACATCACCACACAAACACAAACGACCAAAATAGGTCCTCCCCTACACTTAGGGGGTTAAAGGGATAGATACTCGGGTTGCCTCCCGAGGAGCGCTTGTTTTTGATAACCGAGTCACGAGCCTGACTCGACCCAACATTAGTTCATGGGAAACGTGGTGAGGGATGGAATCACCTCCTGAGAGGTGTCCTCACCAAAGTACAACTTCACTCGTTGGCCATTCACCTTAAAATTATGTCCATTAGGTTGAGCGAGCTCGAGAGTACCATAAGGAAAAATTTGGGCAATGGTGAATGGGCCGGACCAACGAGATTTCAGCTTGCCCGAAAAGATTTTCAACCGAGAGTTAAAAAGTAAGACTTTGTCTCCAACATGGAACTCTCGGTTTTTGATCTTGGAGTCGTGAATGAGCTTAGTTCGTTCCTTATAGATCAAAGAATTTTCATAAGCCTCATTCCGAAGTTCATTGAGCTCATTGAGTTGGATCTTGCGTAGGTCACCGGCTTTGTTGATATCAAAATTGGCCCACTTCAAGGCCCAATAAGCCTTGTGTTCCAACTCAATGGGGAGGTGGCACGCTTTCCCGTACACAAGACGATAAGGCGTACAGCCGATCGGGGTCTTGTAAGCAGTACGGAAAGCCCACAAAGCATCATCAAGTTTATCAGCCCATGCGGCACGATGCTCTCCCACGGTTCTTTCCAGAATTCGCTTCAGTCCTCGGTTGGATATTTCAGCCTGGCCATTAGTTTGTGGGTGGTAGGCTGTGGAAAGACGATGATTTACACCGTACTTAGCCATGACTCTAGCAAATTGGTCATTGCAGAAATGAGTCCCACGATCACTAATAATGGCGCGAGGCACACCGAATCTAGCGAAAAGAGCTTTCAAAAAGTTACAAACCACCCTTGCGTCATTAGTAGGTAAAGCTTTGGCTTCAACCCACTTTGAAACGTAGTCAACGGCTACAAGGATGTATTTGTTTCCTTTAGAAGAAGGGAATGGCCCCATAAAGTCGATACCCCAAACATCAAAAATTTCACATTCTTGAATGAAATTCTGAGGCATCTCGTCTTTATGTGTGATCTTGCCTTGTTTTTGGCAAACATCACATCTTTTAACCATATCGTGAGTGTCACGATATATAGAGGGCCAATAAAATCCCGAATCAAACACTTTCTTTGCGGTGTAGTTGGGACCAAAGTGACCACCGGTGGGTCCTTTGTGGCAAGCATCAAGGATTTCGGACGCTGCCGGTCCATCAACACATCGACGGATAATCAGGTCGGCACATTGTTTGAATAGGTAAGGGTCGTCCCAAAAGTAAGTCTTGATATCGGTGAAGAACTTCTTCTTTTGTTGAGACGTCAACCCTTCCTTGAGAATTCCACCCGCCAAGTAGTTTGCAAAGTCCGCAAACCACGGGGTTTCATTCGACTTCGAGTTTATAGACATTAAGGTCTCCAAGGGAAAAGAATCATTGATTTCTTTGGTCGGATGATCCCCTTGGTATGGATCCTCAAGTCTGCTGAGATGATCCGCGGCTAAGTTTTCTGCTCCTTTTTTATCGCGAATTTCTATTTTAAATTCCTGGAGCAGCAAAACCCAGCGAAGAAGTCTTGGTTTGGAATCTTGCTTTGTCAACAAGTACTTCAGCGCGGAATGATCGGTATACACGATGGTGGTGGAAAGGACAAGATAGGGGCGAAACTTTTCAAAAGCATAGACAACAGCTAAAAGCTCTTTTTCGGTTGTCGTATAATGCAATTGTGCCCCCGTCATTGTCTTGCTAGCGTAATGGATCGGTTGGAAGTGTTTGTTCACTCTTTGTCCAAGAACCGCTCCAATAGCAAAATCACTAGCATCACACATCAACTCAAAGGGAAGCTCCCAATTAGGGGTAACCAAGACGGGTGCCTTAGTTAGCTTATCCTTAAGTGAGTTGAAAGCTTCAAGACACTCTTTGGAAAAGATAAAAGGAGTATCTTTTTCCAAGAGGTGGGTCATCGGGCGAGCGATTTGAGAAAAATCTTTGATGAAGCGACGGTAGAAGCCCGCATGACCCAGAAAACTTCTCACATCCTTCACGGTTGAAGGTGGAGGCAACTTTGCGATAACATCGACTTTAGCACGGTCTACTTCAAGACCGGCTTTCGAGATCTTATGTCCAAGCACGACGCCTTCTTTTACCATAAAATGGCATTTTTCCCAATTCAGAACTAGGCGAGTGTCTTCGCACCTCTTTAGCATACGTTCCAAATTGGCAAGGCAAGAAGAGAAGGAATCCCCGAAGACCGAGAAATCATCCATGAAGACTTCCATGGTTTGTTCAACCATGTCATGAAAGATAGCTAACATACACCTTTGGAAAGTCCCGGGCGCATTACATAAGCCAAAAGGCATTCTTTTGTAAGCGAAAGTGCCATAGGGACAAGTGAATGTAGTCTTCTCTTGATCTTGGGGATCGATGGGTATTTGAAAATAACCCGAGAAACCATCAAGAAAGCAGTAATATTCATTACCGGCTAATCGTTCAAGCATTTGGTCCATAAAAGGAAGAGGGAAATGATCCTTTCTCGTGGCATCATTGAGTTTGCGGTAGTATAT
Organism: Glebionis coronaria; assembly: GCA_025667525.1. Taxonomy (NCBI): domain Eukaryota; kingdom Viridiplantae; phylum Streptophyta; class Magnoliopsida; order Asterales; family Asteraceae; genus Glebionis; species Glebionis coronaria. Next base: position 498,934,291 of record CM046879.1, on the reverse strand, counting down.
ACAAACTCTCCACCCAGTAACGAGACGAGTGGGAATTAACTCGTTGTGTTCATTGGGAACAACGGTTATTCCGCCCTTCTTTGGCACACAATGGATTGGACTAACCCATGGTGAATCCGAAATAGGGTAAATCATACCCGCATCAAGAAGTTTGATAACCTCAGTTTTGATGACTTCATGGATTTTTGGATTCACCCTTCGTTGGCTTTGAATTGTGGGCTTAAAGTCGTCCTCCATGAGAATTTTGTGTGTGCAGAAGTGAGGATCAATTCCACGAATATCCGAAATCTTCCAAGCAATAGCCTTCTTATGATCTTTCAATACAGCGACAAGTCGGGCTTTCTCTTCATCTTTCAAATCCTTCGCAATAATGACGGGCGACTTTTTGTTGTCGTCAAGGAACACGTACTCGAGATGTGGCGGCAACTCCTTAAGTTCCAAATCCGGAGGATTTTCGACGGGAGGCGTTTTCAAAGTCGGAGTATCGATAGCAATAACCGTGGGAGATGGAGGCGAAGAATTGTCTTCGGTGAGAAGATTGTCAAAGAAATTCATATCTTTATCCCCATCGATAGGAGAATCATTAGTAGCTAAATTCGCATCTCCCATGGTATCTTCAAGATTGTTCCAAAATAAATCACTATCTCCAAATAGAGACAACGATGAATCAATGGAGGACACGGTCTCAACATTGGGAAGAGAGGAAGGAATACTTTTGCAAGCATCAATAAAGTGTGCTTCACAAGCCTCATCGAGAACATCAATACAATTAACGCTCTCATATGAATAAGGTTGTTTAGACAACTTTCCCATGTTGAAGACTACTTTATCGTCACCCACTCTCATGATAAGCTCGTCGGCTTCAACATCAATAAGAGTGCGACCGGTCCTCAAGAATGGACGACCAACAATGAGTGGCACACGGGGGTCCATCTCGTAGTCGACGACAACAAAATCAGCAGGAAAGGTGAATTTGTCGACTCCTACAATGACGTCTTCGGCTATCCCCACTGGATAAGCAACCGTACGGTTAGCTAATTCCAAAGTCATTTTGGTGGGGACTAGCTCTGGGAGAGATAATTGCTTCCAAACACTTAGAGGCATGAAATTAATACTGGCACCTAGATCGGCTAGAGCCATGCAATTCTCTACTCCCAGGAAATTGGAAGGGATAAGAAAACGACCCGGATCACCAAGCTTGGTTGGCAATTTCCTTAAGAGTACTGCAGAGCAATTCTCATTAAGTTGGGTGTTGGCAATATCGAGGAGCTTTTCCTTGTCGCTCAAAAGATCTTTAAACATTTTTGCGTACTTGGGCATGTGAGCGAGAGCCTCAGCGAAGGAGATATTGAAATTCAGTTGTTTGAACATTTTAAGGAAATTCGAAACCTGAATATCATCCTTGCTCTTTTGCTTCTCTTTCCTCAACCTTGAAGGATAAGGTATATTAGAAGAAGAGGAAGGCTTTAGAGGAATAGGATCACTCACAACCACGGGTGGAGGAGGGGTAGAAGGGAGAGGTGGAGAAATTGGGGAAGGAGAAGGAATAGGAGCAGATGACTCGGTCTCCTTAGTGACAACCACCGGTGGAGGTATAGGAAGCTCGGGTTCCTTGGTACCTTTGCCACTTCGAGTGGTGATTGCTTTCATCTCCCCTCTTGGATTTGCAACGGTGTTACTCGGAAGAGTACCCGAAGAAGAGGGTTGACTACTTTGGAAGAAACTAGCCATCATGTTCCTTAAATCATTAGTTTGGCTATCCAACGTATTTCTCATATCTGCTCTCAAATCATTTCCTTGCTTGACCAAATCTGCCTTCAAGTTGAGCACCTCTCTCTGAAGATTTCCCACAATCGCATCGTTAGTCCTCATATAAGTTTCCACTTCTTGGTGAAGAGCGGTGGGTTGGTTGGGAGGAGCATTGTATGCAGGTGGTTGGTAAGCAGGTTGTTGGTAGACTTGATTGTTTCTTTGAGGCGGTTGTTGCTGCTTGTGAGGTGGGATGTATGGTTGTCGAGGTTGTTGTTGTTGTTGAGGAGGGCGATTAAGGTTTTGTTGTTGGTTTGGGTTGGCAGGAGGGAAACCAGGTGGTGAAAGATAGTTGTTGCTGCGGTAGCTAAGCAAGTTACGGTCACCTTGGGGTTTTGCTTGATAAGCAGGTTGAGGATAGGTGCCATATGCCGCATTCACATTCTCAGAAGGGTAATCTTGGGTGGCGGTACACGTTGTGTAAGAGTGGGGACCACCGCATATCTCACAAGGTTGGCTGACAGCGTTCACTTGAGCGTTTTTGGCGTTGTTGCTGTTGTTGTTGCTGACGGTATGTGTGACAAGCGATTCAAGAAGAGTAGTGATTTTGTCTAATCGCCTGTCGCTGTCATTAGTGCTAGCACTAGCAACATTGGTCCTAACACTCTTGGTTTGCACACGAGATTTATTCTCAATGATGTCCCAAGCAGCATTGGAAGTCTTAGCCAATAAATTACCCCCTGAGGCACTGTTCAGTGAATCTTGGTCACTCATGCTTAAACCATTGTAAAAAGTATTAATTTGATGTACTTTGGTAAAACCATGTTGTGGGCATTTTCTTAAAAGATCTTTAAAACGATCCCAAGATTCACTGAATGACTCATCGTACTTTTGTTCAAAGTTTATAATCTCATTCCGCAAAGCGGTAGTACGAGAGGGTGGAAAAAAGTAATTGATAAACTTTGTTTCCAAATCCGTCCACGAGAGAATACTCTGTGGCGGTTCCTTAGCAAGCCAATGCCTGGCTTGTCCCTCTAAAGAAAAGGGAAAAAGTTGTAACCGTATAACTTCTTGTGGAACCCCATTGAATTTGACCGTGTTGGTGAGTTGTAAGAATCTCTTGATGTGGTCGTGTGGATCATCAATGGTTCGTCCCAAGAATGGCTGAGCGGAGACCATCTGGATAAAGCCTGACTTGAGCTCGAAATTGTTGGCGGCAATAGGAGGTATGACAATTGGGTCCGTGTTGCCATCTACATGAGCTTGCAGCAATTCAATCATCGGGCGGTTATCCGGAAGGGGCTCATTGTTGTTGTTATTCATGTTGTTGAAAGGTGGGTTGTTGTTGTTATTATTGTTGTTCGGAGGTGGTATGTTATTATTGTTTTGTACACCAGCCATGTCTAAGTTATCGAGAGGCTCGGGCTCTTGATAAGACGTGGATCGAGTGCGCATACACCTGCAAAAGAACGAACAAAGAAAAACAAAGCAAAAATATTTTTGGTTTTTATGTTTTTTACTTTTTAGGATTTTTGAAAATTTTATATTTTTTAGTGTTTTTGAATTTTTTTATGAAATAGTAACGTTCACGGGGAACGGATCCCAAAATCCAAGTTCTCACAAAAAACTTTTGATCTTAACGAGAAGAGCCGGCAGCGGCGCCATTTGATACAAGGTTTTGCAATGGGGTTCAAAATATAATTCTCGGAATCCTCTCGAATTGATCTCAGTTAAAAGTGGAATGATTTGTTCTTGGTGACAAAAAGTGGATTTGGTTTTCTATTCTAAATAAATGAAGCAAATAAAGATTAAAGCCAGAAACAGAAGATCAAAAACAGTTTCAATGATAAAGCAGAAAAATACCCTTACTGAAAATAAGTGCTATACGGAATAAATGGAGAAGATGCCCTATTCGGAATAAAAGAACTCTATTCGGAAAAATAACCTTATATGGAAAAATCAGCTTATGCGGAAAAAGGGTGCTATTCAGAAAAATATCTCAATGCGGAATATTACTCTATGCGGAAAAGAAGCACTATTCGGAAAGTTCAGGTTATTCGGAAAATCAAGTTCTATGCGGAATAACAGAAACCATGCGGAAAAATTAACCCTATGCTGAAAAGTAGTTCTATGCGGAATAACACCTCTATTCGGAAAAACAAGTCTATTCGGAAAATATGACTATTCGGAATATAAGGGCTATTCGGAATATCTGTGATATTCCGAATAAAGAAGAAAAACAACCTCTACTCGGAATAATTGAAATATTCCGAATAAAGGCAACCCCAGAATCCCTATTCGGAATCTGGGAACTCAGTACTTTAGAAATGCGAAGAACAGTGGACGCGGATTTAATCAAAATCAAACTCAATAATAAAAAAGGTTTAACCAAATCAAACATAAATCATTTAAATACCATAAGTAACAAATCCCACCAATAAAAACACTAAATCAACAACTTTTTGAAATCAAACTTGAATCAAATAAGAAACTTAGAAACTTGCAATAAAAATGGAGATGAACAAGATGAATGAAAAGATGGAATTGATTGATTAATGTAAAAATAACAAGAGTAATGATTAAGAGTTACAAGATTGAAAAAGAAAATGAAAAATCATCAAACACCCTAATGGTGTTTGTGATGAAGCTATGAACCAAAAGAACTGGAAAAAGAAAAAATGAACTAACTCCCTAATTGTGTGAAGGGAGTATCTATTTATACTCCTAGTGGTTGGTTGGTGAGTGGGCTTTCTCCCTTTCTTCTTGTCTTCTCGTCTTTTCAGAAAAGTTGACGTTTTCGATTCTGATTCGGGATTTGTCGTCGATTAAATCCAACTCGTCTTTTAATTTCTTCGTTAAATAGACTCGAGTTTCTTCGACTTATGAAAATCTTCCGTTTTTAGTCCTTTTCTTCGATAAATTTTCGAATAGGCCCAGTGACTTCAAATCTTTTGCATCTCTTGGACAATAGACTTTATCTTGAGTCTTTTTCCTTGATAAATCCCGTGCAATCCCATGTTTTCTTTAATATTTATCCGGTTAGCTCTGAAAACACAATAAACACAAAAACCACGCATAATTCCAAACAAATGATATTAAATACGTGTTTTGGTCTCGTTTTAGTCCGAATAAAGTGGTAAAAGGATGGGTGTTTACACACCTATCAAGCCATTTTTAGGTTAAAATGCATGGAGTGAAATGAAGTTGGGAATTGTTTTCAGATATATGAATCACGGGAGAGAAGTAAGAGCTTTCTGTGTGTTTTCTTTCAGGTTTGAATGTAGTTGAAGAAAGTGTGAGTTGGTAAGTGTTACTGTATGTTATGTTTAGGATAGTTATTTTAAGTGACAAACAAATGAAAAGTAGAGTAAGTAAGGTGTAGTTTAGCTATATTTGGCAACAAAACAAAGTAGTGTCCTGCGATTCGTATACTCACACAAGCTGTGTGAAATTGGAGGGTGTTGTTGATTGGTTAAAATAATCCAAGTGTGGTTAGAGTGTGCAACTATAGTTAGTTTTATTCCCATTTGCAGTTGGTAATAGTTTAGGAATTAAGTGTTAGTCAGCGAGAAAAGTAAAGAAAACTATTTAGGAAATAGAAGTATGGGTAAATTTTTAGGTAAAGTTATTTATTTCGGGTATTTTGATCAACATCGTACGTTGATTAGTTATGCGGATGCTAAATATTTTTTACAGAACATAAAATATAAATAACTACTCGCTAAAATAAATAGTTAAAAATAACTTATAGCAAAAGTTATGAAAATAAGTATTTGCATGGAATTATTACGTACAGATACACGGACAGTAGTCAAATTTCAGTTAATTCGCGCAACACGAAACATATAAGTCCTACACAGTTAATGCATGCGTGTTGGGATTAAATTTTTAGATACATTTATGTATTGATCGTAAATTATTACGCAACCAATAGTGACACACTCGCAGTGTTCACAACAACACAGACTGAGCACAGTCAAAACGTAATACACGTCAGTAAACGTTATTTCACAAAATAAGGGAACACTTCCCAAATAAATAGCAAATTAGCACATAGTTGACTAAATCAAAAGTCTAGGGGGCAAAATTGAAACTTTAGAAAGTATGAAAATTACGGTGTATTATAGTCTCCCATCATTAAAGAAACTTTCTCCTGAAAGCTTAGAGTGTGTTATCAACACGGGAATCAGCATATAGATGTGTGTACATAACACGAGATCGACTTTGACACTCCTAGGTGAATTTGGGACCACGCCTATAATTTTATCTTGCTTTCACAATATATTTACGATTCTGATTCAATAGCTTCATTTTACGATTCATAATTTCGACAGGCTCCTTGACAAAATTCAAGTTGTCATCGACTTGAATCTCGTCCAATGACACGACAAGTGTTTCATCAGAATGACAATTATTTTAATGTTAACGTGGTTTCACTACCCTCGTTTACCAAAACGTATCATACCTTTCCAAGGTGATACTCTCCATATAACTTCATCTCCACCATTTATTGCTAAAAGAAGCACGGGCGATGTTCTCCTCAGAAATAATTACAACGCGACATTGGGCAAATAGTCGATACGGATGATATTGTCAAAACTTGTAAAAATGTACGGATGTATGGTCGATGTTGAACGAACGGTTCGATAAGAAAATGGTGTAACGTCGTATGATGAGGTCGACTTTAAAAAATGTGGTTACATAGAAAATCACTTGGTTACACGAATATCCATGTCTTGCATAATTTAAAAGTATACACGCGCAAAATTTTGTTTTTCAAAATTAGAGAAAGTAAATTTTTGACAAAATGGTTTATGGTGACTACTACGAGCATAGTATGGTCCTTCCCAAATTATACATAGGTGATCAGCTTTATATAATTGAGGACTAACGATGCGATGCTCCTTTTCGCCAAATAATGTTATGTTTCTCGTAATCAAATTGTTTATACCATACTAGTTTATAAGATAGTAACCAAAACAATTTATGAAAATAGTTTTGTAAAATGAGAATAAAGTAGTTTAAAATCTTTCAACAAGTAGTTCACAAGGTATTTAGCAAAGTGTTTTAGAAAGTATCGTGATATAGTTTACAAGGTAAAAATGAGTGGTTCATAAAGTGATGACAAAACAATGCATAAAATAGCTGCAAATGGTTCATAAGATGATGTCAAGACATAGAAAATAATTCATGAGATGGTATGAAAGAAAAATCTTGCAAGAAAATGGAACAATGATTCAAGATGTGGTAACGCTCTCGGAAGAGATAAAATTAAATAAACCATCACAACGCATTCATTAAGGGAGATTCAAATTTAAAACGTACACACGAGAAGATAAGTATTGAAAGTAAAACACAAACTTACAAGAAAACAACACATGGCGAATTCTACTAGGCCACACCAAGTAAGGCAAAGAAATATTCCTTAAGCATCGCTGTTAGGGTTCTTACGAGTTTTTCTTTTTGTTGTTAGAATTCTTCCAAATAAAAAGGGTAAAATAAAACAATGTAAGTCGGTTTCGAAAGTCTGAGTTCCAAAGTGAAATGTTATGAGGTGACGAGTTGAAGTCGTATTCGAATCAATCAAAATTTTAATAGGTAGAAGAAATAAGGTTGTTTTTTTAACGGGTGGAGGATAAAACCAAAGACATATAGTAAGATGATAGGTGGGATCGAAAGAGAGTGACAATTTTCGATGAAACCAAATTATGTAAAGCTACGAAAGAGATATCTCAATAACCATCGTAACAATTACAATGTCATAACATTAAAGGAGATCATTGTTTCACTTACAATGTCTAACGAAATTTCCAATGTTTATACAAATAACCTTCATATAAAATGATGTGAGATGCGCGTAAGGAGTAGTAAACGCAAGTATAGAGCAATGCAAATGTACGCATGCTAAAAGTAGCCATGTAGAGAAGTTAAAAACATGCATCATATAAGGAATACTCATGAATAGTATATACGTATATAATAGATATATCATATAATACATAACAAGTAGCACATAAACACATATCGGTTATAGTCTAGGCCCAAAATGCAAACCTAGTTCTCTATAATCTAGGCTCTGATACCAATCTGTAACACCCCAAAAACTGGTCATCAAAAGCGGTAAAGCTCGAGGGCTGTTACGTCATAATAACAAAGTCCAATGTGAAAGAGAACGACTCTAAATGAGACGTTTTAAAAAAAGAATTTACCTCGATGTATTAAATTTAAGCTAACAAAGTTTACAAGTCATAAGTTTCAAATGTAAAGCCTTGGAAATTCATAAGTTTGAAATAAACAACGAGATAAATGTTCAATGCATAAATTAAATCTTCTATAATCCTCTAATTAAGCATGTGACTCCATATACTTCAAATAGCACGCAAGATCAAGTACCTGAGATAAACGCTTAAAAGTGTCAACACAAAGGCTTGTGAGTTCATAGGTTTAATTCAAAGACATGGTAAAAGATGGACCGTAAACAAGATGTTTCCAAGCATATGGGACCATTATAGGTGATATAATGTCAAAATATGGGATATAGAGTGTAAACTAATTATGATAGCGCTAAGTTTATGACACTGATGCATATGACAAGATGAAACAATAATAAGTGCCCGCTAGGTGTAACATATATCGAGATAGGCTGGGAAATCCCCCTTCGATAGACAGGTGGCAACTTGACCTCTAAGTAAGGACAGGAACGCCCGTCCCCAATCAAGCACCACAATCATGAAAAGCACCTGAACCGAGACCTAAAGCTGAACCGCTGAAGGAACCTCGTTCCGTTGTTAAAGCAAGTACGCTTTTCAAGCTTTTTCCTTACTCTTACTAAAGCAGGCACACGCAAAACTCTCTATTTGGCTTTTCACTGAAACCAATACGTCTAAACATAAGGTAGGTGCTTTCACGACTCACTAAACGGGGGATCAAAATCTTTGCGCAGTAGAGGAGTCAAAAGCGGAGGACGAACCCTAAGACAACCTCTGAAATGGCCATAAGTATACGTCCGTTTGGCAGTGGTGACAGAGGACACCCGGACTGGAGTGCTAAACTCCAATAGATCTATCTATAACATATGTGCTTACTTGACCGGTCATCCGGAAGTAACTAACGGTTCATGATGGCCAAAGTGAGATAACGGTACTTAGGCATATCCATAAATATTACTTTAGCGAAGAGATCAAGAAAACATAATTTTGCGTCCATAAAAGATGTTACAAGCATTATCTCACCCCAAATAGATTAAAAATATAAAGCAGTTTACAAGGGGCTATGACTCACCTCAGTATGCAACGATTTCATAGAAAGAATATGAAAATCACAGATGCAGCAAACACAAGACAGAACCTAAATATTTAACACTAGGTTAGGTCACAATCACAGAATGCAAAATTGCATTCACGTCACACGTACATGTCACCCTTTACCACGGTTTAAGTTATAAATAATATGCTCAAAATAACATAAAAAAAGTTGAAAAAACCCTAGTTTTCAACAATGGCGGCAAAAATCACCTCTTCATTCTAATCGTTCTATTTAGTCTTAATTAATCAAGATACCTTATAACAATCGTGTTCTATTGGTTAATCTTGCGATTACACTGATCTAACATGCTTTTTATTAGGTTGATCGATTGATCTAGGGTGTTTAGTTCGACTTTTTGGGTTTCTTGTTGCCGTTTTAATTTTTTCCCTTGTTTGATCGTATGATAGTCGGTTAGTTTTTTTACGTGAGTATAATTCCCTCCTTTTGGAGTATTCGACCAAGCTTGACGGGGAGCTTGCTTTTTTATGTTTTGATTGTTGCGTGGTTTTAGGGTTTTATTTTTAGGGTTTGAATGTCTGATATTGGATCGGTTGATGTGGATGCATTGAAAAAGAGGATTTCGTCGCTAATGTATCAAAGTGGTTTGGGTGAGCGTAAGGCTGTCAGGGGCGATCCTTTGAATGACTCTACTGAAAGGGTTGAAAACCAAGGAGGTCAACCGTCGCCTCCTGTTAGGGTTTCTAATTACCCGACTATGAGTGGTATGCATGGGGTAGCCACGAGTACTACTACCAGGCCTGTTAATAATGCGTTGGGAGCTAGGGGTCAGAACCCTAGTATTCTGCACTCGAAAAATCATGAGGAGCTGGAGAATGTTACTATAGATGCGACGGATGATAGGGCTGCAAGTTTGTTGCCAGAGGGCTTGCTAGGGACTGATGGTACGGGAGAAGGCGTTACTAGTAATGGTGGTCATGCTACTGCTATTCAAGAGGACACCTTTGTCCATTCATTAGCCGTCCCTAGTACTTATGCAGGTGCTGCGGGCAGTAAACCACGGGCTGGTACGTTGGGTGCATAAAAGTCTATTAAAGTTGTGAGTTCTGATTTGAAGAACTCTCCACCAATTCTTATTAAGGAAATTGGTGATGTTGCTAAGTTTTTTTTGTGTTTCTCTTAATTCTCTTGTTGAGCTAAGTGCCTTTTTTGAGGAGCTTGATGCAGGCTCAAATCAGGTGTGGGAATGTTTGTCACAAGAGAATCATGATGGAATCATTAAGATTATTGATCAACATTTGAGTTTTCTTGAGCAGCAAGATGTGGAGGAGCCTCTAACTGAGTCTGCGGATGTCAATAATAAGACTTCTATTGTGGTCGATCCTGTTTTCGAAGGGGTTAATGTTTCTGTTCCTCGAAGAGTGGTCCAAAAGGTTGGTTCTCGCCTTGAATATACCCTGTATGGTTATTTTCTCGGTCAGAGATTGGCATATCCAGTTGTTGAGTATTTTGCTAAGAGAAATTGGGGTAAACATGGGTTAAAAATAATTATGATGAATAATAAGGGTTTTTTCTTCTTCAAGTTTGATTCACAAGCTGGTTTGGAGGCTGTTTTGGAAGGTGGCCCTTGGTTGATTCGCAAAACTCCTATCATTCTCAAGACATGGTCATTGGGGACTCGCTTGTTTAAAGAAGATCTAACTCGCATTCCAATTTGGGTGAAACTACATGATGTTCCAATTCAGGTTTTTGAAGAGGAAGGAATTAATTTAATTGCTTCTTTTCTTGGTAAGCCAATTATGTTTGACTCGTTTACTAGCTCTATGTGCAAAGATTCATGGGGTAGGAGTAGTTTTGCTAGGTGTCTCATTGAAATTAATTCTGATGCTGATTTGGTTGAGATTTTTACTACTGGTGTTCCGTCTCTTACTAGTGATGAGTATACCAAAGAAACAATCCGGGTTGAATATGAATGGAAGCCTCTAAGGTGTGATACATGCAAGATTTTTGGTCATGATATTGATTTGTGCCCAAAGAAGGTTGTGACTATTCCTTGTGCTTCTACGGTTCATACTAGTGCGCCCGTTGAGACGTCTAATGATGGCTTTCAATCAGTGGGTAAGAAGAAAAAGAGAAATGGAAAGTCTAAGTCTAAGTTTAGTGGTCCGTCGGTTCAACCGAATGTTCAGTTTGTTCCTAAAGCAACTTATAGTGAACCCAAGAAAGGTGGTACAAATGTGGGTAATGTTTCATCTTCCAAGAGGAAGGAAGTGGATCCTTTTTCATCTGATGGTAATGTGATCACGTCTAATTCGTACTCTGCTTCAGATGAGAATGGAGAGGAGGTTGCTCTTGTTTATGATGAATCGGCTAATCTTCTCAACTCCAAAACAAGTGGGAACTCCTATTCCACTTATTCTGTTGGTTAGATTGGTTCATTATGGTATTTTTTTTCTAGGTGCATTTTATGTTTCTAGAATTGTTAGTGGTTATGGCATGTCATAAGCACCAGTTTTGATGGTTTATCAAGCTTGTGAGAGCTTGAGGTTAATATGGTATTTCAACCACATTCCATTTGTACTTCATTGTTTTTAGATAATATATTTACCGGGGAAACCCATTACCCAAAAAATAATATGCTCAAAATATTTGTTGATGTATTATACGACCAAAATTATAAGTAAAGAAAAAATATCGCCTCGACTCAATGTAAAATTTTGACAGCCTTCCGGCGTCACGTTTATATTTACCATTTTAACCTTAGTTAAAATATCTCTCATTTTTCTAAAAAGAATCTGCTAGCCTTTCGGCGTTAACTTTAACTTAACCATTTAAACGGCGCTCGACACACGTTAATTTAATTCGACTTGTCGCTCACAAACCCGAAGCCGCGACCCATTTAATTTCAACCTGACGTAGCAAATATTAGTTCCATTCTATTCTATAATTCCTTATCCCATTGAAAAAATTATAGCAAAGTAATGTACTTGCCATTATAAAAAATGTGTACCACTTGATGGCCCTATTTGCAATAGCTTTTTAGAAATACATTTGGTCTGTCGTTCAAAAAGGTGTCACAACTATTTGTCAGATTTAAATTAGCAAGCAACATGTTTTCATCTCTCATTTGTCTTTTCTCTCGTCTACTATATATGTATGTATATCATTTCATCTCTCTCTCTCTCGATTTAACAACAATATCTTCTACCATTTTTGTAAAACATGGTTTTCCTCTCAAACTTTCCTTCCCTAACCCTCGGTATAGAAGTAACAACACAAAAACAATATTTGATGACTTCATTTAACAAAACTCTCGGGGCCAAAAACAGTAGCAGAAGCAATCATTTTTGAAAAACTATTTTCATTACTCTCTAATCTTTATCTATCTCGTTCATAATAGCAAGGACAACACAACGACTCTTTTGTGAAGCAAATTGTTGACCTCGACGACTCATGCTCACAAAACTCTCGAAAAAACCCCCTCATTTGACCCGAACAACAACTCTCAGAAGTCTCTCGACAAAGCTCTCAACAACTCTCAAGTTTCATCTCTCGATCTCGTCTCACAAGAAAACTCACAACTCACATTCAAACTCACAACATCCATGACCCTATGTACTCGACTAAGTCACGACTTAAAACTCTATTTTTGAATGTACTCATTTAGCTCGACACGCACACGAAACACCCACATGAGTTTTAAAACAAGTATGAGACTCTTGACATGAAACCAATTTTCATAGTAGTTGTATTATGCAAGGTTACACATTTTCGAAACATTTTTTTGACTCGAGCAATACACATCTCACAACTCTAACCTTACCGACACCTTATTTAGCCACCACTCGAAGCTTATTCACTTAACTCAAACCTCACATCGAACTTATCACAACGACAAACTCTCGTCAAGCCCTCGCAACTCGTATACCCTCGTCTCACATTTGCTATAATTTAGACACAACACAAATATCGGTTTTCAAACGTACCCATGTAACTCGGAACATACCAAAAGACACACCACTTGAGTTTTGAAGCATGTACATGAATCTTAATGTGAAGATTTATTTCAAACACATGTTTAAAACCTTATCATAAGGTTGGTAACGTCGGTTTAGAAGTTGTATAAATCATATTTTCTAAAAATGGTGGTAAGGTGACGATGTGAAATAACGCATGACAAACCATGTAAAACGAGACAAGAAAGCATGCGAGGTAACCTTAACGATAAGCACAGCAACTCGTAACCAAAAGGTTTTCGAACCCGACACTCGAACGAACAAACCCACAAATAACCAACGAACAGTAATAAAACCGCTTCACAACAACCCAAAACCCGTCCGACAACAGCTAGGAACTCTAAAAAACCAGAAAGCACCCTTGTCGACTCGTACTTCGCAGCAACAACAACTAGAAGCTTCAACTTGAACACTCAAACAAGAAGAAAAAGACGATGGTTTATGTATGTTTTTAGTTGTGTATAGTCATTTTTAGGTTAAAATGCATGGAGTGAAATGAAGTTGGGAATTATTTTCGAATATATGAATCGAGGGAGAGAAGTAAGAGCTTTCTGTGTGTTTTCTTCCAGGTTTGAATGTAGGTGAAGAAAGTGTGAGTTGGTAAGTGTTACTATATGTTATGTTTAGGATTGTTATTTTATGTGACAAACAAATGAAAAGTAGAGTAAGTAAGGTGCAGTTTAGCTATATTTGGCAACAAAACAATGTAGTGTCCTGCGATTCGTATACTCACACAAGCTGTGTGAAATTGAAGGGTGTTGTTGATTGGTTAGAATAATCCAAGTGTGGCTAGAGTGTGCAACTATAGTTAGTTTTATTCCCATTTGCTGTTGGTAAGTTAGTTTAGGAATTAACTGTTAATCGATGACAAAAGTAAAGAAAATTATTTAGAAAATAGAAGTATGGGTAAATTTTTAGGTAAAGTTATTTATTTGGGGTATTTTGATCAACATCGTACGTTGATTAGTTATGCGGATACTAAATATTTTTACGGAACATAAAATATAAATAACGACTCGCTAAAATAAATAGTTAAAATTACTTATAGCAAAATTTATGAAAATAGTTATTTGCACGGTATTATTACGTACAGATACGCGGACAGTAGTCAAATTTCAGTTAATTCGCGCAACACGAAACATATAAGTCCTACACAGTTAATGCACGCGTGTTGGGATTAAATTTTCAGATACGTTTATGTATTGATGGTAAATTATTATGCAACCAATAGTGACACACTCGCAGTGTTCACAGCAACGCAGACTGAGCACAGTCAAAACGTAATACACGTCGGTAAACGTTATTAATAAATGGTTTTAGCTATGTATTTGTGTACTCGATATCGTTCTCGGTATCTAATCGAATTTATCACGGTTAATGGTGGAATTAATGGTGTTGGTCACTAAAAGGGGAGCTTGAATATCTAAGTCTACAAATAACATAAACATAAAAGTTATTAAAAATTAAACAAGAATGTTTGACCTTGATTGGTGGGAAAAGAAAACTTGAAAATTAACTAAAAACAAGCAAAAGTAAAGCTCAACCCGTCGGAATACCAATCATCGGAATCCCGTCGGAATAGTGTCGGAATAAACCCGTCGGAATGCTCCGTCGGAATATGTCAAAAGAAATTATGTCGGAATAACTACTAAAGTATCGGAATAATGCACAGTAAAAACTATCGGGATAACTACTACCAGAAAACAACTCTATCGAAATAATCCGTCGGAAAGACGGTCGGAATACTGATAATCACAACAGTCGGAATCTCGATCGGAATAACGATCGGAATCCCCAAACCCTTTTCTAATTCAGTGATCAGAATAACACGTCGGAATGTAAAAGCCTAATCGATGGAAGGTATCGGAATACTGGTCGGAAAGGGTAAACCCTTTTCCGACAGTTTGAAAAACGTAATAAGCAAACTAATAAGCTCCTTTTTTTTGATAATAAGCACAATCCGACACTTAACCAACTCAATAATGAAAAAGGTAAATAAGCACAAATAAGAAACTTCCGAAACTCTAAATAAGCAAACTTTATAGATCAAACTTAAAAAAGGTGAAACTTTTAAGAAAACTTAAAAACAATAAGCTAGATATGAAATAAGCCAAAAAGCATAACAAGCTTAAAGCTTAAACCGTATAAAACTTAGATAGAAACCAAAAGATAAACTTTTTGATCAAATAAGCATTAAGATTAAGCAAGATGCATACTTAATCCGAATCAAGATCAAAATCAAAAAGAAAAACAAGAAAGGTAGAAGAAGATTAAAGATGAAAAGCTTAAACTTGAACTTGTAGATTAATGATTCCAAAGCACAAGATTAAAGTAAAGCATAAACATGAAAGAAAAGATGAAGTTCCTAGTGAGAGAAAGTTAAACACTTTCTCTCTCTAAAATTAAAAACTACAAAAGCAAAATGAAGACTAACTAACACCCTCCTAATGAAGCATTAGGAGGGTATTCATAGGAGAAGGAGGGGTATGTTGCTTCCTTCTTTCTTTCTCTTTCTCGTCTTTTAATTTCTCGTCTTTCTCGACTTTGTCTCGAGATTAGTCGAATGACCACTTGAACTAGTCTTCTATTTTTCTTCTTTTAGAATACTTGTTTCTTCGAATTTGTTAAACTTCCGTCTTTAGACTTTTTCTTCGATAAAACTTCAGAATAGGCCTTTGACTTCCGTTCGTCTTTTACTTTTGATCTTTTGACTTGTCTTTTGTCTTTTTCTTCGATAAAAGCCCGTGAAAGCCCGTGTTTTCTTCCTTTTTCATATTTTTATCCTAAAACACAATAAAAACACAAACCACGCATAATTCCGACTTTTACGACATAAAATACACGTTTTGGTCTTGTTATTATTGGAAATAAGTGGTAAAAGGATAAGTGTTTTCACACTTATTAGTTATTTCACAAAATAAGGGAACGCTTCCCAAATAAATAGCAAATTAGCACATAGTTGACTAAATCAAAAGTCTAGGGGGCAAAATTGAAACTTTAGAAAGTCTGAAAATTACGGTGTGTTACAGTCTCCCATCATTAAAGAAGTTTTCTCCTGAAAGCTTAGAGTGTGTTATCAACACGGGAAACATATGTGTGTACTTAACACGAGATAGACGTTGACGCTCCTTGATATGAGCTAAAACTCATATCCTTTTATCAACAAATAACCCTAAAACATGAAGCAAAATACCAATTTATCTTGCAAAAACAGTGTTATGTGGTATGTTTGTGTTTGTGTTCACTTGTGTAGGTAAAAGGATACATTTTCAAGCAAACAAGGAATTATCAAGCTTAAATTGATGAAAAAGACAAAGAAGGATCAAAAGTGACAAGACTTTGAAGTACAAGGACCTATCTTGACAAACTGCCAAAGATGAAGGACTAAAGTGCAAATATTGAACAAAGTCAAGATCATAGTCAAACAAGGTCAACTTTCAAGTCAACAAAGTCAAAGGACCAATTCTGCTCAAAGATGAAGTTTGGAGGACTAAAAGTGCCAAAGAAATGAAGTTACAAGCCTTTAAGTGAAATCTGCCAAAGTCTAGGGGCTAAATCTGCCAACATTGGAAATTAATTCAAGTTTAATCCATGTGAAACAAGTTCAACCAATGAGAAGGCAGCATACATTGCACACGGATTGCCAAATATGTGCATTTAATACCCACTAGCAGCCGCCACTCATTAATGACAAAATCTAAACAGTTTGATCCGTGTGAACTTATTTCAACCACTCAGAGCATGACACGTGTCTTCTTCAAGCAACCAAAAAAATTTCCAGGATCGTTTTTGAGCTAGACTGAATATCATGAAAAGTTGTAAACATCAAAAGTGCTTATTTTTTAGAGACGAACACATTGGTCATCACCAATTAACAAGAAATCAACTCTAGAAGAAATCCCCAATTCATGTTCATACTTTGAAGATCAAGTTTGCAGAATCATGCCACGTGGAGACCTGGGATTGGTCTCAACACGTCATCATCCCCAACAAACTCCTTCTTCAAGCCTATAAATAGCTTGCTAGGTCCTCATTTGTAACAAGTAGTTAAAAATTGTAAAAACACACACCTTTCATTTCCTTTCATCTTTCTTCCTTTTTAGCTTAACTACTCAAGAGTTTGACACACTCTTGAGTTAGTTAGTTAGTTAGCAGCTTTTCAACAACTTTGTAACAAATTTCCATGAATAAAATTTGAATTCTCCATTTCCCGCCAAATCTTATATTCACTCTACTGTTCATATCCTGCTCATTCTTGATCATTGTGTTGCTGCATTGAGTTTGTTATGAACATTGAATGATCATAACTGACTTTGAAGAAGATTTGTAGCTGTTTGAGTATATTTCAGTTCAAGCCTTAGCAATTTTGAGTATTTCATGCCATGATGATGATTTCTAGTGATTAGTAGCTGTTGATGATAGTTGATTGATTGATCTAGTGATAAGGTGGTGGTTATCACTAGGATAAGAGAGTTCAGCACTCCTCTTCTTCCCAATGGTTACTACAAAAGGTTTCAAAAGTTCTGATTTTGGTTCCACTGAATATGTCAATTGCATGCTATATTTCCTAGTGTAAAACTTGATGAATGCATGATCAAAGTTGTTTAGTTGGCTGATTGTTTGATTGCATACTTACTTGTAGCTTAAGTCTTGTTTTGCTGCTCTTTAATTTTGGATTGTGTTCTAGTATTAGCTTAATTCAGTCATTTTCAGTCTTTGCATCTCAATTGAGTATTAGTTGTTCTCATTGCTAGCTTGTAGTCTTAAAACATCTCATTTTGAGTCTCAAGTTTGGTAGCTAAAGGATTTCATTCAGCTTGAATCAATTCTTAAAAATTCTTCACAAAAGTTGTTAAAAGATCAGATAAGGAGTGTTTGGTATTAGCTTTTGAAGAGTTTTCAAGTATTGGATTTTGGCAAGTTAATGCTCATTTCTAGTTGATATATCATTACTAATTGTTTTGAGTAAGTTTCAAGTCAAATAACTGTTCAAACAGGCAATTGGCCATAAAAAGTGTGGGTTAATTTTCATTCCGTTTAGCTTTCAAAAAGTTATCATTTTCATTTAGCTAGCAATAACTGATTTCTTGATGAAATCTCACCAAACTTGTTTTGATTTGTAGCTCAATATATGAAATTTCAGATTCCAAAAGCATTTTATACAGTTTTCATTAAGCATTGAGAAATAAGCTAAAATCTGAAAGGCTGAGATAAGCCAAGTTTCTTTAAATGGAAACTGGTTTTTGAGATCTTTTGATTTCATTCATTAACCAAGCCATTTTCTTTCATAAAACCACTTAGAATATGGTATTACATGATATTTGAAAGATTCAGCTTTTTGTCAAAATTTGTGGTCAACGCTTGGTCAACGATAAGCCAATTTTAGCTTAATTTGAATTCCCAGCTTATTACTTGATGAAATTCGTTGTAACTTGATTTCCCGTTCATCATTTGAGCTTCTTAATCAGTTTTGGCAAGAAAACCAAGTTGTGCTTATTCAGATTGTTCTAGAGCTTATTTTGGGCTTATTCTAGAGTGCTTATTTGCTTATTTTGTACTTTCAGTCAAAATCCTTTTAGAGATCTAGCTTATTTTGGATTTTAAGTGTTTTGCAATTTGTTTGAACAATTTTGGTTCAGTAATAAGCTCACACGAGCTTATTTGTCTTCAATACCCGTTTTTGCTTAAATAGTTTGTGAATTTGCATTTTGGTCCTTGTTGTTTTAAGCAGTCTCTAAATCTGGCTAAATTTCCATCTTTTTAGGGTTTTCACACATTAGTCCTTTTAGTTTTGAGTTGGTTAAAAATCAGTTAGCAAGTTTGTTACTTTGTTACAAATTGGTTAGTTTGTTACTAGTTTTACATTTTTTATCCTTTTAGTTTGCTGATTTGCATTTTCAGTCCCTATTCTTGTTAGAATTTTCATTTTAAGCATTTTATATTTCCTAGAATTTACATTTTCAGTCCTTTTAGTTTTAAAATTTACATTTTGAATATTACTTGAATAAAAATTTGGTAATTGCACTATGTTTTACATATAAGTAGGTAATATTTTTCAGTTTTGCAAGGCTTTGTTGAATTAGCAAATAGAATATCCAAAAAAGATTTACAACCAAAAACAGTTAAAAACCCGATATTGGTTGGACTTTCAATTAGCAAGAACTGAGAAAAACGAACTGCATTATACACAATTTCAAATGGCGCCGCTGCCGGTTCTTTGACTTTACGAGAGACTATCGATTGACGGTTTTCATTGGCTTTTGGGATCCGTTCACCTTCTGAGCGTTATTTTTACGTATCATAAATCAAAAACAAATAAAAAATCAAAAATATAAAAATATATAAAAACTAAAAAATTAACAAAACAATTCTTTTCCTAAAGGATTGACCAAAAAAATTAAAAAATCCAAAAAGCAATCTTTTTCCTAAGAGATTGCACCCAAAAATATATATTATTGGATTCTCTCGGTTTTTATGTACATATAGTATTTTCTCTTAAAAAACTCATAAATACAAAAATATTTTCCATATATTATTATAAGTAAATACGTATACGTATAAGAACAACCAATCTACATATTCTCCATAAGTATTGCCAAGGCAATACACCGTGTTGAGGGGCGTTCCGGTCCTTGACACGTGTATCGATCAAACAAAATAAAGCAAGAATAGATAAATACTCTCAATAAGCAACAATTCGAAGAATACGAACATTTAAGTGAATAGAAAGGCGATGTGCTATAAAATGCCATCTAAGGGTCAATAGGTACTTAAGTGCTTCGCGCCACCTAACCCCCCGTTCACTTGTAAGTATTCTAAGAAGGAAGGCTTCATTGGGGGTCTTGCACCCAAGTAGTACATACGTATATTGTTATTTTCTTGTGGATATTTAATATTGCAACTCGAAGAGGATAATCCATTTCTCTTCAAAGTCACACGAGAGCTTCTCTCTCATTCCTCGTATTGAGTTGCATGCTCACTCGCGGGCGTGCACAAATACCGATTGGTGTACAACCTCTTCCTCCGAAAAGGAAGAAAAAGAGAAAGAGTAAGACCACCACCGTCCATCAAGCCGATCACGAGAATCGTGCTTTGACTCCTCCACCACAAGAAGCCATGGCTATTGATAATCGCTCTTTGTTGGAACGTATGCAAACCAATATTCATGTATATGCTAGTGCTATTAAGATTCCCGACTTTCCCGCAAACACATTTGAGCTACACACATCTATGATTACTATGGTTTCACAATCACCTTTCTATGGTAACAAGAATGAGGATCCTCATGATTACCTTAAGAGATTCCTTTCTCTTTGCAATACCATTAAGCACAATGGAGTTCCCCATGAGGTTATTAGGTTGATGTTAGTGTCATTTTCACTAGAGGGACCCGCTAAGCATTGGTTAGACACCCAACCACCCGATAGTATCACCACATGGGATGGTTTCACCACTAAGTTTTTGAACAAGTTCTTTCCTCCACATAAGACCATGGCCTTGAGGACCTTAATTATAGGCTTTCAACAAAAACCTAGTCAATCCTTTAGTGATGCTTGGGAAGAGTATAGTGAGTTATTGAGGCGATGCCCTAACCATGGATTAGATGATGTTCACCAAATCAATATCTTCTATAATGGCCTTAAATCTCACCACCAAGATTCACTCAATGCTTCCGCGGGAGGGAATATTCTTCTTAAATCCTACCAAGAGGCTTTGGACATCATTGAGACTAAAGCAATGGTTCAAACAAACAATAAATTTGAAAAAAGGGTTCATGTTATCCAAAACAATTCTCAAACTCCTTGTGACAACCAACTCCTCAAGTTTCAACAAGAGATGTTTCAAAGGATGGATAGAGATAGTGAGAGGAATTTGAAAGTACAACAAGAAATACTTCAAGCTTTTAAGAACATGTCCTTGAACAATTCTTCAAATGATGTGAATGTCATTGCCCTTTCTTGTGTAACTTGTGGAGGTCCCCATTCTTATGAACAATGTGATAAGGTGCATGGTTATCAAGGGGAATGTTATGCTTACCAAGAAGAACATCGTGAATACTTCAAGCCAAATATCAATCCAAATAACCTTTCTTACAAGTCCCAAAACTACCTTACTCCACCCGGATTCCCACCCCACCCACCCACCCAAATTCAACAAAATCCACCTCAAATTTTACCAAGGAATCAAGGGCAAAGACCACCTTATCAAGGAAATAACTACAAGGCACCCAATAAATTTCAACCTCAAGCAAATACCTTTTATCCACCAAATCAAGGATTTAATGCCCAACCTCTACCTTTCCAACCTCAAGGTTTTCAAGGATTTGTGTCACAAGATTATAACACAATGGATTTCTTGCACAAAATGAATCAAGAGAATGAAAGGAAGTTCCAAGCTATTGAGAAGAAAATGAATGACCAAATGAAACGTATAGCGGAGGAACAAACCAATAGGGTTTTAATGGCATTAAATCAAAGACCACAAGGGGCTTTACCTTCCAACACACAAACTAATCCAAGGGCCAATGTCAATGCTATTACAACAAGGAGTGGAACAACAACAAAGGATCCTTCACCTCCTAAACCTACTATTGTTCAACCCACTTGTGCTCCTACTTGTGACAAGCCTTCTATCTCTACTTCACCTCCTCAAAATGCTCCTATTCACTCAAACACACCTTCTCAACCTCCTCATACTTCTCCTTTACCTTCCACACTTCCCAATGAAGAAGCTAACAAAGACAAATCTTCCACTACAATACCTATTCCACCTACACCAAAACCTACTCTTCCATATCCTTCAAGGTTGAAAAAGGACAAGTTAAAGAACAAGGATGACATCCAAGTCTCCAATTTATTAAGGATGTTCAAGCAACTCAACATCAATATATCCTTTGCGGAAGCTCTTACTTATATGCCAAAGTTTGCTAAGATGTTCAAGGATTTGCTCTCAAACAAAGAAAAATTGGTTGATTTGCCCAACACATCCCTTAATGAAAATTGTTCCGCGGTGTTACTTAAAACCTTACCAACAAAACTTGGAGATCCGGGGCGCTTCTTGATACCTTGTAATTTTCCCGGTGTTGAAAATTGCATGGCTTTGGCGGATCTAGTGGCAAGTATAAACCTCATGCCTTTATCGGTTTAGAAACAACTCTCTCTTCCCTAGCTCACTGCCACTAGGATGACTCTTGAACTAGCCAACCGAACCATAGCTATCCCCGTAGGTATAGCGGAGGATGTGTTTGTAGGAGTGGATAAGTTTACGTTTCCGGCCGATTTTGTAGTGGTTGATTATGACATGGATCCTAGAGTGCCTTTGATTGTTGGTAGACCGTTTTTGAGAACGGGTCGTACTTTGATAGATGTGGCGGAAGGATAACTAATTATGAGAGTAGAAGATGAGAGAGTGGTGTTTAAGTTAGGAAAAGTTTGTAATAAGAAAGAGGTTAAGGAGTCTAGACCTTGTGAGACTATTAACATTGTTGATGTGCTAGATGAAGTGTGTGATGAACACTTTCATGATGCTTGTAATAGTACTAGTGATGAGATGCCCCATGTTGAAACCGTGGCCTCAATTGCTCCCTCTTTAACACCTTTTGGAGAGAGTGATTTCCTCTTGGAGGAATTTGAGTCAAACTTTCTTGGTGATGATGATTCTCCCATTAATTGAGAAGAAGATATTCTTACAATCCAAAAGTTGCTCAATGAGGACCCTATTCCTTCTCCTATTCCACAAGAGATTACCATTGAGGAACCTTCCATAGTAAAACCTTCCATAGAAAGTCCACCTCCTATTAAACTTAAGGACCTTCCATCCCACTTAGAGTATGCTTTATTAGAGGGCAAAGACCAATTACCGGTGATCATTGCTAAAGAGTTGAAAGAGGATGAGAAGGAGCAACTTATTGAAGTTCTTAAGAAACACAAGAAAGCCTTAGCATGGAAAATATCCGACATAAGGGGAATTGATCCACATTTTTGTACACACAAAATCCTTATGGAGGATGACTATAAACCCGCCATTCAAAACCAAAGGAGAGTTAACCCAAAAATCCATGAGGTTATTAAGAAGGAAGTGATTAAACTCTTAGATGCGGGTATGATTTACCCTATTTCCGACTCTCCATGGGTTAGCCCGGTTCATTGTGTTCCAAAGAAGGGTGGAATCACCGTGGTGCCTAACGAGAACAATGAGCTTATTCCCACGAGACTTGTGACCGGTTGGAGAGTTTGCATTGATTATAGAAAACTCAATGAGGCAACTAGGAAAGACCATTTCCCGCTTCCTTTTATGGACCAAATGCTTGAACGCTTAGCGGGAAATGAGTACTATTGTTTTCTTGATGGCTTTTCGGGTTAATTCCAAATACCCATTGACCCTAAGGATCAAGAAAAGACCACATTCACTTGTCCTTACGGTACATTTGCTTACAAGAGGATGCCTTTTGGCTTATGTAATGCACCAGGGACGTTTCAAAGGTGCATGATGGCGATTTTCCATGACATGATAGAGTAAACCATGGAGGTTTTTATGGATGACTTTTCCGTCTTTGGAAATTCATTTAGCTCATGTCTCACCAATCTTGAAAGAATGCTTAAGCGTTGTGAGGAAACACGTTTAGTGCTTAATTGGGAGAAATGTCACTTTATGGTGAAAGAGGGGATTGTTTTAGGACACAAGATATCTAACAAGGGATTAGAATTTGATCGAGCTAAAATTGATGTGATTGCTAAGCTTCCCCCACCCACCTCGGTTAAAGGTGTGAGGAGTTTCTTAGGTCATGCGGGATCTTATAGGCGCTTTATACAAGATTTTTCTAAGATAGCTAGACCGGTGACTCACCTCTTGGAGAAAGAGGCTCCTTTCATTTTTAACCAAGATTGTTTAGAATCTTTTGAGACTCTTAAGGAAAAATTGACTAAGGCTCCCGTTTTGGTTTCTCCAAATTGGGAATTACCTTTTGAGCTTATGTGTGACGCTAGTGATTATGCGGTGGGGGCCGTCTTAGGACAAAGAATTAATAAGCATTTTCAACCTATACACTATGCGAGTAAAACCATGACCGGTGCACAACTTCATTACACTACCACGGAAAAAGAGTTGCTTGCTATAGTATATGCTTTTGAGAAGTTTAGACCATATCTTGTGCTTTCCAAAACCATAGTGTATACGGATCATTCCGCTCTCAAGTATCTTATGACCAAACAAGATGCTAAGCCTAGGCTTTTGAGATGGGTTTTGTTGCTTCAAGAGTTTAAGATAGAGATTCGTGATAAGAAAGGGGCCGAGAATTTAGCGGCGGATCACTTGAGTAGAGCATCCTTTTCAAGGAGATTTACCACACCAAGAAATCAATGAATCCTTTCCATTAGAGGAGCTCATGTCTATCTCTTCCCAAGAGGATGCCACTCCTTGGTTTGCGGATATCGCAAACTATCTTGTGGGTAATGTGCTTATTGAGGGTCTTACTTATCAACAAAAGAAGAAGTTTCTTAAGGAAGCTAAGTATTACTTTTGGGATGATCCATATCTTTTTAGGTAATGTGCGGACCAAATCACTAGACGGTGTGTAGATGGGCCCGAGGCATTTAAGATCTTAGAGGCGTGTCATAAAGGACCTACGGGTGGACATTTTGGGCCTAACTATACCGCCAAGAAAGTCTTTGATTCGGGTTACTATTGGCCTTCCATTTACAAAGATGCCCATGAAATGGTGAAATTTTGTGATGTGTGTCAAAGACAAGGAAAAATTACACAACGTGATGAGATGCCACAAAATTTTATCCAAGAGTGTGAGATATTTGATGTGTGGGGCATTGATTTCAAGAGACCTTTTCCATCCTCTAAGGGAAACAAGTATATACTTGTGGCGGTGGATTATGTGTCTAAATGGGTGGAGGCTAAAGCCTTACCTACCAATGATGCTAGAGTTGTTGTGAAGTTTTTGAAACAATTGTTTGCTAGATTGGAGTACCTCGGGCCATCATAAGTGATCGTGGTACGCACTTTTGTAATGATCAATTCATGAGAGTTATGAAGAAATATGGAGTGAATCATAGACTTTCTACCGCGTATCACCCTCAAACAAATGGTCAAACCGAGGTCACAAATCGTGGTTTAAAGAGAATTTTAGAGAGAACGGTGGGAGAGCATCGAGCTTCTTGGTCGGATAAGCTTGATGATGCTTTGTGGGTGTTTAGGACGGCTTTTAAAACACCAATTGGTTGTACGCCTTATAGGCTTGTCTATGGAAAAGCGTGCCACCTCCCATTCGAGCTAGAACATAAGGCATCTTGTGCTCTCAAGTGGGCTAACTTTGATTTAAACCAAGCCGGTTCACATAGGAAAGATCAACTCAATGAGATGGATGAATTGAGAGCCAATGCCTATGAAAATTCTTTGCTTTACAAGGAAAAGACTAAGAAATTGCATGATGCTAAGATCAAGAATCGTGAGTTCAAAGTTGGAGAGCTGGTTCTCCTCTTTAACTCAAGATTGGAACTTTTTGCGGGCAAGCTTAAGTCAAGATGGTCTGGTCCATTCACTATTACTCAAGTGTTTCCATATGGAACTCTTGAGTTGTCACAACCCGATGGTCCAAATTTTAAAGTGAATGGTCACCGTGTTAAGCATTACTTTGGGGAGGACATTTCCGTTGAAATGGTCCAAGAGATCCCCATTTTCCCCATGAATTAATTCATTGAGGGACGAGTCGAGCTAGAGACTCATTAACTCAAGCATCGTATAACTAGGTTTAGAGTGTTGTAGGTTAGAAATAAAGGTATAGACTTGGAGATAAGTGTGGGGGAGACCTTCTTTTGTCTTCATGATTGTTTGTAGGGTTGCTCACTCATCTCATGCTTTGGAGCTTATGGAGGAGGCCCTTGTATCCGGTTCACTTCGTTACTATAGTGAGTTTTCATTGACACCTTGTGCTTAAACATGATTTCACTAATAGTTGTCCTTTCCTTAACTTGAGTTAAGCAAAGTCTATTCATTGTCATAAGTGTAGGGGAAGTTTTTATACTTCCATGATCTTAAACATTGAGGACAATGTTTAGCTTAAGTGTAGGGGGGTCTTCTATCGAAGTGACCTTACCTAGAACTTGTCATTGTCTTGCATGATAACATGGAAAATTGATTTTTCGACATTTTTCAAATTTTTGATCTACTTTGGCCAACAAAAATATGCATTCATAATTTTTGCATCAATCATTTTGCATAACACATTTGCATTGTATATATCTTTTCTTTTATTTTTCATCAAATATATAAAAGGAGAAAAAATAAAATAAAACATGGTTTTAACAAATTTAGACTTCTTTGACATATTAGGCCCGCCATGGATATTTTGACTCAACCCGAGTTTGCTTATTTTAGCATTCTCTAGCTAGTATCCTTAACCATGTAGTCCTTCATTGGTCTATTAGGCTAAGCATCCACCAATTTCATTATTTGAAATTTTAAATTTGTGGAGAATGGGAAATGATAGAGTTGAAGCAAGTATAAAAGGGCTAGATAAACTTAATGATAATTACTTGTGGCTTAACCCTTCTCTTCTTAACCTCTATTTTCTTCGCATGTATATAATTGTTAATAAATAATCAAGAACGGTTTTAATTGGTTTGTAATCTCTTATGCATTTTTGTCTAGTCATTCATGGTTGGTATAAGTACGTCTTAAGATTCTAAGTTAGAACGTTTTATGTGTACAAGACTTATGTCATGCTCAATATTTAGCGGGTGTTTTTCCTTTTATTCTTTTCAACTTTCTTTGTGAGGAATAAAGAAAAATAAGAGCGGCTTATGAAAAAAATGAGTGGCTAGAAAAAAAAAAGAAGAAAAAGAAAAAAAAGAAAAAAATAATTATACAAGACTCCCACGAGGGGCAGTGTGGTGTTAATTATAGTGACTATTGAGTTCCAATATTACCTTGACGGGTTGCGGGGATTCAATAGATTGCTCCAATCCAATATTACCTTGACGGGTTGCGGGGTTGAATATCCAAAGTCTCAAAAAGATGGCGGATGTAAATTATTGCGTGAGTTTTATTTTTCTTTCCTTAGCGAGTGTGTAGCTACTTATGAAAGCATGACATGAGGATTTTACACATAAGGCGAATGACTTATTACTCTTGAAACGGACTTGTATTAATTGTGAGCGGTTTTTCAAGTAATGGATGAGAGGATTATTAGGATTAAAACCGTGCTTCCTTATTTTTGGATTTTACACTTCTTATACTTCACACTTGAATAAATGACAAATTTGCCCACAAGCAATTTGCTCAAATAATAACCGGTTCCACATTTAATTGTCATGAATAAGTTGATGCACTTTTTACTTGTGAATACAATGATCCCATTTTTAAGCTTGGTATGGGGAAAGTGAAACTTGAGGGTGATAAATGTCCATGGTACCCGAGCCCTAATCAAAGTCATTGAATTCTTTATGAGTTATTTCCATCAAAACCATTTCAAGAAAAAAATCAAAAAGATATAGATAGAATTGTATTTTGTTCATTGCATTATTAAAAGTCAAAATCATGCATCATGTAGTTTAGAGTAGTGTAGATGCATCTCATATGGCCAAGGTGGGTTAATTATGAGGAGAATGTAAATTTGAGCTTTAATATATATAATTGCATGAGGACATGACAATGTTCAAGTGTAGGGGATTTGATATGAGCTAAAACTCATATCCTTTTATCAACAAATAACCCTAAAACATGAAGCAAAATACCAATTTATCTTGCAAAAACAGTGTTATGTGGTATGTTTGTGTTTGTGTTCACTTGTGTAGGTAAAAGGATACATTTTCAAGCAAACAAGGAATTATCAAGCTTAAATTGATGAAAAAGACAAAGAAGGATCAAAAGTGACAAGACTTTGAAGTACAAGGACCTATCTTGACAAACTGCCAAAGATGAAGGACTAAAGTGCAAATATTGAACAAAGTCAAGATCATAGTCAAACAAGGTCAACTTTCAAGTCAACAAAGTCAAAGGACCAATTCTGCTCAAAGATGAAGTTTGGAGGACTAAAAGTGCCAAAGAAATGAAGTTACAAGCCTTTAAGTGAAATCTGCCAAAGTCTAGGGGCTAAATCTGCCAACATTGGAAATTAATTCAAGTTTAATCCATGTGAAACAAGTTCAACCAATGAGAAGGCAGCATACATTGCACACGGATTGCCAAATATGTGCATTTAATACCCACTAGCAGCCGCCACTCATTAATGACAAAATCTAAACAGTTTGATTCGTGTGAACTTATTTCAACCACTCAGAGCATGACACGTGTCTTCTTTAAGCAACCAAAAAAATTTCCAGGATCGTTTTTGAGCTAGACTGAATATCATGAAAAGTTGTAAACATCAAAAGTGCTTATTTTTTAGAGACGAACACATTGGTCATCACCAATTAACAAGAAATCAACTCTAGAAGAAAGCCCCAATTCATGTTCATACTTTGAAGATCAAGTTTGCAGAATCATGCCACGTGGAGACCTGGGATTGGTCTCAACACGTCATCATCCCCAACAAACTCCTTCTTTAAGCCTATAAATAGCTTGCTAGGTCCTCATTTGTAACAAGTAGTTAAAAATTGTAAAAACACACACCTTTCATTTCCTTTCATCTTTCTTCCTTTTTAGCTTAACTACTCAAGAGTTTGACACACTCTTGAGTTAGTTAGTTAGTTAGCAGCTTTTCAACAACTTTGTAACAAATTTCCATGAATAAAATTTGAATTCTCCATTTCCCGCCAAATCTTATATTCACTCTACTGTTCATATCCTGCTCATTCTTGATCATTGTGTTACTTCATTGAGTTTGTTATGAACATTGAATGATCATAACTGACTTTGAAGAAGATTTGTAGCTGTTTGAGTAGATTTCAGTTCAAGCCTTAGCAGTTTTGAGTATTTCATGCCATGATGATGATTTCTAGTGATTAGTAGCTGTTGATGATAGTTGATTGATTGATCTAGTGATAAGGTGGTGGTTATCACTAGGATAAGAGAGTTCAGCACTCCTCTTCTTCCCAGTGGTTACTACAAAAGGTTTCAAAAGTTCTGATTTTGGTTCCACTAAATATGTCAATTGCATGCTATATTTCCTAGTGTAAAACTTGATGAATGCATGATCAAAGTTGTTTAGTTGGCTGATTGTTTGATTGTATACTTACTTGTAGCTTAAGTCTTGTTTTGCTGCTCTTTAATTTTGGATTGTGTTCTAGTATTAGCTTAATTCAGTCATTTTCAGTCTTTGCATCTCAATTGAGTATTAGTTGTTCTCATTGCTAGCTTGTAGTCTTAAAACATCTCATTTTGAGTCTCAAGTTTGGTAGCTAAAGGATTTCATTCAACTTGAATCAGTTCTTAAAAAGTCTTCACAAAAGTTGTTAAAAGATAAGATAAGGAGTGTTTGGTATTAGCTTTTGAAGAGTTTTCAAGTATTGGATTTTGGCAAGTTAATGCTCATTTCTATTTGACAGATCATTACTAAGTGTTTTGAGTAAGTTTCAAGTCAAATAACTGTTCAAACAGGCAATTGGCCATAAAAAGTGTGGGTTAATTTTCATTCAGTTTAGCTTTCAAAAAGTTATCATTTTCATTTAGCTAGCAATAACTGATTTCTTGATGAAATCTCACCAAACTTGTTCTGATTTGTAGCTCAGTATATGAAATTTCAGATTCCAAAAGCATTTTATACAGTTTTCATTAAGCATTGAGAAATAAGCTAAAATCTGAAAGGCTGAGATAAGCCAAGTTTCTGTAAATGGAAACTGGTTTTTGAGATCTTTTGATTTCATTCATTAACCAAGCCATTTTCTTTCATAAAACCACTTAGAATATGGAATTACATGATATTTGAAAGATTCAGCTTTTTGTCAAAATTTGTGGTCAACGCTTGGTCAACGATACGCCAATTTTAGCTTAATTTGAATTCCCAGCTTATTACTTGATGAAATTCGTTGTAACTTGATTTCCCGTTCATCATTTGAGCTTCTTAATCAGTTTTGGCAAGAAAACCAAGTTGTGCTTATTCGGATTGTTCTAGAGCTTATTTTGGGCTTATTGTAGAGTGCTTATTTGCTTATTTTGTACTTTCAGTCAAAATCCTTTTAGAGATCTAGCTTATTTTGGATTTTAAGTGGTTTGCAGTTTGTTTGAACAATTTTGGTTCAGTAATAAGCTCACACGAGCTTATTTGTCTTCAATACCCGTTTTTGCTTAAATAGTTTGTGAATTTGCATTTTGGTCCTTGTTGTTTTAAGCAGTCTCTAAATCTGGCTAAATTTCCATCTTTTTAGGGTTTTCACACATTAGTCCTTTTAGTTTTGAGTTGGTTAAAAATCAGTTAGCAAGTTTGTTACTTTGTTACAAATTGGTTAGTTTGTTACTAGTTTTACATTTTTGATCCTTTTAGTTTGCTGATTTGCATTTTCAGTCCCTATTCTTGTTAGAATTTTCATTTTAAGCATTTTATATTTCCTAGAATTTACATTTTCAGTCCTTTTAGTTTTAAAATTTACATTTTGAATATTACTTGAATAAAAATTTGGTAATTGCACTATGTTTTACATATAAGTAGGTAATATTTTTCAGTTTTGCAAGGCTTTGTTGAATTAGCAAATAGAATATCCAAAAAAGATTTACAACCAAAAACAGTTAAAAACCCGATATTGGTTGGACTTTCAATTAGCAAGAACTGAGAAAAACGAACTGCATTATACACAATTTCACTCCTAGGTGAATTCGGGACCACGCCTATAATTTTATCTTGCTTTCACAATATATTTACGATTCTGATTCAATAGCTTCACTTTATAGTTCATAATTTCGACAGGCTCCTTGAAAAAATTCAAGTTGTCATCGACTTGAATCTCATCCAACGACAAGACAAGTGTTTCATCAGAATGACAATTATTTTAATGTAACGTGGTTTCATTCGTTTGCCAAAACGTATCATACCTTTCCAAGGTGATACTCTCCATATAACTTCATCTCCACCATTTATTGCTAAGAGAAGAACGAGCGATGTTCTCCTCAGAAATAATTACAACGCGACATTGGGCAAATAGTCGATACGGATGATATCGTCAAAACTTGTAAAAATGTACGGATGTATGGTCGATGTTGAACGAACGGTTCGATAAGAAAATGGTGTAACGTCGTATGATGAGGTCGAATTTATAAAATGTGGTTGCATAGAAAATCACTTGGTTACACGAATATCCATGTCTTGTATAATTTAAAAGTATACACGCGCAAAATTTTGTTTTTCAAAATTAGAGAAAGTGAATTTTTGACAAAATATATATGGTGACTACTACGAGCATAGTATGGTCCTTCCCAAATTATACATAGGTGATCAGGCTTTGTATAATTGGGGACTAACGATGCGATGCTCCTTTTCGCCAAATAATGTTATGTTTCTCGTAATCAAATTGTTTATACCATACTAGTTTATAAGGTAGTAACCAAAACAATTTATGAAAATAGTTTTGTAAAATGAGAATAAGGTAGTTTAAAATCTTTCAACAAGTAGTTCATAAGGTATTTAGCAAAGTGTTTTAGAAAGTATCGTGATATAGTTGACAAGGTAACAATGAGTGGTTCATAAAGTGTGACAAAACCGTTCATAAAATAGCTGCAAATGGTTCATAAGATGATGTCAAGACATAGAAAATAATTCTTGAGATGGTATGAAAGAAGAATCTTGCAAGAAAATAGAACAATGATTCAAGAAGTGGTAACGCTTTCGGAAGAGATAAAATTAAATAAACCGTCATAACGCATTCATTAAGGGAGATTCAAATTTAAAACGTACACAGGAGACGATAAGTCTTGAAAGTAAAACACAAACTTACAAGAAAACAACACATGGCGAATTCTACTAGGCCACACCAAGTAAGGCAAAGAAATATTCCTTAAGCGTCAGGGTTCTTACGATTTTTTCTTTTTGTTGTTAGCATTCTTCCAAATACAAAGGGTAAAATAAAACAATGTAAGTCGGTTTCGAAAGTTTGAGTTCCAAAGTGAAATGTTATGAGGTGACGAGTTGAAGTCGCATTCGAATCAATCAACATTTTTATAGGTAGAAGAAATAAGGTTTTTTTTAACGGGCGGAGGATAAAACCAAAGCCATATAGTAAGATGATAAGTGGGATCGAAAGAGTGTGACAATTTTCGATGAAACAAAATTATGTAAAGCCACGAAAGAGATATCTTAATAACCATCGTAACAATTACAATGTCATAACATTAAAGGAGATCATTGTTTCACTTACAATGTCTAACAAAAGTTCCAACGTTTATACAAATAGCCTTCATATAAAATGATGTGAGATGCGTGTAAGGAGCAGTAAACGCAAGTATAAAGCAATGCAAATGTACGCATGCACAAAGTAGCCATGTAGAGAAGTTAAAAACATGCATCATATAAGGAATACTCATGCATAGTATATACGTATATAATACATATATCATATAATACATAACAAGTAGCACATAAACACATATCGGTTATATTCTAGGCCCAAAATGGAAACCTAGTTCTCTATAACCTAGGCTCTGATGCCAATCTGTAACACCCTAGAAACTGGTCATCAAAAGCAGTAAAGCTCGGGGGCTGTTATGTCATAATAACAAAGTCCAAGGTGCAAGAGAACGACTCTAAATGAGACGTTTTAAAAAAAGAATTTACCTCGATGCATTAATTTAAAATAACAAAGTTTACAAGTCACAAGTTTCAAATGTAAAGCAGTGGAAATTCATAAGTTTGAAATAAACAACGAGATAAATGTTCAATGCATAAATTAAATCTTCCAAAATCCTCTAATTAAGCATGAGACTCCACATACTTCAAATAGCACGCAAGATCAAGTACATGAGATAAACGCTTAAAAGTGTCAACACAAAGGCTGGTGAGTTCATAGGTTTAATTCAAAGGCATGGTAAAAGATGGACCACAAACAAGATGTTTCAAAGCATATGGGACCATTATAGGTGATATAATGTCAACATATGGGATATAGAGTGTAAAGCAATTATGATAGCGCTAAGTTTATGACACCGATGCTAATGACAAGATGAAACAATAATAAGTTCCCGCTAGGTGTCCTATCCCTAAGACAACCTCTGAAATGGCCATAAGTATACGTCCGTTTGGCATTGGTGACAGAGGACACCCAAACGGGAGTGCCAAACACCAATAGATCTATCTATAACATATGTGCTTACTTGACCGGTCATCCGGAAGTAACTAACGATTCATGATGGGCAAAGTGGGATAACGGTACTTAGGCATATCAATAAACATAACTTTAGCAAAGAGATCAAGAAAACATAATTTTGCGTCCATAAAAGATGTTACAAGCATTATCTCACCCCAAATAGATTAAACATATAAAGCAGTTTAAAAGGGGCTATGACTTACCTCATTATGCAACGATTTCATAGCAAGAACATGAAAATCACAGATGCAGCAAACGTAAGACACAACCTAAATATATAACACTAGGTTAGGTCACAATCACAGAATGAAAAATTGCATTCACGTCAGACGTACATGTCACCCTTTACCACGGTTTAAGTTATAAATAATATGCTCAAAATATTTGTTGATGTATTATACGACCAAAATTATAAGTAAAGAAAACTTATCGCCTCGACTCAATATAAAGTTTTGACAGCCTTTCGGCGTCACATTTATATTTACCATTTTAACTTTAGTTAAAAGATCTCTCATTTTTCTAAAAAGAATCCGCTAGCCTTTCGGCGTTAATTTTAACTTAACCATTTAAACGACGCTCGACACACGTTAATTTAATTCGACTAGTCGCTCACAAACCCGAAGCCTCGACCCATTTAATTTCAACCTGACGTAGCAAATATTAGTTCCATTCTATTCTATAATTACTTATCCCATTTTTTTTTAAAAAAGTATAGCAAAGTAATGTACTTGCCATTATAAAAAATGTGTACCACTTGATGGCCCTATTTGCAATAGCTTTTTGGAAATACATTTGGTCTGTTAGTGAAAAAGGTGTCACAACTATTTGTCAGATTTAAATTAGCAAGCAACATGTTTTCATCTCTCGTTTGTCTTTTCTCTCGTATACTATATATGTATGTATATCATTTCATCTTTCTCACGGTTTAACAACAACATCTTCTACCATTTTTGTAAAACATGGTTTTCCTCTCAAACTTTCCTTCCCTAACCCTCGGTATAAAAGCAACAACACAAAAACAATATTTGATGACTTCATTTAACAAAACTCTCGGGGCCAAAAACAGTAGCAGAAGCAATCATTTTTGAAAAACTATTTTCATTATACTCTCTAATGTTTATCTCTCTCGTTCATAACAGCAGGGACAACAAACGACTCTTTTGCAAAGCAAGTTGTTGACCTCGACGACTCATGCTCACAAAACTCTCGACAAAACCCCCCTCATTTGAACCGAACAACAACTCTCAGAGGTCTCTCGACAAAGCACTCAACAACTCTCAAGTTTCATCTCTCGATCTCGTCTCACAAGAAAACTCACAACTCACATTCAAACTCACAACATCCATGACCCTATGTACTCGACTAAGTCACGACTTAAAACTCCGTTTTTGAATGTACTCATTTAGATCGACACGCACACGAAACACCCACATGAGTTTTAAAATAAGTATGAGACTCTTGACATGAAACCCTTTTTCATAGTAGTTGTATTATGCAAGGTTACACGTTTTCGAAACATTATTTTCACTCGAGCAATACACATCTCACAACTCTATCCTTACCGACACCTTACTTAGCCACCACTCGAAGCTTATTCACTCGACTCAAACCTCACATTGAACTTATCACAACGACAAACTCTCATCAAGCCCTCGCAACTCGTATACCCTCGTCTCACATTTGCTATAATTTAGACACAACATAAATATCAGTTTTCAAACGTACCCATGTAACTCGGAACATACCAAAAGATACACCACTTGAGTTTTGAAGCATGTAGATGAATCTTAATGTGAAGATTTATTTCAAACGCATATTTAAAACCTTATCATAAGGTTGGTAACGTCAGTTTAGATGTTGTATAAATCATATTTTCTGAAAATGGCGGTAAGGTGACGATGTGAAATAACGCATGACAAACTATGTAAAAGGAGACAAGAAAGCATGCGAGGTAACCTTAACGATAAGCACAACAACTCGTAACTAAAAGGTTTTCGAACCCGACACTCGAACGAACAAACCCACAAATAACCAACGAACAGTAATAAAACCGATTCACACGAACCCAAAACCCGTACGACAACAGCTAGGAACCCTCGAACAAAACCAGAAAGTACCCTTGTCGACTCGTACTTCGCAGCAACAACAACTTGCAGCTTCAACTCGAACACTCGAACAAGAAGAAAAAGACGATGGTTTATGTATGTTTTTAGTTGTGTATAGTCATTTTTAGGTTAAAATGCATGGCGTGAAATGAAGTTGGGAATTGTTTTCGGATATATGAATCGAGGGAGAGAAGTAAGAGTTTTCTGTATGTTTTCTTTCAGGTTGAAATGTAGGGGAAGAAAGTGTGAGTTGGTAAGTGTTACTATATGCTTTGTTTAGGATAGTTATTTTAAGTGACAAACAAATGAAAAGTAGAGTAAGTAAGGTGCAGTTTAGCTATATTTGGCAACAAAAAAAAGTAGTGTCCTGCGATTCGTATACTCACACAAGCTGTGTGAAATTGGAGGGTGTTGTTATTTATTTAGGGTATTTTGATCAACATCGTATGTTGATTAGTTATACGGATGCTAAATATTTTTACGGAACATAAAATATAAATAACGACTCGCTAAAATAAATAGTTAAAATTACTTATAGCAAAATTTATGAAAATAAGTATTTGCACGGTATTATTACGTACAGATACGCGGACAGTAGTCAAATTTCAGTTAATTCGCGCAACACCAAACATATAAGTCCTACACAGTTAATGCACGCGTGTTGGGATTAAAGTTTCAGATACGTTTATGTATTGATCGTAAATTATTACGCAACCAGTAGTGACACACTCGCAGTGCTCACAGCAACGCAGACTGAGCACAGTCAAAATGTATTACACGGTAGTAAATGTTATTTCACAAAATAAGGGAACGCTTCCCAAATAAATAGCAAATTAGCACATAGTTGACTAAATCAAAAGTCTATGGGGAAAATTGAAACTTTAGAAAGTCTAAAAATTACGGTGTGTTACAGAAGACCAGTAAAAAATCCATGGTGATCTTGTCCCACTTCCACTCTGGAATGTCTAACGTTTGTAGTAGACCACTAGACTGTTGATGCTCGATCTTAACTTGCTGGCAGGTAAGACATTTGAAGACATAAGTAGCAACATCCTGTTTCATACCACTCCACCAAAAGTACTGCTTGATGTCGTGGTACATCTTTGTCGAACCAGGATGAATAGAGAAGGGGGAGCTATGAGCTTCAGCTAATAACGCTTCCCTAAGAGTAAGATCATCAGGAACATAAAGTCTGGTGCCCTGCCATAAGATACCATCGTCATCCAACCAAAACTCCGTCTGCTGTTCTAAGTTCTGAATGATCGCCCAAATTTCACCATCATCCTTCAGAGCTTCCTTGATCCTAGAGAGTAACTCAGGTTCCACTCTAAGATTAGCCCAGTAACCGTGTTGTCCACGTACCATGATCTTAATGTCTAGTCGCTACAAGTATCTTATAATCTCTTCCTCAATTTTAATACCGTTGATCATACCGGACTTTTTACTAAGTGCATATGCCACTACATTCGCCTTGCCGGGATGATACTGCAGATTAATGTCATAATCCTTCAACAGCTCTAACCATCTTCTCTGTCTTATATTCAGTTCACGTTGAGTGAAGATTTATTTCAGGTTCTTGTGATCTGTGAAGATATCACATGATTCTCCATACAAGTAGTGCCTCCATAACTTCAATGTAAACACGATTGCTGCAAGTTCCAAGTCATGCGTAGGGTAATTCTCTTCATAAGGCTTAAGCTGTCGTGAAGTGTACGCAATCACTTTCCCATGTTGCATGAGAACACAGCCAAGTCCCTTCCCTGAAGCATCACTATAGATTTGAAATCCACCTGTACCAGATGGGATAGTAAGAATCGGTGTAGATACTAACTTCTGCTTTAGGTCTTCAAAGCTCTTCTCTCTTTCTTCAGTCCAGGCGAATTTCTCCCCTTTCTGCACCAGTTTGGTCAATGGCAGTGCTAAACGGGAAAAGTTCTCTACGAACCTACGGTAGTAACCAGCTAAGCCTAGGAAACTGCGGACTTCAGTCGTTGATGTCGATCTTGGCCACTTGGTAATAGCCTTAACCTTTTCTAGATCCATGGTGATTCCTTCTGCTGATACAATGTGGCCTAGGAACACCACCTTGTCTAACCAGAACTCACACTTGGAGAATTTAGCATACAACTGCTTCTGGCGAAGTATCTGTAGTACAGTACGAAGATGGTCTTCGTGTTCCTCCTTCGACTTAGAGAAAATCAGAATGTCGTCAATGAAGACAATGACGAACTTGTCTAGGAACTCATGGAAGATACGGTTCATCAGATCCATGAAAACAGTTGGAGCATTGGTAAGGCCAAATGGCATGACTACGAATTCGTAGTGCCTATAACGTGTACGGAAAGCAGTCTTGGCGATGTCCTGCTCTTTAACCCGTAATTGATGATAGCCTGACCTTAGATCAATCTTGGAGAAATGTTTGGCCCCTTGGAGTTGGTCAAACAAGTCGTCAATGTGTGGCAACGGATATCTATTCCTGATGGTGATCTTGTTGAGTTCACGATAATCTATGCACAGACGCATGCTGTCGTCCTTCTTCTTTACGAACAGAACATGTGCGCCCCATGGAGAAGTACTAGGTCGAATGAAACCGCGTTCAAACAGTTCTTGTAGTTGTTCCTTTAACTCCTTCAGCTCTATGGGAGCCAGGCGATAAGGAGCCTTAGATATTGGCTCAGCTCCTGGGACGAGCTCAATATTAAACTCTACTTCACGAGCAGGTGGTATGCCCGGGAGTTCTTCTGGAAACACGTCTGGGAATTCTGACACGATCGGATGATTCTGGATAGATGGAGATTCAGCCTCCAAATCATGAACAGTCGCAAGATAGCCCTCACAACCATGTGACAGTAGTGTACGTGCTTGTAAGGTTGAAATTATTTGTACAGACCTTCCGGGCACGAACCCGTTGTGAATGTACTCTGGTGCATTTACATCATCGAAGATGACCTGATATGTATGGCAGTCAATGGTGGCGTGATGTTTGGATAGCCAGTCTATGCCTAATATCATGTCAAAATCGCATTTATCCAAAGGATGTGCGTCAACAGGATGAATCTTGTCGTCAAATTCTAGGGGAAGGCTCTTATACCCATGGGTTATGCGTACAAAGTCTCTTAAAGGCGTGGAAATGTTTAACACATTCTCTAATGGCATAGGGGATATCCTAACATTCTTGGCATAATCAGTAGAAATGACCGAGTGAGTAGCCCCCGTGTCAAATAAAACACTTGTAGCTTGACCATACATATACAAGATTCCAGTGATGGTACCTGTAGACTTGTTGGCCTGATCGCAAGAAGTCGTGTAAACTCTTCCATTAGTAGGAGGTGGTTTGGAATCGGCATGTCCAGATGTGCCCTCCATCTCGCCCTTGCGGCAGTCCTTCATGCAATGACCAGTAAGGCCACACTTGAAGCAAGCATCGCTGTCGCGGCGACATGGTCCTGGGTGCCTGTGGTTGCAGGTAGTGCAGAGAGGGTGAGTTTACCCTCCAGAGGTGCCCTTGCTGGCTGGGAGCCTGTTCGGAAAAGTACACATGAGACATGTTTTATAGGTAAAAAAGGACGATGCGGAAAATCGTAAGACGTAATACCAGTGATAGCTGTACGGTTAGGCTGTGAACCTCTACGGTCCTGCTTCCTTCTGTTACCATGATTCCTGGTAGAAGATGCTGAAGTGTCAGAATTATGAATCATAACGTGTAACATAAGAAATGAGTAAGTGTAGGGACCTGCTGCTGTTGCAGTTCCCAGCGTTGTTACGGTACTTATCTTTACCGCCACGCCTATCCTTAGCAGAACGGTCTTGAGTCTGACCGTTACCCTTGGGCTGAGTAGGTTGCTGCTGAGTAGCCGGTTGAGACCGGTCCCTAGTCTTCTGCCTGAAAGATGCAGTTTAAAGAGAAGGATAAATATTGGATAGTACTGAATGAATTTGAAATGATCACCGCTGAGTGACGAACAAATACCTCTTCTCGGGTCTCTCTGCTTCCCCGAATTCCTCTTTCTCCTGCAGCATCTCCAGCTTACGTGCTGCATCGGCTACTTGTGCCACCGTGTTGAAGGTAGCACACACCAAGTTGTTGGCGACCGATGTACGAAGAGCCCAACGAAAGTGGTATGCTTGCTCTTCGGCAGTACCTGTTGCTGCGCCAAGAAAACCAGCCAAACGAGGAAAGAGCTGCATGAACTCGTTGCTGTTCTCCCCAACTCTCTGCCTGATCCCGTGGTACTCCCTCTTCGACTTGTCTTGCTCAGCCTTGGGAAAGAACTGTCCCATCACTAACTCTATGAACTGAGCCCAAGTCAAACCAACCACCCAATTGTCACCTCCCTCAGACTGCTTCACTGCCTTCCACCATCCTAGTACGTCACCTTCAAACTTGTAAGAGGCCAACCTCAACTTGAAGACGGGGTCGCAGCCCATTGCATCAAATATCTTCTTGATATGCGCTAACCAGCTTTCAGCCTTACTGAGGCTGTCAGTTCTCTCGAAGGAACAAGGACGTTGCTTGTTGAATCTCTCCAGTCATGTGACCAGTGTTGTTGGAGGAGGAGGAGGAGGATTAGGATGCTGGTGATGGTTGTTGACAGCCTGCACCTCGGCCCTGATGTCGTTCCTCAGCTGAGGAAGCAGAGCCTGTATCACAGCTTGGACTGCTGCATTGAGTTATTCCCGCTCGCGTGTGAGAACCATCTGACAGTATAAAACAAAATGCATGATTAAACTGATTAAACATAAAATATATACATGAAAAAAAATTATGCCAAATATATCAAGAGAAAAACTTATGCATGGAAATAGTGCATGAATGCATGATGCAGTTTATAAAAACTTTTATATGCGCGAGGGTAAATGCCTATGGTCAGTTCACCCAAAACAAAAGACATAGCGAGGGGACGCCTATGGGTCGGTCCCAAAGTTAAAAGTTTCGATAAAAGCACATGCGACTAAATAGGGTCAGTCCTGTACCAACCATTACTTAGTCATAAACCTGTGACAATGACATATGACATGAATGCATGAAAACGATGAATGCATGAAAACCGACTGTCAGTTCTAGGAAGACCGTAGTGACTACCCGCTAATCATAGGTCATGTTTTGAGAGCCTACAGGTCGAAGCCTTGGGCTTTGATACGATAATTGAAACACCCCATTTTGGTAAATGGAATGTCATGGGTGATTATGGCGTGTCATCAAAGCATACAAGGTAAATGTCTTAAAAACATTAAATGACCATGAAAGGAAATACCAGAAACAAAATCGGTACCCCAAATATAAGCTCATCACACACAAAGATAAGTACTGTAAAGGAAAAGGACTAAACAATGTCCAAAGAAATAAGTAGCAAAATGTATGATGAAATGCATAAAGTAGAGAAGGCTAGATAGCTTCCAATCCATATGCATGTACGCTTAAATCTACGAGCGCCCTTGAGTACCTGTCGTTTGGAAACATGAAAGGAAAGCGGCTGAGCATAACGCTTAGTGCACGGATGTACAAGTATATCATGGAATAACGTAAGCATAAAGACTAATAGCAGTGGAATAATATAAGTTATAAGTAATCTGGATTCATGTTCATAAAAGTGGTTTTATAGTTTGAAAAGACTTATGTTTTTATGTAAAACTGTATTAAATAGCAAAATAGCCCATATAGGTCATGAGGTTCCACCGTGCATGAATACTTGGAGGGGAGACCTCGTCATACAATTAAAGGGGTTGCCTCTAATTAAATAGTCTAGGTAGGAGGGGTCAGCTCCTAGTGAAGGATGCAAGGCACACATCGCATTCACTCTGATAATACTGATAAACATGTAACTAGGATGCACCCATACGCCCCACATGATAATATAATATAATGGCCAAAACTGAAAAGGAACGCCACGAGCAATCACTTCGCCGTGGGAAAGTCATAACACTGGTGCCTCCAGTGTTATGGTTATGGTACCTCCATAACTAGGTGACACTGGTCATGCATGTATATGGCTTAGGCTCTTATTCTAACATAAGTATCAGACATAGAAAACAAATACTGGGAAAACAGTTGGCAGCAAACGGGGAATCCTAATAAGGAAAGAATGTCCATACTGAAAGGACGAGAAATCTGTACCTTGTGTCTAGTGAACGGAAAAACGAACGAAAGGAAGTCCTACTCCGGTCTCACTAATGATACATAAATAGGGTACATATATAAGTATTCTGATTACTGAGTACGTAACTGATTTCATATCGTGTCTTAACTTGTTTTATATGTTCATGTTTTGTTTGACTGATTTTAAGGTTATGCTGTGTTTATCATGTATTCTATGTATTTTGATTAAGTATTACTTGTATTTCTTGTATTATTATACTTGTTGTGTAATAATAAGTAACTTTCTAAAAATAGCAGGTTTCCTAAAAGAGAAAGTTTCCAAAAATGGAAAGTTTCCAAAAATAGAAAATTTCCAAAAATAGATTAACTTCTTAAAATAGATAAGTTTCTAAAAACAAGAAGTTTCCAGAAATAGTAAGTTTTATGAATTAGAAACTTTCCATATTTAGAATTAAGCTGAATTAATAAGCTAATAATATAAGCTTAAGTTTACTGATTAAATATCATAATTCATGTGATTATAGTATATAGTTTATTAATAATATCATGTTAATTAAATAAACTATAGGTCGTATGATTTAATTATATATAAGCATTATTTAATTAAATTAAGGTGCATAAAATACTTAGGTTAAAACATGTATTAATATTATATTAATTATAACCCCTAAGTCCTGATTATTAATTAATTATATTCCATGTCTTAATAATT
This sequence comes from Glebionis coronaria, assembly GCA_025667525.1. Classification (NCBI taxonomy): domain Eukaryota; kingdom Viridiplantae; phylum Streptophyta; class Magnoliopsida; order Asterales; family Asteraceae; genus Glebionis; species Glebionis coronaria. Next base: position 498,892,112 of record CM046879.1, on the reverse strand, counting down.
AATTAATACTATAGTCTAAATTAAATACATAAATACTTACGTTAGAACATATATTATTTAATAAATAATAATTAACTTAAGTATATGATTAATTAAATTAATTATATGTCATGCTTAATTAATTTAATTCTCTTGTTAAATAATATAACTTGTAAAATAAATACTTGTACATTTTTAGTCATGAACCGGACCCCTGAATTAATTTAGATATGTCGTGAACCGGACCTGAAACCCCATGAACCGGACCGAAACAAACACCTCTTTAACAGTGGCAAACCGGCTCGGCCGGTTGCCACTGTTCGGGTAAAAACACCACCGGCGGCTGCCGGTGGTCTCCTTTCTCTCGGCTAGCCGCTGACCAACAGTGGGTTCCCACCGGTTATGTGCCGGTGGTCCCCCTGCTGTCTGCATTCCCCCTGCTTGACCCACATCACCACCGGCTGTGTGCCAGTGGTGTGGCTTCCTGCTGCCGAGACCCAATCGAACCACAAGGACACCCCGACGTGAGTCGGGGTTCCTTGTTCCTGCTGCCAACCGAACCAACACCACCAAGATCATAGTTCTCGGTTGGTGGTGCGAACCGAGACACGCCGAGAGCCTTGGGCTCTCGGTTTGAGTGTCGTTCGAGCAAACCAAACCCAAAACAGCCCTTATTTTTACCCCCATGATTACGTGACATGTTTTTAAACCTTTTTTATTTAATCCATGTTCATGTGTTCATAATTAAATAAAAAGAATAAAAATAAAAGGGTTTACGGATTTCCGGATGCGTGTAATGATTGTAGAACAATAACACGAACACGATCCTTGAATTTTATTAACTAAAAATCAAATCAAACACCCCTTGTGTTTGATCTAGCCGTCGACCAAAGAGAAGAAAAAGGAAGAGTAGGGTTTTTGATTTTCTTGAAAACTCTGTTAAATGAAAAGGTGTTAACCCTTTTTGTTTATTTACTTGTAGGAATGATACACACGACTTATAAGAACAAGAAATAGAGATGATGAAGAACAAGATTAAACCAAAAAAGAAAGATTAGAGTAAGAAGAATAAAAGAGAAAAACAAAGAGTTGTGATTTCCTAGTGAGAGAAAGTTATGAGGTTTCTCTCTCTACTAACAATCAAAAGGAAAACACACACCACAAATGAGGTGCCTTGGGCCTTTTATACTATACGTCTAATGTATGGAAGGACTTACACATTTGTGACTTCGGGACTAATTCCCGTTACATACATAACATTATGCTAGAACTCTCAACACCGTTAAGTAGCATTTTCCACGAGCTTCGCAACGGTATATTATATGACCATCACTTTAAATACTTCTAACAATCTCCCCCTAAGGGGTGGTCATGTAATATGTGACTTCACTTATTTGGTGTTGTTGACTTTGAAGCTCGTTGTCTTGAGATTTCCTTCATTGTTCCTTTCATGACTTGTGATCTTGGATCTTTGATCTTTGCCTTGACTTAATCTTGAAGCTTTGCCAACTTTTGTTCTTGTGTCTTCCACCACATACTTATATTTGGTGTTGACTTGAAAGATTGATAACAATCTCCTTTGATTATCAGAGTAGCGGAAGTCTTTGTCTTTAGATGTCCTTAATCTTTCTTCAATAACCTGAGTATGTGGCCTTGAATTGCGACTCTTGAGATAACGCCACCGTTTGCATTCCACCGGTTTCCCGTTATACAGTACGAATACTATACCTGTGATTAGGTAAGTTCAAATAACTTCCTTGACAGGAATTCCAGCTGTGGTAGCCGTTCTCAATACTTGAATATATCGAAAGATAATTCAAAGTAAGGAGTGAATCATGCAGTTCCATTCTGCTGATTAAGTCGTCAATTCAATTTCCGGGAACAATTCTGAATCAATTAAGAATCAAACCATTGTTGCTTTCCAGTTGACACAAGTTTGATTCATATAGAATCTCACAAGTTACCTACCGCAGTGCTGTTTGATGATGACACTGGAAGGATTTCCATTCGTCACTTTAAGTACTAACAAATATTACTCTGAATGTTCTGGCACGATCATAAAGATATTGCGTCGAGAGCTGGAACGAGTTTGAATCAATTAAGAATCAAACCACTGTTGCCTTCCAGTTAGCATATGTTTAATTCAAAGTGAATTGTACATATGACCTACCGCAGTGCTGTTTGATGTTAACACTGGAAGGATTTCCATTCATCACTGTGAATACTAATGAGTATCACTCTGAATGTTCTGGCAATATCTCAAGGATAGAGCGTAGGAATCTGTAATTAATCGCATGTGTTCTAGTGATGAACAACAATTGATATATGGAATAAGTGTCCTAATGAGATTTTTTGATGAATCTCGTTGGCTCTAGACTCTATAAGTGTACGTTTATTTGGTGATCGGAGGCTGGAGCAGACTGCCACCTATTCAATATCTACTATCTCGGAGTGAGAAAGTCGATAGAAATGAGTTGAACTCTGTGACAATAAAACAAACTTCTTTTGAGAGAAGCTTGAGTAGGCTGGGAAGGGTTGTGCTTTGCATCACTGGGTCCATGATGCTTTGTCTTCAATACTAGAAATCATCAACGTGATTCTGATAGTAGATGTATTGACCCGATTTCTGCCTAAGTTGTATGGAGGGCTATTTCTTTTCACCCTTTATCCTTGCATTTCTTTTTCATTCTTCAACCCCTTCAATGCTTACCAAGACGTCATAACTAGCACTTTGTTGTGATTGTTCTGGTGCTAGCTTAAGTCATTAGTCGGCATTTTTTCCCGTACACTCAACTACTCCATCTTTCCTAAGGACTTCTAAGTTCTAATGGATTGTCCATGGGAAGATCCCTCCGCTTCTGGTAGGATCATAGGACGAATACCTAACCACCTTTTGAAACCAATATCGTCGTGAATAATTGTGTTGAAGGTATAGATATCGTAACCAGTGAAACTTTCTATATCACTAAAAACGCTCCCCCTACATATGTGCATCATAAAAGGAAAGGTTTTTGCACATATTAGGAAGAAAAAGCACTTATATCAAAGATCTTATCCAAGATAACACATTTTAATCACTATTCTCCCCCTCAAAAATTGCATGACATTGAAATTTTTGTGAAACTAGTGATGAAACATGGAGAGAATGATGTTGCATGAAAGTTTGTACTCCCCGTCGAAAAGAAATTCTAATTAAAATTAGGGGAGTATATGAGCACACAGTTTTGAAATACATTGAAAAATTATGCTCAAAAACCCGAGAAAACTTACTTTCCCGTTGTTAAGGAATAATGTACATAATGAACATTTTCCTTGTGTTCATGAGCTTAAAACTTTGAATGTTTTGATATAAGCCCATGACCGAGAAAAATTAATTTCTCGTTGTTGAGGATAAGTCAAAGACTTTTCTTTCTTTAGGGACCGGTGATAGGTGTGAAAACACCCATCCTTTTTACCACTTAATTACAATAATAACCGAGCCAAAACGTGTATTTTATGTCATTTATGTCTGAATTATGCGTGGTTTGTGTTTTTGTTGTGATTTAGGACGAAAAAGTGAAAAGTGGAGAAAACACGGCATTCAAGGGCTTTTATCGAAGAAAAAGACGAAAGATGAAGTCGAAAGATCAAGAGTGGAAAAAGAACGGAAGTCCAAGACCAATTCTGAAGATTTATCGAAGAAAAAGTCAAAGGATGGAAGTTTACTAAAAAGCCGAAGAACTCGAGTCTTATTTATAAAGAAAAATCAAGACGAGTTAAAGAAATCCCAAGACAAAGTCCAAGATGTTGAGTTTGCTACTTGAAGGATCTTTGAAGCCTTGATCACAGTACAAAGAGTGTGCGGAAACAAATCTTTATATATAAGAAGAACAATAGAAATAACCAAACATCCAAGCCTCAATATATTAATACGATCACTCTTAATAGTGATAGGGTTTTACAACCTTGAAGCTATAACAAACAATGAGATAAATGTGTAGAGAATGTGTGTGTGTAGAAGTGTCTCCATCTCTACACCCTAGGACCTCCTTTTATAGTGCAAGGGGTCCTAGGTGGTTACAACATAATTAATACTTTCCAAAGTATTATACATTAATACCATTTAATTATTTCCTAAATAATATTGTAACCTCCTCATCATAATCAATATCTTTAATACTTTCCATATGAATAGGAAGACTAAATATTTGATCATATCTTCTACAATCTTCCTTGATCTTATCTTGTACAATCTTCTATCAACTTTATAATATGACCAGGAGTAACTCACCAGGAGTAACGGAGTACTCCAGTAGGAACTGCATATTACCAGGACTAACTTCTAAATCCATGAGTCCTAACAATCCTCCCCTAAACTTGAATTTAACTTTGTTGAGTTCAAGTTTCCAAGTAGATGTGTCACCAATAAGCATGAGGATTGGAATATGAACCACAGCAGCAACAAGCTCACTTGATAAAACTAGAAGAAACACAAAAGTAGCTGCTGATACACGAACGGTTAAGCTTCTTTAAAGCTTGAAAACATCTGCACATGTTGATTCTTGACAGCAACAGGAGCAGATTTGATGAGCCTTTACCAAGTAGCTGCTCACTCTTGGGCTAGCCAGTCTTTTGGTGGAATCATGACATCACCCTGGGAGACTAGTACCCAGTCCAACTCTTGGAACGTGAATCATTGGTGAGTTGGAGTACCCTGATGATTTTTGGCAAACCATCACAGCCATCAACGGATTTGATATGTCTTTACCAGAAGTCGTACCCTTCTGGACTCGCCAAATCTTAGCAATGAAGCATCGGTGAGTTGAAAACCCTATAGCTTTGAGCAAGCTATTATAGCTATCAACGGATTTGATAAAATCTTTACAAAGAGCCGTACCCCCTTGGATTAGCCACTTTTCAGTCTAGGACCATGGCAAGTGAAAACCATCCAGTTTTGGGTAACCTGGCAACCATCAACGGATTTGAGAATCACACCAGGAGCCGTACCCTCAAGGTGAATCAACTCTTTCTTGTCGGTGAGACATGGTGAGTTGAGGACCATTTGTTGTGTGGGGGGCAGCCAACACCTAAGTACCAAACAAAAACAGCCCAAAAAGTGATATATATACAAAGGTATTTCGATTCGAAAGTGTCTATTTTCTTTGTTTTTTTTTTTTTAATTTTTTTTTTTTAATAATTTTTTTTTTTTTTAATTTTTTTTTATAACCACTCAAAGACTATGAGTCAACGAGAAGGAACGTAGAATGCATCAGGAAGAACAATTGTCCACCAGAAGCAGGATGAGTGCAACCAGGAGAAACCATTGGTCGACTAGGAGCAACTTAGTTCTACTAGGAGGAACCATATCCACCAGCACCAATGTCAACCTGTAAAATGGATTAGACAGAAAAACACAAGAATATACACAGTTATACATACAACAAGCCTCCCCTTAAGCTAAAACCTCCCCTCAAACAGAGCAAAGTATTCACCATCAAAGTTTTTTTTTTTTTTTTTTTTTTTTTTTTTTTTTTTTTTTAACTTCTCTTGTCCTGCAAAAAGTTAGTTCACACAAATATATAAAATACAAAACATAGTAATTTATAATCACACTTGCTGAAATAAACACAAACCAAACAAAGATTAGTGTTTATGGAAGTCCCAAGCTAAGACAGACTTGAATCTTCCAAAAACATCAACATAGTCATATCTTGTTAAGGTTTTTGATGCACTATTTGATTTAGAGACATGTTGTAAACCATCTTGTTTAGGTTTCCAAACCCACCTAGCTAAAGCCTTAACAATATTAACCTTTGTTTTTGACCGTGCAGACTCAACTCGTGTACCCTTAACATTGTTAAAACATCTTGGTTGTGGAATAATGTTATTTTTAGGATTGGGGTGAAAAACTCTACCAAAGTTCTTGTTATTCACCCGTCTTGAGTTATTCCATACCGGTTTAACTTGTTGTTGATCATTAATCTTTCTCTTGTGTTTACAAGTATATTGCAAGTGATCAAAACTACCACACACATAGCAAGCCTTACTTTTGAACTCAAAGTTATCACCTAATTTCTGAGTCATCATGCCATTCCAACCTCTTTGATTACCTCTAGGACTCTTATTGTTTTTCCTAGGGTTATCTGCTTTCCTTTTACTGTCATTCTTAGCACAAACAGATTGAGGGTAGAACTTAGGTGATTTAGCACTTAAGGTAGAATTGCATGAGGCATTTTTACTAGTGATGGGTTCAGTTATAACAGGATCAGGCACATACTCAAGTGTACCAACACTAGAGTCAGACTCACAAGAGTCAAGGTCATTGGTGTTAGGTTCTAAAGACTTGTCACTAGAGTTACAAGAGACAAAGTCATTAGACACAGAAATAGTTTCAATTGAGCCAGTGGACCTTGTATCATATGTGATTTGAGATTCATCAAAGTCAGAGTGGTTCGAGATAGGCATGAATTCCCCAGTGATAGGTGGAGGAACAGCATGCATCTCTGCAGCTGGTTTATACCTATTGAAAACAGGCCTACCTTCCACATCTTCAGGGGTAGTGTCAAACACACTAGACAAAGAGGAGTCAAAAACATCATTTGGCCCAATATAGTTTCTAAACCCTAAACCAACTTTAGTCCTACCAGACATGGAGCTATCTACTAATTTGATTAGGTTTTTAGAAGAACTTGTCCATTTATCAAACCTAGCCAAAGCATTATCTAGTTTAGTCTGTAGCTCCTGCTTCTCTTTATTTACCTCAGTATTAAGCTTTTCAGAATATTTCAGTAGATTATATGTGTTCTCTAAGTCTATACTTAACACTCTAATCTTTTCTTCATACTCTAATTGGGTTTTTTGAAACCACTTTTTCTGTTGTTCCAAGGTTTTAAGAGAACTTTTATATGCTTGAACTTCTAGATAATATTTGTCATTTTCAGCATTCAGATCAGCATATTGTTTTTGAAGTTCTAAATATTTATGTTCATATGTTTCAGAATAACTAATTCCTAAGTCATAGTTGTTATAAGCATGCATATTATTCTTTAATTTAGCATTATATTCTCTAACTTCAGATTCAGTCATAAGAATTACCTCATTGTCTGGGATTGAAGTTCTGCACGCCATGTCTTCTTCGGCAACACGGATGTATGAATCTTGTTCTTCTCAATCAAAGCTTCTCAACGAGGCTCTGATACCACTTGTTGAGTTTGCTACTTGAAGGATCTTTGAAGCCTTGATCACAGTACAAAGAGTGTGCGGAAACCAATCTTTATATATAAGAAGAACAATAGAAATAACCAAACATCCAAGCCTCAATATATTAATACGATCACTCTTAATAGTGATAGGGTTTTACAACCTTGAAGCTATAACAAACAATGAGATAAATGTGTAGAGAATGTGTGTGTGTGTAGAAGTGTCTCCATCTCTACACCCTAGGACCTCCTTTTATAGTGCAAGGGGTCCTAGGTGGTTACAACATAATTAATACTTTCCAAAGTATTATACATTAATACCATTTAATTATTTCCTAAATAATATTGTAACCTCCTCATCATAATCAATATATTTAATACTTTCCATATGAATAGGAAGACTAAATATTTGATCATATCTTCTACAATCTTCCTTGATCTTATCTTGTACAATCTTCTATCAACTTTATAATATGACCAGGAGTAACTCACCAGGAGTAACGGAGTACTCCAGTAGGAACTGCATATTACCAGGACTAACTTCTAAATCCATGAGTCCTAACACAAGATTAACAAAAGATAAAGAAGAAAAGGACTTAAGTGTGCAATTAAGGCAAAGAGGAAAGAGGGAGGAAGCTTCCTAAGCTCCTCCCTAATCACCCCTATAAATAGATTAGGCCTAGTTCATTTTCATGTTGTTGGTGGCTTGACAAACCACTCTTCCACCATTTTCATTTCTTGTTATTTTTATTTCTTGCACTTTAATTTCTTGTTATGCACTTTTAATTTCTTCAATTCAAGTAAGTCTATTAAATTTGGAATCTTTTCTTTTAATCAAGTTCTTATTTTTAATCATCTTCTTCTACCTTTCTTATTTTGCTTATCTTTGATTCAAGTTTTTACATGGATGAAGCTTTGAGCTTGACATGCTTATTGGCTTAATTTGTGTTTAGCTTATTTATTTTCCTTAAAAGTTTTCTTAAAAAGTTCATCTTTTTAAAAGTTTGATTTGAAAGTTTGCTTATTTTTAAGTTTGATAAGTTGTTATTCATGCTTATTAAGTCAATTTCGATTTAGATTCGTGCAAGTTTTAGTTTGAGCTTATTAACCATAGCTTATTGCTTTTGCTTAATTTTCGGATCAAAAAGTTAGATCGGAAAGGGTAAACCCCTTTCCAATCACGTATTCCAATCACCTTGATTGGAAAAGGGTTTTACATTCCAATCAGCATTCCAATCAACATTCCAATCAACATTCCAATCAACATTCCAATCAACATTCCATCAACATTCCAATCAGCATTCCAATCAACATTCCAATCAGCATTCCAATCAATATTCCAATCAGCATTCCAATCAGCATTCCAATCAGCATTCCAATCAACATTCCAATCAGCATTCCAATCAGCATTCCAATCAACATTCCAATCAGCATTCCAATCAGCATTCCAATCAACATTCCAATCAGCATTCCAATCAACATTCCAATCAGCATTCCAATCAACATTCCAATCAGCATTCCAATCAACATTCCAATCAGCATTCCAATCAACATTCCAATCAGCATTCCAATCAGCATTCCAATCAACATTCCAATCAACATTCCAATCAGCATTCCAATCAACATTCCAATCAGCATTCCAATCAACATTCCAATCAGCATTCCAATCAACATTCCAATCAGCATTCCAATTAACATTCCGATCATGTCCCTGTTTGCACATTCCGACCAGCTTTCGTCTTGCATATTTATTTAATTGTCAATTTACTTTTCGCTAAGTTTTAATTTTACGTCATTTCAGTTCTCGTCATTTACTTTTAAAGTTTTAAATATTGCATCGTTTTACGTTTCAACTAGTTTTTGTTTCAATTACTCGTCCTTTATTTTAAAGTCTTGCACATTTATTTTTACCAAAACCAAAAAAATTTGCTTCACCAAGAACAACTAATCTCGCACATTTAACCGGAAATCAATTCGAGAAGATATCGAGAAAACGAACTTTCAACTAGCAAAATCTCTTACATTAAAATGGCGCCGCTGCCGGCTCTTTTCGTGAAGATTAACGTTTTTTTGTGAGAGACGCGTTGGCTTTTGGGATCCGTTCACTTGTGAACGTTATTTTTTCGAGTCAAAAATATAAAATATAAAAAAAAATATCCAAAAACATTTGAAAAATCTTAAAAAGCATTTCTTTTTCAAAGTTTTGCACCAAAAATATTCTTCTTGCTTATCTATCTTTCTCCATGGATTTTTATGTCCATTGCGTCGGGTGTGGGAGACAACTGTACGGGAACGAATCTTGTCAATGGTGTACATGTGAGCGGTGCGGAAACGATATCGACAACACACAATTCGGATTTTGTCCCTTGTGCAACTCGACTAATTCATTCTTTTTGAACCCACATCCTGTTCCCCCGTGCATCTATTGCGGAAGCGATTCTCATTGGCATGTTTCGTGCCCGGTTCGATACCCGTATGGTCACGGGCAAGAACCGGGGTACAATTATAACAATGAAAATAGCTATCCACATGACGCACCCAGTCTTTTTCCTCACCCGTTTTGCAACAACTGTGGGGGTCCTCACGAAAGTTTTCACTGTCCTACGGGGGATCACAATTACTATAATTATACCCCTTCCAGTTTTGACCAACCCCTGCAATACCCAATTGATCATCAGACTCGTCACGGGATGAGTTACCAAGAACCAATTGACGATCTTGCTACAACCCTTCAAGAACAAAGAAACGATCTTGCTGCAGCTTTTCAAGAACAAAGCAAAGAGCTTTTACACACGCTGCAAACTTATATGGAGTCATTTTTACAGCAGCGAGATCAGACGAGTACTCATATCCCTGAGCTTATTATTGGCCCTTTAGGTAATGAGGAGAGCGATGACGATATTGAGGTTATTTTCGACGAGGAGGAATTTCTAAAGCAAAGTAAGACTTCTTCCCTTCCTCCTTCGTCTATTGCTATCACACCCGAGGAGCCCGTTGGCTCTCTCATCATGGAGGATGAGCATATTGACGTTATCTCGGCAACTGAATCAGACAAATTCCTAAAGTCTCGTGTCGAGGAACTTGTCGTCATCCCAAGTGAGCCCGCAGGTATTCCGGAAAATCTGTGTGATGTGCCGACTTTTGCGGAGCTTAAGGACGAGGTCGATTTGACAGTCATTGATCACATAATCACAAATCCACAAGCGCTAATTGATTTTCCCAACAAGAGTTCAACATGTGGTGAGTATGATGATTTTGTCTTCGAGCCCGAGATTGCGGATATTATCGACCGAGAGCTAGCTCTTTTGCCTCCGCTTCCACCTACAAGCGAGGTCGACTTTTCCAACATCGATGCCGAACTCGATGAGTTGGAACGTCTTATTTTTCATAATAATGACGAACCAACTCACATGCCCAAATATCCTATTCTCGAGGAGTTACCTAATCAACACTCCTCTTATGAGAATTATGTTTACCACATTCGTGAGGATTTAACTTATCAACAATCCCCACAAATGAATGATGGTTTCGTACTTGATCGTGGTCTTCTCAAACGAGTTTCTACACTCCTTCTCTACGATCATCAGGATAAATGCTTTGACCCGGGAGGTGACATGGACCATTCTATGATTGATACTTCTACGGCTTTGCCAATTGGTCTGCCTCCATTGTCTTTGGAGGATGACAATGTGATTCCCTTACCCACCCCACCTCCCGTCAATCTGGACTTCACTTGCTTTTCTGGTATTAAGAGGACCTTTTTACCATTCAAGACTTATCCTCCTGCCTCTCCTTTATTGATGTCCTCCGGGAACGAGGACAAGGTCTTTGATCCTGGTATTACATACGAGGCTTCCCCATGGACCATTTAATTCGAGGACGAGTCAGGCTCGTGACTCGGTTAATATAAACAAGCGCTTTTTGGGAGGCAATCCAATTATCTATCTATCTTTCCTGTTTTCACCATAAGTGTAGGGGGAGCCCCGTTGGTGTTTCTTGTTCTCTTTCTTATCATGTGCAGGGATTAGAGCTTCAAAGACACACTCTTGATGACTTTTTACGAACCGTGATTCCGTGTTCCCTTCTTCCCGGTTCTATCCTAAACTCTTTTCGATTCACTATTTTATATTTCTCAATATTAAAATAGGAATCTCTTTAGTTGTCTCTTCCTTAGCAAGATTTAAACAAAGTGCACAATGTCCTAAGTGTAGGGGAGTTTACTCCCACATGCTTAAACATTGAGGACAATGTTTATATTAAGTGTAGGGGGACTTCTATCGAAGTTAAGTGGCCTTTTCCTTGTATTTGTCCTCATTTTAACCGGAAAATCGATTTTTCGACATTTTTCAAAATTTTTAATCTATTTTGGCCTAGTTGTAGTTCCCTTTCTTTTTGCTATTTTTCGCTTATTTTAATAAAATGGTTTTAACAAGTTTAGTTATCTTAGATATATTAGGCCCGTTGTGAATTTTTTGACTAAACCCGAGTTTACTTATCCAAGTTCACTCTAGCTAGTATCCTTAACCGTGTAGACCTTAATTGGTTTATTGGGCTAAGCATCCACGAGTCTCATTCCTTGAGATTTTAAATTGTGGAGAACGAGAAATGATAGAGTTGGTTACAAGTTTGGTATTCTTTCATTAACTTATGTGAGTTAATTATGATCTTTTTCTCCCCTCGCTTGTAAATAAATAAATGCAATAAGTAAGGTCGTACGATTTGAAAAGTTACTTAGCTTCTAGCCCAAGATCGTTTAAAAGTTGCTCGGTAATGATAAGAGTTCATAGCCAAGGCATAACTTATGAAGCGGGGCGCGAAGATTGGCGTATCCGAAAAGGCCCTAACAAGGCATGAGGATTACATTTTATTACTGAAGATCCAAAGTGATGTGAAAAGCATTATTCCCAAAATCAATATGAAGGATCAAGACTCACGACGAAAAGCAATCAACTCCCATAAAGATCATGGAGAAGTCTATCCGAAAAGACCCTAACAAGGTATGAGGATAAATAGATCCAAGTCCGAAAAGGAGGCGGATCGTTGTATCTCAAAATCCCAATTAGAGATTGAAGAAATAATCATGAAGTCGTGGTCAACAAAGCTGGAGTACCCCTCAAAAGTCTCCAAGTGAAGAAACTCTATAACGAAGAGAAGACCATTATCTCAAAAACGTCTCTCGAAGATATGAAGTATGAAGTACATGCCAAATATCGGCCCGAGAAAGGTCTCAAATCGTGAACCAAGTTATGCCAAGATATGAACTTTTTGATATCCCGAGAAGCAGTTTTAAGAGATTTTGTCCTTTAGCTAACTATTGATCAAATCGTCCTACTTTGCTTTCAGCCTAAATAAATTATCGAAATAAGTCAACAATGCATCCTCGTGATCATTCAAGACATCAATAAAATATAAGAGATACTCGTAGGAATAAGGGAGTTTAAGTGATTAATTGAACCACATGAGTAAATGTTTGTTATGCTAACTTGTACTAACAATGATCTTATTTTTAAGCTTGGCATGGGGAACGTGAAACTTGAGGGTGATGAACATTCATGACACACAAGCCCTAATGTAAGTCTTAGATTTCTTTACAAGTTTCTTCCTTGTTGCATCTTCTTATTTTCTATCTTTTTTATTTTTCCTTAGTTGTTTAATAAAGGCCAAGGTAGGTTGATTATGATGGAAAATGTAAAACGTGCTTTGTAACTAATGAATTGCATGAGGACATTGCAATGGTTAAGTGTAGGGGATTTGATAGGTGTGAAAACACCCATCCTTTTTACCACTTAATTACAATAATAACCGAGCCAAAACGTGTATTTTATGTCATTTATGTCGGAATTATGCGTGGTTTGTGTTTTTGTTGTGATTTAGGACGAAAAAGTGAAAAGTGGAGAAAACACGGCATTCAAGGGCTTTTATCGAAGAAAAAGACGAAAGATGAAGTCGAAAGATCAAGAGTGGAAAAAGAACGGAAGTCCAAGACCAATTCTGAAGATTTATCGAAGAAAAAGTCAAAGGATGGAAGTTTACTAAAAAGCCGAAGAACTCGAGTCTTATTTATAAAGAAAAATCAAGACGAGTTAAAGAAATCCCAAGACAAAGTCCAAGATTAACAAAAGATAAAGAATAAAAGGACTTAAGTGTGCAATTAAGGCAAAGAGGAAAGAGGGAGGAAGCTTCCTAAGCTCCTCCCTAATCACCCCTATAAATAGATTAGGCCTAGTTCATTTTCATGTTGTTGGTGGCTTGACAAACCACTCTTCCACCATTTTCATTTCTTGTTATTTTTATTTCTTGCACTTTAATTTCTTGTTATGCACTTTTAATTCCTTCAATTCAAGTAAGTCTATTAAATTTGGAATCTTTTCTTTTAATCAAGTTCTTATTTTTAATCATCTTCTTCTACCTTTCTTATTTTGCTTATCTTTGATTCAAGTTTTTACATGGATGAAGCTTTGAGCTTGACATGCTTATTGGCTTAATTTGTGTTTAGCTTATTTATTTTCCTTAAAAGTTTTCTTAAAAAGTTCATCTTTTTAAAAGTTTGATTTGAAAGTTTGCTTATTTTTAAGTTTGATAAGTTGTTATTCATGCTTATTAAGTCAATTTCGATTTAGATTCGTGCAAGTTTTAGTTTGAGCTTATTAACCATAGCTTATTGCTTTTGCTTAATTTTCGGATCAAAAAGTTAGATCGGAAAGGGTAAACCCCTTTCCAATCACGTATTCCAATCACCTTGATTGGAAAAGGGTTTTACATTCCAATCAGCATTCCAATCAACATTCCAATCAACATTCCAATCAACATTCCAATCAACATTCCATCAACATTCCAATCAGCATTCCAATCAACATTCCAATCAGCATTCCAATCAACATTCCAATCAGCATTCCAATCAGCATTCCAATCAGCATTCCAATCAACATTCCAATCAGCATTCCAATCAGCATTCCAATCAACATTCCAATCAGCATTCCAATCAGCATTCCAATCAACATTCCAATCAGCATTCCAATCAACATTCCAATCAGCATTCCAATCAACATTCCAATCAGCATTCCAATCAACATTCCAATCAGCATTCCAATCAACATTCCAATCAGCATTCCAATCAGCATTCCAATCAACATTCCAATCAACATTCCAATCAGCATTCCAATCAACATTCCAATCAGCATTCTAATCAACATTCCAATCAGCATTCCAATCAACATTCCAATCAGCATTCCAATTAACATTCCGATCATGTCCCTGTTTGCACATTCCGACCAGCTTTCGTCTTGCACATTTATTTAATTGTCAATTTACTTTTCGCTAAGTTTTAATTTTACGTCATTTCAGTTCTCGTCATTTACTTTTAAAGTTTTAAATATTGCATCGTTTTACGTTTCAACTAGTTTTTGTTTCAATTACTCGTCCTTTATTTTAAAGTCTTGCACATTTATTTTTACCAAAACCAAAAATATTTGCTTCACCAAGAACAACTAATCTCGCACATTTAACCGGAAATCAATTCGAGAAGATACCGAGAAAACGAACTTTCAACTAGCAAAATCTCTTACATTAACCGGGTTATAGTCTGACATGTGACTATAAGCCATTATGAGAGGAAAATAGAAAAGACATGTTTTGAAAACATTTGAACTCTCATTCGAACTTTATGTACGTACCCGTGTTGTTATTGAACAACATTTCTAAGTACGTCCATATTATCGATGCCGAGAGACATGTCGGAGAAGAATATTTTTGGTATTTTTGAAAGATTTTCTCATTTTTTATTTTGTTTTTATAGGTTTTATATTTTTGTATTTTGATTTTCTGATAAATATATACAAGATTACTGCGAATGTGCAAGACGTTCAAGTTCATCAGGAGTGAAACTACGCATACCAAGTCGACGAACCAAGAATTCAAATCTGTATTGAGAAAGAGCTTTGGTGAAGATGTCGGCTAGTTAGTAGTCCGTCTTGACAAAGAACAGTTCGATCGTTCCTTTTTCCACATGCTCCTTTATGAAATGGAATCGGACAGCTATGTGCTTGGTCTTGGAGTGTTCGACCGGGTTGCAGGATATGGCTATGGCTGATTGTGAATCACAATAAATAGGGACTTTGTTAAAGTAAAATCCATAATTCGTGAGTTGTGTTCTCATCCAAAGGACTTGAGCACTACACAAGGATACAGACACATATTCTGCTTCCGCGGTGGACAACTTCGTACAGTCTTGTTTCCTTGATGACCAGCTCACTAGCTTCTCGCCTAAGAATTGTGCCCCACCGGAAGTGCTCTTGAATGTATCATGACACCCTGCATGGCCGGCATCTGAAAAAACAGTGAGATTAAAACCAAAATCCTTCGTATACCAGAGATCCATGTTAATGGTTCCCCGGAGATAACGAAAGATCCTTTTAACCTCCTTGAGGTGCTTCTCGGTTGGCTTAGCATGGTACCGAGCAGATAAACAAGTAGCATGCACAATGTCCGGTCTGCTTGAGGCTAAGTACATAAGGGACCCGATCATACTTCGGTATTTTGTAGCATCTACAAATGTCCCTTTCTTATCCAAATCAAGCTTGTGTTTAGTGTCCATTGGAGTACCAATAGGATCACAGTTATCCATACCAAATTTCGTTAGAATTTCAAGCACATACTTGGACTGATTTACGAAAATACCACGGGGGGATTGGTGAACTTGGAGACCAAGAAAGAACGTCATTTCCCCCATCATGGACATTTCGAAGCGAATTTTCATAAGCTCGGCAAATAATATGGAATATTTTGGGTTAGTAGAACCAAATATAATATCATCTACATAGACCTGAGCCACCAAGATGTCGTTGCTGTAGTGCTTGATAAACAACGTTGGATCAATGGTTCCTTTGCTGAAGTGATTTTGGAGAAGAAATGATGATAATTCATCGTACCATGCCCTCGGTGCTTGTTTCAAACCATAAATTGACTTTTTCAACTTGTAGACATGGCTTGGATGTTCGGTGTTGATGAAACCTTCAGGTTGACATACATACACATCTTCTTTTAATGGCCCATGCAAGAAAGCCGTCTTCACGTCCATTTGATACACTATGAATGATTTGTGTGCAGCGTATGCCAAGAAAATCCTAATAGCTTCCATCCGAGCAACCGGGGCAAAGGATTCTGCGAAGTCAATTCCCTCCTTCTGTTTATAACCTCTCACAACTAACCGAGTCTTGTTCCTAATGACCGTTTGCTCCTCATCCATCTTGTTTTTGAATAACCATTTCAGAGTAAGGGGGTCGATATTGTCCGGTCGAGGTACTAACTCCCATAAATCAAGTCGGATGAACTGATTGAGTTCTTCTTGCATAGACTCAATCCATGATGTATCGGTCATTGCTTCTTTCACACTTGTTGGTTCCATTGTGCTGACTGATAGTGCATAGATACACATATCACCGTCGATGCGCAGCTGATTTCGTGTGGAGACTGGTCGTGTGAGATTGCCAATCACTTGAGCCAAAGGATGATTCTTAGTCCATTTGTGTTCATGTGGAAGTGTATGAGAAACTTGATGCGAGCTCGACGGATCCACATATGGTGTTGAAGGGTGCGTAGTACTTGTGGAGGCCGCAAATGGATTAACAAACTCATGTTCGTTGAGCATCGCATTGTGTGCATTTTCAGAAACTATTTCATTCTGAAGATGAACATGATTAGGAATTTGCTGAGAATGTTGTTGAGTTGCGTCAGCAGTCGGAGAAGTGGTTGGAATATTTGGAGGAAATATGGTTGAGGTTGACGTAGATGATGTAGAAGTAGATGTCGTTGGTGTAGATGCAATCGGAGGTTGTTGAACTTTCGTAGCAGGTGCAGCCGGGGCATTATGAGGAACACCAAATGACGATGGACCCTCCATATATTCATCATAGATTGGCCCAAATAAAACTTCCAAGTCACGTTCCGAAGGTTGTAACGATGAGATTGCTGACGGTGCAAATTGAAGCGCGAGTCCTGAACTTACCTGTCCAGAAGTCTGACCTTAAAGCTCGGGATGTGAACTTCTATGCTGAGAGGCCATACCCGAGATTTCATCAAAGGTAACGTTCATAGTCTCCATTACCTTTCTTGTCCTTCGATTATAAACCCTGTAAGCACAAGCAGTTGAAGAATAACCAATGAAAAAGCCAATATCACCTTTAGGTTCAAGTTTACCGATATCTTCACGATCATTCTTGGGATACATAATGCACCGAAGACATGTAAAAATGAGATATCTGGTTTTCTTCCATTAATGATCTCATAAGGTGTTTTGTTGAAACGGGTGTGAATTATGGAGCGGTTTTGAGTATAACATGCAGTTGCTATAGCGTCAGCCCAAAGAAATAACGGTGCACTGGAGGATAGAAGCATCGTTCGAGCAGCTTCAACTAACGTATGATTCCTCCGTTCCACAACTCCATTTTGCTTTGGAGTTCGTACAACCGAAGTTTGATGAGAAATCCCAACTTCGTCAAAATAAGCTTTCAATTTCTGATTGGTGAATTCTGTGTCGTTATCCGTTCTCACAATAATGACAGGGGCTTGCAGTAGTACTGATGTTTTCTTCAGGAAATTAATAATTACATCAGGGGCTTCATCTTTCGAAGCAAGAAAATGAACCCATGTGTAGCGAGAATAGTCATCCATAATGACAAGGACATATCGCTTTCCATTAATGCTTTTGATTCTCATTAAGCCACACAAATCCATATGTAGGAGATGTAACCTATTCGTTGAGTTGGGAACAGGTTTGGGTATGTGAGGCTTCTTCTTACTTTTACCTTGCTCACATGAAGGACAAAGATGGTATTTTGTATATTTGAACTTTGGAAGATCGGTAACGAGATCATCTTTCGCGAGTTGGGTGATGGCATCGAAATTGAGATGAGATAACCTTTGATGCCATAACCATGACTTTGTTGATGTGGCTTGGGCCATGAGACAAATTGGAGAAGCATCAGTTGAAAAAGATCAATGGTGTAAAAGTTGGTGGTACAATTTCCTTTCAATAAATCAATTCCTTCAAGATCTCTTACAAAACATGTATGACTTCTAAAGCGACCTCGAAGTCTGAATCACAAAATTACCCAACCGAGAACAAATTATGTCCCAAGCCATCAACAAAAGAGACTCTGGTGATGATTATATTTCCCCAATGAAGATCACCATAGCCTAGAATTGCCGCAACATGATCATTTCCAAATCGAACAGTTCCCATGAAACGTCATACAAAGTTTTTGAGAAGGCTTAGATTCCCAGTCATATGTTTGGAACAGCCCGAGTCCACGCACCAGAGACAAATTTCAACAGCCTGCCAATGATAAGAGAAGAAAATATTTTGGCAACCGATGAAATAGGTTCCTGTAGGGTTAGATGATAATTAAGCCATATCACATACCGACGTTTCACTGTCAGTATGAGATCTACTAGTGTCGATAATTTTGCCACTACAGTCAAAATTTCTACCAGTAGGCAACCATTTAGAGGTGAATCTAGGGCTACTAGGCTTAGCAAGACTTTTTGTGGACCCTACATGTGTACTTTTTGGAACATACACCTTAGCCTTAGGAGTGCGTTGTTGTTCACTGACTGACAGCTTGTCAATTCGAGTGTAACCACCATAATTCAAACCATTCATAGTCAAACCACAAGCATCATGACTAAAAGTAAAGAAACATTTATTACATTTAGCACAAATAACTTCAGATTTTTCATTCCGAATAGCAAGCTTAAAGTCATTACATTCAGATGAATTAGGTTTCTGATTATGATTAAAAAGCGGTAAATTCCTAGGGTGTTCTTCTACTTCCACATTATTGATCTTGGGGCGACTACTTCTAGAGGCAAAAGGGACCCTATCATTCCTTGTATTGCTTGTAGGCTGTGGCCTTCTGCTCTTAGTGTAGTTGTTTATTCCTGTAGAAGAAGACACACGTCTATTAGAATTAGCACTTTTTAAATCAATAACTTGTGGTTGAGTTATAGTGATCGGTTTTGTCCTAACGCTTTCTTTACGTTGTTTGCTAGGCACAGAGGGAGAACTAACACGAAACATTTCTGGGGCAATCGCAGCAGTTTTTGTTCCAGCAACCTTGGGAAAAGGTGTCACAGCAATACGAGTGGGTCCCAAGGTTACTGGTTTCTGGATCATCGTATCCACAATCGAGCTAGGTTCAGAAGTCTTATCTTTTAACAAGGCCTTTAACTTACAGTTCTCACAGATTTTATCAATAAGTTTCTGATAGACAGACTTACTTTGTTCAACAGCCCGCTTATATGAAACAACAACAGATTCTAAATCTGCAATCTTAGCCTTAAGCTTCTGAACATTACCATCACTAGCACTCTCTAACCCTGAAGAGGCCAAATTCGTTTTCGAAACCCCTCCTAACTGAGCCTGCAACCGTGCGATTGTTTGTTGCATTTCATTGTAAGCTTTTTCATACGAAATCTTGTCATATTTTCATTCATCACATTTTTTGACAAATTTATTCCAAAGATCGGTGAATTCTTTATCCTTTTTAATGACATAAGATTCCATTTTCTCTTTCATAAGATCAAGCTCAGTTTGAAGGTTTTCATTATGCGACATAGAGGTACCTAACTCAACAGGGCTACTATCAATTCAATCGCGAGCTTTATAGAGGCGTTCAAGATTGTTTTCCAAAACTTTAATTTTATCAAGAGATTCATCAGCTTCCTTCGTCAAAGATTTAAAGTCTTCAACAAAGTTGGATAATTCTTTTAGAAAAGCGTTCTCCAAATTGCCTAACCGAGCATCAACTTCATTAATAATCGGATTAATATCGTTTTGAAGAATTTTCTGAACCTCAATCTGAACAGGTGATGTAAAATTTCCTCCAATGATTTTGGAATTAACAACACGTTTAAGAATGACAAAGTTATCTTTAAGCTAGTTTAGAAATCGGCGTGTGATACTCGGTTTAGGAGGGTCATTAGTCAATTCCTCACTTGGGAGCAAAAGCATTTCAGTACTCATTTTAGACCGAACAAAACCAGTTGGAGGATTAATTTTCGGGTAATAAACGGGTGTCACTTCTTTATCAAGCTTTTTCATTCTTAAGCGAGTCTCTACTGCAAGATCAGTCGTTTCCTCAGAATCATGCACACTAGGAGGATCATGCTCATCAGACAAGAGCACACTACCATTATATAAAGTTTCATTAGTGGTCTGAACTTGCTTAAGATATCCTGGATTTGGAGGAAGAGGACAACCTAAAGCCAATTTGTATCTAGTGTAATTTATCTCATTCACTTTCGGTGCGAGCATATTTATCGTCTGCATAGTTTGGCCACGTGTTACTAAAAAGTTGTCTAATTCTCTAATCCTATCCTGCGCTTTGCTAAAATCCTCAAGAAGCCCATCTTTTCGAACTTTGAAATCATGTTTCAGCTTTTTTCGTTCTTCTTTTAAATCCAAAATAATAGATTTTTCAGTTGAAAGCTGTTTATTAAGAGAAGTGATTTCATCATTCAATTCGCTTATCTTTTTAGCACTACTTAAGTGTAAGGCATTTAATTTCTTAGTTGTGCATTTTTCTTGATAAACCGATGTAGCATGAGCTTGTTCAAGTTCCTTGATTTTAGCATGATGAATCTCAAAACTTTTCTCCCATTCCTTATATCCCGCAAGCTCAGTGGTCAATTTGGCATTAGTTTCTCTAAACTTATTATTAACCACCGTATCATGATCTACATCCTTAGCAAGCTTATCAAATAGAGATTTATAATACGCATGTGTCTCATCAGGAAGGGTTGTAGGCTGGGCAACTTGATCCACACTAAGGTCCACACTGGGCTCATTCAAAATAATATTACTATTATTCATTTGGTCCCCGTGTGTCTCAATGTAGGGATCAAGCATCTCAGCATACTCTTCCTCCTGATTAGACATACTATATATATCATTATCATCAAAACTTGGGTGTACCTCAGAGGGGCCGTCTAAATCATAGACGGGAGCTCTGTCATCATGCATTCCTGATGTTGATGCTTGATGTAAGTTTGCCATCAAGATGTAGTTGGCATTTACCTCTTCTTCCTCGTCATATTCTGCAGCAGAAGCCATCAGGTCAAATTCCTCAGCTTGAAGTGGAATCCCTGCCTCTTCTTTTTGTGCTATGAGAAGCTGAGTCTGAAGATAAGCAGCATCCCTCTTCTTTTTGGCTGTGCAATCTCTAGCATAATGACCAAATCCCCTGCAGTTGTAGCACTGAATCTGACGATTGTTGTTTCCATTTCCCGTACCAGTATTTTCAGCCCTTGCAGCTACAATGTTTCCCATCTGATTACTAACCGCTGGCACAACTATTAACCCATTCTGATTACCCACATTTGGAACATTCGGATTCTGACCACGGATTTGTCCATACTGATTTGCTGCATTCCCAACATTCTAACCATATTGTAACCCCGTGTTTTCAGCAGCTACCAATTGGCAATCTTGATTCGCTTTCATGAAAGGTTGAGCAATCTGCCTATTTCTAGTGTTCGAGGAGATTCTCTGATTGTTGTTGGTAGGGTTAATGGTAAATTTGAATGCCTTTGCGAGAAGTGCAAGACCAGTATTAATCGCATGAGTAGGATCGGTGATGTCATCAAAACAGGCAATGGGTTGTTGTAAGTAGTTTACAGCAGCAGGAGGTTGATATCCATAAGAGGTGAGTTGTTGTTGTTGTTGTTGTGGCAGGAAGTTACTTGATGAGGGTTGATGGTACGGTACCATGGGATATGACATAGATGATGGAGAGTTTGCCATAAAAGCCAATGGATCTTGTGTCTTGGCACGTCTTTCTGCCCTAACTTCATTAGCTTCATCTTGATTCATTTTCAAATAGTCATATACTTGAGTGTAGTCCACGACATGAAGATCCTTGGTTTGATTGACAAGAGTGACATATCGTGACCATTCAGAAGGAAGATTATCAAGAAATTTGATGTTGGCAGCAATTTGTGCAGGTTCATGTTTGTTTCTTCTAAGATGATTCATGAGGGTTGAAAACCGATGATAATAAGGTTCAATTTTTTCCCCTTCAGTAGACGTAAATTTCTCCCATTCACGAAGCAACTTAGTTTCCTTTTCTTGTAAACCGATTTCACTGCCCTTCATCATTTTCTGAATCCTAAGCCACATCTCGTGTGCGGTTTCACAACTATCGACAGCAGCATAAACATCTTCAGGAAGTCCCATAAGAATGACTTTAATTGCTTGATCATCAGCGTCGAGTTGTTTGGATT
The DNA here is from genome assembly GCA_025667525.1 of Glebionis coronaria. Taxonomy (NCBI): domain Eukaryota; kingdom Viridiplantae; phylum Streptophyta; class Magnoliopsida; order Asterales; family Asteraceae; genus Glebionis; species Glebionis coronaria. The sequence continues at coordinate 498,869,676 of CM046879.1, read as the reverse complement.
CAGCTTTAGTTAATTCTTCATCCGTTTGCTCATGACTAGAGTCAGCCACTGGGTTAGCATTCGTAGGGTCCCCAGGCACAATAATTGTTCTTCTAACATACGGACCCTTTTGAATCGAGTTGACAATCAACTTTCCCAAAGGTTTACATTTTGCATAACGAAGGAGACGACTAGCCCATGTAGTGTAGTTCTCCTTGGTAAGCATGGGTGGACGATTCTCAGTACCAGCAACATAAATATCTTGTTGAGACGTCATCGTAGAAGTCGTGTGAAAAACAGGATCTCAATTCGTAGAAAGCGTGTGATGTTGTTGAAATTCCGAAACTTCCTATTTTTTTCTCAGTCCGACAATAAATTCCTCAGTCCGACAAAATGGTAAGCTGAAAAAATTGAGTATCGCCAAATTTTGAAATTGAGTTCGAGATAGCCAAAAACTAGTAGGGAAAAAAATTGATTTTACTAGACCTAAAAATTGTAACTCTTTTTTTATTATTATTTTATTTTATTTTAATCTTCGTGTAAACTATGCTCCGAGACGAGTCTAGATGGTGGCTAAGTCTAAAAAATACTCGAACAAGATTTAACAAAACAGATCGTAGTCCCTGATCGTACTCAAGTGATCGTACTCAAGTGATCGCACTCTGTTATCGTATCCTATGATCGTACTCAAGTGATCGTACTCCTATCGTACTCACTGATCGTACTCCTATCGTAACCACTGATCGTACTCACCTATCGTACTCCCCCGATCGTACTCCCTATCGTATCCTAGATCGGACTCCCTGATCGTACTCAGCTATCGTACCCTATCGATCATACTCCCTATCGTATCCAACGGTCGTACTCCCTATCGTACTCAACGATCGTACTCCCCTATCGTGGCCACTGATCGTACTCTGGTATCGTACTCAACGATCGTACTCCTTGATCGTATTGATGATCGTAAGTAGTGATCGCAGTCTAGATCGTACATGTGATCATAGTGGTGATCGTGGTCACTGATCGTAACCTTGATCGTACTTGTGATCGCAGTTATGATCGTAGTATGCGATCGTGACTATGGATCACAAGTAGAAACCCCCAGGGTTTATGAAATCACAACAATCAGATCGAACTAAGGAAACAAAGTTACCACCTTTCTCAGATAGAACAAGAACACAACAAGTTCGTGATTCGAAGCCTAAAAATGGATCAAACACCCAAAATTTTTGAGTTTTTAACCAAAGCCATGAACTCAAATCACTACTACAACTACTTAGGAGAAATATGAATCACGAAACACAAGAAAGACGCGGACAACACCCAATAGCAATCCACGAATCCCTTGGCAAATGATACCACTTGTAGGAATGATACACACGACTTATAAGAACAAGAAATAGAGATGATGAAGAACAAGATTAAACCAAAAAAGAAAGATTAGATTAAGAAGAATAAAAGAGAAAAACAAAGAGTTGTGATTTCCTAGTGAGAGAAAGTTATGAGGTTTCTCTCTCTACTAACAATCAAAAGGAAAACACACACCACAAATGAGGTGCCTTGGGCCTTTTATACTATACGTCTAATGTATGGAAGGCCTTCCTCATTTGTGAGTTCGGGACTAATTCCCGTTACATACATAACATTATGCTAGAACTCTAAACACCGTTAAGTAGCATTTTTCACGAGCTTCGTAACGGTATATTATATGACCATCACTTTAAATACTTCTAACAATTTACTAAAAATCAAATGGGCTTGTCCCTTGTCTCTCTTGGTGTCGCGGCTTGCAGGGCCCACAAGGGAAAACCCGAAATTTTCCCGTGTTTTAATTTACGTGTTCATACGTTCGTGGTTTCGTGTTATAATTGTTCGTGTTATATTTAAATACTTGTATGTAACGATATTAATCGTATAATATTAATTAAGTACGTAATTACGTGTTCGTGATTTTTACATTCATGATTTCATGTGCGTGATTATAATTATTATTGTTAATAATTATCGTGTACTATCACGTACTTAATACTTATCGTGTAATAATACGTACACAACTTCTGAAATTACTAATCATGACACGTGTTCATGCTATAAAAGGAAAGTCTTAATATGTACATACGTTTACTAAGTGTACTGTTCATGGTAAAAGCATGCGGGTTTTACAGAAATCCTGAAATCTACACCCTCCATGCGCACGCGCGTTGGTGTTGGAGTAAAGCCAACCAAAGAGATTTCTAAGGTAGAAGTCATGATTTCTGTATAAACATTTTTCACTTCATGTTTTCTGCGATGTAGGACCAATTTTTCCTAAATTTTGTTTTTCATGTGCCTCACTTTGATCGCTTTGAGGCACGATGTGTCACTCATATTAACTTTATTTTGGATATCTTTTAGCTCGTTGTGAAGCTCTCTTCAAGAAAAACTTAAAACTACTAATTAGTACGAATATATATATATATATATATATATAACATATACATATATTAAATTATTTCCAAACTATGCAAAGCAAATACCATTTTTTCAACAAAACATAATTAAAAAACACACAATCACTTTAACTTAAAATATAATAATAATAAAATCAAAAATTGAAGTTTGCCTGGCCGACAATAATGACGCGAGCAATTTTGGCGTCAAGATTGGATCAATGCGCCTTAACCATGCTGACACCATCGACCATCAGCTGAGCAACGACGCGACCACTTCTGATGAGACCATAATTATACATGGTCTCATTGCTTAAATCAGGCTTAAAATATGCAAAAATATCATAAAAACAGTGCAAAATCCTTTATATTTGTTCATTGTGTGTTTGTGTTCGGATATCGTGAATTAATCAAAAGATCACAAGAATCAAGAAAAAATGAACACGGGAAAGGAAGCTGCACAAAGAACCGGACCCGAACGTTGATTTTCCAAGAAAGTCCTTGAAGTTTTAATACAATATTGGTCCCTCTACTTTGTCACTTTAGACCCTTGTAAATCTCAAACATACAATTTTGGTCCTTAAAGTTTCAAGATTTGTCAAAAATAGCCCTTGAAGATCAAAAGAATTGCACAAATAGTCCTTATACAAGTTATATTTGAAAGAAGGACTGAAATTACAAATTTGCCAAAATTAATTACAAAGGAGAATGCCCTAATAATCTATTACAAAGTTTGGGAAGGAATTGACAATTTCTATAAAGATGTTGGGTTAAAACTTGCCAAAATGAAACCAATATACCTCTTTTACCTGACCAACCCAATAACTTACCCAAACCCTGTCCATTAATAAACCCAATACCCGAGGCAACAACCCTTTAACCCTAACCAGTTATAATAATTAATCTGTTTTTAAACAGATAAATTTATTATAAACTTGAGCGCCAAACACTCTATTACCCCCAAATACGAATCAAACAACACCCTTTTTTAATCATAAACCCTAATTACCCAAATCCTTAAATCCAATGAAATAAACCATAATTCTTTCCATATTCCTAATTTATCATCCCTTAAACCTAACCGAACACCTAATTACCATCACAGCTCAATCATGTGAGCTGTAGGACCCTCCCCTGACCCTTGTTCCACCATATTTAGCAAGATATCAAAAGAGGCAGAAATATCAATGGCCAAGGGAGTTTCTTTCTTCCTCACAACAAGATTGAAGGCTTGAATCATTTCTAACAGCTGACAATCACATGATCAAGACCAGAGATCACATGGATAAAAAATTTACCAAGACCAAGTTTTTAAAATTTAAACTTTGAGGGGAATTATTGGAATTCATTAAGATAGGGTTTACATTGTAATCTATATTTCTAGAACAATCTTTAGGGTACTATAAAAAGGAGCTCTTAACCTGTGAGTAGCCCTTGTTTTAGTTTTCTTGTATCAATTTTGGTTAATGAATATTTAAAGTATTTTCTTAAAATTCTTGCAAGTAACTGAGTTCCAACTTTGATTTATCTTGTCATTTAAATTTTATGTTCCTTTAAATATTTTTCAAGTAGTTTAGCCCACCAAATTTCTTTTCTAAATTCTTTTTGAGTTAAGAGATTGGGACCAAAGTTTATATGTTGATCATATCTCTTTGAACTTGACAAATTCAAAGAGTAGTGAGGCTTATAAACTTTGTTTATTTCTTGTTTGTGACTTTTATTTCACTTTGCAAAAAGTTCATTTCCAAGTTTATTGAAAAATCTGTTTATTTTATTATTTGCATCTCACTATTTCATAAGCTAGACCACAAGTTGTTGACATCAGCTTGTGGCTTGAGCTTTTGGAGCTTGTATTTGTTTGTTTTGGTGTTGTGTGTTCAAACAAGTCTAACACAAGAGGGACTGTTGTAGTTCACTCTTCGGATTTTTGTAGTCCAAAGAGCCCCAAAAGCTCATAACAGTTTCTTCCATAAGCCCATCTACAAGGAAAGCTTGTGCATCAAAGCACATCAGCTCAAATCCAAAGGGATGTGGATGTACACCCCTTAGGTTAGGCTTTGAAAACTTTGAGTACTTAACCTTTTTGCTTGAGATGTATTTTATGAAATTTGTTTGAAATGAATGTTTTAAGCTTAGTAATTAGATGTTTATTCATCATTTTAATGTGTTTATGTGACTTGCAAACTTGCTTCATCATTTAGATAAAATTTCCTTTGTAAAAGTTTGAAAACATCCTGTAAGGGGTGTTTGGATAATCTGGTTTAGGATTTATAGTGACAACAGATCTCACCTAATTAGGCCTGCACACTTTGGTCTTGTGTAGTATAGTTGGTTTAAAGTGCTTGTTCAATCAGTTTAGTTGTGTAGTCTCATTTTGCAAATTTGTTCAAAAACAGTCCAAATAGATCAGAGTTGATTACTTGCTGGTTACTTTGTTTTGAAGCTTGCAATCTAGTAGTATGTTACTGTTAGGTTAGTTCTATAAATGCATATCTTTGTTTTGGAGTTTGGTTAGCTTTTTGTTAAGTTTGATTAGCTCAAAATCCGTTTTTGTGCATACTATTTCAACAACTATCACTTTCCTTTGTTTGATTTACTTTTTTTAGTATTGTCTGATATCAGACATCAAAGCTTTGCTTGCTTGTCCGATATCGGATATTAGGTATATAGTTGTTGTGCTTATAAGCTTAACTGTGTGCTTTTTGGTGGCTAATTGGCTTATTCCTTGCTTGTTTAGCTTAGTTCTCACCTCCCCAATAAGCCACAACTTATTGGGGTTGTATTTCTCTAAGAAAAAACAAAAAAAAAGTCAAAAAGCACTTGGCGTGGCTCAACCTTCTGACCTCTCGTTGGAGGGTTCAACGGGTTACCAGTGTACCAAGCTTCCTCTTGGTAAACTCTTTGCAATTTCATTTCTTTAACACCTTTTTCATTTGTACCAGTTTATATAAGTCGTAGCTTATTAGGAGCTTATTGGCTTATTTAGTTTAGTTTTGCATGTTTTCTTATTTTTCCCCTAAAATAATATACTTTTAGGATTTTAGCAAAGTAGTTTTACATTTTTCCCATTTATCATTTATTTTTAAATCATTTTTTTGTTTTTATAAATTAATTAAAAAATAGTTAAAATTGTTTTTAATTTTTGAAAAAAAATACTTTTTAGGATTAAATAAATATATTTGAGGTTTACAAGTAATAAAATATTTGTTTGGGCTTGTTCTTAATTATTTTAAATTTTAGGTCTTTTATTAATTTTAAAAATTTAATAATAATTAAATAAAAAAATTTCAAAAAGTTTTGTTAATTTTCAACCTTAATTATATTATTTAATATTTATTTGCAGTTTTTAATAAATTTTTAGATCACTTTTATTTTTCGTCTCGATTCACATGAAAACGCGTTTTCGTTTTAATTTAATTTTAACGTAATCCGTCTTTATTTTTCTCTCTTTTTATCATAAAAAGCGAACTAATCCAAATAACGTTTTTAACTTGGCTCATAACACATATACATCGAGCTCGGATTCAAGCTCGAGCTCAAGCACAATAGTATGGCTCGAAACATATAATGAGCCGAGCTCGAGCTTTTGATAGCTTGGCTTGAGTCCTTATCGAGCTTTTCGAGCCTTAGTATAAATATATTTTCATATAAGTAAGCAAACGTTTATTTGAGTATTAGCCTTATTATAAAGAGTAACTATGTACAAAATCAAATAATTTATTGATAGTCGTTCTCATAGTTTACTATAAACATAGAATTTGTGGTTGTGTGTAAACGATAGTGATATATTTGTTTCGTATATATAATTTCGAGCTTTTCAAGCTAAGCTCGAGCTTTGCTCGAATCCTAATCGAGCCGAGCTCAAGTCTTAAAGGTAAAAGTTCGACGAGCTATCGAGCCGAGCTTGAGCCCACTATTTATATTTCAAGGCTCGGGCTCGACTCGACTCATTTGCACCCATGCATATACACCTATTTCGAGAACGAACTCACTTACCGAGTACTTACGTTTCCTAACGTAGTACTTAATATTTTAATATTTTTCCGTTTGTATTATTTTTTCCTAAAAGAAGTACAATTTACTTACATCAGCTTCGTTGGCGTTTAGCCTTTTAGCCATAATAAGCATGTTACTAAAAACATATTATTGTATGTAAAGAATACAAATGAAAAAGAAAAGTTCCGCAAACAAAAAAGCAAAAAAATAGAAATTTTCTTTCAACAATAAAGAGAGATATTTCCCTAATTACAACATGAAAAGGACATTACACAAAAGCATGTTCGAATCATGTGGAAAAATAGAAAAATATCAGCCAATTTCACAAGATATCTGTGTCTAGATATTTTGCACATCACCTTTTAGTATCTTAGACCTTTTTCACGAATCTTCCCTGAAATAGAATTATCAGCCGTTATGACATGCTAAAATGTAACCCTAGTGAAGCATCAATATCAAAAAAACTTTATAAATAAACTGTTCATAGGTTACAGGTTACAACCTTAAACCTTGCTCTTTTATCAGCATTGATTTTTCGAACTTCGTATCTTATCTTTCCAGAAGCCAATCTGTTTTTACGCTTCTTTCTGTATCGAAGAACGCTTGCTTCCCTTCTTATTCTCGCGTCGTTCATCACGGGCACCTCTCCTCTCTAAAACATTCAAAACTCTTATCATATAAGAGCTATACTAAATAAAATTTACATAAATACGTTACGTGAATCTTTAAACAAATTTGTAGTTTCGCTATTATAGTTTGTGTGTAATAGAATAGAATTTGACATAGAGAGCGACTGATTCCAGGCTTAGTATCTTCGGTTTCATCTTATAAGCCGACTTGCATCACTCTAATAGGATTCTTTGCTTGCATCATATCGTACAAATAAGGCTTTAGAGAGCCCTTTACACGAGTCTAGATATAACACTAAAATAAGTCACCTACTTAATGAAAAAGATATGAAGTATAATGCATAATAAATCAAAAAATGTAGCAACTAACATAGTTGATATCTGATGTCGATTGAACAAAATCATTTGCCCAACAAGGACCGCGGTCGGACCATGCATTCATAACCTCTTCGTAATTCAAGCTCAAATTTAAACACATTTTGTTCTCATAATCTTGATCTTCATTTTCTTCTCTCTTTACGTTTCCAATCGAATTGACCATACTACTCTTTTTGTTTTCTGATTCCTGATCACAAACACTTGAATCTTGATCCTCCTCAACTGAAAAGTCATCCCATTCTATCAAATGATCCCAATTTATTTCATCATATGTGCTACTCACAACACCTTCTCCTTGGTCATTCCTTTCGTCTTTAATCCCGAGTATATCCTTAAAATTCGATAGATTGTCGTCATTGCGTTCAAAAAAATCGTCAAATATGGAGTCCGGCACAATACGTTCTTCTATGTTTGGGGGTTTTAACATGGAACTTTGCCTCATTTTTTTGTGTGTGTTTGTATGGATGCTCTTAGGCTAAAAAATATGTGCATGAGGGCGTGGATGAACATTATGAGATTTGGGTTACTTGGCTTGTGGTTGGTTGGGTGACATGGCCTTATCTTGCCCTTATTGGTCAAGATATGCATCCAAGGTGGCAGTAGTGAATCTATTTTATCTTTACATGTTTTTAAAGCTTGGAACATTAAAAACTTTTCCTTAAATAAATCACATGTACAAGCCTTATAAAGAATCAAAATAGCATAGCATTAAAAACATTTCCATAAATAAGGCATTTTTAGGCAAAAAGTTGTGAGTATAACGTTAGCAGGCTCGAGTATGGATCAAAAAGCCCAACTCTCCTAAACCCGACTCACTAATTAATTAGCACGCTCCTCACATTAATTTGCATTAACACAGGGAATTCAAAATTTCAAAAGTCAAATGCTCCATTCAGTCAAGAAACTGTTAATGTATTTTTGGAAATGTTTTTATGGCATTTAAAGAGTGAAACGCGTCTCACGTTTAATGAGGACGCTCCTCCTACATTTTGAATTTGAAAACTTGAATATTAGCAGTATATAAACACCACACAACTTATACATTTGCTTCCCATTGATCCGTGAGTTTATGCTATGCAAGCACTTAGATCCAATACACACCATTCTTCTCTCATTCTGTGTTGTGCTGCTATAGAACGGAATGGATTGCACATATCATTCCTACAACAGCACATGATCTAAGTGCTACCATTGAGGTTAACCTTAATGGTTGTCACACACTAAACCTGAATAGCTAGCATGTTGATATATTTGTGCTGTCATAGAACGGAATGGATTGCACATACCATTCCTGCAACATCACATGATCTTGATGCATCCATTGAGTTTAAACTTAATGGTTGGCACAGCATAAACATACCTTCCCTGTTGATCTTTTTGTGCTGCCATAGAACGGAATGGATTGCACATACCATTCCTGCAACAGCACATGATCTTTTTGCAGCCATTGAGTTTAAACTTAATGGTTGGCACAACATAAACATATCTTTCCTGTTAATCTTTTTGTGCTGTCATAAAACTTTATGTATTCCACATAGAAATCCTGCAACTGCACATGATATCTGGCACCATTGAGTTTTAACCTTAATGGTTGGCAGATCATAAACGTGTATCTCAAAATTGGTCTTTCTGTGCTACCATACTTTAGGAATAAAAAAGTGGTCATCCCTGCAACATCACAAACTACAGGCTCACATTTGGTTGGAAACATAAATATGAAGATTTAAACATTCATGTTACCATTCTATAATCTTTAATGTAAAATCCTAAACTAAATCTTTATTTTTAAAAACAAAATAATTAAAAACAAAATATATCAACATATGTTTACCTGCTGTTATCTGGATTTGTAATTAATAAATTTAATTATAAATTAACTATATTGATGGTATGATCATATTTTGTCAAGTCAACATATACAGTTGTGGTAAGAAACAATTGAACCAGTATTTGCATTTATGTAGATAGAGTACACTACAAACAAAAAAATTAGGACATTTTTAGGATATCTTTAAAAAAAGTTTATGGATTTCTTTGCCATAAATATATTCCCAACAAGTTACAAATTAATGTATGAACATTTTTACTTATTCAACAACAAGCTTCTAAATCTTCATTTAAAATTGAAAGTTACAAACCAAAACTTGATACTCTTTAACAGTTTTTACAAAAATAAATTAGCAATCTGATGCATCAGCTTCTTTAAACACTTCGCCACCTAATATGAATGGGTTCCAATAGTGGCATACTATGTGTTAATATACTGTGCACTCAATAATTCAAACATGTGAAAACATTATATTGTTGTTATAAATCGTATTGACAATTGATAAAACAAACGCAATTTTAAAACGCAGTTCATCAATTGCGTTATGAAAACTATGTTTGAAAACGCAGTTTATTAATAATTGCGTTTTCATATCACAAATTTGAATTGCGTCATATTGTTAACCTATTGTTGAACTACATTCACAATTTTATTGACAGTACTCTTTAAAACAAAAATGTTTAATGATAGTTTTAATAAAAAAAACTCTGAAGATAATTATTAATTGTATATTTTGACTTTTTAAACACTTAAATGTGTTAACTTATTTCTGGTAAGGTTGTTTAATTATATAAAGTATTAATTGAGTTACTTATGGTATAAAATATATACTTTCCCTAATATTAATAGTTTGTTACGATTGTAAAAGATATCTTCTGGTATATCATTTTTGAATCAAACCCTAAAAAAGTCCCATGCCTATATAACCAGTATTTGTCCCATATAAAGTTTCATAACAAACTTTAAGTTGTTTTCTCAACTTCATAAAATCGTTTTAGCATAATGGCAAACTTTGTTGCCCGTTACATCAGCGACCTCTCTGGGGTCAAAGATAATGTTTTACTTAGGGTTCGTATACTCAGGCGTTGGATGCAGGATGTCTATGGTAAAAGTAACATAAAAAACATGGAACTTATATTAATGGATGAGAAGGTAATACATTATATCCATTCTTTTAATGAGGTGTTACTATGTTGTATACAATTGTTTAAATTTATGCTCACATTGTTTCATGTTATGTTACAGAATTCACGAATGCAAGCTACGGTTTACATGAGATTGGTGAATCAGTTTAAAACAAAATTGTTGGAACAAAACTGTGTGATAATCAAACGCTACACATTAGGCGAGATACAACCAAAATTCCGCATGGTAGACAGAGCTATACGATTGAGCTTTTTGTCTAACACAGAGGTTGAGCCGTGTACCGATTGGAATGGATCAGTTCATGGATTTTCATTCAAGAACTTTGAAACCATTACTCATCTACAGCAAGAGCAGCCTGGATAATTTGGTATGTAGTTATGATACTTTTTCAATAATTATATAAATATGGAGGTTTAAAAAGAGTTGTTTTAATGTATTTTAAATTGTTTTTTTCAGATATCATTGGCGACATTCGTTCCTGTGAAGATTTGGATGCATATGACAAGAATGGTAAAGCAGGGAAGCAAAAATCCTCAATGTTGGTTGATGCAAAGTGAGTTTTGAACTAATATATGCATGTAAATTTTATGAATTAATTGAATGCATAGTAGCATGCATTTTAACTTTTGTGATATAAAACAGTGGCCATGAATTGAGGGCTACTATGTGGGGAGATTATGCACATCAATTGAGTGATTTCCTGAATAAATGCTCAAACCATGGTAAGATCGTGATGGTTATTCAACTTGCTATGATGAAAATATCGGATGGTAAGTATTTACAGTCATGAATAATTATTTTTAAATAATTGTTTTTTACACTCTATATAGATTACTAATTTGTTGAGTTTGCTTGAAAATACAGGCCATATGTATGTTCAAAATAGATATAATGCAACCAAAGTTTTCCTTTTTGAATGTTCGTCGTCTGTTACTGACGAAAATTTTTCTGACGTGAAGAAATATTGTGGAAGGTAATTGTACAATTAAATATTACTTATTAAATTGTCCATGTTGATAATTCAAGTATCGATATGTTTTTCAGGTTGTTTGCTAACGATAAACACCAAGAGTCTGAAAACACGGTCACACACATCTCAACCGTCTCAAAGAATTCCACCAAGGATGTTTTTGTTACAGGATTCTTTCCTAGGAATATTACTGAGCTTTTGGAAGTTGAACATGTAATATTTGTGATTTATTGATGTGTGTAAATTTTTTTGATTTAAGCATAGTGACAAATGTTGTTAGACATGAATCTAACAATTGGAAATTATTAATTCAGGGTGTTTCGAGTGTTATTATTGGTACGATAATAGCCATTCATGAAGAGGAAGGATGGTGGTATCTCGGATGCAAGGCGTGTAAGAAGAAGGCCGTTAAGTCGTCGGATATTATTGATCTCGATGATGAGAAAGCAATTAAACCTGCTGATGGGAAGGATGAATGGAAATGTTAAAAGTGCAACATTGTTCCAGTTATTAAAACATTGTAAGTAATAATATTCGTACTTAATAATTTGGAGCTAAATCTTTTTAGCTAAACTTCTCAAAATTGATTTGATGTTGTTAGTAATGTGAGTTTTGTAATGTTTTGTTTGGTAGTTTCAAGCTTCAAATAAGACTACAAGATGAGAGTGGAACAATGTCATTGACTTTGTGGAATGATGAGGTTCAGTTATTGGTTGGAGTATCTGCTTACCTTCTGTGTGAAAAGTTTGGAAAGCTGGATGTGTTCCCTCCAGTTATTACTGGGTTAGTTGGAAAGAAGTTCGTGTTCAAAGTAATCAGAGACGAATTCAATGCTAAGAAAATGCTTCCGGTATTTACGGTTTTGCGTCTTACTGGTGATGTTGATATCGTAGAAAGTATCCGTCCAACGCTTACACCTATGAAGGTAAATTACTAATTAACATGTTTTTAAATAAGTCAAATTCTTATGCTGTGACTTAATCACTCAATTTTTTTACTATATTTATGTTGATAATTTCAGGATACTAAAGCAACAAGTTCTATTGCAATCTCTGCCATTCCTTTGGTGAGTGTATTCATTCAAAGTTTGGTTATATTATTTTGTAATAAATGGAATAAGATATATGATTTGTATTTAATTAAATTTAACAAAATATTACTTTATGATTGTAGGATTTGGAGTCACAAACAGATGAGAATCAAACTCCACTGGCTACATAAAAAGCCAGTGGACCAAGTCCGGGTGACAAACTTGCTCCTGAAGACGATATCGGTGGTGGCAGTTCTAATGGCAAAAAAAAGCTGTTGAAGTCAAAATTGAGAAAAATGTTGTTGAATCAACCTATTATTATTATTTAGTAGAATAATGTGAGATAACAATCAAATTTCTCACCACGGAATGATTTCCGTTTGAAACAAGTTTTCTTCTTGCTTTATGATTGGGGAGTCCTAATTTATTATTTGTTTTTGTTTGATGCAACAACTTATGTTTGAGACCTTTTTATATAATGTTATTCTTTAGTTGAGGAGTCCCAACTATTTTTTCATTGATTGTTTAAGGTAACATTTTGATTAATATTAGTAATCTTACATAATAAAACTATTGTAGAGTACCATGTACTAAACTCTCCAGGTTTTTTAATGCTTTTTTGTTTTAAAACTTTTATTTAATAATTAGACATTTTGCAATCTTTAAACAAAAAAATATTATTGTACACTTGACATACTTTCTGGATGCAATTTTTAAGCACAAAATAGTTAACAGTAAATTTTGTTTCATTAACTTTGTTTACAAATGTACAGTGACTTTACACAGGAAACTAAGATTTTTTTTAGAAGTTTACAAAATAATTATTAGATGCATGCATATAATGTCCTGTAACCAACTTTGCCTGTTCGTTTTCTTTGATCAGAGTATATAAAGACCTCATTGGGTGCAATGGATAACTTGAAACCAACAGTCAAACATACAAAAATTGTTCCTTTATTTAAAATAAAATAAAATCATGTCTGGATCTTCAAAGAGAAACTCATATGCTGCAAATCTTAAAGACATCCATCTCAAGAATTACAAGTAATTTAGTTTAAATAATTAGTATACTAACTTTTTCATGTCTTAAACAATCTCTAATATTCTGTGTTTTGTTTTTTAGGAAATCCCGTGTTGAATCTTCCCAACAAGAGAATTTAATTGTAGAACCCCAAATTCTGCCTGAAGTGGAGCCCTGCAATGATGATCAGCATGATGAGCATCAATACTATGTTCAGGAGGCTGAGTTGCAGCGGCAATGGAGGTTGGAAGATGAAGAAAAAGCCTGACTCGAAGAGCATAGGTTGGAAGAAGAAAAGAGAGCGCGGCTTGAACAACATAGAAGGGAGCAGTAAGAAAGATACGAGGCGCAAAGAAATGAACAACTTGATCTGGAGTTAAAGGAGGAACTTGCTGAGGTTAGAAGGGAGATAGATGAGGAGGAAGAGGGTGAGGACTACTATCATTATGAAGCATGTGAATCAGAAGAAGACTACGACAAAGACGAAGATGATTTTGAGGGGTTTGACGATTATGATGAATTGCATCATTCATTTGACCCTGAGAAATCTCCTAAGTTCAATTTTTAGATTTATGTTTATTTTGTATTTTTATTCTGCATATTTTTGTTTTAAATATCATGTAATGGACATCTGGATTTGTACAATCAGTTTTAAAACTATTTAAGGCAACTGCTTTTGATTTATGTTAATTCAATATGTTAGTATATTTCTGTTATTTTTTATTTTTCATTTAGTTTACCCAATAAAAACGTATATTGTAATCTCTATTTTTTGCATTACTTTAATTAAAAAGAACATTTATACATAGTATCCAAAATGTATATTCATCTTTGATTGGATCATGTGGCCTAATATAACATATATACTATTGGGTTTGATAATAGTGTCCCAACATATTTATTTCGATAAAATAGATAATATTTCAAAATATTTTGGACCAACAATATTAATTTGGGCCATTACAGTCTTTTTGTGCCAGCACATTTTTAAAATGAAATAAGATATTATTTGATTATCATTAAATAACATAATACACATAGAATGATATTCATAAGAAAACAAAGGATTACATAACTTAGATAATGCATACATTATGGTACGATAGTCATGCTATAGTAACGTTAATAATACTAAGAAACATTAGACATATGTTCAAAATACACAAACTTCATCAAGTTTTATCGCTACCACATAAACATAACTAAGTCTAATTGATACCCATAACATAATTCAAAAGACAACAACTTAACCAAGTCTAATTTCTACCACAAAAAAACAGCATGCCTTAACGTTTCGACAATAAACCAAGTCTAAACAGAAGCAATAAAAACATGTTTTTGGTTCAACATGCATAAATCACAAAGATGGATGACAGAAGATAAACGTGAGCAGGACTTAACATATGAGCAATGTTCAACATACTTGGAAGAGGGGCACCCGCATGTTTTCACCATCAATAACTTCCTGAACAATATCCATCAGCTTCATCCGCATCATTTTAGGTATCTTAAAACCACATGTTTCTCCAAAGATCCTCCACTTCCCAGCCATTTTTATGTGGCTCATCCTTTCCGGCCTCAGTCGATCTGGAATCATGTTCAACTTCATAACAAACCTTACATCATCATGAACAATTAGTGCTCTCCTGTATGTATGCATCATATTTGTTTTGTAGAATTCAGCCGGCAACGCCTAACAATACCCGTAAAAACACACATTATCACAAGACCATATATTACTACTCAATTGATTACATGTATAAAGTTCTTAATAAGGTTTGTTACCAGTTGAGAAAGGTCATAGGCATGAGCATTCAGATCAACGTGTATAACATTCACTTCATTGTTGTGAGTCAAATGTCCTTCCCATCCGCAGTAGTGTCGGGCTCTTTTATCTGCCAGTCACAGTTACCATAAATATTTTGATATAGTGTTCCTAAAAGCAATTATTTAAATTAGGTACAGAAAATGAACAAACCTTTAGCAGCATACATCGGGATCACACGAGGCGGCATCCCCAACATTGTTGGGTAGATATGTGCGTTCTACTTTGCTATTCCATTGTTTTTAAAAACAGAGAGATGTAGCCTATACTCTCCCATGTTAGTAAAAACCAATGTTTGTCCTTCCTCGAGATGTAGCTCAGCAGCCATCCTATCCCAATGTCCTCCAAATAGCCTGTTTGAACGTACAACACTATTTGGGTCAGTTTGAAACCTTTCATGATTGACCTTATACCTTGTGATGTTGGTGTACACTTTGAATTTGGTTTTCCAAATGTCTTGCAAGAAATCACCGTGAAGAATCTGCAAAACAATATAACTAGTATTATCAGTTTACATTTATTTGATGTTAAATTCAAAAAATATCAAGTTTAACGGATTAATTATTGAGTGTACCGTTCCTCCTTTTGTAAAATGCACGAGACACTTGGGAACTCTGTTTCCCATAGTACGCCTTTCATAACCTTGGCATTCCCATCCTTCTTTTGTATAGCCTGTGACGTAAAATGTGTCATCTCCTTCTTTCACAAAGTGTAGAATCCTCACACTATCATCTAGATTGTCTTTTGCAAAATCTTTCCATTCGTCTATACAAATGTAGCTTTGTTTCATCTCTTCTGAGCAGACATGCATAACGATACATGTTTGGTCCGTTAAGTTAAACGTATGGCTGACCATTGAAGAACCTTACTTTGAATACTTTTGATAATACCTACAAGTGCGATTTTGTTTGTTATGACTGTGTAAACAAATCTACTGACAAACAATAGTACGACTGTGAAGATTAATATGAATACACACCAGAAAGCTTTTGTACTCTTGAGTGCACATTGGGAAAATAAATTCGTCTGCCATGTTGCCCTACAAACACAAAAAATATAAATGGTAAACATTGTATTTTTTTACATGTTTATATCTATTGGATCAAATTCATAACACAATGACAGTGTGTTGATCAACAGTTTTGTATTGAGCTTCAAACTAGACTACATCCCTAAATTGTAGTATCAATCGTTTATAATTAGGAAAATCTACATAATTGTGAACAACAGTATACTAACAAAAGTTCAAAGTTTGACTATGAAACATTCATTTACACCCAATAAGATAAAATACATTACAAAATCCAAATACTATTATAACTGTATCCTTAGCAAAGGGAACTAAATATATAAAAGTCAACATAGACCATTCAAATGGTTATATACAAAACCATGTACTGATCATTACACATGTAAATAAATGGCTCTATTTATGTTATTTTGAAGTGATAACTTCTGAATGATATACTTTATATATAACACATCAAGTTAACTGTTAACAACTTCAATTAAACTGGTGTAAACTTAGGCATTTCAAGGATCAAAACCTATAATTGTCCAACAAGTCTATGTAAATGATTCTTATTATCTAAAGGAGCAATTATTGAGTTATATCAATCATCATAACAAGTAGATGTTGCATGCGTATGAATCGTATGATCAAGATTAATAATTAGTAACAATCTGAAGAAAAAAGTTACATGCATTGTTGGAAGTTGAGAAGATCAAAATTGATAATCGGTTACTGTGTGTGTTTGTGTTTGAGATGGAGTGTTGTTTTGGTAATAATTGATACTTCCCACATAATCTTTTCAATATCAAAATGCAGTAATTACATTGGCTTATTTAATTTTCTAACGATTACTTTTTATTAGATGTAAATAAATGTTTAAACATAAAGTCAACATTTGAATATTTACTCAATTTAAAAGATTTTGTTTGAAACAATAGTATATTGCTTTCGTCCACTCAGCCATCTCTCCCAATTTGTAACAAACATATAAAAACATCAATAATCTATATTTTTAATATAGGTATTCTGAAAATCAAGTTTTGATTTAGTCATATTTTGTGATTGCTATAAATCCCAATGATATGTATCATAAAAAACAGCATTGACCAACAAGTAGGTTTATTTTTAATCATCTAAGGTATGTCTTTTTTATATTTTATATTTTGATCTATTTATAGTTACATGCTAGCATTTACATTATTTTGTAATTATAATTTTGTGAAATTTATATTAGGACTTAATTTGTTGTGGAAATAAAAGATTCAACAGAAAGTGATCCACCAATGGATGACGATAAAGTTGTTATTGATCTATCTAATGATGATGATGATGTTGTTGCTATCGTAAGACGTTAATTTTTAATAAATTATGTTAAAATATCTACATATAAAATATTGTATTACATATAACACTTAATAATATTGTTCATGTTCAAAACCGGCTACAAATATTCATATCTCAGAAAATATTGTTCAACCTGCTGGTGTTGTAAAGGAAGTTATTGATATTGGTGATTCCGATGATGAAGCTATTCTTCCACTAGGAAAACGAGAAAATGACGACATTGGCTTAGAAAAGACTTATCAAAATGTAACAATTGCTAATTAATTCTTTTATACAAGATATTAATGTTGTTTTTTAATGACTGATTACTCATAATTTGCAGGATGAAAATAAGGATGAACTGCTTTCACTATCCCGTGCATCAAAAAAATCAAAGCCTTCAACCTCCAAACTGGAACCTTTACATCTTATTGATGAAGTCACTGACGAAGAACTTCCTAATAGTGACACTTTTGTCAACATGACACAAAATGTGTATAAGGATGACCCTGTTGAAATAACTGATGATGAAGTTGGTATTGATTTGGAACACTTGGAACGCGTAAACGAAGAATCTTCAGAAGAAATCACCGATGACGGTGATTTCATTGATGATGAAGGTGCAACCAATTATGATACCGATGATGAATATGATCCTAATAATGGTGATACGGATGATGAAGATGACAAAATCGACACTAATGATGGAAGTGATGATGAATATAATCCCAGCAGTTTAAGCACGGATGATGAAGATGATGAATAAAAAAAGAAGGATATGTTTTCTCAATAACAAGTTAATAAGTTTACGTTTAATTTTTTTTTGTTTTTTTTTTTGCAATTTTGTTTTATTTGTCTTTATTTATACATGTTTTTTCGTGAGTTATAATTAAATAATATTTTTATGTTTCTTTTATATTTATTATCAATATAATCTATTTTGTTAAGTTAATATGTTTGTTAAAAATTGTTACATTTATATTTTATGAAAAATAAACCCAAATACGTTACATTTTCATAGAGCGAAGGACTAAATATAATAAATGGCATTAGATCAAGGTCCATAAATTTAAATTGACATTAAAACCAATTTTGTGAAAAAACGTATATAAACAACTCATAACCAATTGAGTAGTACGTACAAAAAAAATATGTCTTCATCAAAACCTAAAACCAGTGAAATTTTATCTGTGTTTCCATCTTATGCTGAACACGAAATTCTTACTCAAGAATCAAAGGATCAAAATAAAGATCCACATGAAAGAAAACAAGATGATATTGTGCATGAACACAAACAAAAATTGAAAGCAAAAACATATGAAGCAATGACATTCTTGGCATCAATATTTGGAAAATGAGAATCATCAAACAATGGTATAACTAATCTACACATTATATTAAATATGAAACAATGATTTCTTATTTTTTTAGTATCAATATGTTTTTTTTTGTTGTAGGTCATGTAGATGAATCAGTTATGCTTGATTGGCTTAAAGTTAATGTTAGCGACCATGAAGATTGTCAAGAGGTTATGAGATGTGTGAATGACAGATTCTTGAAGATCGATTCAATGCTTCATGAAATCCGCTCGATGGGCCATGAGTTAACTGACGAATATTTGGTGGACATTAACTTTTTCAGTGAAGATTAAAATTCAAATGCATATTAAAAATGTTAAGCAAATAATGTTAAGTATGATTTTATGTGTTTAATGAGAATCAATTTGCACTTATTATCTCCTTAAATTGCTCAGTTACTATTACAGAGTGATTTTAATGACATTTAAATTGCGATATAATTGCTTAAAATATATTGATCCATGTTTAAATGTTCCACAAATTAAGCTACTGATTTGTTTCTTATTTAATAATCCAAAGTGGTTAAATAGGTAACTGGATTCATACAGATTGTTCAAAAATGGCTGAAAACAATTAAACAGAAACAAGAAAGCGAAAAAAATGCTGATCGAAATAAAAAAGATCATATTTCAAAGGAAAATGCTTCTTTGAGTGTCAACGGAACCCCTGTGCAAGTTTCAAAGAAAAGGGTTTCACTTGTTGAATTACTACATTGTATGTTAATCTGCACACAAAGTATCCATAAAGTTAAGCAGTGGTATGATTTTTCTTACTTATTTTTTTGCTTTGTTATTAGATGATCCGCTTGAGAATAATATTCAAATGGCGGATGGTTCGAATACACCTTCCACAATACAACCAAACAATACAGGTTTAATATCGATGTTTTAGTTACTGTTTTTTTCATGAGTCACTGTACTTGCACAATTAAGTACCATTTCGTTTATAATTTATGTTAAAGACTGCATTGCTTCAATCTGTTAGGTTCAAGTTCGCAAAGTGGAATGGCGCGACAAACAAGTCGTAGTAGAAAACCTCTATCTGATATTAGTAACTGTAAGACAATGTTTTTTATCCAAGGCGTATTTCAGTTAATGAATAAGTTTATGAATTACTGAATCTAAACATATAACTCTTTTGTTGTAATGAAATAGCAGTCGCGCCAAAGATTAACAATAGTTTTGGAACTCAACTATCAACATTCTTGGGAAATGCGTCTACATCATTTAGCCAAACAAGAGCAACAACATTTCAATCGCCACCAGGTCAGCATATGAATCTCTTTCTCCCATACCTTGGATTACAAAAAAGTCATTCACACTCGACAATATGATGCTTTCACTAGCAGGTCTATCAAATGATTCTATAATGTCACACAAAACTACTTACAATACGCCACCGACTTACCTTCTTGGTAATGGTAAGTAATACATGTTGTTTAACATACTTATTTATGACCACTTAAAAACTCCGTTGACTAAGAAATAATGAGTCTGTTGTTGTAACGTGTAACAAATTTTGCACAGAATAGAACCTCTATGTCAAGTAATTTATCTCCCTTATTTTCCCAAGTGAGTTCAAATTTTAGACAAACATCAGCAACAACAACACAATCTCCATTAGGTGTGTCCTTAACTTACCTTATTATTGAGTTTGTTTGTATATTATGTTACTAACGTGTGTTTGTTGTTAATTTGATTTTTATCACTTATGTTTGTATGCATATTAGGAAGGAACCCTATAATGCAAAATAATGCAAAAGCAGCATCAAATATGAATGGGAAGAAACAAACAAAGCGCTCTACGTCTGCTAAAGACATTCAGACAAAGTTTGCCACATCTTCTGGGACCTTGGATGTTATAGGAGATACAATGGTGCAAGATTCAGTTGGTTAGTAACATATATATCTTAAATTTTATTATGGTTCAAATCTGTGTGAGCTCTAACAACATTATGTTGCTTTGTAGCATCTCCAAGTGTGTTGCCAACCAGTGGTGTTGAGCAAAATTTAGTTCCTTCAATGCTTAAAAGACTAGCCAATGGCAAGCGTTATGCGGCTGCTAATAACAGACAGACAAACGTTGCTACAGCTTCTGCGTCGTTACAAAATATCATAACTTCAATTATGGCAAATTCAGTTGGTCAGTAAAATATAAGTCTCATTTGCGTTTGCTACAATGATACTAAATTATCAAACTAATAACATTATTTTGCTTTTTAGTATCTCCAAATGTACAAGCGGTGTTGGACAAACTTATGTCCGTGCAACGCGAAAAAGACAAACCATGTTAGCTGATTCATCACTAGGTAAATTAACAAAACAACAAAATATGTGTATATTATTATGGAACAAAGCTTTATGTGTAGTTTTTAATCAAACTGAACATTTGGTATGGCAGCTACACCACGTCAACAAAAGAAGGTATCAACATCTCCACACTTCCTTTCTATAATGACAACCATAGCTACTGGCCAATCATTAGGTATTAAATATTTTGCAGCTTTCTTACTCGTATTATCTACTTTAGTTCAATAGCTACCCTCTAATTACATGCCATATTTTTTAGTATTATCACTAACTCCAGTCAATAACTATATGAACAAGAATGTCAATGGTGTTGTTAACGTATCAGAGTCTTTGCAAACGCCAGTGGTTCGTGGTGTTACAACAAGACAAGCTAAGAAAGTTATAACGCTTCCTTCACAACCATCACCTCTAAATTCTATTGGTATTATATTATATTTACAAAGGTATTTTATGATGCTTTGAATGTGCTATACATCATACTGAGTTTAGTTTAACTTTTTGTGTCTTGCAGACCCACAAAGTTCAAATTTTAGCATAACAAATCCGAATTTTAATCGTTTTATAAGCTCCAAAAACTGTTTGGATACATGTATTAGCCAAAGAAGTACAACAACATCAACACGTGCCCGTAAGTCTCCGTCGAGTGATGTTACAAACGGTAACCTTCACACACTTTATCGCTTGTCAATTATGTTATTAAGTTACATGTGAACAAATCTTAACTTACTGAAATACTTGGCCAATGACTATCTTTTCAGTGTCTTTGCAAACGCCTAACGTTGGTGATGTTACACAAACATGTAAACCGAAAACAAGAGCTTACGTTAGAAGAACCATTCCATTGGCGCCAACAAAAAACTCTATAAACGAAGTTGGTGAATCCTCATCTGCGCCAAAAAAATACAATCGACCGCCTAAAAAAACTTGCACACCTGTTAGATTTGATCTTGGTGACAGCGATGGGAATGTTAGAAGAGTTTATGACAAATACGTTGGAATATCCAAAGTTATTTTTTTGTAATTTTGTTCCGAAGGAATATTCAAGTTATAAGCTAATTATATGTGGGATACAAAGTAACAACCTCTTACTGTTTGTAATTTACAGATTACTACGACCATGGAGACCCTGTATATGAGTGCACTGAATGCCATGCTATGGTATGGGAGAAAGAAGCAAGAGCAGGCAACTACAATCCGAATAACAAAGCCTATATCATATATTGTAAAAAGGGGAAGGTGTTTATTAAACAACCGCCGCCTGCACCAAAAGAAATATCTGATTTGCTTAATAACAACGATGCCAAGAGTCAAAACTTTAAAACAAACATCAGATCATAAAACAGTGTGTTTGCTTTTACTTCTATGGGAGGTAAGGTTGATGATTCTGTCAATAGAAACGGACGCGGTCCTTATGTTTTCCGGTTGCATGGTCAGATTTACCATAAAATGGAAAGCTTAGTTCCCCAAGATGGTGATACGCTCAAGTTTGCACAACTTTATATTTATGATATTGATAACGAAGTGGAAAATAGAGCGAGAACAATAAGGTAATCTATTTAATTTTTATGGTAATGGATTATTCTCCTTTAAGAGAAGAATATTAGATTGATGGCATGAGTTTTTTATTTGCAACAGCTCTAACGCGTCCTCTTCTCCTGCCAATGCAAAGCATCCAATTGATAGAGACATAATCCGGGAAGTAAAAAAAGTGTTGGACGGCTCAAGTGATGTGGTTAAAACATTTAGAAGGGCGTAGGACAGTTTTAGTCAAGACAGTGAGCAAAATATTAAAATAAGGTTGGTAGCTAAGCGAGGCAAAGATGGAAGGACGTACAATCTACCAACCGCTAATGAGGTCGCTGGACTGATTGTAGGCGACATTAATACTTGCGTAAATCAAAGAGATATTGTAATTGAAAAACGTAAAGAAGGCTTCCAACGTATTAATATTTTTTATCTTATGTACCTTCCATTGCAATACCCGTTGTTAATGCCACGTGCGCAAGATGGTTATTATCTGGAAATACCTCATCAAAAGAAGGGTGGTAAACCATCTCGCGATGACGAGGAAGACGATGAAAAAGATGAAGAAGAAAAACATAAATATGTTAGCATGCGCGAGTGGTTTGCTTTTCATATACAAGACCGACCAAATCAAGAGAATTTATTTGTGCATGGGGGGCGTTTATTTCAGCAGTTCCTTGTGGATGGTTATACGATGGTTGAGACAGAACGTTTGTATTTCCATCGGTCCAAACAGTCGAAACTGAGATGTGATACATACTCAAGTATCCGCAAAAGCATTGTAGAAGGAAATACCGACCCAACCGTGCTTGGAAAACCTATAGTATTGCCTTCTATGTTTACCGGTGGTCCAAGGTTCATGAAGCAAAACTATATGGATGCAATGGCGTTGTGTAGATGGTACGGCTGCCTGGATTTGTTCATAACTATAACATGCAATCCTAACTGGCCTGAGGTTGGGAGATTCATTCGTGATCATAATTGTGTATCTTCGGACCGGCCAGACGTGCTATCAAGAGTTTTCAAACAAAAACTTGACCTGCTGGTGAAGGATTTGAAAGATTTGCGTTTGTTCGGACGTACCCAAGCAGGTAATGTCTACATCGTACAAGTTTTACTTCAAAATCATAAACAATCATTTTTTGTATAAAACAATGTGGTTTGGCTAACATGTTTTTATTTTTTTGGTCTCTTTAAACAGTTGTGTATATAGTTGAATTCCAAAAAAGAGGGCTTCCTCACGCACATGTTTGCGTGTTTTTGCATAAGGACGACAAGGTGCCAAATGCTGAGCAGATTGATAGATACATTTCGGCAGAAATACCTAATAAAGATGAGGATCCGGATTTGTATAAATTGGTTTCTAATTTTATGATGCACGGTCCTTGCGGTGAAGATAACCCGAACCAGATGTGCATGGTTTATGGTAAATGTACCAAAAGATTTCCTTTTAAATTCAAAGAGCGCAGTTCCGTTGACTCAGAAGGGTATCCAGTTTATAAAAGACGCGATAACGGAAGGTATGTGGAAGCTGCTAAAGGAGTTCATTTGCATAATGGATATGTGGGACCGTATAATGCATATCTTTTAAAACGCTATCAGTGTAACATAAATGTGGAGTGGTGCAACCAGACCGGATCAATAAAGTATTTGTTTAAATACATCAACAAAGGTCCAGATAAAGTGTCAGCGCAGTTGTACAAACCGGCAACAACGACCGATGGTGAACAAGTTAAAATAGCGGTTGACGAAATTAAGGCATACTATGACTGCAGATACGTCTCTGCGTGTGAGGCGGCCTGGAGGATATTTAGTTTTGAGATTCATTACCGAACACCTTATGTTGAACGGTTGTCGTTTCACTTTCCTAGGGAGCATCAAGTAGTTTATGACGAGAACTCGGATCTTGAAGAAGTTATTCACAAGCCTACCATTGGCCAAAGTATGTTTGAAGGCTGGATGAAAATGAATGAGCTGTATCCCTCTGCGCGAGAACTTAAGTATGCCGACTTTCCTACTAAATTTGTATGGAACGCGTCTAAGAGAATTTGGACGTTTAGGAAGAGAGGAAAGTCCATTGGAAAAATTCTTAGTGTTCCCATATCGACAGGAGGAGCATCTTATTGTAGGATGCTACTCAATAGTGCCAAAGGATGTAGAGATCATGATGAGATTAAAACAGTTAACAAAGTTGTTTATTAAACATACAAAGACGCTTGCTATGCGGCAGGGCTTTTAGAGGACGACAACGAATATGTGGAGAGTATTAAAGACGCTGGACATTGGGCAGCTCCTGAACAAATACGTGAGTTGTTTGTAACGTTGCTTACACAAAAGAAGCTTACTAAACCTTTATAGGTTTGGTTAGAAACATGGCACTTGATGGCACAGGATGTGCAAGCAAAGAAAAGACAACTTCTTAATATTCCAGGTATACAATTTAATTTGTTTTTGTTACTATATTGCAACATCCCTCTTCAAAACATCTATTTTATACAGTTTTTAAAAAAATATATTGTGTGTAGATTTGAAAATGAG
The DNA here is from genome assembly GCA_025667525.1 of Glebionis coronaria. NCBI lineage: Eukaryota > Viridiplantae > Streptophyta > Magnoliopsida > Asterales > Asteraceae > Glebionis > Glebionis coronaria. The sequence goes on along the minus strand of CM046879.1, from coordinate 498,844,381 downwards.
CGACGAGGAAAAGAAGAATGTTTGTTTGTTTTATATAGAAGAACTTATGCGATCCAGAGGAACTTCTCTGCGTGCTTGGCCTGAGATGCCTTACCCGGATGACAGATACGTGACTGCACTTGGTAATAGTATGATATATGATGAGACGGATTATAATCTTGTTGAGTTACAGTCTGAGTATGAAAGGTTATACGCTTCCTTAATAGCAGAACAAAAGGGCGTTTATGACACTATAATTGGTTCTGTTGAGGATGGTACGGGAGGCGTGTACTTTGTGTATGGATACGAAGGTACAGGAAAAACGCTCTTATGGAGAACACTAGCCGCCGGTATTAGGAGACGCGGAGACATAGTGTTAAACGTTGCTTCTAGTGGTATTGCATCATTGTTGATGCCAGGCTGTCGGAATGCACATTCAAGGTTTCGTATTCCGATCAACGTTGATGAGACATCCACCTGCTCCATAACTCCTCAGAGCGACCTGGGAGAGCTTTTAGAGAAGTGCAAACTTATTGTTTGGGACGAGGCTCCATTGGAAAACAAACTTTATTTTGAGGCACTCGATCGTACATTGAAGGACGTGCTTAGGAAAAATAGGAAGGATATGTGTCAAGATCCATTTGGGGGCATGACGGTGGTGTTTGGAGTGGAGTTTAGGTAGGTTCTACCCGTAGTTCCAAAAGGTCCGCGTTCAGACATTGTAAGTGCTTCCCTTAAGCAGTCTTACTTGTGGGATCATTGCAAAGTCCTTAAGTTGACGACGAACATGAGGCTCACTGTTGGTGCACGGCCAGAGGATGTTGATGAGATCCGTGAATTTGCTGAGTGGATTCTGAAAGTAGGAGACGGTGAGCTTGGAGAGGACAATGACGGGGAAGTTTCAATTGATGTGCCTAAGGAGATTCTGATAGACAAGAGTGACGACCCAGTTGCGTCTATTATGGATTTCACTTATCCAAATCTTTTGGATAACATCCATGATCCGGCCCACAAGAAAAGGCAATTCTTACGCCAACTAACGAAATCATAGACACTATAAATGAGAAATTGTTGGAAAGATTTCCTGGCGAAGAATTGCTCTACTTGAGTCACGACAACATCGACAAAAGTAAATGTGGTGCTTCTGTAGATGAATCCATTTTCTCACCTGAGTTTATAAATGGATTAAAGTTCTCCGGTATCCCAAACCACAGATTAGCCTGAAAAGTGGGTGTGCCTATCATGCTTTTGAGAAATATTGATCAAGCAAATGGTTTGTGTAATGGGACGAGGTTGCAGGTTCTTAAGTTAACACGAACAGGAATTAGTGCATGAATTGTCAATGGGACGAATTTTGGAAAAGTAGTTATCATATCGCGGTTAAGAATCACTCCATCCGACAAGCGATTACCGCTCAAGATCGTCAGAAAACAGTTCCCTATCTCCATATTATTTGCAATGACCATTAACAAAAGTCAAGGTCAATCGCTTTCAAAAGTCGGATTGTACCTACCACGTCCTGTTTTCACGCACGGACAGCTATATGTAGCGGTATCTAGAGTTAAAAGCAAGAAAGGATTGAAGGTGGTTGCTTGTGATTCAGATGAGAATGTATGTAACACGACTGTAAATGTAGTTTACAAAGAAGTGTTACCTGGACTTTAGTCAAAAGTTTATGAAGGTATGTAATTTACTATATTTTAAAATATTGGTTTACAAAAGTAATGTCTATTAATTTTAACTATTGTTTTACTTTAGGTATTAGCGTAATGGAGATTGTCTTCTCACTTAAATGGACTCACATACAGCATGCTTGAAGATCATAAGGGATTGAATACTACTTTTATTGTTGTTAAAAACTTTACTTGCTTATCGAATATTCCATGTTTTTTATATTATTGTTTTCATATATTACGCGAACCCGTTTCATGTTTTGAATATAGAGATCTTCTTATTTTTTGTTACAATCACTCTTTAAAGTAGTCCCGGCGTTAGACGGGTCTTTAAGCTAGTAATGAATATAAAGGTCAAAATTAGTTATAGTTATATGATCTATCATGTTAAATTGCTAGATTAAAAGCTTGGTCGAATTACTTTTGTGTTGGATCTATAACATTGTAGGTTTTAATTTGGTTTGGTTTCAATTTATGATATAATTGTATAATTGTACAAACTTAGAAAAATCGTCACAAATTTAACAAATCACAATAATGAGCCTTGAGCTGTTTAGATACGTAGTACAATATTTAACCCATTTAGCCTAACTTAGTCAACTATTAAAATCCACAATGGGCCTTCACTAATCTAGTTTTCGTTTTTACTACACTATATGCAAAAAAAAATTATAATGCAATGTACCAGTCCTTTAGCTCGTGTATCACAGTAATTTATATAGTTTTAATATAAAATTTAATTTATAAACTAAAAAAGAGAATGAAAATGGAAAATGAAATCATGAGGATTGAGGACCAAATTAACTAGTTGGCCAATTATATATAGAGAGCTTCTTGTATTTCCAACTAATATATCGATCGTGTTAACTATATTTATAAATTTGTTTTTCCTAAAAATTATCTATTTAAAGGTGTCTTGTTCATCAGTATAGATTTGTGATTGTGCATTTTATATGAGGCAGAATTCCATTACAAGATTGTATTAAGCCGGCCTAACATTGTTTGGGCTCATGCTAAACTGCTACGATAAAAAGCTTAACAATGTTAACGAGAAATCGAGAGTTTGGATATAGGTTCATCAAAAGCATATTCTTCAACCATACTGTGTTTTGATATCGGATGAATTTTGCTCTTTGTTTCTAGCGTTTAACCTTATTGTAGGGTTTAATTCTTACAATCCTGGTTATCTAGATGCGGAATATTCGATCGTGAAGACAAACCCACAAGCAGAATCGACTAAAAAGAAAGGCGACGCCCACAAGGTAATATCCCTAATCGTTACTTCGATTAGTATTGAAAGAATGCTTAATTGGTTTGTTCCCCTTCACCTCCTTTTATAGAGATGAGGGGGAACCGACTATTACAAGTCCTACGGGTCGGGTTGGGCTTAGACATTGCCAGCCGACCTTTATTCATAGTTATTAGGCTACTCGACTCTTAATCCCTAGACACGACTTAGGCAAACATAAAGACTAAATATAACAATTTCCACCTTAGACTTTATATTAGCCTATCCCAACACTCAGCAACTTCAAGCAGTGTTGTAACTTGCGTCCAGGTACCACCTTCGTCAAGGCATCCGCAGCATTGTGTTCAGTACCCACCTTCAGAACTTCAACCGTCTTTGCTTCCAAGACTTCTCTGATAAAGTGATAGCGCACATTGATGTGCTTAGTCCTTTCATGAAAAACATGATTCCGCGATAAGTGAATCGCGCCCTGATTATCACAATTAACTGCAACAGTGTTGAGCTTCACGCCCAACTCTCCCAAGAGTCCCCTTAGCCAAATAGCTTCCTTAACAGCCTCCGTAAGGGCCATATACTCCGCCTCTGTAGTTGAAAGAGCCACCACGTGTTGTAGCGTTGCCTTCCAACTTACAACACATCCTTGTACTAAAAATGTGTAACCAGTGAGAGACCTACCCTTATCCGGATCCTTAGCGTAGTCTGAATCAACAAAACCTGTTACGTCCACATGGTTGCCACGATTTGTCCCATACACCAAACCCACGTTTACAGTGTCCTGCAATTATTTCATAATCCACTTCACTGATTTCCAATGGAGTTTACCCGGAATCGCCAAATATCTGCTAACTACACTTACTGCATACGTTATGTCTGGCCTCGTGCATACCATCAAGTACATCAAGCTCCCAACCGCATTTGCATACGGCACCCTACTCATTCTTTCAACATCACAATCCCTAACCGGGCAATCCTTTAACGACAACTTGAAGTGCCCACCCAATGGTGTCTGAACCGACTTTCCATTGTCCATTCTAAACCTGTTTAAAACTTTAGAAATATACCCGGATTGTGACACCCTCAGAATCTTGCGACTCCGATCCCTGACGATCTCCATACCAAGAATCTTCTTTGCTTCCCCGAGCTCTTTCATGTCGAACTCCCTTTTAAGCAAAGACTTGGTAGCCGCGATCTCAGCCTTGGTTTTACAAGCAATCAACATATCGTCTACATATAACAATAGACAGATATTGATACAAAGATTTTGCATAGGTTCAATTAAGTTCTCGGTATCTTCTCGAATTGATCACGGCTCAAAGTGGAATTATCGTTCTTGGTTACTAGAAGGGAGTTTGGGTATCTATTCTACTAAGAAGAATTAAATGAGCGAAAAGATAAAAATAAGCTAAAAACAATTAACTAAAAATGACTCAGCAAATTAAAAACAATTTAATTATAAAGCAGAAGTTAAAACTTAACAATAAATGAAACGTATTTAAAAACTTATCTCAATTTTGAAAATAAGAAAAACTAAAAACACTCATTCGAAAAAAAAAGATTTAATTCAGAATAAACAAAGCTCATTCGGAATATTACTCATGCGGATAAACTCTTATTCGGAATAACACTCATGCGGAATAATCTAGACAAAAGGCTCATTCGGAATAAAAACTTGATCCGGAATAACTGGTTCACCCGGAATAAAAACTTGATCCGGAATAAACTGGCTAAACTGTTGGTTCGGAAAACTTAGTTCATTCGGAATGTTTGACTGATCCGGAATAAACCCTTCATTCGTAATATACCTTCATCCGGAATAAGTGTTGGTTCGGAATAATTGACAGGAAAGCTTGATTCGGAATAACAGGTTTATTCGGAAAGTTTATGCTTCATTCGGAAAAATCGTTTATTCGGAATAACTTGGAAAAACACTTCGTTCGGAATAAACTTCCTTCATCCGGAATACCTTCGTTCGGAATATTTGTTGATCCGGAATTCAGCTTCGTTCGGAATAATTATTTGAAAACCTTGGTTCAGAATATTTCGTTCATTCGGAATAATTAGCTGAAAACACTCGTTCGGAATAAAAAACTTTATGCGGAATAATTAAACAAAAGCTTCATTTGGAATATATGAAGTTGGTTCGGAATCTGGGAAACGAAGAACAGTGATGAAAACCAAAACTCGAATCTTAACCAAAATCAACCAAGATAAATCTAAGGATTCAACCAAACTAACCACTAACCATCTACTAATGATAAACTTCAAACCAAATCAATAAAAACACAAAACCCACTTGTTTTTAGAGATCAAAATCAAGAAAATAAAAACTTAGAACTTTAAATCAATAAGAAAAGGAAGAACAAGATTAAGGGAAAGATTATATTAAAAGCTGGGATTCAAACAAACAAAAAGTAAAGATTAAACTTACAAAATCTTGGATTGAAAAAGGAAAATCACCAAACACCCTAGTGGTGTTGGTTTCGCTACGAACCAAAAGAAAAGAGAAAACAGGAAAAATAAAGAAATTCCTCTAATTTATGAAGGGGACTCCTATTTATAGGCCATGTGGTTGGTTGGTGAGTGGGCTTTTCTCCTTCCTTCTTGTCTTCTCGTCTTTTTAGTAAAGTTGACGTTTTCGACTCTGATTCGGGATTTGTCGATGAATAAATTCAACTCGTCGTTTAATTTCTTCGTTTAATAGACTTGAGTTCTTCGACATATATAAATCTTCCATCTTTGGTCCTTTTCTTCGATAAATATTCAAATAGGCCCATTGACTTCAAATCTTTTGCATCTCTTGGACTCTAGACTTCGTCTTTTTGTCTTTTTCTTCGGTAAAACCCGTGCAGTCTCATGTTTTCTTCAATATTAATCCGTTTGGCTCTGAAAACACAACAAACACACAAACCACGCATAATTCCTAACAAATGATATTAAATATGCGTTTTGGTCTCGTTTTAGCAAGAAATAAGTGGTAAAAGGATGGGTGTTTTCACACCTATCAAATCCCCTGCACTTAACCATTGCCATGCCCTCATGCAATGCTTAGTGACAAAGCAAATTTACACTTTTCTCATAATCAATCAACTTTGGCCTTATTAACATAAACTACTACTACTAAAGAGATATAAAAGCTTGAATGAAACAAAAGGGATAGAAAACCATTTTCACTTGAAAACAGCTATATGGAAATAACTCGCAAAGAGATCTAAGATTTACATTAGGGCTTTGGTGCTGCGAAGATTTATCACCCTCAAGTTTCACGTTCCCCAAACTAAGGTTAAAAACGAGATCATTGTTATTATAAGTTAGCAAAACAAACACTTACACACATGGCTTAATTATATGCTTAAACTCCCTTATTCCTAGGTGTATCTCTTATATTTTGTTTTTGTCTTAGAATGATCATGAAGATGCATTTTTGGACTTATTTCGATAGTTTATTTAAGCTGAAAGTAAAGTAGGACGATTTGATTAATATTTAGCTAAAGGACAAAATCTCTTAAAATTGCTTCTCGAGACCTCAAAAAGTTCATATCTTGGCATAACTCGCTTCACGATTTGAGACCTTTCTCGGGCGGATATTTGGCATGTACTTCATACTTCATATCTTTGAGAGACGTTCTTGAGATAATGGTCTTCTCTTCGTTTATAGAGTTTCTTCACTTGGAGTATTTTGAGGGATACTCCAACTTTGTTGACCAGGACTTCATCATTATTTCTTCAATCGTTAATTGGGATTTTGAGATACAACGATCCGCCTCCTTTTCGGACTTGGATCTATTTATCCTCATACCTTGTTAGGGTCTTTTCGGATAGACTTCTCCATGATCTTTATGGGAGTTAATTGCTTTTCGTCGTGCGTCTTGATCCTTCATATTGATTTTGGGAATAATGCTTTTCACATCATCTTGGATCTTTAGCAATAAAATGGAATCCTCATGCCTTGTTAGGGCCTTTTTGGACTCACCAATCTTCGCGCCCCGCTTCAATAGTTATGCCTTGGCTATGAACTCTTATCATTACCGAGCAACTTTTAAACGATCTTGGGCTAGAAGCTAAGTAATTCAATAAAATCGTACGACCTTACTTATTGCATTGATTTATTTAAGGCGATGGGAGGAAAAGCTTATAATTACACCAAGTGTGCCTGTGCAAGAATACCGACTTATAATTGACTCTATCATTTCTCGTTCTCCACAATTTAAAATCTCAAGTAATGAGACTCGTGGATGCTTAGCCTAATAAACCAATTAAGGTCTACATGGTTAAGGATACTAGCTAGAACAAACTTGGATAAGTCTATTCGGGTTGAGTCAAAATAATCGCAACGGGCCTAATATGTCAAAGACTTCTAAACTAGCTACACCACCTTATTAATATTTTTGACTTTATTATGGAATATATACATATGATAGCAACAATAAAAGGGAAGAAATAAAAGACATAAAAATTTTAAAAATTACTACTAAATGGCCAAAGTTAATTAAAAATGTGAAAAATGCCGAAAAAGATGATTTTCCGGTTAAATGAAGGCATTTTAATGGAAAAGTCCACTTAAAACTTCGATAGAAGTCTCCCCTACACTTAATATAAACATTGTCCTCAATGTTTAAGCATGTGGAAAAAGTCTCCCCTACACTTATGACATTGTGCACGCTGGTTAAATCAAGTTAAGGAGGAGGCAACTAAAGTGATCAATTTCAAATGTGAGTATGAAGAAAATTGAATCACAATAGTAGAGAGATAGAACCGGATATGCGGATAACACGGGAGCACGGTTCTTCAAAGATTCCAACAGTGCATTTATTCCTGTAATCACATCACCACACAAACACAAACAACCTATATAGGCCCCCTACACTTAGGAGGTAAAACGGAAAGGGATAAATACTCGGGTTGCCTCCCGAGGAGCGCTTGTTTTTTATAACCGATTCACGAGCCTGACTCGGTCCCGAACTAATTCAAAGGAAAGGTGAAGAGGGATGGAATCATCTCATGAGAGATGTCCTCTCCAAGGTACAACTTCACTCGTTGGCCATTCACCTTAAAATTGGGTCCATTGGGTTGAGCAAGCTCAAGAGTACCATATGGAAAAATTTGAGCAATGGTGAATGGGTCGGACCAACGAGATTTTAGTTTACTCGAAAAGATTTTTAACCGAGAGTTGAAGAGTAAAACTTTGTCTCCAACTTGGAACTCTCGGTTTTTAATCTTGGAATCATGAATGAGCTTAGTTCTTTCCTTATAGATCAAGGAATTTTCATAAGCTTCATTCCTGAGTTCATGAAGCTCATTGAGTTGGATTTTGTGTAGGTCACCGGCTTTGTTAATGTCGAAGTTAGCCCACTTCAAGGCCCAGTAAGCCTTGTGCTCCAATTTAATGGGGAGGTGGCATGCTTTCCCGTACACGAGACGATATGGTGTACAACCAATAGGAGTCTTGTATGCGGTACGGAAAGCCCACAGAGCATCATCAAGTTTATCGGCCCATGAGGCACGATGCTCTCCCACAGTACGTTCGAGTATTCGCTTCAAACCACGGTTGGAGATTTCGGCTTGGACATTGGTTTGAGGGTGATACGCGGTGGAAAGACGGTGATTGACACAATACTTAGCCATGACTCTTGCGAATTGATCATTGCAAAAATGAGTCCCGCGATCACTAATGATGGCACGAGGCACACCGAATCTAGCGAATAGCTGCTTCAAAAAGTTACAAACCACCCTTGCATCGTTAGTGGGTAAAGCTTTTGCTTCAACCCATTTCGAAACGTAGTCAACGGCTACGAGGATGTACTTGTTTCCTTTAGATGAAGGGAATGGCCCCATAAAGTCGATACCCCATACATCAAAGATTTCACATTCTTGTATGAAATTTTGAGGCATCTCATCTTTATGTGTGATCTTGCCTTGTCTTTGGCAAGCATCACAATGTTTAACCATCTCGTGAGCATCACGATAAATGGTGGGCCAATAAAATCCCGAGTCAAACACTTTCTTCGTGGTGAAGTTGGGACCAAAGTGACCACTGGTGGGTCCTTTGTGGCAAGCTTTGAGAATGTCTAAAGATGCCGGTCCATCAACACATCGGCGAATAATCAAATCAGCGCATTGTTTGAAGAGATACGGGTCATCCCAAATGTAAGTCTTAATATCTTTAAAGAAATTTTTCTTTTGTTGGGATGTTAACCCGTCAATGAGAATTCCACCCGCCAAGTAGTTTGCAATGTCCGCAAACCACGGGGTCTCATCAAGATTCGAACTGATAGACATTAAGGTCTCAAGGGGAAAAGAGTCATTGATCTCTTTGTTCGGATGATCCCCTTGATAAGGATCCTCAAGTCTACTGAGATGATCCGCGGCTAGGTTTTCGGCTCCCTTCTTATCACGAATTTCGATTTTAAATTCTTGAAGGAGTAAAACCCAGCGAAGAAGTCTTGGCTTAGAATCTTGTTTAGTTAACAAGTACTTCAACGCGGAATGATCCGTGTACACGATGGTAGTGGAAAGGACAAGATAGGGGCGAAATTTTTCAAAAGCATAGACAACCGCTAAAAGCTCTTTTTCGGTTGTCATGTAATGCAATTGAGCCCCTGTCATTGTCTTGCTAGCGTAATGGATCGGTTGGAAATGTTTGTTTATCCTTTGTCCCAAAACCGCTCCAATAGAAAAGTCGCTAGCATCGCACATCAACTCAAAAGGTAGCTCCCAATTAGGGGTAACCAAGACCGGTGCCTTAGTTAGCTTATCCTTAAGAAGGTTGAAGGCTTCAATACACTCTTTGGAAAAGATAAAAGGAGTATCTTTTTCGAAGAGGTGGGTCATCGGGCGAGCGATTTTAGAAAAATCTTTTATAAATCGACGGTAGAAGCCCGCATGACCAAGGAAACTTCTCACACCCTTCACGGTTGAAGGTGGAGGTTATTTGGCTATGACATCAACTTTAGCATGGTCCACTTCGAGACCGGCTTTTGAAATTTTATGTCCTAGCACAATGTCCTCTTTTACCATGAAATGGCATTTTTCCCAATTTAGAACAAGGCGAGTGTCGTCACACCGCTTAAGCATACGTTCTAAATTGGCAAGGCAAGCAGAGAAAGAATCGCCATAAACCGAGAAATCATCCATGAAGACTTCCATGGTTTCTTCAACCATGTCATGGAAGATAGCCATCATACACCTTTGAAACGTCCCAGGAGCATTGCATAAGCCGAAAGGCATTCGTTTGTAAGCAAATGTTCTGTAAGGACAAGTGAATGTGGTTTTCTCTTGGTCTTTAGGATCGATGGGAATATGAAAATACCCAGAGAAACCGTCTAAGAAGCAATAGTAATAATTACCCGCTAGACGCTCGAGCATTTGATCCATGAAAGGAAGAGGAAAATGATCTTTTCTCATGGCATCATTGAGTTTGTGATAGTCTATACAAACTCTCCACCCAGTAACGAGACGAGTAGGAATCAACTCGTTAAGTTCATTGGGAACAACGGTTATTTTGCCTTTCTTTGGCACACAATGGACAGGACTTACCCATGACGAATCCGAAATAGGGTAAATCATGCCGGCATCTAGAAGTTTGATAACCTCTTGTTTGATGACGTCATGAATTCGAGGATTAACCCTTCTTTGGCTTTGGATTGCGAGTTTAAAGTCATCTTCCATGAGAATTTTGTGAGTACAAAAGTTTGGATCAATTCCGCGGATATCGGAAATTTTCCAAGCAATTGCCTTCTTATGATCTTTAAGCACGGCGATAAGGCGAGATTTTTCTTCTTCTTTCAAGTCCTTAGCGATGATGATGGGTAACTTCTTCTTGTCTTCAAGGAACACGTACTCGAGATGAGACGGTAATTCCTTAAGCTCTAAATCCAGAAGATTTTCGATGGAAGGCGTAGTCAAATTCGGTTCATCGATAGCAATAGCCTTGGGAGATGGTGGAGAACTATGGTCCTCATTGAGAAGTTTCTCAATGGTACGAATGTCTTCATCCTAATCGGTGGGAGAATCGTCATATTGTAAGTTCACATCTCCCAAAGTTGCTTCAAATTCTTTCAAAAGGAAATCACTTTCTCAAATGGAGTTAGTGATGGAGCAATAGAGGCAACGGTCTCAACATTGGGAAGAGAGGAAAGACTACTTTTGCAAGCATCATTAAAGTGTTCTTCACAAGCCTCATCAAGAACGTCGATACAATTAACACTCTCGTATGAATAAGGCTGTTTAGAAATCTTACCCATGTTGAAGACAATTTGATCGTCACCAACTCTCATGATAAGCTCACCCGCGTCTACATCGATGAGAGTGTGACCGGTCCTCAAGAATGGACGTCCAACGATTAATGGAACACGAGGATCCATCTCGTAGTCAACGACAACAAAATCCGCCGGAAAGGTGAATTTTTCGACACCGACGAAAACGTCTTCGGCTATCCTCACCGGATAAGCAACCGTACGGTTAGCTAATTCCAAAGTCATTTTGGTGGGGACTAGCTAGGGGAGAGATAATTTCTTCCAAACACTTAATGGCATTAGGTTTTTACTAGCACCTAGATCGGCTAGGGCCATGCAATTCTCTACTCCCGGGAAGTTGCAAGGGATTAAGAAGCGACCCGGATCACCAAGTTTAGTTGGCAATTTCCTTAAGAGAACCGCAGAGCAATTCTCATTAAGTTGGGTCTGAGAAATTTCAAGAAGCTTCTCCTTGTCACTAAGAAGATCTTTAAACATCTTCGCATATTTAGGCATGTGAGCGAGAGCCTCAGCAAAGGAGATGTTGAAATTCAATTGTTTAAACATTTTGAGAAAGTTTGAAACTTGAATATCATCCTTGCTTTTGAGCTTATCTTTCCTCAACCTTGAGGGATAAGGTATGTCGGATGAAGATGAAGGCTTTGTAATAGTAGGATCACTCACATCCTTGGGTGGTGGTGGTGGAAGTAAGAGGTGGAGGAATTGGAGAAGTAGAAGGTGAAAGAATAGGAGTAGTGGACTCGTTTTCCTTTGTCACAATCACCGGTGTAGGTGTAGGAAGCTCGGGTTCCTTGGTACCTTTTCCACTGCGAGTGGTGATTGCTTTCATCTCCCCTCTTGGATTAGCAACGGTGTTACTCGGAAGAGTACCCGAAGAAGAGGGTTGATTACCTTGGAAGAAACCAGCCATCATGTCCCTTAAGTCATTCGTTTGACTACTCAAAGAGTTTCGCATGTCGGCTCTAAGATCATTCCCTTGTTTCACCATATCTCCCTTCAAATTAATAATCTGGGTCTGTAGATTCTTCACCAACACATCATTCGTCCGCATGTACGTTTCGACCTCGTGGTTGAAAACGGTGGGTTGCGTAGAAAGAGGTGCTTGATAAGCAGGTGGTTGGTAAGGAGCGGGTTGGTAAACTTGAGTAGGATTTCGAGGTGGATATGGTTGTCTTTGAGGTGGTTGTTATGGTGCTCTAGGTTGGGTTTGATTGGTTCGGTTAAGGTTTTGTTGTTGGTTTTGATTGGTTGGAGGAAAACCGGGCGGGGAAAGAAAGTTGGTGGAACGATAACTTAGCAAGTTACGGTCTCCTTGAGGGTGGGCTGGATAGCCTCCCGGAGGATAGGTACCGTATGCTGCGTTAACATTCTCACAAAGATAGTCTTGGGTGGAGGTACAAGATGTGTAAGAGTGATGACCCCCGCATATTTCACATGATTGACTCAAATCATTGACTTGAGCGTTTTGAGCGTTGATGCTTTTGGTATTGTTAGCGGTTTGGACAGCAAGTGATTCAATAAGCGAAGTAAGCTTATCAATTCTCTTGTCGTTGTCACTAGTTCTAGCACTAGCGGCATTGGTCCGAACACTCTTGGTTTGCACTCTAGACTTATTCTCAATAATATCCCACGCGGCGTTAGAAGTCTTAACCAAAATATTACCCCTCGAGGCACTATTTAGTGAATCTTGGTCATTCATGCTTAAACCATTGTAAAAAGTATTAATTTGGTGCACTTTGGTAAAACCATGTTGTGGGCACTTTCTTAAAAGGTCTTTAAAGCGGTCCCAAGATTCACTAAAAGTCTCATCGTACTTTTGTTCAAAATTAATAATTTCATTCCGCCAAGCGGTAGTACGTGAGGGTGGAAAAAACTAGTTTATGAATTTGGTCTCTAAGTCCGTCCACGTAAGAATACTTTGTGGCGATTCCTTTGCAAGCTAATGCCGGGCTTGTCCCTCTAAGGAGAAGGGAAAAAGTTGTAAGCGGATTACCTCTTGTGGGACTCCATTGTATTTGACCGTATTCGTGAGTTGAAGGAACCTTTTGATGTGGTCATGAGGATCATCAAGTGTACGACCCAAGAATGGTTGAGCAGAGACCATTTGAATGAAGCCGGATTTGAGCTCAAAGTTGTTGGCTGTAATCGCGGGTATGACAATAGCATCGTTGTTGCCCTCCACATGTGCTTGCAAAAGTTCGATCATTGGACGATTGTCCGGTAGAGGTTCATTGTTGTTATTATTCATGTTGGGTTGAGGTGGATTATTATTATTGTTGTGTACACCGGCCATGTCTAAATTATCGAGAGTCTCGGGCTCGGGATAAGACGTTGATCGTGTACGCATGCACCTGCAAAAGAAATAACAAAGCAGAAATATTTTTGGTTTTTAATGTTTTTTAATTTTTTTTGGATTTTTGAAAATTTTATATTTTTTAGGTTTTTTGAAAAAAAATTTATGATAAAAAAGTAACGTTCACGGTGAACGGATCCCAAATCCAACTTTTTCACAAAAAACCGTTAATCCTTACGAAAAGAGCCGGCAACGGCGCCATTTGATACAAAGATTTTGTATGGGTTCAACTAAGTTCTCGGTATCTTCTCGAATTGATCACGGCTCAAAGTGGAATTATCGTTCTTGGTAACTAGAAGGGGGTTTGGGTATCTATTCTACTAAGAAGAATTAAATGAGCGAAAAGATAAAAATAAGCTAAAAACAATTAACTAAAAATGACTCAACAAATTAAAAACAATTTAATTATAAAGCAGAAGTTAAAACTTAACATTAAATGAAACGTAATTTAAAAACTTAACTCAGTTTTGAAAATAAGAAAAACTAAAAGCACTCATTCGAAAAAAAAAAGTTTTAATTCGGAATAAACAAAGCTCATTCGGAATATTACTCATGCGGAAAAACTCTTATTCGGAATAACACTCATGCGGAATAATCTAGACAAAAGGCTCATTCGGAATAAAAACTTGATCCGGAATAATTGGTTCACCTGGAATAAAAACTTGATCCGGAATAAAATGGCTAAACTGTTGGTTCGGAAAACTTAGTTCATTCGGAATGTTTGACTGATCCGGAATAAACCCTTCATTCGGAATATACCTTCATCCGGAATAAGTGTTGGTTCGGAATAATTGACAGGAAAGCTTGATTCGGAATAACAGGTTTATTCGGAAAGTTTATGCTTCATTCGGAAAAATCTTTTATTCGGAATAACTTGGAAAAACACTTCGTTCGGAATAAACTTCCTTCATCCGGAATACCTTCGTTCGGAATATTTGTTGATCCGGAATTCAGCTTCGTTCGGAATAATTATTTGAAAACCTTGGTTCGGAATATTTCGTTCATTCGGAATAATTAGCTGAAAACACTCGTTCGGAATAAAAAACTTTATGCGGAATAATTAAACAAAAGCTTCATTCGGAATATATGAAGTTGGTTCGGAATCTGGGAAAGGAAGAACAATGATGAAAACCAAAACTCGAATCTTAACCAAAATCAACCAAGATAAATCTAAGGATTCAACCAAACTAACCACTAACCATCTACTAATGATAAACTTCAAACCAAATCAATAAAAACACAAAATCCACTTGTTTTTAGAGATCAAAATCAAGAAAATAAAAACTTAGAACTTTAAATCAATAAGAAAAGGAAGAACAAGATTAAGGGAAAGATTGTATTATAAGCTAGGATTCAAACAAACAAAAAGTAAAGATTAAACTTACAAAATCTTGGATTGAAAAAGGAAAATCACCAAACACCCTAGTGGTGTTGGTTTCGCTATGAACCAAAAGAAAAGAGAAAACTGGAAAAATAAATAACTTTCTCTAATTTGTGAAGGGGACTCCTATTTATAAGCCATGTGGTTGGTTGGTGAGTGGGCTTTTCTCCTTCCTTCTTGTCTTCTCGTCTTTTCAGTAAAGTTGACGTTTTCGACTCTGATTCGGGATTTGTCGATGAATAAATTCAACTCGTCTTTTAATTTCTTCGTTTAATAGACTTGAGTTCTTCGACATATATAAATCTTCCATCTTTGGTCCTTTTCTTCGATAAATCTTCAAATAGGCCCATTGACTTCAAATCTTTTGCATCTCTTGGACTCTAGACTTCGTCTTTTCGTCTTTTTCTTCGATAAAACCCGTGCAATCCCATGTTTTCTTCAATATTAATCCGTTTGGCTCTGAAAACACAACAAACACACAAACCACGCATAATTACAAACAAATGATATTAAATACGCGTTTTGGTATCGTTTTAGCAAGAAATAAGTGGTAAAAGGATGGGTGTTTTCACACCTATCAGATATACTCCCCTGGTGCATAACTCCTGTAATATACGCAGCTGTCGTAACTGCTACGCTTAAACCCATTGCTCAGCATATACTCATCGAACCTCTTGTACCATTGCCTAGGTGACTGCTTCAAACCATAAAGAGATTTCTTTAACAAACATACCGTGTTACCTTGTTCAAATCCCGGTGGTTGCCTCATGTAGATCACTTCTTTAAGATTTCCATGTAAAAACGCCGTCTTTACATCAAGCTGCTCCAGCTCATAATCTTTATACGCAGCCAGTGCAAGTATAACCCGAATAGATGTGTGTCGAACTACCGACGAAAATACTTCATTGTAATCAATACCTGCTCTTTGTGTGAATCCACGAGCCACCAACCTTGCCTTGTACCTAGGCTTTTGAACACCTTCAATCCCTTCCTTTATTTTGTACAACCATTTGCAGCTCACTAGCTTTTTCCCAGCTGGATGATCTACTAACACCCAGGTCTTGTTCTTCTTCAGAGAATCCATCTCTTCTTTCATAGCAGCTTTCCACTTAGAACTGTCTTCACAAGCAACTGCTTCCTGTTATGTCAATGGTTCATGAGTATATTCTTCCTCTGCTGCAGCAAACGCGTAGGCAACCATATTACTATCATCCTAAAACCTTGCCGATTTTGTTCTTGTCCTTGGCTCTCTATCCCGAACCAATTGATAATCTGTGAGATCCGGTGGATGATCAATTTCTTGAACCCCTACATCTTCATCATAGCCATCTTCCTGATCTTTTTGGTCTTCCTGGTCTGTCTGATCTTCCTGACCAGTTTGATCATCCTGATTTGGATGGTCTTCCTCGGGCGTATGATTATTTAACCTCTGCAGTTCCACCTCAACCTGTAATTCCTCAACAGACTTATCTTTTCCTGCACCAGAACCCTTCAACGTGTCTTTGTACATGACACTTTCATTGAAGACTACGTTCCTGCTTGTGACTATTTTAGGTGATTCATTATCAAGCCTATATAGTCTGTATCCCTTCACACCTTCAGGATACCCCAAAAGAACGCAACTTACCGCTCTCGGCTCGAGCTTATCTTGTTTAACGTGTGAATACGCGACACAGCCGAAAACTCTCAACATCCCATAATCACTAGGATGTCCCGACCACATCTCCATAGGTGTCTTCTTCTCAATCGTTGTCGATGGTGACCTATTTATGAGATATGCGGCCGTACATGTCGCTTCCGCCCAGAAGGTCTTGGGCAATCCAGACTGTATTAATAAACAGTGTACCTTGTCCATGAGAGTTCTGTTCATCCGTTCTGGTAACCCATTCTGCTGCGTCCCCGGCAACTGTCAAATGTCTAGCAATCCCACTCTCAGTGCATAGCTGATTAAACTCCCGGTTACAGAACTCAAGACCATTATCCGTCCTAAGCTTCTTAACCGTCCTCCTAGTCTGATTTTCTACCAACTGCTTCCACTCTTTGAACTTCCCAAATGCTTCGTGTTTGAACCTGAGAACATAAACCCATACCCTTCTGGAATAATCATCGACAATAGATAAGAAATACCTCTTACCTCCCAATGATTCCACTTGAGACGGACCCCATAAGTCTGAATGGACATAGTCTATCACTCCCTGAGTAGTGTGCCTTCCTACACCGAAACAGACTCGATGTGACTTTCCCAGAACATAATTCTCACAAAAATCGAGCTTACCTAGACTCTTCTTACCAAACAAACCCTGCTTTTCCAGCACGTGTAGTCCCGCCTCACTGATATGTCCCAGTCTTTTATGCCAAACGTGCACAAGACTATCTTTTTCTTCAACATTAGCATTAAGCTCACCGGCCAATGCATGGCCATCCAAAGAGTACACGCAGTTCTCCCTTCGGGTTCCAGATATAATAACCCTAGAACCATTAATCACCTTGATTTTGCCCGACTGCAATTTTACGGTATATCCCTCTTTTTCAAGAGTTCCCAGCGATATCAAGTTTCTTTTCAATTCAGGAATGTACCTGACATTGTTTAACACAAAACTTGACTCATCTTTCAGTTGTACCTTTACCTTGCCAATACCCCTGATCTTGCACTCCCTGTTGTCTCCCAATAGTACGCTGCCCCCATCGCATTCCAGAAAATTAAAAAATACATCTAACTTGGGTGACATGTGATATGAACCTCCTGAATCCATGATCCAATCTTGCAGTCTTTCTGCACTCGTCACCGTCATCACCTCAGAATCGTCATAAATCGAACCACTGGAGCTTGGTTGATCATCTTTCTTGACGTAACCTTTTGACTTCTTGCGATTATTCTTCGGACAGTCTCTTCTCAAGTGCTCCTCAGATTGGCAAATAAAGCATTTGAGTCTTCCACCTCGAGACTTCGATCTTGACTTTCCCTTTGACTGATGCGAATTCCTGCGATCAGTTCTTCCCCTCACATATAACCCTTCACCATCATCCCCCTTCGCCTTGAACCTTTCTTTGATTTCCTTTGAATTTAGTGTGGCCATCACGTCCTCCAAAGTCAAATCTTCCCGTCCATAAAGCAAGGTATCCACAAAGTGTTCGTATGATGCTAGCAAAGACGTGAGTAACAGTAAAGCAAGATCTTCATCTTCGAATTTTACCTTAATATTTGCTAAATCAAGAACGATTTTGTTGAACTCATCTATATGCTCGGAAATCTTTCGTCCAGTCGGCATGTAGAATGTATAAAACTTCTTCTTCAGGTACAACTTGTTGGCCAACGACTTTGTCATATACAAAGACTCGAGCTTTGACCAAACCCCCGCTGTAGTCGTCTCCCCGGTAACCTCTCTCAGGACCTTGTTACCCAAACACAAAATCATGACACTGTGAGCTTTCTTGTCAAGCTTAGATTTCTCTTCAGCTTCCATATTCGCGGGTAAAACCTCCAGAGCTGCTTCACATCCGTTCTAGATTAATAAAGCATGCATCTTGCTTCTCCATAACCCGAAATCACCAGTTCCATCGAATTTCTCGATGTCAAACTTGGCTCCCGTCATTCTTTATCCCTTTGTTAATTTGCTAAACCTTGTGAAAATCCTCACAATCACAAATCAACAAAGTCCCTTCGGTAATTCGCTAAACCTCGTGATACGTTAACCCTCACAATCACGAACTACGAAGTCCCCTTGTGTTAAAAAACCCTTCAAAGTATTAATACTACCTTTTATTTTCTTTTATGTTAAACCAAACAAAAAAGAAATATTAGTAGTAATATATTAGACCCAATAAATTCTTGATTAGAAAGTTAAGCCCAATCCACTATAGTATACGTAGGTTTTTTTTCCTATGGTTGACTTTTACACAAACAAAAGCCACCAAACACCTGTGTCTTCTTCTACCTCTCACCTCTGTAACACCAGCGAGAAAAACAAGAACCACTCTTTGATCTTCGACGAATCAAACACAAAAAACCTTTAATGTTGATCGATACCTGCTGCTGCTCCTTGATGATCTAAACCCGATCACCAATAACCCTTCCTCGATCGATCCTAGAAACCAGTTACTCGAAGAACCGAGCTCTGATACCACTTGTAGGGTTTAATCCCTACAATCCTGGTTATCTAGATGCGGAATACTCGATCGTGAAGACAAACCCACAAGCAGAATCGACAAAAAAGAAAGGCGACGCCCACAAGGTAATATCCTTAATCGTTAATTAGATTAGTATTGAAAGAATGAGTAATTGGTTTGTTCCCCCCACCTCCTTTTATAGAGATGAGGGGGAACCGACTATTACAAGTCCTACGGTTGGGTTGGGCTTAGACATAGCCAACCGAACTTTATTCATAGTTATTAGGCTACTCGACTCTTAATCCCTAGACACGACTTAGGCAAACATAAAGACTAAATATAACAATTATAATCATTAAAAGTTTAATTATATAGCTGTAGAAGGCAAGCGAGCAACAAGTTGCGCCATAAGCTCTTTTTGAACTGCAAAGCTAATTCTAGTAAAAATCACATTTGTGGATTTAGATGTCATAACGTTGCTATTCATAACACGTTGAACTCTCTTCAGAAGCTACACCGCTTCAGGTGCAAGAAAACCGAAGGTATCAAATGCAAAAGGAATAAACACGTGTTGATTTTCAATGCATGCTTTTTCGTGTTTTGTCACTTTGCATGAGGCGGCTTTCAAAGCAGTCCGACCCGCTATAAAACCCCGGCTACTCAACCCCACAAGAGGAGAAACCCAAGTCAGATCCACACACGCATGTTTTCCTCCAACCCATCCAAAAACCAGAATGTCTGCCGGTTTGAGTGTGGATCTTCCATCTACCGGGTCAGTCAAGAATTTCACAGGAGCTTCTTTCTTGGCGGAGATACCATCACGCCTACGTATGTTAAAAAGAACGTCTCTAACCATATCGTGTCGATACTTGAAGCTCGTGAGCTCTTTACAATGAACCGCATGTTCCCCAAAAGAATCCAGACATGCCTTGCGACAAACAGGGCACATTGTATCAACCGAAAATAATGGGATCATGAGGCGATACTTAAGATTAGAACGGTATTCCACTGGTGACATATGTTGACCAAGGTCGTCTATAGGGATAGCTAGTAAGAAATCCTGAGCATGTGACGCGCGTATACACTCAAAAACCGCTTTCTGCCTCAAAGTCATGTCAAAGTGGACCTCCATATCCTTGACCATTTCACTAAAAAGGGTAGTCGTCAATATTTGTTGGGTTTTAGAGGGGGAGGTATCTTTATTAGTGAAACAACTAAAATCAAAGCTTGGAATCTTATCACGTAGACAAGCTAAAGCAGAAGCATAATCATCATCCATACCACATATGCCACTGTCACATAAAATGTGATCTTGTAACACCCAAGATTGGCCCCTCGAGGCTACAAAAGCATAGGAGGAGGCCTCTTTTGCCGAGTACAAACCCAAACTACCAAGGCGAATGGGTAAAGAAGCAAGTCGCCACTATAAGTCTCCAAAGAATGGCCCTCCACAAACCACTATGTTCTCAGTTGACCCACGCAAACCCTTGTCAAAAAACAAGGCCGCATCCTCCATGTGTACAGGTCGGCAAGTCCTTAGCCCATAAAAGAGTTTAGAAATATCCATGCATGATCGAAGTAAAAGGAGCTAACTTTACGGGTCATGTAACTGTGGAAGAAGGCTCATCAAATCAACTGCATTTGCGGCTCTCCTCATGGTCATCCCTCTAATAAAATTGGTGTCTCTACTAACAGCTCCCCCAAGAAGCTTCACGCCCGAAGACGGTCTTCGAATATCCATAGGAAACAAACCATCACGGAACTTCACACCATCTTTGTTTTAATTAAAATCGAACTATGATCACACTAGTATGATTTAAGTTCATTTGAAAATCAAAATTTTTTTTAATATCAAGAGACTAGTCTTCGTCTTTCATACTTATCATAATTCAGTGAATGAGATTAAATTCAATACTTATTTCTTATTTTTTCAAAAATTAATATCTCTTAAACCGTTAATCGTTACGCAAAAAAATACGTTATCACGACGAGCATTTAATTATCTTTCTATAGATATGGTATATAATATACATTTGAAAAAAATTTGTTATATTTATCTTTTTTTCGATGTCGAAACTTATCATATATGATACTCATATCATATATATTAGTATCATATATGATTTTATACTAATATTTGATTTGAAACAAATGTCATATATATGATATAACACTAATATACGATTTAATATCAATATCATGTATGATGAATATTACTATCATATATGATAATTCACGAACGCTTTAACAACAAGAAAAAAGAACGAAATTTCTTTTCCTTTTAAAGTATAACATAGTGAATATATGTAGTTAAATAATTAAATGTCTGGCGCGATGATATGTTTTTTATCGTTTAACACTTAACGGTTTAGAGGATATTTACATTATAAAAACAAAAAATATGTGACATAATAAATATATTTAATCTTGTCCGTTGGATGAAAATAAAGATTGATGGTGGAGATAAATCCTTTTTGTATCCCAAATAAAATATGATATCCAAAATCACTCTCATCCTTTACTATTCTTAAATAATTGACATAATTCGTGGATTTTTTTAAAACTCGTGAATTTTTTTAATATTAATATCATGTATAATGATAATTCACGAGCGTTTTAACAACGAGAGAAAAAAAATAAAATTCTTTTTCTTTTAAAGTATATCATAGTGCATATCTGTAAAAAGATCATTAATTGCCCACCGCGATGGTATATTTTTAATCTTTTAACACTTAACGGTTTAAGAGATAACTACATTATAAAAAATTAAGTGAAATAATAAATATATTTAATCTTGTCCGTTGGATGAGATGAAGATTGATAGTGGATATCAATCCCCTTGTATCTAAAATAAATATGATATACAAAATAACTTTGTACCTCTATTATTCATAAATAACAAACATAATTCGTGGATTTTTTAAAAATAAGAGTATGATAATAAAAGATACATGTAGTGGTTTAAAATAACATTTCCAAGAAAACACCTTCAACAATGATATGATTTTCGGATAGCATCGAGACAAGACAACACTTTTAACATGTATTTGCTCCTTAAGAATGAGAGAAGAAAAGACCAGAGGTTGATTGTTTGTTTAACTTGATTGATTTCATTAATAAAACATTCGGTATATATATAAACGAATACATAACTTGTAACACAAGACATTCCTACACAATAAAACACTCTTAGTACGACACAAACACATACTTAAACATAAAAGATAGATGTGGCATGTTTGACCCGAGCACATAGCGTATCATTCCTCACTCATTTGAATCCACATTGCCCTAAAGGTAATGTCTTGAAAAGCACTTTTGTTTCAGGATCCCAAAATCTTCTTCGAAACAAGCTTCTTGAGACCAACATATTCATCTCATGCCTTCTATTACCGCGACTAACGCCTTTTTCCTCTCCCGCCTTCCATTGCGTTGGACATGACACAACATCCTTCTTCCACCTTCTGATGCCCAGGCCGTAACACTCCCCACTCCTTTAAAAATCACCTTGCCCTCAAAGTGATACGAAGAATATGTCAATTTAGAGTTCGACATCCATTCCTACGCATTTGGTTGAACAAATTTAATAATGTCCTAATTATCCATGATCCTATGAATGTCACCATCATTAATAACCTCGTTAACATTTATTTTAGTTGTCGACTTATCAATGGATGTAATGTCCAACACATTAAAGTCCTCTATATTTTATGTCATAATAACCCCTTTCGTCATATTGTTACCGCCATCATCCACATTAGGGTTTTTTGTATCTTTTTTTTATCACGAACGATATTAACGACTGCTTCCCCCTTAATGGCTTGTACGTTCTCTACAATTTCCTTAAAACAAAGCTTCGTTATACGGGCACAAAAGAAGACTTCTCCTAAATTTGCAGGATTCGGCCTTAACAGTTTCGAGAGTTGTGGGTTCGTGAAGCGTGCTCGCTGCACGGTTTAATGAAAAAACTTCGTCTAAAGTTGTGGGGGTTTTGACCTCAAGAGTAAACATTGGAGAGCCGGTTTAAGTCCATTGATATAATAAATGTAAGTAAAGATTCAAACATTCCTTTTACTCGAATTCAAAGTATCACAAACTCGCTTTCATAATCGGCAATCAAAACCTTATGCAAGAGCTTAGATAATCCATCTTTATCCTAATCACCGCTGCCCGATGCCATGAACAATAACCCGAAAATTTTTTTTATAAAAAACTCGCCGATGAACAGCAACCCGGTGAATAGAAACGTGAGTAGTACCACGTGAGCAGTCCCATGAACAGTATGATAAACATCACATTCGAGTGAACAGTGCCTGCGATGAACAATAACCACCGATGAACAGTACCCGATGATGAACACTAGTTTTTTTTTTGAATTGGAACCCTAGATCGGAAGCTCTTTCAACAAGAGCTCCCAATGAAAGCTCGTATTGGTACGACCCTCTCGGATAGTATCAGAATAGCACAACACTTTTAGCGAGTATTTGCTCTTTAAAATTAAAAAATATTATAAATTTATTGTTTGATTAACTTGATTGATTTCAATAATAAAACATTCGATATATATATTTGAATATATAACTTGTAACACAAGACATTCATAAATAATAAAATATTTTTAATACAACACAAGTACATACTTAAAAATAAAAAGTAAATGTAATCCGTTTACCCCGAACACAAAACGTATCAAACACAAGTATAGAAGACCCGCGCTTCGCTGCGGCAGATCTTTTTTTGGGTATTCTGTTTCCCAGATGTTTTTTTGTTTATGGTGCCATTAGACATTTGCCATATGAACGTATATGTACATAAGTACATGCCAACAGATATGTACTTTTAGATATCAATACATTATGAAACTAATGGAAAAGGATTATGAAACTAACAGAAAAGGCAACCATTTAAAGGAGATTAGTAAACATCGTATTATGAGGCACATATTCTCCAAAAAAATGCCTCTTTTCAACACTTGTTTATGATTAGGTATGTAAATTTTTAATTGGTTCTATTGTGTGAAAACTCTTTAGTCAAATTCCATTGTTTTTAAAACTTTCCTCCAACGTCTCTCCCTTGGCCCTTGGCCCTTGGCCCTTGGTCTTGGGTATCAAAAGACCAAAGAAGACGACAATAACAGCGCACACGAACATGTAAAGAGTGCAGGTTCCTGCCAGCAACAAATGTAACCAATATTAATATTATCTTATAACCATTTGTTAACATACATCTATTTAGACGACGGCAAAAAGAACACACAACAAAAGCTCGACATTTTGGCCGCCTAAGCAACCATGTTGTGCCATATTCCTACTGTTTTAGCGTGCTGCCTAACTTCTATAGTGATAAATGGGCATATAAATAGTAAACAGAGTAGAAAGAACTTTAGTTATGTTCAATGCCTAGTTACATTAAAATGCCTGCTTACATTAATGCAAAAGTATCAAACTTAATTCAGTTCAAATAACTCTAATTATGTTCAAAGACCTTCACAGACCTGAAAGCACGTGACAATAGGATTTAACGCATAATCTCAAACATGATACAAATATATAATCTAGTTTATATTTAATAAAAAATAGTCCAAATATACACATTCTAAAATCTTTGGGATTGCTAATTTGAAAATGCTTCGTCTACTAACCTGCTTAAAAATAAGCATGACCCCTAAGGCTTACTTGCTTTATAATGTTCATTTTTTTTTGTAAAAGCAAGGTGTGTAATCTGTGCATTCTTACAGAAATAGCAAGACACCTATGTAGAAGTTTAACTGGTGCAATTGCATTAGTTATAATTAGAGCTAGAAAAATGACAGGCCTGCACACGTAATCACTCTCTAAAACAAACTGCAAAGCATTCTTTGATCAAGGTTTGAGGCAAAAAACTTGAGATATTAGCATGTTTTTTGGCAACGATTCAGGCGTTTAGCGTTGGGAATTTTAATCATTTTTAATGGGGGTAAACTTGAAATTCTTATTCCACTTTGTACAATGATATATGAGAGTGGTTAAGTGCTTTTCCAAGTAGTTTTTTAGCAAATAAGGACTTTTTAAGTGCTAAAAATAAGATAGCTTATTTGAGTAGTTAAAGCTCAACTAAGCACGTAAAAACGTGATTATTTTCAATTAGATAAGCGCATTGAAACATAAACATGTAGTGTAATAGATAGGCAATCTGAGGCTACTACATTTTCACATTAGAATAAACATATAAGCATAATCGATTTTCTTAAGCAAGACCATTTCTCTAAGAATTCCGATTATAATTTCCATGTCTTTGGACGTTGTGGCCAATACATTAAGCTCAATAGCATCTGCATTAGAGTTTTTAGTGAGCAATTGTCAAATATCAGGAAGCCCAATAGCAAATTGGTGAAACACGTATACACACTGATATTCGTGGGTTCTAAATCAAAACAATATTAGTACATAAGGAATGACACTCACCTTGAACTTCAACATCGATCAGTTTCCTATGCTAATGTTTGAAGGGGTGTTTGGATAATCTTATTTTCCTATCTCCGTCACAATCCACCATAGCGATCATTTATATCCTTCAAATTCTGTTTCATGAAGCAAAAAAAACTGAAGATTCTCGGTTTCATTTATGGTGCATTTTTTGTACACGGAGAGCTTAATGTGTATACAAACCTGGCCTATATTGTTCTTCATAACGCTCCTTTCACCAACATTTATAGCGCTTTTTGTTTTTTATCTACGCTTTGTGTTGCAGCACCATTATACAAAATACTTGACTTGACATTCTGTTTGCAAATCTTCACTCGCAAATTAATGTAGCCATCCAATCCGACCTGAATTTGATTATAGTGTTATCGATTAAACATAGATAGTGATATACATGATACATGGCCAATAGTACACATATGATCTAAACAGGGGCCAAAAAAGGTTGTCATAGACATGTAATGAACATTTCACGTGAATCAAACAAATTAAAAATAGCAAATCCTAATGGATACCTTTTGTTATCATTTTTTAAAAGTAAATCATTTGAATCTAAAAAGCATCACATGGCATCATTCTCTAAACTCACAACTGATGTAGTTAAACCATTTTAATGGAGGGAATGAGCTTCTTAGAAATCCCTTACAGTTTGCATCGAAAAAAGTCTCACGATTACTCACAATACACACATTCAATATATAATTTTTACATAAGGAAACCAATATTCAGTTAAGCTGCAATGATGTGGTAAAAATGAGGTAAAAAATGAATAACCCATGTATGCATACCGCGTCAACTTCTCAGTATCATCAGCTGGCAAGTTTTAGATTCGTGTAATATTTTTCCAGCAATTTCAGTACCTAAGTCCTAAGAAGAAACCAAAACATACCTAAGAAGAAACCAAAACAAACCTGTAAATTCTCAGCAACATTTCATCAAACACGTTATATGCATACTCTAACATCTTAATCATCGAAAGGAAAGCCGTCGCATCAAATACAGAAATAACTTAACCGAACAACTACAAACACAATCTTCAAAGCTCGAACACATGCAACATGAAAAGTCCCAAACAAAAAAACTGCAAATACCTCTAAAACGTATTTTGAATCTTCAACCTGTTTAACCGACCTCCTTAAGCAACAAAATACCAACGTTTTCAATACTTTATTTCAACAATAATATTCAAAACACTTATCACTAAAAAAATTAAGGGGTGTTTGTTTAATCAGTGAGCTGAATCACTTATATTAAAAATAATACCAAAAACTATGGCAAACTCATTAGTTGCATAAAGATTTTAATTTAAAAAAAAAAAAGCCGGAACATCCAAACAAAAATGTCATATATAAAGCCCAATAAAGATTTACCTAAAAAAGAAGCAAGTTACTCTTCGTTTAGTTGCTCAATATCATATTCGACAAAACAAACTGATCCAAACCAATACCCCGGAATTTCATGTGCGTCTCTCGGCTGCACCAAAAAACACAAATTAAATAAATTACTGATATGTAAAAAACCCTCAAAAATACAATTAACGATCCCTAAGTACTCAATCTCACAATCATCTTCAAACGTTCAAAATCAATAATAAAACTATAAACCAACATAATACTTGAATATAAAAACAGCATACCTCACTTATGAGTCAATTTTCAAGAATCTTCTTAGTGGTCAAAAGTTTTTCCAAGAACACAATAGCAATTAAATGAGATAAGAGTTAAAGATATGTGTTTAACCCTGTGTTTGCAATTAGAT
Source organism: Glebionis coronaria (assembly GCA_025667525.1). NCBI lineage: Eukaryota > Viridiplantae > Streptophyta > Magnoliopsida > Asterales > Asteraceae > Glebionis > Glebionis coronaria. The sequence goes on along the minus strand of CM046879.1, from coordinate 498,817,168 downwards.
CTTCAGCCATGAATAGTTTAGTAGAGAGATGAGATCTGTTTATGAGAGAGTGGGTGTGTATTTTTTATGTGTTAGAGTAGAGACGTGGCGCGAAGGTGGAAGGTATATGATAAGAGAACACGTGTGATACTGCATTAATAGCGATTTTCCCGCCAAAAGAATAGGATAATAATAAAAAAAGTCAAAACGTTTCCTAAAACAGTATATAGTATTAAAAAACAGTATATAGTATTAATATGAAAAGGTTATTATATGGTTTTCACAAAAATACTATATAATATAAATACATATGTCAAAACTTTGATTCACTCCGTATGAAGTCAATTAGCTATCTAGATTTGTGTTCATGCATCTTTCGAATGAAGAGTTGTGATAATTACATTAGAAAAAACAAGAAAAACATAAGTGCTTAAAGTCAATTAGATCTCATGTTACAAGAAATCTCTAACGACTTCTACACATCTCATATTCGATTGACAATGACCATTCTCTCATGAGGATTCGAGAGTCTCGGTCACTGAATTTAAATATAATAACCAGCTATATAATAATTATAATTTATATGATAAGAAAAAGTAAATGGACAACAAGCTGTGTAGTTAGTTTTTTTTATAACAAAAATCAAGTCTGTTAAATATAATGTTTGTGGATTTAAGTGTTAAAACTTATTGTTCATAACATATTTTAGTAAGTAGTTTCATTAACTCATGTGTAAGAAAATCAAATGTATCAAACGCGAACAAAATTTAAGTTATTTGTACATGTTTATATATTTCTTCACATGGTTTAGATTGACGGAGAAACTCTGTCTACGCTTTTACGGAAATATATACAGTATGAAATATATCTCACTAGTTGTAATGTTATATGAAAAATATATAAAAGAGAGAGCACCGCCTATATGAAAGGAAGAACCCTACTTTACCCTAACTCCACATTAAGTTAATTAATATATCTATATGTTTGTCTCACATGGAAAGAGTTGACCATTACTCTATACTAAATATTGTATATTTAGTCTCACATCAGCCAATAGCTCGTTGAACTTTTATAATTAGTTATTAGTTACTTGTTCATATAAGATATACAGTATATAGTAGTGTCGACGACACGTATACATGCATGGAGTGAAAATGATGCATCTTGATTACATTTGCAAGGGAGATCATTTACTCTCATTTTGAACTCGTACGTTACTGTCCCATGTCCTATCATGGACTTAAAGTTCGCTTAGAAACGGACGATGTCGCTACAACAATATATCGGGGCTAGCTTGTGACGATGTCGCTACAACAATCGAGCCATTCTTGTTGCGGCTTGTAATGTTTACTTCGGAAGTCTAACCTTGTTTGATTCGAGGCGTACAATTCGTATAGCAACAAGAAAAAATTTACTCCGTAGTCTTGTCATTTTGTAAGGCTAGTAACTTGTTTAGATATGAAAGATGCCAATAGTTTCCCTACTATTTCATGTCTCGATCGATCTCTGTGTGCATTTCGAACAGATAAATTAAACATTCTGGTTTCTCGCTAGCTTTTACTTAGTTAATAAAAGTTCAATTACTGGTCTAAGAAAAACACACATACAATTAAGTGTGTGTGTGTGTGAATAAGCATGTAAAATGAGTATTCCTAACTAATTATAATTCTCTTTGTTAATACTAAATTACTAATATTCGATTCGATTCAGAAATTGTTTAGCATCCCATATGACACATGCCCATTATTACATCAAGTACATCTATATTATATATCATATACGTTTTCACATCTTAATCTGATACATGCCACTTAAATGCGATACGTATCATACGATCTATTAAATTATAAGGGATTTGTATCTTCTAACATCCTTTTATAAACTTATGAATAAACTGTTGTTAGGTATGAAAACCCAATATTCCACATTGGTAAAACATAATCTGAAGGTTCCTTTTTTATTATCAATTGGTTTTAAATTGTAAACTTAGTTGAGCTTATATGTTAGACTTTATAAGATATTGAACCAAAAATTACTACAACATAAGTTCCTACTGAATATATATCTTGTTATACATATGTATTTTTTGAACAGCAAAAATAAAAGTGCTTACTTGATTCATGTATAACAGTGATGAAAAATAACTAAATTACTTGCTTAGAATAGCTTATGTTCATTGTATGGAATCAAAATCATCAGTTATAGATATTTTTTAGTGATATTTTGGTATAAGTTACCTATTAGTAAGAACACGCATACATTAAGTCATATATTAAGAAAGAAGATATTAAGTACCAAAAGCAATATATTAATAAACAAAAGCAGTTGGTGAAACCCCAGAAAACTGAAATTCATAGAAACTAGCTAAAAACTGAAATCTAACACAAGGAACAAAGTAAAAGGGGCTTATGTCCAAAGAGACTCTCTTTTAAGAGGGTCTTGGATTACATTATTATTAGAAGTGTAGCTTAAGAACTGTGGAATCTGATCTCCGAAATCACTAGTATTACTGCCTGATAATAGCAAAGTTTTTGCGTCGTAATCAACCATGGATGGATGAGTTGTAGGAAGCTCAGGCTCTTGCTGCATCTGGATGCATAAGATCTCGGCTTGAGCAACTGCAAGCTGCATTTGTAGTTGGGAGACTTGGTTTTGTAAGTAGGAAATTGCACCAACACATCCGTAAACTGGATCTCTCATTCTTGCGTTTGCTTCATACACCAAACTGCTAACCGCGTCCCCTCTTTGATGAACCGGAAGCTCCTATATAACATAAACATGAACTTTATCAGCCATTAAGTTAGAAATCTTAGACTCAAGTATATACATATACAACCAAATACTTGGTTCTTGCAACTTTGATTATGGATGGTTCTAGTACTACTCTTTAATTTTTGATGTGCGGTTAGACAAATAATCCATTTAAACTAAACATCATTACCATTTTTCATGTGCTTCAAACAAAACACATGATTTTTCGGTGTGTTTTTAAATCGCAAAGATATGTTTTTTAAATCGTGAAATAAAAACGATGTATAGGTATGTCTCTTAAACTTCTTATTTTACTTATTTTGTTACATGCTTCCAACTAACATGAATGTTGTTTTTGGTTCGAGAAAACCCTAAGTGGGAGTTTTTTGTTCTTAATAAACAATGAATGATATCACACCAAGATAGATAAATACCTGCAACATCTTGCTGACATTGCTAGCACCAAAGACCTTATGAACAATGGCAAACTTGTGAGGATCATCAGGAGGAAAATAAGGAGCGAAAATGCAGTCTTTCGCACAACGGCGCCTCAACAACTTGCAAGAGGCACATGGTGAGCTTCCTGATCCCATTATCTTTTTTGGCAAATGAACTTCTAGTAAACTAGATCAAATCAACTTCTTCTGAAAGTCAGGCTGCAAAATGAAATGAAGAAGACGAAACTAAAGGGAGAATAAATAATAAAAGTTGTGTGTGTGTTGAAGAGAATGAGCTTTGCCACTGCCCTATTTATAATACCGTGTGTCATGAATCAACCGTTTAATAATACATTTCCTTATATTAATTAAAAATAAATGTATTCACATACAACTAAATACTGTAGTTTAGTACTATAAGTATTAATCATTAGGCATTTTCATACACCCCAAATCAAATAAAAATATTATTTAACACATGACAATCTGTGTACTAATACACACATACATAAATGTGTTTATTTCCTTTGTAACTCTAGATAAAGTCATTGAGATGTATTATTTGAGAACTTAACATGGTTTTGATGTTTTGTTATATTTACATATGTTCATATATGTATTTGATTACTTTACTACATAGAATTAATATCGATCATAAGCAACTATTATATGCATCTCTATGATTTGATCATATAATGAAGTGTATATTTTATATAAAATATATTAAAGTCAATCAAGAATCAAATGTGAAACCAGGGGTGCATCCATTTATTAAATAAGTTGAACCTGAAATCAAAATAATAGTTAAATGATTAATAAAGTTAAGAATGAAAACCAGCTAACAACAGTGTGAGGAAAAAGGGGATTTGCTTTGCTTGGGTTTGAAAAAGTTTGATAATTGTCTCTTTTATACATACGTTGAGTTTTACATATGTGCCCATCTATTGCAAACCATGTGAAACATAATTTCTTCTTCAACCTCAAAATATAAAGTAATATAATCTTAATTTTGATAATAAGCTAATCAACCATGTAGTGATTCTTTATTTTTCTTAGATTTAGTAATTGGTTTGCATCAACTAAACCTATTTTTTACAGTACATGATTAAAAGTAAATTAATTGCTGTCACTATAATTTGTCTATTAAGTAATCAAAAAACACATCTTATGTAAGTTTGATCATTTCGGATTTATATAGTTGTCTATCATGGCTGTTTTATTATCCTAGCAAGCAACTACGAGTCTACGAGATACAGCACACCAAAACAACTACGATCATCAGATCGCCTCCAAAACCAACGCTAAGAGAACTAAATTTTAACCTACATCGACACAGACGAGTAGATACGGTAATCCTTTAGACGTTTTTCTATCATGAATAGTTAGTCAAGATCAATTATTAAACTCCTATACATGTATAATAAGCGTTGCGTTTTCTAGTTGAGACTTGAGAAGGTACAAAGATGGTGGTAGTGGGTAACATGGTAAATTGACATTTAAACCAATTGCATTGACCACCGCCATGGCGCGTGATAGGTTGGCCATATCATGTCCATGCAATTTTCTTTTACTCCTTCTCCCTTTTTTTTTATAGTTTTCCTTTTTAGTCTCCACGTTCCTGTTTTGTTGACTCTTCCTAATCTTTCACTCAAACTTTTGAAATTAAATTTAGATAGCTTACTTTTATAATAACCCAAAAGATGTCTCACATAGTAATGACTTCTATTATCTACAAACTACACTTTCAGGTAGAAAGCTAGCTAGTTTGGCAATTAGGTTTTATCCATAAAAACAAAGAAACTAAATTAGAAACTTACAACCAAACTAAGACCCAGAGAACAAATTATGGACACACATATAATAGATAGAAAAAATTTCTCCAACAGTGTGTCAGTTTTAAGGATACTTACTATATATGTGTCGCTAGATTCATATTTTATGTTGGTTTTCGGCAAAGTGATGAGTGAGCAGTGGCTAGAGTTCAAGCAAAATCAGCCTTCATTGGTAAATGTCAAGTTGTCAACCATGGTATATTGAAGCCAATGGCATCCAATTTCTTCAATTGTTTTCCTTGGATTGCAATCACTTTATATGTATCATATTTAATTTATCTATTACGGAGTATATTGTCTCAAGTCACATTCAAGAACATTTAGTAACATTTATTTGTTTAAACTTGAAGGTCTATGATTCATTGCTATGCCTAACTAGTTCATCAGAAATTCAGAATATTAATTAGATACAAAAAAATATGGTTATTCCACTATGTATCTAATTTTATATATGAAAGCATGTCATATAACATGAGAAACTACAATATTTCTATGTCGTTTGGTTTGTTGAGTATGCATGCTTACATACTAATACACAAATGAAGCATAATTACTTTAAAAACTAGCAAGAGACACTTAAACACAACCACCTTAAACGATTGAAACAAACCAAGATAACCCTAAAGAATCACCCTCTCCAATCCAAAAAAAACACTTTGAAATACAAGAACAAGCACAAATCAAACAAATTACAAGGCCATTACATTAGTATATATTGTCCAAGTTATAGTGTATCAAATTCAGAAAGGTACCGTACATCAGTCCAACAGATTAATATCTATATATTCATAAGATGCCAAATGAAACAAAATGATTAAATTTGACATTTTACAATATAAGAATCACGGGAAATAATTATTTGCGAAGTCAATACTGCTTCTAGGTATCCTCTTTTTATACAAGACTTCATTCAAGTCTAAGCATACAGATGGAGTATAGAGCATCTTATACAAGATTCACGAGTAAATAATTTGTTGTGAACTTGACATTCATTGCTATTGCGTTATGAACATCAGTTAGTTTCACAAGACAGACAACCATAACTTCAGACATCATAAGACATGATTGTCTAATTTACCATGTTTTTTTATTCGTGAGAAATTTAGTTATGAAGTTAATATATTTGTTGGTTTTCATGTTATTATCTCGACAAATTTATATTAACAAAAAGGAACAGACACACAAAATGAAATAAGACAAGATTGAAAGTTGCATTTATTCTTTCATGTGTGTGTGAATTAATTGTAGTTGCATTTATTAGTTGAGGAATATAATATGTGCATGCAATGTATGTGTTTGTGTGCAAACACATGTATGTGTGTGTTTGTTGAAGATAACAAAGAAATGGAAATAGGGTTTAGCAAAGAGTAATGAATAATACTAACAGAAAGTGTTATCGGGTTTTGAGACCCCACATATATCACAAAGATGGGTTCAACGTGAATGTTGGTTGGGAAAACATTCACAAGGATACTTGAAAAAACTTTGTATTTATTATTTATTGTAATCTTGTTAATTATTTCATGATAAATTGAGTGAAATTTCAAATATAGCCCTATGAGTCTTCCCACACCCCCTTTTCGTGGACCAAGATAATGCATATATTTTTATCACTTGATATATCCATGGATTTATGGAAGTTTGTGCTTAGAATCTCTTCATGCACCATGCATGAATTGGGCGAGTGGCGTTTGATTGATTCATTTAGGAATAGTTCGCTTTTAGTGGAAGTTGAGTAACTTTTACAATAAAATTTCCTATAAGTTTTACTTATGAGTTGGAGTTTGCATTTGTTTAACATATTAATAGGGGTTAACTACTTAATTAGTATATATATATATATATATATAATTAACAGTAAAAGCTATAATCACACAGTTAGAGCATGAGCAATGGCACTAAGTCATAAATATTTAATGCATTAATGAAAATGAAGATTAGAGTTGCTTCATTTATTATAATGCTTGAAAGTACAAAACTGTTCTTCTAAACACTTAGTATCACCTAATTCTTTCTTCAAATATTTTAAAAAGTCTTCTTGTTTAGTGGTAAAAAGCATTTACAAAGCTTTTTCAAACAATGAAAAGCTTTTCAAAAAGTTTGTCATTGCTGATGCTCTTATGCCGAAGTTGACACTATTCTAACGACCATCATGAGAGATTTTTATTGGAATATCAAACTTAACATGTTTCCTTGTTTTTATTTGTTTTTGTATTTTGTTCATTTATGCATGGGGTGTTTATGACTAATGTTGAAAAATCAGGCGGATTGGGTTTCTATTGTTATCGTTGGAGCTCAATGGTTGTGTGGCCCATTTATCATGTGTTATATATTTACCCTTATCTCATTAGGGTTAGAAAACATAACACACACTTCATTCATTGTTTTTGTTAAGTGTTTGATGTATGTTACAGAAACTAGATCAACCTAGTTGGGATAGTCTTATCATTTCTTTTGTATTGTTTGGTTATCATCCGTTTAGGGACTAATCCTTTGTAGTTTAAGTTTCTTTTAATAATAATCACAAAAAGGGGGTTGGTTGTGTGATTAGTTGAGGTATTCTGGTTCCCTGAATGATACTTTTAACATGATATTAGAGCCAAGGTTCTAGATCTTGTGTCTTTGGTGTCAGCTGGTGGTTTAACTTACTTCTCTTGTAGTGTTTGTTCGAGATCTGTTGGTTTTGAGGTGGTTTGTGTTTAGGGTTTGGTGAAACCCTAATTTATTTTTTAGGGCTTTTGATCTTGGTGCTTATTTACACACTTGACTAAGTGAATCAAGTGTGTGAGTAACTAATTGGTGCTCTCTCCGCTACTTATTGCTTTGTAAGTCGTCTTTCCTTAAATTTAAGCCTGACCCTGGTCTTATAGGGATACAAACGGTTTGATTAATACATTGACCCTCCAATTTGATTTGATTGGTATAGATACGTGCTCTAGTCAACCCCGGTCCTTAAGGCCTTGATATTGACTGATTTGGAGTATGTCTTTGTTTCCTTTTTGTTTTATAGTTGAATCTTGCTTCTGTGGTGTTTGTTTTATTTATTTGTGCTCCTTGTTGCTTTTGTTTATTTGTTTCTCTTTGCTTTATCTATGATGTTGTGTTTGTTGATTATTTGTCTGTATGGCTTTAGCTTTTGCTCACTGTTGTTGGTTGTTTGGTTGCAGGTGATGTGTTATTATGAGTACTTCTGGTAGTGGTGGTGGTGGTGGTGCTCCTCCTCCTCTTCCTCTCCATGTTGGGGGAAATGAAGGCACCCATCTTGTGTTAATTAACAACCTCGATGATGGTAATCCTCATCATGTGCAAAATAATGATAGTAGTAGCTTTATGCTTATTCTTTTAAACTTCTTGAAACTAAAACTTATAAAATGTGGACTAATGTTATAAAACTTGCTCTTCAAGCTAGAAACAAACATGGATTTGTTGATGGTTCTTATCTTAAAGAGTCGTATGAGAATAGTGATGTCTTGTTTGCTTAATGAGATACATGCAATGCCATGGTCTTAACTTCGATTATAAATGTATTGTCTCAAGATGTTTATATGGGCTTAGTTTAGTCTGTTAGTGTTTCTTCTATCTAGAAAGAATTCAATGAAACATATGATAATGTCGATGGTTCTATGGTTTACAACCTATTTAAAAAAATGTAATTCTGTTAAACAAGGTGATAGTACCGTTGTTGGTTATTATCATAGGTTGAACTCTATTTGGAGAGAATTTGAAGCTACTACTAAATCACCTAGGTGTACTTGTGTTGTTAAATGCTCTTACGTCTCTACATCAGTAGCTTATGAAGTTGTTGCAATTCTTGATGGGCCTTGATGAAACCTGATAGAACATCTCTTCTCAACAGGGATCCTCTCTTAATGTGAAGCATGCTTATGCTATTGTGTCTAAGGAGTAATTTCATAGGGGGATTCCTAAGCCCTTAAGTGCTACCGAATCTAAAAGTAATGCATATCTTTTGCTGCAAAATCTTATAATTTCAACAAAAGAATAGCGGTTTTAGCAACAAGAGTAACACTTGAGTGACTGGTCAAAACAACTTTAATAGAGGGCCCAACTCAAATTTGCTATGTAAACACTATGGTTTGACTGGTCATACCATTGAAAGGTGTTTTGAAATCATTGGGTACCCTTTTGGGGATAAAAATACTTCTAATCTTGTTAAAGTTCTGTTTTCAAACCTAACGTCCCTACCGACAATGATGTTAAGGTCATTGACAAGCAGAAATATGATGTTGTTAGCACTTCTTCTTTTACCTCTGAACAGATGAGGAAGCTTCTTAATCTGATCAATGAATCTACTTCTTGTAAACTCATTCCAACATGTCAAGTATGACTACTTTCTTTATGGAAATGTGTAGTTTAATGATAATTTCTCCAAATATTATTGTGGTAATTTTAACTTCTTTGTTAAAACTATTACTCTGGGTTAGATTATTGGTTCTAGGGCTAACCAACATCTCATTATGTCTAGGTGAGATGTTTAATGTTGTTGATGTCACCAATTTAAACATTATTGTGGGACACCCTAATGGGACTTTTGTTATTATAGGTCATGTAAGAAACTTAAAGTTGTCCAATAATGTGATTTTATATGATGTTCTTGTTCTTCTTAGTTATCATGTGAGTCTGTTATTCGTAAATAAACTTATTAAAGATTGTAAATTGTTTATTGGTTTGATGAGGATAAATGTTACATTCAATACTTCAACATGGGGATAACTTTGGGGACGTAGTGAATTTGGAGGCCTTTACATGTTTGATGATTCTAAAAACAAGAGTATAGATATCGTGAAGATGACCATGTGTTTTAATGTATCTAAAGATTTGTGGCACACCAGACTTGGTCATCCTACTGACCAAGTTTTGTCTGTTCTGAAAAATGACCTTAAGTTGACCAAAAACATCAATGCGTATATTTGTGAAACTTGACATGGGACTAAGAAAATCAGGGAACCCTTTCCCTTGAGTGACCACAAGTATGAGAAGCTTGGTGATTTAATTCATCTAGACTTGTAGTGCCCTTATAGGGTCTCGAGCAAAGAAGCATTTAAGTATTTCTTGACGATTGTCGATGATTACTCCAGGGCTGTCTAGGTCTATCTTTTGAAAATCAAAGATGAAGTTTTTGACATGTTTGTAAGCTATATTAATTTGATTTAAAACTAGTGTAATGTTAAACTCAAAGTTGCTAGTTCTGATAATGGTATTTAATTTCTCAACAAAAAATATTCAAATTGTTTTATAATATGGGTATTATTCAACAAACCTATTGCTTTCATGCTCCTTAGCAAAATGAGATTGTTGAAAGGAAATATATAGACCTTCTTAATGTTGCCAGAAGTCTTATGTTTTACGGGGGGGTTACTCTTAGATTCTAGTCTGATTATGTGCTAGCTGTTGTGTATTTGATCAGCATGCTTCCTTCTTCAATCTTACGTGGTATGTCCTCTTATGAATTGGTGCATAATAAAAAAAACCTAATCTCTCTCATTTGATATGTTTTGGATGTTTGTGTTTTTTTACTTGACTTAATAATAGTGACAAACTCACTTCTAGAGTTGATGTGTACTTATTAGGTATTCCATTGTCAAGAAGGCTAACAAATTGTTTAGTCTTGACAATAGGAATGTATTGTTTTCCGTAGATGTGAGGTTTTATGGAACTGTTTTTCCTTTCAAAATGAGAAACATTACTGTAATGATTTGACAAATGTGGATCAGACAAGTGATCCTTAACATTTAACCCTTTTTATAACCAAATGCCTTTAAGACCTACTGATGAAAATAGAGCGTGATCTATGAAGGATGGTAGGGAGGATTGGATTTGCTTTTCAGTGGACACTTGAAGAGGTCCCGATAACTGAAATATATGACAACCATATGAGGGCAATTTCTTAGATATTAATCTTGTTTTCCTTGAGTTTGGTGCCAAATATATGGAGTAACCCTATTTCTGATGATGTGCATTCCAATATTAGGAAGTCTAGCTGACCTTCTAACTTACATGCCAATTTAATGACTTTATCATTGATAGTAAACTTAAATATGGTATAGAAAAACATGTTAATTACTCTAAGTTAGATTTTGTAAATTACTGCTTTGCCACTAGCTTAAATAAATCTATGAAACCTCTGTCTTTTTATGTTGATGTAAAAGATGCTATTTGGGTTGATGCTATGAATAAGGAAATTGAGGCCTTAATCAGAAATAAAACATGGACTTTGGTTGAGTTACCATGTAAGAGAAAATCCATTAGGTCTAAATAGTTGTATAAAATCAAATATGGGGCATCTGGTAAAACTAACAAGTATAGAGCTAGGGTTGTGGCCAAAGGGTATGGACAAAGAGAATGTATAGACTTTGTTGAAACTTTTAGTCTTGTTGTTAAGATGATCCCTATTCGATGCCTTAGGTGTATTGTTATGTCTAACAATTGGCCCTTGTGTCAAATTGATGTGAACAATGTTTTTCTTTATGATGTCTTAGTAAAGATGTCTATATGACTATTCATCTTGGTTTTGACAATGTTGGTAGTAAAAAAGTGTGCAACCTGAATAAGTCCTTGTGTTGCCTAAAGCAAGCCCCAGGGCAGTGGAATACCAAACTCACCACTACCTTGGTTGAGCATAACATTATCCAAAGAAAATATGACTACTCTCTTTACACTATGCAATCTGAAACTGTGTTCACTGCTCTTTTAGTTTATGTGGATGAGCTTATGGTTACTGGTAATAGTATGGATGAAATTAACAAGTTTAAAGATTTTCTTAAAATAAATTTATGATTAAGGATCTTGGAACTATGAATTATAATGATCAAGGTGTTTTTATGACATAGGAAATAATGTCTTGATTTAATTCATGGGTTTGGTTTAGTTGTTTTTAAACCTATTACCGCCCCCTTGCTTGAAAATTATGTCTTAGCTACTGATGAATGTGCAAATGATAAATATTTGAGAAATATTTTTTAATATCCAAAAATGATTGGGAAACTTATATATCTCACTTACACTAGGCCTGGCATATCTTATATTGTTCACTGCTTGAGTCAACATATGCATGCTCTTCTTTAGTCTCATCTTAATATTGCTTTAAGGGTAATTAGATACCATAAAAACTCTCTTGGAACTAGGATTCAAATTTACAAAGATAACAACCTGAAATTGAGTTTCTTTACTACTTCTGATTGGGCAAAGTGCTTAAGAACCAAAGTATGTTTCTGGTTATCGTATTTTGGTAAATCTTTGATTGCTTGGAAAAGCAAGAAACAAACCACAATTTCCATATCCTCTACTAAGGCAGAATACATATATATGAAACGTGCAACTTGTGAAGAAATATGGATTTCTAACTTGTTGAATGATCTCCTTATTTCCAATATTCTTCATGCTAATCTCTATAGTGATTGCATGTCTGCTATCCAAGTTGTTGCTAACCATGTGTTTCATGAGAGAAGTAAACACTTTGAGGTAAATGTTCACCTTGATAGAGAAAAAGTTTACGCTTGTGTTATCAGAACCTTTAAGGCAACATCAGTTGATCAAACAACTGATTTATTTACCAAGGGCCATTGAATTGCTCAACATACAAAACCATGCAATCAGTTGAGTCTTGTAGATAGGTTTTGGAAGTGCCTCTCCTCTCTCTTACCTGCTCTCTCATGTTTAATTTGAGAGAGGGTGTTGGAATATCAAACTTAAAATGTTTACTTGTTTTTATTTGTTTTAAATTTTTTATGTGTAATGTTGAATGATTAGGTGGACTGGGAATCTTATTGTTACCTTTGGAGCCCAATGGTTGTGTTGCCCATTTATCTTGTGTTATATCTTTACCTTATCTCATTAGGGTTAGATAACATAGCACACACATCATTCACTATTTCTCTTTCTGTTTGTTCTCTCTAGCCGTTATGGCATCTTGACCCTGGGAGGTCTTTGTCTTTTGTAATAGGTTTAGATCTTGTTTTTGTTGAGTGTTTGATGTATGTGAGAAAGATTGTCCTAACAACCTAGTTGGACAGTCTCGCCATTTCTTTTGTATTATTTGGTTAATACTCGTTTGGGGACTAATCCTTTGTACTTTAAGTTTCTTTTAATAATAATCACAAAAGGGAGGTTGGTTGTGGGATTAGTTGAGGTATTATGTTTCTCTGGTTGATATTGGTAACAATTTTAGATACCAATTTATGTTTGCCAAACACTAGTTGTCGCAACATGGTTTGCATTGGCTCGAACCTTGTGGAAAATACGTTCTCAGTGAGGCCGGAGATCAAGACCATTTTTCACTCATATGGATATATTGGAATATATTAATACAAATAATGTCGTAAAACATTGGAGTATTTATATTTTTTTGACTTCTCAGCATTTTGATAATTACAAAATGCAAAAATGTTCTATGCAAAATTAAACATAAGCAAAGTTTTTTGTACTTAAGATTTATTCGTGCAATATATCACTTAAGGTATGAACAAACAAAATATATACTTCCAAAGTGATCAAAGGAAAAATTAGTTTTCTTAAAACTAACATTTTATAAAAGATATACAAAGTGTATAGAATGTTACAAAGTATTTTCTAGGATTATAGAAATATAATAATCGAGAAAAAAAAATTGAAATACAAATTGTCTCCCTCCTAAGGAGTAAAACCTACACCAGAAAATACATTCACCACTAAGAGATAAAGAGAATCATCTAGTCTAGTCAGTGCTCTAAACTAGGCAGTCGATGCCCTTAGCTAAGAGCACTGACTGCCTTACTAAGAACACCGACAACACTCTACTTTTGGGTTTGTCAGTACAAATAGCCAATTGTTTATCTTGGCTAAATACCTCTTTGCACATATGAAAACCTTATGTCTAAATCAGTTTCTGAATCTATCCTTCCTTTGATCATATAACTTGTATTAATTTGTTTACAAGTGATCTCATTGATTTACCTCTACATTGTGAAAGAGAAGAATACTTGTGATTGCTCAAAGATTAAGTGTTATACTATAGTATTTATATTAGAGTGTTCATTGTTGTACATCATCTAAGTGTTGTATATTTGTGTATGATCTTGTGAGATCTTGTAGTGTAGATATTATTGAAGATTGTGAGTGTATTTCCGATGTGAGAAAATACTTGTGATCGGGTGTGATTGTGTTTGATAGACTATTTTTGTGTGATCGAGTGATCGTGGTAGTATTTCCTAGGTGAGAAAATACGAGGATAGATTGGTTCTAGCTAGGATTATGATTCGACATTTGGATTTGTATCAGTAATTGGTGTAAGCTACTTGTGTATAGTTTTCTCCGCCTAAAGTGAGCTTGTTGACATATTGAAATCCCGAGTAGGATAATCGGGGAGTGGATTAGAGCGAAGAGGTGATTCTTAACCGAACCACTATAAATCTTGGTGTTGTGGTTTGATTGTTCATTCTCTCTTATTACTTTTTCATACACTTGTCATTTACATTATTAGTTAGATTTTAATTGTTGTGTTTCATATTGCTTGCAAGTAGAATTAATATAAACTCGGATCTAACATTTTAACAAGAAAATATTTTGAAAACATAAAGTGTAACTGGTAAACTATTCAACCCCCCTTCTAGTTTCCACATAATCTAAACCTTCAAAAAAATCCGGAGATCGATCTCACGTAACACTAGATACCCTTGAAGAAGCTCGCGGAGTTGCTACTCCAAAGAAACCCTTTCGATATAATCGGATCTAACGTTTTAACAAGAAATTATTTTGAAAACGTAAATTGTAGACGGTAAACTATTCACCCCCTCCCCCCTTGTAGTTTCCACAATTGGTATCAGGAGCCAAGGTCACTCAATATTTTTAAAATATATTGTATTTTAAAGTTTGGATCGATTTATGGATTACGACAAATATCTAAAAAGGCAAACTATGAAAAGACCACCACTTTTCGAAACCGACGGTTTTATTTATTGGAAAAATATATTCGAGACTTGTGTTAAATCTAAAGATCTTGATATTTGGCATGTTATTACCGAGAGTGATTTTAAATCTTTTCAATATAACAATGAAACTAAAAAGAATGAACTTGTTTCTTATGATAAACAAAATGATGACACTAAAAAGAGATTAGCAAAGAATAATGGAGCTAAAATGGTTATTTACAGTGTTTTGTCACGTAAAGAATATGAAAGAATTTTGATGTGTGATGCGGCTAAAGTAATTTGAACAACTTTGTTAATCACACATCAAGGTAATAATCAATCCAAAGATAACAAGATCGATTTCTTTGTGCAACAATATAAACAAGTCGTCATTCCCGAAGACGGCCCTATATAGATAATGTTTTTGTTAGATTAAACACAATTATTACTAGCTTGAAAGCGCTTCATGAAGGTTATTCTAGCAAAAAGTACATAAGAGTGATAGTGAAGATGAAAATGTTGAAAAGACTAAAGACGAAACTTGTCTCATGGCTCAAACATCTAGTGAGGTAACTTCTGAAACCGAATACTTTAGTGATAATTCTTCTATTAATGATGATGAACTAGCTAGTAAATATAATGTGTTAGGGTTGGTTTCTCCGTTTACCAGGGTTTCCATTCAAAGCTTATACCACTTGGTGTCAGATTCTATACATCGTGTTACCACTTAGCAGACTCGTGTGTTTTTCTCGTGTGTTTTTAATAAACAACCGCTACCCCTGGTATGTGCCGCCTATATTTAGTTAGTTGCTTTTGCACTCTTACTAGGTGTAATCAAAGCTTATTCGAAAGTTGCGTGTGCGGTGGGTTTAAATCCATAGGAGTAAAATAGTTTGGTTTTTCCCCGGCTTTAGTGAGTAGTGAGCTGGTTGATAAGGAGATGTCGCTCGCTTGCAATTATCTGTAAATGCATAGACAATTTTAAATACGAAATCCCAAACACCCTCTAAATCGCACTAGCTTCTTGCTAAAAAAAATTCTTTGAAGAAAGTGTAAGCACATAAAGAAACATACATTTCTTAAAAGATAAACAAATACCTCTTTATTAGGGAATAAATAGGTCCAATCCCGGTTTGTGAGTTTGAGGCATTGGGGTTTTGTCATTATAAATATGGCCATGAATAATATCATACTTATGGGAGTTTACAATGTCGAACATGGTATCAATAGGGTAGATCCTATGCTTGTTGCTTTCACCCATCAATAAACATCGATCCTTACAACAACAACAACAACAACAACAACAAAAACCTTAATGTCCTAAAAGTTATTTGATCCGTTTCTTTGAATCGGTTTCCCATCCTTTCCGATCCTATACCTCAGATCTCTAAACCCCACCTCTTCGTGATGCAGGTTAGAGAAACTCTTCGTAATGTGGAGTTTTTATACAATAAATTATTCTTTGTTGGTGCCCAAAAGAAGTACACCTATGGATCGTATGGATCTGTATTTGAAGTTGGACTTTGGTGACGTGTTTGTTGATGAAGCATGGATTATGTTTAATTAGTTTTACTTTTATATTTTCTTTTCTTTAAAAAAAAGTTTTATAATTTAGTTGTTTTTTAAGTCGAATCTAGGGTATGAAGCCCTGAGACGATTTTTGGTTTTCGGTCGATAGATATAGGTTGAGTATGCCGTGTTTCGCAGATAGATATACCTTGAGTCCGCCGCGTTTTGGCGGATAGATATAGGTTGAGTCTGCTGTGTTTCGCAGATAGATATACCTTGAGTCTGTCACGTTTCGGCCGATAGATATAGGTTGAATCTGTCACCGTTGACAGATAGATATACTTTGAGTCTGCCGCGTTTTGCTTATTTATTAGTTTTTTTAAAGATTCGTTGCTCGTAAAGATCTGCTGCTTCTAAAGATCAAGATCCACTACTTCTAAAGAATCGCTTCTACAGATCTGTTTTGATTATGTTTTGTTTTTCTTTTCTAGTTTACTTCTCTAGTTCGAGCTTTCGCGATTTTGCCGCTCAGACTGCGAGGGAGTATTAGGGAATAAATAGATCCAAGCCTCGTTTGTGGGTTTGAGCCATTAGAGTTTTGCCATTATAAATATAACCATGAATAATATCATACTTATGGGAGTTTACAATGTCTAACACTCTTAAGGTATCGTTAAATATTGTACATATAATGATATATACAGTTCTTTTAAATTATCCCCAACAAGCATGTTTAATGAATGAATACAAATATAAACCTTAATTAACTAGTAAGAAATTATCGGAAGCAGTCTCTTTACTTTTGGGTTTATCCTGCAGGTAGAGGTAGGATCTGTCTACATCTCACCTTCCCATACCTCGCCTCGGCGGGATTGGGAATGTTGTTGTTGTTGTAATGTGCATTCAGTGTGTTGTATATATATTCAGACATACTAGCAGGGCACCCGCGCAATGCGGCGGCGGGTACCCTAAAATTAAAATTCATAGCGTGTAATGTTTTATGATTATATATGTTTCGTGAAAGTAATTGTACAAATGATGATAGCTTTAAGTCAGAGTAACTTACGCAATAACAAACCAAAAACATAAAAATGCCACCGAAACTGCAAAAACATCAACCAAAACACTCAAACTCAAACACCACTAATTATCAATATATGCGGGGGTGTTGATGAGGATCCTAATGGTGGTGGTGGCAGCGATTCAGAAATCAGATAGTATTGGTAGTTCGAGGAACGTTGATGGCTGAATCTTTTTTGCGTATTTTTTTCGTCTTTTAATAAATCATGAATTCTTTTTATATTAAGATTTCGTAACTGATATTTTAATGTATATTAATAAAAAGTTAATTGTAGTTTTATGTTACATGTATTCATAAAATGATTACATAATTTCTCATTAGATTATTTAATTTCTCATTAAATTATTTATTAATGACCTAAACTCTTATTGATTCATATTTATTATTAATTCATATTGTCATTTAAAGTACTTTTTAGAGAGAAGTGCAAAAGTCATCCATGTGGTATGTCGAAAAATCGAATTACATCCTTCGTTAACTTTTTGGACAACAGTCATCCCTCCGTTAGTGCGCGGGGCACAATACATCCCTCATGGACTAACGGTGCAAATGTTTTCTCGTTAAAAATTAACAAAATCTAAAAGAGAGGGTATTCTTATCTTTTTCCTTTCCCAGGGATGTATTGTGAACCTTATCATAAATAGTTTAAAAAAAAATTATTTTTGAAAAAAAAAATTATTTTCAGAAAAAATAAGTTTTTTATTTTCGAAAAAAAAAATTTATTTTCGAAAAAAAAAATTATTTTCGGAAAAAAAAAGTTTTATTTTCTAAAAAATAAGTTTTATTTTCGAAAAAAAAAATTTATTCGAAAAAAAAATTAATTTCGAAAAAAATGTTTTATTTTTGGAAAAAAGTTTTATTTTCGAAAAAGTGGTTAATTTTTGAAAAAAAAAATTTATTTTCAAAAAAAAGTTTAACAAGAAATAGACTTTTTTTTTGAAAAAAAAGTCATTTCTTTTTTCGAAACAATATTTTTTAAGAAAAAAAGAATATTTTTTCGAAACAAATTTGGTTTAAAAATTTAATTTTTTAAAAAAAAATGTTTTTTTTCTTTTTCGAAAAAGATAAAACCTTTTTTTTAAAAATATTTTTTTGTTTTGAAACAAGTTTTTTTCAAGAATAATTTTTTTTTAAATAAATCTTTTTTAGAAAATTAATAAAATATTTCGAAACAAAAAATTTTAAAAAGAAAGATTATTTTTTTTTCGAAACAAACATTTTTTCAAAAAATTAAACTTCTTTTTCGACAAAAAAGAATTATTTTTCAAAAAAAAATTAAATTCTTTTTTCAGAATTTTTGTTTCGCTAAAATTTTTTTTTTCCGAAAATAAAACATATTTTTTCCAAAATAAAACTTTTTTTCCGAAAATAAAACATATTTTTTCGAAAATAAAACTTTTTTTCCGAAAATAAAACATATTTTTTCGAAAATAAAACTTTTTTTTCCAAAATAAAACTTATTTTTTAGAAAATAAAACTTTTTTTTCCGAAAATAATTTTTTTTTTTCGAAAATAAAATTTTTTTCGAGAAAATAAAACTTATTTTTTCTAAAAATAATTTTTTTTTCAAAAATAAATTTTTTTTTAAACTATTTATGATAAGGTTAACAATACATCCCTGGGAAAGGAAAAAAGACAAGAATACCCTCTCTTTTAAACTTTGTTAAAATTTAACGAGAAAACATTTGCACCGTTAGTCCATGAGGGATGTATTGTGCCCAGCGCACTAACGGAGGGATGGCTGTTGTCCAAAAAGTTAACGAAGGATGTAATTCGATTTTTCGACATACCACAGGGATGATTTTTGCACTTCTCTCTACTTTTTAAATGTAGTTTGAAAAAACGTATATGCATTAAAACCTAGACTGATTTTGAAAATGATCATATATATAGCTTTCTTTTTTTAGCAATATTTTAAGCTTAAAATTTTAAGACTTTTAAATCTAAAAAAGGGTTAAGTCTTTTATAAAGTATTAAGATAAGATTGCCGCATTTTGTTGCATTCGTGTGAATATGATGATAAAGTTATGATATTTGTGCCCCATGAAGAGTGTTTGAATTTGAATCCAGATTACTCTATATGTCTGCATATACATACAACATACTGAACATAATTTTATGGATGCAAATTTTCATTAAGCAAGCTAATATATAAACCTTTTTTTTTTTCTGAAGGAGCTAATATATAAACTGAATTCATAGTTAGTTGATGACGATAAGTGTCAAATAGAGCCATGGAATAATCTTTGGTACATAAACTTATATTCGCAGCATATAGCCATTTCTAGTGTCTTTTTTCACTATATTACTTGTACCCGATTTTTGATGACTGAACTTATTTTTAAGTACTGAACCATCTTAATCAATTCATTTAGGATTACAAAACAGAATTCATTCCTGATTCAAATTCTTTATACTCAACTTCAGGCAATGCATCAAACCACCACTTGTGAAGCTAACTTAGTTTTGTTTAGTGACGGATTCCATTAAAGCTAACAGGATGCTCTTTCGTGTTCTATTTTGATTCAAAACAAAATGCAACACCTTGCCAATTTTGAAACTCAAAGTTGCATTTTTAAAGTTTTTTTTTGTTGGGTCAAACGACAACTAACAATGGTATAGGTTTATTTATAAAGAGTCAAACAGCAATTAAAGAGTCACATGACCATGGCTTGCAAACATCCTCAGAAACTATAGTAGACCAAAGGGAATCTAACCCACCACCCCTAAGAACATGGCTTCTAATGACTACAGGAACAAAAATGTATAACTTAGTATAGGAATAGTATAATAAACGAATCCACAACCTGCCAACAATTAATGCAAACCAGTTAACGAGATCCGACATGAGGCTGAAGTCTTATACACAATTTTAAAGCAAAACCAAATTCAAAAGAATCATCTTGAACATATAAATATACCAACTCGTTTTACAGACGGTGATATTAGAGTTGTTTTTGTATTATTGAAGAATTAGATACGTAGTATTGATCTTTATTACAAGTAAAATCCTATAATTCTGATAATTGGATTAAGTTGCGTTGCTGGTACTCATGTAATCCTAAATCATTATCCAAAACTAACTATGTCTCCCTTAATGATCACATAATAAGATCAAATTCACCATGTCTAAACGATGCAGACTATAACCATATACACGAAAAATTCCTAATTAGCTTATTCAGAAGTTAATCTAACCAATAACCATATACAACATATAAGATCAAAAAGATTCCGAGGTACAATTAGGTTAAAAACCAGCATCTAATTTAATTCACCTCACTCTTAGTACCCCACTTCACAATATAATTTAGTCTGTACTTAATGATTCTCACGAGGCTTCTGAACCGTTTGTATTGACATATTCTATAATTTTAGTGCTACTCAGAAATCGTAGAACCCTAAAAACGATTCTTCTATCTGTCTCTCTCTCATAAACCCAACAACTAGAGAGACTGCATTTAATGACTTCCACATGATTCCAAGCTTCTAATCTTCTATTCCAAGAAAAACAGCTCTCTTTCCCTAGTTTGTCTTTGGCTTGGGATAATGTAAAATTTTGGATTTTAGATACCACAGAATTTGTCTTATAACCAATGCAAGTGTCTATGTTTTTTTATCAAATAAAGGGAAATAATAGGACAAAATAACTAACATTTGGTCCATTTCTAGTCTTCTTTGTATAGATCAAAACCAGGCTAGTACACTAAACAAAGTAGACGATATAAAAAGTTTGCAATGCGGATCTCAAATAGGTCAAACTATATGTACATCAATGGGTTACTTTAGCTTGTATGGATGATGGTGTTGCGAAAATTAGCACAGCAAAAAGTATAATGGAAGATGGTATCAATGACTTTCAGTGTCTGGTTGAAGAGTGGAAAAATTAACTTGTATTTTTTGGACAAGTGTGTTGACATGTTGTATTTATAAAAAGTGTTTTGTTAAATAAAAACAATACACCACCTAACTACCCCTTAGAAGAGGAATATAGAGCATACCTTAGAGATAGTCTTAGTGAGCAACCTGCCTAGCAAACCACATATAACATCCATGAACTGAATGATTTATTTTTAGCACCAAACTTATTTTAATTAACACGACTAGCAACATGCTAGATAAGAGATTACAGGAAGAAATCGGATCATTGATACAATCGATCCAACTAGGAGTCGACTTCCTATATCTATGCTTGATCCGTGAACTAAATAAATAACCCAAGTATTACTCATCATCCTCGTCAAACAATAATCTAAATGACCAAAAGTTTTAGCTGTCACTTCTAAGATTCTATATGCTTTAAAAAATTTCCTTGTTCTTATCTCATTTCATAAGGTTTCATCTCAACTTTTCTTAACTTATGTAAAGAAAACTAGCAGCCCTTTCAGAGTTGAATTTCTAAAAATCTAATAGAACTTGTTCATCTGTCTTTATCTTGGTTACTAACCATGTTACTTGTAGAAATATTAGAAAGAATTATCAACAATGTGAAAGATATGAGAGATACAGCCATAGTGGAACTAGTCATTTGACATAACTTATAAAGAAGGTAGCTTGTTAACTTTTTATATTTAGTACAGAATGTGTTGTTATTAGCTAGCAAAGCGTGTGGGTGAAAAATGCAAGCTCCTCAAGTGTCAAACACCTATACAATAGAGAAGATGAAGAAGAAGATAAAGGGTAGGCTCTAGGAAGAAGAGAAGGTGGGGACAGGATGAGAACCTTTGTGTTTAAACTATTTTATACAACCTTAAGGAATTGTTTATGAAAGGAAGAAGGAACCTCAGTCACTGTGTTTTTTTAACTTATTTTTATTAAAATTGATGTAATAAAGTATGAAGAAAAACAGACATCTTTCCCCGTCTTGAAGAAATATAAAACGTGAGACCTCCAATGCAAACATTGAATGCGTTTTTGATGATTTGGAAGATTCTGTTGTGGGGATGTGTGTTTTTTATATTTACAAACACAAATGGAGACAAGAATGCAATCTTTGAAAATTCATGGTGGAATATGTGAAAATGACCAACATCACCGCAAAACATACTCTCCCACCTTCCCTTAATATTATCAACCAAATGTCCAATATTATACATATGGAATTAGTATATTTCAACATGAAAACACTATTTTATGCTTCAATTTCATCGACCGACAAGTAGCTATAATGTTTCATGTTAATTTACCAAAATGATTCACATGTTTCTTGATTTTATCATGGTTAACTTTAGCTTTTCAAACTAGTTAGAAAATTCCAAGCAACATGCAAAAGGCCAAGTCAAAGATGACTAATCTGAATCATGATAGCTCTGAACATGTTATATCTAATAGTCAATAAACTTTTTTCAAATGGTAAGATTACCCTTCCTGGCACAAATGAACTGGAGACATGTCCTCAAAAAGCACACTCCTTCATTCTATTGTAACATATTATGTGTTGTACTTAGTTGGGTTAGGACTTCTAGTTGTAAACGTGTTAATTCCATTCCCTAATGGATCAGAGTTAGTTAAGTTCTAATCTGGTCACTCATATAATCCGGTGTTGTCATATGTATAGGTTTATCATTATTGGCAGAGTTAGTTAAGTTCTACTCTGCCAATGGATCAGAGTTAGTTAAGTTCTACTCTGGTCCATTTCTAGTCTTCTTTTCTATAGCTCAAAACCAGGCTAGTACACTAAAGTGACTAAACAAAGTAGACGATATATTTATGTCTGATAATTTTTTTTATATCTCTATTAGTTCAATAATTTTTTTATCATTATATATAGGTTTAAACTGCATATATAAGTATTTAACTAGGTTTCCCGCTACCGCCTTATCACTATATTATCATTGTATGCCTGATGGCATATATTTATGTCTGATATATCACTTACTGACGGAGTACATTTATGTCAGCTATATCACTTGCAGATGCATCGTATTAATATGTTTCTGGAAAACAGAAGCAACAAAAGTAAATGTTAACAGAAATAAAGCATTTAGTGAGAAGCAAAAGACAGACCTGAATTCCATTTGCCGGAACAGAAGGAGGTTGGAATTTCCAATGCAGAAGAGAGGATTCTATTCAAAATGTTCCAAAACTGCTAAGTGTCGTCTATACCATTTCTAAAGAGCAGTAAATAATACTACCAGTTAATATAAAAAATTCAAAAATAATACTGTAATAATAGTTGACAGAAGTGGCAGAAGCAATAGGCATGTGATTCCATGGGGCCATGGGGCAATATTATTTTGTTGCTGCAGTTTTACTCTTTCAAACTAACAATAATATGTAACCAAGCTAGAAGTCTCATTAATTACATGTTACTCATTCATGTGGCTAAGGTTGATGAACCAAATAAATGAACGGCTAGGATGTGTTTCGTCTTCTAAGTTTCAACGTCGGTTTATCAGACACTCGTCAAAACCATTATTGTCTGTGGTAACTTAATAAGCATAGGAGGGAGTATTTATTTTAAGGAACTTATGGTACCGATCAGAATTTAAGTGTCTATCATGTATACCCTTGAATAGTCCGCTAAGTAATATCGAATCAATACTGAGCAAATGGATGCATTTCAGGTATTGCAGCGAAACCCAGTGAATGTATGAACTCAATCACAGATTGCAAGTCATTTACAGTTAGCTAAATTTTTCTGATGAAGAGATGATAAAGTTAAAATGCTTGTTGAATCAAGATGTTGCATACTAGGTACGTGCTCACGCTGAGGCATGTCATTTAATACCCTAATACATTTAATTTGGGTTAAAGATACTCAGGCCTGCCCGGAGAATTTATCAGTCACCCACACAAATAAGGAAAGTATGCATGGCAAAATTTTAAACAGGGCATTCTCAGGCAGAGACGCAGAGTATTAGTGGGGCGGGATCTTCTGAGGTTTCATCTTGGATGCCTATCCATGTAAGATGCAACCGGAATAAATCTTCCAATACTCCATCTCGTTGTAAACAAGTATGATACAGAACTATGGGTTTACTTTAGTTAAACATCGCCTAGATGATCAATGATAAGATGAGTTGTAAAGTTTGTATGTTACTGACTTACTGTAATAATATAAGTAAACACCCGCACCCAAAGCAACTAGGAGTGTAACTAAACAAGATGAGAGCAACTATATAGACAGAATGCTTTGCAGCCGATGTTATTTTTGTACACTTGCAACAAAATACGTCAATGGACTGTCTCTGCTTAATATATATGCTCCTTAATTCTTACACATAAGTTATATTTCAAATTTGGGGTCATTTCTGCTTTCTGAAAGCATCAAACAACTATGGTCATCCTTCTTATCTCATTTTTACTTATAATTTGATACTGCATAGGCACACGTACTAGAATAATATAACTAGAGCCAATGAGATGTGTTATTACCCTCTGAGAGACCAGTATGTTGCTAACTTGGATTTGAAGTTTAATTACTACTACACTAACACAAATGACAGCAATAAAAAGGTCACATAATAATGATATATCTTAAAACAACAAAGTAAAGGGCAAGCACATGGACCTTAGGTGCCATGTGCCCTGATGATAATCTGTTACAGCCTTTGTCGTTCTTGCAGTTTTCGTGTGTTATGCTTCTTAATTCCGTTCCTGAATAGTATACTGGCTGAAACTCGTTGTTCTCTGATGACTTGTGGGGAGACTCCGTCATGTTCGCCTATTTTCCTTTTTAAGTATGTGAGCGCCTGTGCCTGAACTGATTTCTCACAAAACAGTTGTATAATGAGAACTAGCACCAAAAACAAACTTCCCTCGCTACAAAGTTCACCCATGATATCCCCTTAAACACCACTAAGTGAAATTGAATAACAGATTTACTAATTGACTAAGTCATCATTTGCGAAAATAAGCACTTAACCAAAAGTCATGCATCAATATGACGCTCACCCTGCTTAAAAGTCGTAGGTATCGGGAAGTCATGATCAAGATGCAAGCTTAAGGGGCAGAAGAAAATAAAATAGATACCTGATTGTGAAGCAGCTCTGACCATTGCAATGTCCTTCAGTCTATTAATATTTCTCATAGCTTCAGTTTGTTCACGTAATGTATCTGTATCTTTCGTTTTAAGCATATCATCCATTTGAAAGCATCCAAGTGCTTTTTCACATGCCTACAGAAGTCATGAAATTCAGAATCAATTTTGTGAAGATACGCAAAATAAATGTCAGTCGGGTTCCCTAAAACGAAGCAGAAAAGTTGGAACAAAGCTGAATTACAATAAGATAAAAAGATATGGTGTTGTAACTCTAGATACAGCATATTGATTACATGAATATACAAGCAAAGACTTGGCATGTATAAATGATGAATGACAAAGTAAGGAAATGAATTTAAAAGCATCACAAACGTATCTACACTGTATCATTGCAAGAAACCTTAATGGCTCATTCTGATCTGCAGAATTGCATTAAAAGAGAGCAGTAAATTGTTTGATGCAACTACTACCAACTGCATTATATGACATGTACAAGATAATTAGTTAAGAATTTTAGAACTTGCGTATATTTCAAATTCTTTTAGTTCAAACGCAAATCCTCATCAGATTAATAAATGATGACCCAAAACACTTGCCAATTACAGATATTGGAGCTCGTCTGCGGTCAAGGACTCCAAGCAATACAACTCTATGTTTAAGCTGTCATATTTATATAATAAAAGAGTTTCAGTTTTTGCAAGAATTTAAAATCGGACTTCATCTTTGGACAATTATTGCATTAGTTCCAGAGAACTGACTTCTAACTATTGTCAGGAACGATAATACAAGATTTATAACATAACTGCATTCATCTCCTCTTTTTAAGCAAAAAAGCAAGGATTGTAGTAGTTAAAAAGCCACAATTTGTCTTACGTTCTGCTGATTAACAGTCAGATCACTAACTAAAAGAACTGATATCATACTATGTTGCAAGTATATAGGTGTGGTTATACGGTCGTGTGATACGTTGATACTAGGATTCAGAATTTAAAACGTTTGTGGATATGAGGGAGCATTATATTTGTGTATGTGTGTAATACATATGCTATGCACAATTGATACACTATATTTTCTTTCTCTTTTACTTTTGGTATCCATATTAATCAAGAGTCGATCACATTAATGCAAAGTCAATCACCTTCCTAGCAATGGCAGAAAATTTGTTCTCAAGAGCATGCTCAGCAAACGTAAACCACTCTTCATATGAAACATACAGCTGGTGATCGCTGACAGAGTTCAATTCTCGCATAACCAATGCTTCATATCTCAGAGCCAAACAACTCTGAAAACAATGAAGTTAATAAATATCAGTTACGCTGTATCAACCATAATACATAAAAGATCCGGACTAAATATTTAAACCTGTCCATGTATATTAGAGACAGTGAGTAAAAGAGCCGGACTATATATTATCATATATGCATAACCACAATCCAAACAACCACTACGCAAAACCACTATCCAAACAACCACTATGCAAAACGACTATCCAAACAACCAGCAAAACAGGACATCAGCAATGCAATTGAGTTCAGTTTTCTGGAAAATGAAATGTAAAAGCTATTCAATAATGCTGATATATTATCACATGCTGTCAAACAGATGATGCTTCAACCTTCTCACTTACGCTTCATTCAATCTCATTCAAGCTCTAAAGACTCATTCTAATGACAAACTTAATTCTTTGACACAATATTTTTATCCAATTAAGTCACATCTCGTGATAAACAACTCAATCACATTATTTCATATTCATATTCACATATAATTACAATCGACACTAATACCTCAGACGTCAACAAATCTAATTTATGTTACATAGTATCAAACAGATGAAACCTTCTCAGTTTCACTTCATTCACGATCTACCTGCATTATCCATTCTCATACAGATAAACAAACAGGCCCGTCTCTAATCTCCCGAATTTTAACACTCAGGTAACGACTTAGTACGTAACAAAATTAAATCATGAGCAGCTATCAAACTTACGATTTTTATTACACTAATTCAGGTCTCCTGATAATCCAATGCAATCACACTACACGACTTAACCTAATAAGTATCACGCATCTAAGGCAATCTCGTCTGCAAATAACACGTTACACGACTTAACTAACAGCTCTAAGCTTTTAACCATACACAGACATTAAACTCGCAGTATTTATCAAATTAGCCAACTCTCATGATAATTGAAAACAACAGACCTCCATATCACCGATAAGCGCAAACGCTTTAACGAAAAACTCAACAATGAACAGCTTCTCCTCAACCGTTTTCTCAACAACTTCACGAATAACACTCACAGATTCGCGTCTCATAAACTCAACTAAACTCTTCCGAACGTCTAACATCGATCTCACGTCACGGCTGATCAGAATCGAATCGAGTATACACAGCGTTCCTTCGTCGAACCTGATAGCAATTAAATCAATAATTGAAATTAAAGTAGTGAAATTAGGGTTTGATTTGATTAAATTAGGGAAATGTAGTTACGTACCGTTTGGATTGAATTAATGAGCGGAAGAGTGAGAGGTTGTTGGACATTTTTGGGGAATGAGGCTTTTTTTTGGCGGTTTTGATATTTATATGAGGTTCAAATTTGGGGAAAAAAAATAAGAAAGTACTGTAATAATTAAAAAGATATAAAAAAAAAGTGGCCCATGCAGGTCTCGAACCTGCGACCTTCGCGTTATTAGCACGACGCTCTAACCAGCTGAGCTAATAGGCCTTGTTGAGTGTTATGTTCCTCGTTTAGTTTACATCTTTCGTTCAGTTAGTGTCTCGATATTTTACAGGTTTCGTTAAATAAAAAGGTAAAAAAAAAATTAAATAAAAGTTAAGAAAATCAACTTTAAGAAAAGATGCTTTACATTTTATATATTACAAATAATTAAAAATAAGTAATAAAAACTAAATATACTCTTATAAGAAAAAAAGGTTATACGAAGTAAATGTTGTAATATGATGGGTATTAAAATGCGTCTTTTGTTTATACTTTATAGTATGAAATAGTAAAACCTACTTGGCTAATGTGTAAATCCACTTGCCTGTCAATCAGTCAATTGTTTATATCACGAAACGTCTCGAGTGTGATTAACCCCTGCTTAATCTAGCTATTTCATAGCAGAGGCTAATCACACTCGGGACGTTTCGTGATATAAACAATTGATTGATTGACAGGCAAGTGGATTTACACATTAGCCAAGTAAGTTTTACTATTTTATACTATAAAGTATAAACAAAATACGCATTTTAATACCCATCATATTACCACATTTACTTTGTATAACTTTATTTCTTATAAGAGTATATCTAGTTTTTATTACTTATTTTTAATTATTTGTATTGTATATAAAATGTAAAGCATCTTTTCTTAAAGTTAATTTTCTTAACTTTTATTTAAAAACTTTTTTTACCTTTTATTTAACGAAACGTGTAAAGTACACAATATCGAGTCACTAATTTGATCATCGTAATATCGAATTGAGATCTTAAAATCCTGTTATAATGTCATTTAATAATAGTCTTCGGAATTTTATAAATCTTACAAATAAATATGTATTATAAACATAAATTATATAAATATTTGTAAAATATTGTTCTAAATAAGATTATACCGTGTAACATTCATGATAATATTATATAACGTGTAAATATTAATTATCTTCATAGTTTAAGTTTGCACGTTTTCATGCATTATAATAACTTTAAAAAAGATTATATGTTGATATATACAATTTAGTCGAATTAACTAGCTATGATAACCGTTTCACTAAATTTGTACTAAAATACATACATAAACAATATATGTTTTCGAATAGGGTTAATGATCAAAGAGGTCCTCTTTTTTAGAGCAACATGTAATTTAGTCTTAAAAACATGTTTTGCCTAAAAAAGTCCAGGGCAACACAGAAATTGGGCAATGATGGAAGAATCCGCCATGTGTCCGTATAAAATACGTATTGTGTAAGAGATGTTTTTTGGGCAATCTAACATATATGGGCAATTCAAATATTGGGCAACTTGGGTTTTTGGTCATTTTATTAAAAGTGGTTTAATAATATATATTATTATTTTGGGCAATTGTACTCTGGGCAACACGAATAATAGGGCAACCGAGTATTTTATAAGTGCTTCTTACTTTACTCTTCTCTTTGCAACCACACACTTCATACCCATACAAACAATATCCATCTACCTTGTTTTCTTCGATGAACAAATCCAACATACCAAAAATCAAAACTTTCCCATATCATTCGTCAATTTTTCCGAGATCATATTACCGTCTTTTTAGGTAATCATCACTTTTCATGCATTTTTTAAAAATTCGTTAATTTGGTTACAAATTTTAGCTAATTAAATGTGATCTAATTATGATTAACGAACTCTTTTTTTAATAAGTTTGACTTAATTTTATTGTTAACAAACTTTTATTTACTTTTTGATGAATTAGATTTAATTTTATTGATTAAATGATCTAATCACGATTAACAAACTTTTTTATAATTTTTTTATTAAAATTGACTTAATTATATTGTTAACGATCTTTTTTGTTATTTTTAATGAATTTGACTTATTTTTATACTTATTATCGAACCTATTTTATGTTAAAAATTTGTGATTAAATGTGACCTAATTATAATTAACGATTTGGGAAGGACAGATTTGTAAAAATAACCGGATTGACGGCGTGTGGAACATGGCAGAGAAGAGGAAACCATTAGAAAACGAAGCACAAGCGTTAATTAATGCTTCAAATGTATATATTACTCTCATTCTTCTTACTTTAATCGTTTAATTTTATAATTAGTATTGTATATGTTAATTTAGGTCATCATGCTTTTTAGTTTATGGCCAATAATTAGTTTTTGAGTAACCGTGAGGAGCTTGCGCTTTTGGTTTTAATGGGATTAGACGATTAGTTGATTTGGATGTTTTCGGCGATTTGGGCCTAATTTAGGAGTAATTTTTTTGTCACCTGATTTATTGTTTGATAATGTGTACAGTATACTACTCAGTTGGACTTGTGCACCAAAGGGAAGAGTATTCTTTGGGTATTTTGTGTAAGGCGTATGACGACATTTAGGAATTTAAGTCAACGAGTTTGTGAGATTATCTCTTACAGTATATCATATTATGATACGAAAATCTGACCAGTTTTCCATGGGTTTCGTTCATAGGAAGGTGGCCCTAGTTTGATGCAGTGAGTCTTATGTTACATATGTAATTTATTGTAGATAAAACAGTTGGTCCATAACATCCCACCCCTTAAGAATTTTGTGTTTATCAAAGGTCTTGGCTAGTTTGATGCAGTGAGTCTAACTTTCCTTCTCCTACTTTTATCATTTCATTTCGCACTTAATTTAGTTCATCATGTTTTCAAATTTTAGTTATACTTCATAATACATAAACTGTGAGAAAGAGGAGGAGGAGGTTACAGAGCTTGCAACTTTGTTTTTAGTGTATTCGAAGTGATAAGTTGTTTAGGAGTATGTTTGGGGTTTCATTAGGTTTATGATGTTGTTAGGGATTTAAGTTGCGGCTATATAGCGTTATTGTGGCATGTGTCATAAATTCAGCTCTATGGCCAAAACAAGCATTTTGTGTCGGTTTTCATTATACAAGAGGTAGTAGGTTTATGGCCAATAATTACTTTTTAAGTAACTGTGAGGAGGTTATAGAGCTTGTGTCTTTGGTTCTAGTGTGATAAGTCGTTTAGAAGCATGTTTGGTGTTTCGTTAGGTTTATGATGTCCTTAAGGATTTAAGTGACGGCGACATAGCGTTTATCATGGCCTGCACCATAGGTGTAGCGCTGTAAAACCCGCTTTAAAATCCTATGAACAGTACACGTGAACAGTAAATACATGAAAACACAATAAAAATAAAACTTTCCATTTATAATATTAATACACGTGACACGACATTAATAACGAACATTCACGAATATTATGAAGGTGACACGATCACGATAACCAAATTCACCATAAATAATCACGAAAATTCACGACATATGTAGTTAACTTAGAAAAAACTATAAAACCCTTGTGGGCTTATGCTAGGCCGCGGCTAAGAGAAAGAAAAGAAAGGATTTGGGCCTTTTGGCCCATGACCCAATACAAGCCTAATTCTAATAAAACTCCAGGGGATTTCTTAAACAGTTTTGTTAAAATCAAAAACCCTAAATCCCTTTCTCTCTCTCTCTCTCTCTCTCTCTCTCTCTCTCTCTCTCTCTCTCTCTCTCTCTCTCTCTCTCTCTGCCGTCGCACTGCAAGAACACCAACGTGGTGTTTGTGAGTTTTGATCTTCAAGATGTACGTGTTTGTGTCCGTGAATGAAAGCCTTAAACAACTACGCATACGGTATAATCATAAACATTTCCTTTTTAATTCTTTTTAATCTTTTATGATTCCATGTAAATTAATCTTAAAAACAAGCTATGAAAACATGTTGGGATTAATTTATATATATGATTTAGGGATTGTTGGTGTTGGAGTTGGTTCGGTCGACCCCAACCGAGAGCTTAAAGCTCTCGGCTTATTTTGATTTCGACACCACCAAGACCAAAAGGTCTCGGCTTGGTTGTTTTGGTTCGGACGCAAGACCAAGGAACCCCGATACTAGTGTAAAACCTGTAAATTTTAGGTTTTGACTATGTTAACATTGTGTACGTCACCTCATGATATCTATATATTTATTCTATCACCTTTGCATGAAATCCTTTGAACAATCATATGCATCACATGAGCATACATCATTTTAATCATCTGAACAGGGAAACAACTATATCACAACCTTTTATTGTGACTATGAGTATTTTAATCATAAAAACATGGCCACATTTGTATGACTACATTTCAAGAGCATACTGGACAACAAACAACCTATTATGAGGGACTTTAAGTCACCTGAACATATGATCACTAGCATTCATCCCATTGATTTCTAAAAATCCAACGTCATGATCACAATTAATAAATGACTACTTAAATATATAAATTCTCAAGTTTGAATATTTTATATGTGATTCTCACACTATAATTGACTTTAAACTACGATGACAATTACTTTTATACATGAACACTATGTTAAATCATTTTATTCTTTTAATATACTTTTGATATAATAAAAATCACCTAAACGACCATACTTTCACCAAGGATCCCAAAACCTAACCAAATAAATTAGGACTCAAACCTATTTCTACTACATCATACTTATAACCCTAGTAATTATACCAAGACCCCAATATTCAAACCAAAACCAATCCTAGACACTACAAAATATTATACACTTAACTAACTTATACTTAAAACAAAATTCAAAAATCTACAAACCCTACCTCACCCCTTACTCCTAGCCGTGTATACATGCTTCACCACACACACTTTCCCACCTTGTACAACATAACCTTAAATAAAAACACTATTCTTGCCTTGGAAACCCTATAGGCGACGGCTTGAATGACCACAAGGGTCATGTGTACATCAAAACTCATTAAAACTAAGTACTTCCTAGTACTTCCCAAAAATTCACCAAATCTAGGCACCCTTCTCTTTCTTGCCGTGTCCTACCCCCAAACCACAACTCCCATTTCACTCTTAGATATTTATAAATCTAGCTATACTCATTCACCCTCACACCATTACTTTCGGATCAAAGAACACTCCCACATAGCACCTTGAACTAACAAACTCCTCCATCTCATTTACTACCCCATATCTTTGTACTCCAAGCATTGAAGGCTAGCATTCAAGACCCCTAGGTCTCGGCTAAAGCAAACCGACGCCAACATCACCCCATTCGTCACCATCTTGATCACACAAGTAAGTATAGTCTACCTTAGACCTATTTCAATCATTTTTACTTTCCATCTCATGGCATGCATGTAGGAACTTAGGAAACGAGACTAGGTTGCCATACATACGTAAAACTTCCATGAAATGCCTCCCATATGGCTTATGAGCCCACGGCTCATATGGTGGAATGGATTTTCGTGCCCTAAATCCTGAACCATGTCCTAACATGTTGAACACCTTGCTTAAAACTCCTAGAAATAAGCTAGTTATAAGTGAGTGCCTTGAAAACAAATAATAAGCCCAATAGATGGACTTATAGTCTCGGCTTATTAATAAAACGCGTGTAGATAATCCCCCTTAAAAATAAGCCGAATATTATGGGTCTCAATAAGCCCATGCAAACATAAGCCGAATCTCAAAAGCCTTAGAATAAGCCCATGAGCCCTCAAACCGTAAGCTTAGGTTTAGCTATTAGGAAAATATAAAACTTAGTCAAAAACAATAAGCCTATATAAGCCATAAAAATAAGCCGAATATATTTAAGCTTACACTAAGTTAGTTTAGGAATAAAACATGTTATAAGCCCATTTAATAAAACTAGCATAGGCCCAATAGTAATTATTTAAAACTTACTAAATTACCTTAAGTTTTTACTAAGCCAAATCAAGCCCATTATCCCTTTTTACCCTAACTGGACCCAAATGGGCCGTATATCCCAAACTAGAAATATATATAGAGACTTTTCGTGCCTAAATTGTCAAGTGGTGAAAGTTTGGTCCAAAATTATAAACTAGTAAAACTTGTGTAAACCTATTCGTGACTATTATATAGTACAAGGGTCGTTTGTGTCATTTTCGAAACTATAGGGTTTGTTAAATTCAAACCGAGAGCTAAAATAAACCACAAGGACCTATTGTGTCACTTTTGAAACTAATATCAAGCCCTAATCCCATATTATAAAGTTCCCGTGGGATTGGAGGGGGTGTTTGGTCATTTCTCTAAAGATTTCCAAGCCCTAGGGGCGTTTTCATAAAAAGAATTAACTAACAAGGACTAACGATGTAATAAACTTAACGGACGAAAACTTAAAGTTACTTTTGTAAACTATTATACTTACAAGGATTTATTGTTTTCTTATTTAATTAAAAGAAGTAATAAAACATGTCATTTGTTAAATAAATCACTTTAGTTACTTACAAACTCTACGAAATTGACAAACCCCGTTAACCATTTTTCTTTGAAACCTTAAAACTTAATTTATTTCTTTATGATAAATTAAATAAGATAAAAGCTACTTATTTAATTTATGACCCCTCTTTTCTTAAACAATTAATATATATATATATATATATATATATATATATATATATATATATATATATATATATATATATATATATATATATATATATATATTGGAACAAAAATATGTATATACTTTCATTTCACTATAAGAACAAACACTTGAACCAACGTAACAACTCATAAATTGTGATCATGCATTTTCATATGCACCATTCATCATGCATTATTATTGTTGCATTCACTGAGACATTTAAATTACTTAGGTAATTTCTCCAGTCCGTGACTATACTGTGACAGTCATTCAGTGACATCATCCTCACTACCTCATTATCACTAAGGTGAGTTCATGGCCCCATCTTTACTGTTTTATAACTGGGGGAGAAAACATACAAAAATTATTTATATGCAAGCATGCACAAAAAACAACAATTTATTGCCTATTGTTTGCCCCATTCCCGTGGACTGTAATAGTTAATAGTGTAGCGCGAAATGTATGGATAGATCTATTCGGGTATTGACAACACCCGGCCTGTCGTGATCAGCTGTCACGTATTGCTTTGGCCAAGCATCAGGTTTATGTCATTGTCGGATTAAGGGAAACCTCAATCAAGATAGACCCAAATGGGCTTACTGAGAATCATGTCTAGCTTCTATTACAGGGCAGTAGGAACTACTGTAGCATTGGGTTGTGATGTCCTGCTACCATCGTGGTGCTTAGCATACTGATACTTTATTTAATTAATTAAACCTATGAATTCACCAACCTCGTGTTGACCCCTACATTTTACTTTTATGTTTTCTCAGGAAAGTAAGCAGGTTCATGCATTGGATTCCAGCATTTTAGGAAGCATCATGTTTACCATCAGGCTGGGATATTTATTTCTGTTTTATAATAAATGTGGTTTTCAGACAAGATACTAAATGTGTACGATTAATTCATGTAATATGTTTCAAAGTGATATTTATGATCATTGCTCTATATGCTATGTGCTATCGATCCACCCAAGTAACACCCCAATTACTATTCCGCTGCATTTGACCAACTTGGGGGTGTTATAGAAATGGTATCAGAGCGCATAGTTATAGAGAACCTGATCCAAAAACTAAAAAAAATTTAAATAATAAAAATTTTAAACTGGACTATAACTGAACATAAAAATCAGTCTAAAGAAAAATTGATTTTTGGGGAACCTATAAGTTAGGCATATAGCATTGTAGAGCATGCATATTATGTGAACTAACTTCACATTGATTTATACCCTTATGGCAAATAAATCACATAAGTATCCATCTATACTTTTGACAACATGGTTAAAAGCTTTAAAACCACATCGCTTCTGCATCATAAAACTTTTTGAATTGTGTAAGCTAAAAACTTGCTCAACTTTAAAATGTTACTTTCAGATATCATGACGACGCCCACTATCGTTACTACCTTCGAGGAGCTTATGGTTCCTACCATCACACCTTTGTCACCGACATCAGTACTCGCTGGACCTGCATCTGACACTGAGTCCAGAGATGACCAGCAGGACGGGGTCATCGTACTCACAGATTCACCTACTCCTTCACCACCTACCGTATCCCCTACTACACCACTGCTTGTAGTACCTGCATCCCCTCCTAAAGAGGTGGACCAGGTCGTACCTTCTTTACCACCCTTACCACCACCTTCTGTACCTCGCACTTACCCCACTAGTGTTTTGCCACCTCGTAAGAGGAGACATGACACTATCCCTGACTCGACCTATGAGATTGGAGAGGGATCATGAGCTGGGCAGGCTAGACTTAGCGCCCTTCAGGCACAGGTCGATGCACTTACGGCCCGACAGGCGCAGGACACCGCCCTTATCCACTCTCTACTACAGGCGGACCAGCAGGGTCGCGCCGTGCTCCAGGAGAGACTTGACTCTCTCTACTGGGCCATAGCCGGCGAGTCATACACCACCCGGGAGACCATACACTGGTTATTGGATGAGGTAGCTTACCTCCGTTATCGCCTAGCTTCGCTAGAGAGTCATTCCTACGAGACTCGGGCCGCCATGTACACGCAGGAGGACACCTTCAGGACCTTCGTGGATTTGACAGATCTTCGCCACCAGGGGATCACTACAGAGACAGAGCAGTTACGGAGTGCCGACACTGCACGTCAGCATCAGCTACTAGAGGCTTTGAGATACACCCGAGAGACCCGGAGTGCCGTGATCCGCATGCAGGATGAGCGTACACCACCAGCTGGACCGTCTGCACCTGCAGGCAGCCATACTAGTGTAGGCAAGATTTTTATTTGTACATCATGACAAGCACTGAGTTGCATCTCATCTCGCATGATTTATCTCTTTTGTACTTGTATTCCTTTCAGTTGTATTTGTAGCACCTAACCTTAGTAGGTAGGATATCTTTGGTTGTATTACAAACATATGTACCACTATTTCAGACAGGTTTGCTATGCCCCTGTCTTAGATCGGTTGTACTTGTACTATATTGTTGTTTACCAGAAATAGCATGTTACCGTCCACTTGTTTGTTTACATTTATATTATTATGAACTCTTAACGGATTATCAAATTTGTTGTGAATTCTATGCATAAACATTACCCATGCAGTTTAATATAACCATCTTGTTTATCAGCTAACAAATCTCAGTTTTTCTTATTAATATAGAAAAATGCCACCAAGACGCGCACGCCCAAACCCCGCAGAAACACCTGCGACAACTATATCTGATGCACAACTCAGAGTACTGATTGAGCAAGGCATTACTGACGCCTTAGCTGCCAGGGAAAACCACCCCAGCGGAACCCATGGAGACAGTGAAACTCTAATAACAGAAACCGCGAAGCTCGAGGATGTACTTACCCTGATTTCCTAAAGTGCAAGCCCAGCTATTACAAGGGCAAGGAAGGGGTAGTCGAGCTCATGCAATGGTTTGAGAGGACTGAGACCGTGTTCCGTATTAGTGACTGTATTGAGGAAAACAAGGTGAAATTCTCCACTTGTACACTCTTGGAACATGCACTCACGTGGTGGAACTCGCAAGTTGCTACCCTCGGACACGATGGAGCCTATGGGATGACATGGACTGCATTGAAGGAAAAGCTTACCATGAAATACTGTTCACGCAGTGAAATCAAAAAGCTGGAGGTTGAATTATGGAACCTCAAATGCATCAACTTCAATATTACGGGGTACAACCAGAAGTTCCAGGAACTAACTTTGATGTGTACCCGTATGTACCCTAAAGTGTCGGATAAGATAGAGAAGTACGTTAGTGGACTTCCAAACTCTGTTCATGACAGTGTGCTTGCATCTCGAACTACTACCATCGAGAGTGCCATTGAGTTTGCCACAGAATTAGTGGACAAACGTGGTCGTGATCATTTGATTAGACAAGCAGAGTACAAGAGGAAAGTCGATGATAACTACCGTCATCATCCCCAGACTCAACAGCCCAAGAGGCAAAATTTAAGTCAAGTCTGCAGTGCTGTTTCCTCAGGATCACCACCATACGTGGGAAACAAACCAAAATGCTCAAAGTGTAACTTCCATCACTACTCCACTGTTGAATGTCGAAGACCAGCGCGGGGCAGCGCATATGCTCCGACCAATAGGAACAACTCCAGTACCAACTATAAGCCCCACAACGGCAACAGGCAAAACTCCTGTGGGAGTGGATACCAAGGAAACCACCAGCTCACTGGCAGTGGAAACATGACTCGTAAGGAGATCCGTTGCTTTGGTTGTGGAGAGATCGGACATATCAGACCTGAGTGCCCAAAGCGTAAGAATGAAAGCCAAGGCGGAGCATCCGCCAGAGTTTATGTCATAGGAGAAAGCAAGACCAACCCCGACTCCAATGTAGTTACTGGTACGTTTCTTCTGAACAATCGCTATGCAAATATTTTATTCGATACGAGAGCTGATAGGAGTTTAGTAGCTTACTAGGCATTCTACCTACCCTATTAGATAACTGTTACAGAGTCGAATTAGCGGACAGAAAAATCATTAAAACTAATACCATCATAAGAGGCTGTACTTTAAACCTTCAGAATCACCCGTCTGATATTCAATTAATACCCATAAAACTAAGTAGTTTTGATATCATTATTGGTATGGACTGGTTGGCAAAATATCATGTAACCATTGTGTGTGACGAGAAACTAGTCCGTATACCATGGGGAAACGCAGATCTAATTATCCGAGGAGACGGAAATTCGGATAAAACAGACACTAGGTTAAGTGTGATCTCGTGTACCAAAGCCCAGAAATATCTACTAAATGGATGTCCTATCTTTTTAGCACATATTTCTAAGACAGACAAAGAAGAAGAACCCAAGGAGAGACAGATCAAGGATGTACCCATCGTCCGTGATTGTAACACCCCACTTGGATAAGTGGACCGTTACGTGTATTTATGGCGTGTCATCAAAGCATAAGGTAAATGTACTAAAACATTAACTGACCATAAAGGAAATACCGGAATCAAACATCGGCAATCCAAACATAAGCCTAAAACATGAAAAATAAAATACTAAATGAAAGGACTAAACAATGTCCAAATAAACGGAACAATGTAAGCAATGCATAAAGCAAGAAGTCTGTATAGCTTCCATCCAAATGCACATGCTCTAAAAGCGTCCTGGTGTACCTGCCGTTAGAACATGAAAGGAACTACGGCTGAGCATAACGCTCAGTGAACGGATATGAAGCATGATAAGGAATTACTGAAATGAAGTAGATGATAAATACTGAAGCTGTATGACTGATAAGTAAAGTTGCAGCGGAAATCTGTAAATAATCTGTAAAGCCTGATTTATCAATAATGAAACTGAATTGTTATCTGTTAAATCTGTATAACATGCATTTACTATATTTTAATTTGCCAAGAGCTTATATAGGTCATGTGCTGTAACAACTGCTGCATGAATACATAGAGGGGTGACCTCGTCATGCTGTAGAGGGGTGACCTCTAAATAACTGTGCTGGGTGGAGGGATCAGCTCCAATGTGAAGGATGTAGAGCACACACCACATTCACCTGCTAAACTGTAAACTATAGCCTAGGATGCATCCATACGCCCAACTAATAATACTGATAAAATGGCCAAGCTGAGCTGAGTGGGACGATGCAGGATATCACTCTCCTGCATGTGAGTCATGACACTGGTGCCTCTAGTGTCGTGGTTACGGTACCTCCGTAACTAGTACATAAACTAATCATGCTTGTATATAATGCTCAGGCAATTTATTTAATTCTTACCATGATTACTGATAAGTTTAAACATATACTGGGAGAAAACATTTGGCTGAAGATGGGGAATCCTAATCATGCATAGAAAGGATGTCCTTACTGAAAGGACGGAAAATCCGTACCTCTAGTCCAGTAACTGACTGAATGAAAGACTGAACGAAAAGCTACTCGGCTTCACGGAAGCTACAAATGATAATAGACACGAATAAGTGATCTGATCTTTATTTAATCTACTGATTTTATTGGCTTCTCATTTATTTATTTATATTTCTGGAAATCTGTGCGTATATTAACTGATGAATTTGAACTTATAATAATTCTTTATAATATATTAACGATCTACTAACGATTATGATACAAACGAGTTCTGACTTTATCTCATACTACAAAATTAACTCGTTAACACATAAGGTTTCTAATTAAAAGGTTTCTAAAACAATTTAATTCATATTATAAAGTTATACCCTTTTAAAATATTTAAAAAAACTATTTGGATTTAAATTCATTTAAAATATAACTTTTAAATATATTATAAAACAATTAACAAAAAGTATAATATAAAAATCTTCATTTTATTATTACAATTTATGCTCCGAGCCTACCGAGGTACCCCTTCTCGGTCGCACTTAAACAAATCACAACCATATAAAAATCTGCCTATACGAATTTAGTGACAAAAATCCGTGTCACTAAAAGTGTCGCTAAAAATTGATTTTTTTTAAAAACTGTCAATAACCAGATTTTGCGACAGAATTTATTGTCACCAAACTGTCGCTAATCTCAAACTAAACCCTTTTTATTTTCTGGTTAAAGAGTTCCCGCTGCCTTTATATGTTTCCCACTGTTAGTTATATTTTTATATACAGATCCAAACACCCTTGCTGGAAACTACAGTCCCAAACGCACTCCTGCTGGAACTGTAGTCCCAAACGCACTCCTGACTGTTGGGTTCGTTCACAGCCCCCCAGGCTGCCCCTGTTTGTGTGGTTCGAGGCTGACAACAAACGCACCAGCAACCCTTAGGTGGTCACGGCTGGCCAGTAAAACCCACCCCCACTGATGGTTGTTCGCTGCTGCCATCCCAACTAGACCCCTCGTCTATTGTTGAACCAACAACCCACCGAGACCTATGGAGGTCTCGGTTCTCATGTTACCCGAATCAGATTTGGTCAAAAGATTTATTCCATTTCATAATCAGATTAATTATAAACAAAAGTTCATGGTTCCATCAACTTGATTCATACCTACACGAAGTGAGTGGGGTTTAGGATTATGTTATTACCATTGTGAATAGATCAAGACTAAAGAACATGAACACCCTCCGTAGCTCATCAACCCGCAGCCAAACCTTCTCCTCTTTTTTTTCTCCAGGCCGGCGGCTCTAGGGTTTTAAAACCCTCGAATGTTTTTTTTTACAAAGTGGGCATGAAAGAAACGCATTTGTTTTCCCTGTTGTTTAAAGAAAATCGGTCTGGGCTTAGCCCATTGTAGGAACATGTTTATATTTTATTTATTTTTTTTGGCTGGATATGTATTTTTTTTACATTTCTAAATGTCGTGCATACATGTTTTATTTCTCGTGCTTTAATTCCTGAAACGTATTGATTATTTTCTGCGTAATAATACTTACGTAATACTGAATAAATAATACTAATTATTTTTCTGAAATAAATAGTTACGAAACGTTCAAAAATTTGAGCTGTGACTGTACGTAATTAATGTTCGTGGTCTTTAAAAGCGGGTTTTACAATTCTTCCCCTCTAAAAAGAATAATTCGTCCCCGAATTAAGAATACGACCGTACTGAGTTTTAATATTCTTCCCCTCTAAAAAGGAGAATTCGTCCTCGAA
The DNA here is from genome assembly GCA_025667525.1 of Glebionis coronaria. Classification (NCBI taxonomy): domain Eukaryota; kingdom Viridiplantae; phylum Streptophyta; class Magnoliopsida; order Asterales; family Asteraceae; genus Glebionis; species Glebionis coronaria. Next base: position 498,775,490 of record CM046879.1, on the reverse strand, counting down.
TTATAAGGTATTTAAGCTGGTTGGGGTAAAAGCTGAAAGTATACGTAGGCTGAAAGACGTATTAGCTTAAAGAACACATATACTGAAAGAACATGAAAGCTGGAAAGGTCTATGAGCTGAAAGGATAATTCGTCTTCTAATTAAGACATAATGCTATTGAAAGGTATAACCATGACATAACTGGAGTGAACATGTAACGTAGCCTGACTGGAAGGACCTACCTAATTTATTGAAGGAAATGATGAGAAGTCCGGATGGACTCCTCCATTTCAAGTGACCTTCCACTCGAACTGGTTCCTTCAAATATCTAAACACAAGAAAAACTCTTGGTCCTGATGACTCTGTCTTGACGATGCCTACTAGTTTCTGGTTCCATACTTGATATGGATTTTATGTATCTGATAGACTGAATAAACTATAGCATTTATGATACATGAAACGGTACGTGTAAATATTCTGAAAGACAACATTTATAACTTTGAGCAAACTGCTGACAATATATAGGGACGAACTACGTGAACAATTGTGAACGTGCTACGTGAGTCAATTGTGAACGTAGTTCGCGATCATCTGATGAACGTTGTGCATGGGTGTATCATGAACGTGATACGTGAAACATACTGTAAACGTGACACGTGAATTTTATCATGAACGTGATACATGGACATATCATAAACGTATGCTGAATGAGGAAGGAATGCCAAACGATACGGCCTGAGATGTGAAACGTCTGCCTGGTTATGGAATAGCTTTGCTAAACTTGAGTCTAGTTTCTCCAGTTTCTGTAACCATATTCGGTAGTAAACTGTGAAACGTGTATCGTGAAATGGCACACGAACTTGAACGTGAACAATGTTATGAACGCTAACGTGAGCTTAAATCATGAGATAACACAAAACATGAACTAAAACAGCATCATACTGCGAATGAGACGTAAACGTGAAAGTGAAAATAACCATGAACGTAAAGTGGACGTAAACATACACGTGATCGTGAACATGAGTTCTGTCTGATATGACGGTCGATGGAATGCCTTGAAATCGTATGATTTACTGCTGAATTTTCTGCATGTCCGCTACTGCGTAATCCTTCCGGTTGAAAGGAAACGCGTAGGTTGATTACATGGTCGACAATGACTTAGATAGTATCAGAGCATAAGGTAAATGTACTAAAACATTAACTGACCATAAAGGAAATACCGGAATCAAACATCGGCAATCCAAACATAAGCCTAAAACATGAAAAATAAAATACTAAATGAAAGGACTAAACAATGTCCAAATAAACGGAACAATGTAAGCAATGCATAAAGCAACAAGTCCGTATAGCTTCCATCCAAATGCACATGCTCTAAAAGCGTCCTGGTGTACCTGCCGTTAGAACATGAAAGGAACTACGGCTGAGCATAACGCTCAGTGAACGGATATGAAGCATGATAAGGAATTACTGAAATGAAGTAGATGATAAATACTGAAGCTGTATGACTGATAAGTAAAGTTGCAGCGGAAATCTGTAAATAATCTGTAAAGCCTGATTTATCAATAATGAAACTGAACTGTTATCTGTTAAATCTGTATAACATGCATTTACTATATTTTAATTTGCCAAGAGCTTATATAGGTCATGTGCTGTAACAAATGCTGCATGAATACATAGAGGGGTGACCTCGTCATGCTGTAGAGGGGTGACCTCTAAATAACTGTGCTGGGTGGAGGGATCAGCTCCAATATGAAGGATGTAGAGCACACACCACATTCACCTGCTAAACTGTAAACTGTAGCCTAGGATGCATCCATACGCCCCACTAATAATACTGATAAAATGGCCAAGCTGAGCTGAGTGGGACGATGCAGGATATCACTCTCCTGCATGTGAGTCACGACACCAGTGCCTCTAGTGCGTTGGTTACGGTACCTCCGTAACTAGTACATAAACTAATCATGCTTGTATATAATGCTCAGGCAATTTATTTAATTCTTACCATGATTACTGATAAGTTTAAACATATACTGGGGAAAAACGTTTGGCTGAAGATGGGGAATCCTAATCATGCATAGAAAGGATGTCCTTACTGAAAGGACGGAAAATCCGTACCTCTAGTCCAGTAACTGACTGAATGGAAGACTGAACGAAAAGCTACTCGGCTTCACGGAAGCTACAAATGATAATAGACACGAATAAGTGATCTGATTTTTATTTAATCTACTGATTTTATTGGCTTCTCATTTATTTATTTATATTTCTGGAAATCTGTGCGTATATTAACTGATGAACTTGAACTTATAATAATTCTTTATAATATATTAACGATCTACTAACGATTATGATACAAACGAGTTCTGACTTTATCTCATACTATAAAATTAACTCGTTAACACATAAGGTTTCTAATTAAAATGTTTCTAAAACAATTTAATTCATATTATAAAGTTATACCCTTTTAAAATATTTAAAAAAAACTATTTGGATTTAAATTCATTTAAAATATAACTTTTAAATATATTATAAAACAATTAACAAAAAGTATAATATAAAAATCTTCATTTTATTATTACAATTTATGCTCCGAGCCTACCGAGGTACCCCTTCTCGGTCGCACTTAAACAAATCACAACCATATAAAAATCTGCCTATACGAATTTAGTGACAAAAATCCGTGTCACTAAAAGTGTCGCTAAAAATTGAGTTTTTTTAAAAACTGTCAATAACCAGATTTTGCGACAGAATTTATTGTCACCAAACTGTCGCTAATCTCAAACTAAACCCTTTTTATTTTCTGGTTAAAGAGTTCCCGCTGCCTTTATATGTTTCCCACTGTTAGTTATATTTTTATATACAGATCCAAACACCCTTGCTGGAAACTGCAGTCCCAAACGCACTCCTGCTGGAACTGCAGTCCCAAACGCACTCCTGACTGTTAGGTTCGTTCACAGCCCCCCAGGCTGCCCCTGTTTGTGTGGTTCGAGGCTGACAACAAACACACCAGCAACCCTTAGGTGGTCACGGCTGGCCAGTAAAACCCACCCCCACTGATGGTTGTTCGCTGCTGCCATCCCAACTAGACCCCTCGTCTATTGTTGAACCAACAACCCACCGAGACCTATGGAGGTCTCGGTTCTCATGTTACCCGAATCAGATTTGGTCAAAAGATTTATTCTATTTCATAATCAGATTAATTATAAACAAAAGTTCATGGTTCCATCAACTTGATTCATACCTACACGAAGTGAGTGGGGTTTAGGATTATGTTATTACCATTGTGAATAGATCAAGACTAAAGAACATGAACACCCTCCGTAGCTCATCAACCCGCAGCCAAACCTTCTCCTCTTTTTTTTTTCTCCAGGCAGGCGGCTCTAGGGTTTTAAAACCCTCGAATTTTTTTTTTTACAAAGTGGGCATGAAAGAAACGCATTTGTTTTCCCTGTTGTTTAAAGAAAATCGGTCTGGGCTTAGCCCATTGTAGGAACATGTTTATATTTTATTTTTTGGCTGGATATGTTTTTTTTACACTTCTAAATGTCGTGCATACATGTTTTATTTCTCGTGCTTTAATTCCTGAAACGTATTGATTATTTTCTGCGTAATAATACTTACGTAATACTGAATAAATAATACTAATTATTTTTCTGAAATAAATAGTTACGAAACGTTCAAAAATTTGAGCTGTGACTGTACGTAATTAATGTTCGTGGTCTTTAAAAGCGGGTTTTACAGTGATTATCCTGAAGTCTTTCCAGACGACTTGCCAGGATTGCCTCCGACTCGTCAAGTTGAATTTCAAATCGACTTAGTGCCAGGAGCTGCACCTGTAGCTAAAGCACCCTACCGCTTAGCACCTACCGAGATGAAAGAACTCGCGGAACAACTCAAAGAACTGTCAGACAAAGGTTTTATCAGACCCAGTTCCTCACCTTGGGGAGCCCCAGTATTGTTTGTTAAAAAGAAAGACGGTTCTTTCCGAATGTGTATCGATTACAGAGAACTAAATAAGTTACCTGTGAAAAACCGTTACCCGTTACCACGAATCGACGACCTATTTGATCAGCTACAAGGATCAAGTGTATACTCCAAGATCGACTTACGATCCGGGTATCACCAGTTGAGGGTCACAGAAGAGGATATACCAAAGACAGCTTTCCGAACACGCTACGGTCATTATGAGTTTCAAGTCATGCCATTTGGACTGACCAATGCACCAGCCATATTCATGGATCTCATGAATCGAGTGTGCAGACCCTATCTGGATAAGTTCGTGATAGTTTATCGATGACATCCTCATCTATTCCAAAAACGAGCAAGACACGGAGCACATCTGGCTCAGGTACTAAAACTGCTTAAGGAAGAAAAGCTGTACGCAAAATTCTCAAAGTGTGATTTTTGGATCCCTAAAGTGCACTTTCTCGGTCATGTGATTGATGACAAAGGAATCCAAGTTGACCCCGCGAAAGTCGAATCCGTGAAAGATTGGGCATCTCCCATGTCGCCGAAGGAAATTCGTCAATTCTTAGGTCTTGCCGGTTACTACCGACGATTTATCGAGGGTTTCTCTAAGATTGCTAAATCAATGACCAAGCTTACCCAGAAGGGCATAAAGTTTGTGTGGGGAGAAAAAGAGGAGGATGCGTTCCAGACCATCAAACAAAAATTGTGCAGTGCACCTATTTTAGCCCTACCAGAAGGTAACGAAGACTTCGTTGTCTACTGTGACGCCTCGCATAAAGGGTTGGGAGTTGTGTTGATGCAGAGACAGAAAGTGATTGCTTATGCTTCAAGACAACTGAAGAAGCATGAGCAGAATTACTCCACCCATGATCTAGAACTTGGATCCATAGTTTTCGCCTTAAAAATCTGGAGGCACTACCTATACGGGACCAAGTGCACAGTTCATACTGACCACAAAAGCTTGCAACATATCCTAGATCAGAAGGAACTAAACATGAGGCAACGTCGTTGGATAGAATTACTCAGCGACTACGACTGTGACATCAGATACCACCCAGAAAAAGCAAATGTAGTTGCAGATGCACTAAGCCGAAAGGGAACTGATCCTCCCATGAGAGTTCGAGCCTTAGTCATGACCATTAACTTGGACCTACCCAAACAAATATTGGGGGCTCAACTCCAGGCACAGAAGCCCGAGAATATCAGAAAGGAAGACATAGGAGGAATGCTTAGGACGGACCTGAGCAAGGAAAAATTAGAGGCTAGAACCGACAGAACATTATGTTTACACGGAAGAAGTTGGCTGCCATGTTACGGAGACTTGAGGAACGTGATCATGCACGAATCTCATAAGTCCAAGTACTCCATACATCCCGGATATGAAAAGATGTACCAAGACGTGAAGAAATTATACTGGTGGCCGAACATGAAAGCAGACATTGCCACCTACGTGAAGAAATGTCTGACTTGCGCTAGAGTTAAAACAGAACATCAGCGACCATCAGGTTTGTTAGTCCAACCCGAAATACCAAAATGAAAGTGGGACAATATCACCATGGATTTCATTACCAAACTTCCTACATCGTCCCACGGTTACGATACAATTTGGGTAATCGTTGACCGCCTCACAAAATCAGCTCACTTCTCACCTATCAAGGAAAATGATTCTCTGAGCAAATTAGCCAAAACGTACTTAAAGGAAGTTGTGACGAGACACGGGATACCAGTCTCAATCATCTGCGATAGAGATGGCAGATTTACATCAAACTTCTGGAAAGCTTTTCAACGAGCTTTAGGAACAAACCTGGATATGAGTACCGCATACCATCCGCAGACCGACGGTCAGAGTGAATGGACAATCCAAACACTAGAAGACATGCTAAGAGCATGTGTGATCGACTTTGGAAAAGGATGGGTCGAACACATTCCATTAGTGGAATTCTCCTACAATAACAGCTACCATGCCATTATTAAGGCAGCACCATTTGAGGCCCTCTACGGCCGCACATGTCGATCGCCAGTATGCTGGGCAGAGGTGGGGGAATTTCAACTGACAGGACCCGAACTGATCCAAGAGACTACTGAGAAGATCACCCTCATCAAGCAACGAATTCAGGCTGCCCAGGATAGACAAAAGAGTTATGCCGACAGGAAGCGTAAACCTATGGAGTTTGTTGTAGGTGATCGTGTTATGCTGAAGGTATCACCTTGGAAGGGTGTTGTACGGTTTGGGAAACGAGGGAAGCTAAATCCGCGTTACGTAGGACCTTTCAAGGTGATTGCCAGAATTGGAGAGGTCGCCTATCGTTTAGAGTTGCCCCAACAGTTGAGCCGGGTACACCCTACATTCCACGTCTCAAACTTGAAGAAGTGCTACGCAGATGAACCATTAGCAATGCCATTGGAGGGAGTCCATTTTGACGACAAACTTCAATTTGTAGAAGAACCAGTGGAAGTCGTGGAGAGAGAAGTTAAGAAGTTGAAACGAAGCCAAATCCCGTTAGTTAAAATACGATGGAACTCTAGGAAAGGTCCCGAGTTTACTTGGGAGCACGAAGACTCGTTTAGAGCTAAGTACCCACACCTTTTCACCTGAGCAGTGACGTCATCTTAAGCTTTGAGGACAAAGCTAAAATAACGGGTTTATGTTGTAAAACCTGTAAATTTCAGGTTTTGACTATGTCAACATTGTGTACGTCACCTCATGATATCTATATATTTATTCTATCACCTTTGCTTGAAATCCTTTGAACAATCATATGCATCACATGAGCATACATCATTTTAATCATCTGAACAGGGAAACAACTATATCACAACCTTTTATTGTGACTATGAGTATTTTAATCATAAAAACATGGCCACATTTGTATGACTACATTTCAAGAGCATACTGGACAATAAACAACCTATTATGAGGGACTTTAAGTCACCTGAACATATGATCACTAGCATTCATCCCATTGATTTCTAAAAATACAACGTCATGATCACAATTAATAAATGACTACTTAAATATATAAATTCTTAAGTTTGAATATTTTATATGTGATTCTCACACTATAATTGACTTTAAACTACGATGACAATTACTTTTATACATGAACACTATGTTAAATCATTTTATTCTTTTAATATACTTTTGATATAATAAAAATCACCTAAACGACCATACTTTCACCAAGGATCCCAAAACCTAACCAAATAAATTAGGACTCAAACCTATTTCTACTACATCATACTTATAACCCTAGTAATTATACCAAGACCCCAATATTCAAACCAAAACCGATCCTAGACACTACAAAATATTATACACTTAACTAACTTATACTTAAAACAAAATTCAAAAATCTACAAACCCTACCCCACCCCTTACTCCTAGCCGTGTATACATGCTTCACCACACACACTTTCCCACCTTGTACAACATAACCTTAAATGAAAACACTATTCTTGCCTTGGAAACCCTATAGGCGACGGCTTGAATGACCACAAGGGTCATGTGTACATCAAAACTCATTAAAACTAAGTACTTCCTAGTACTTCCCAAAAATTCACCAAATCTAGGCACCCTTCTCTTTCTTGCCGTGTCCTACCCCCAAACCACAACTCCCATTTCACTCTTAGATATTTATAAAACTAGCTACACTCATTCACCCTCACACCATTACTTTCGGATCAAAGAACACTCCCACATAGCACCTTGAGCTAACAAACTCCTCCATCTCATTTACTACCCCATATCTTTGTACTCAAAGCATTGAAGGCTAGCATTCAAGACCCCTAGGTCTCGGCTAAAGCAAACCGACGCCAACATCACCCCATTCGTCACCATCTTGATCACACAAGTAAGTATAGTCTACCTTAGACCTATTTCAGTCATTTTTACTTTCCATCTCATGGCATGCATGTAGGAACTTAGGAAACGAGACTAGGTTGCCATGCATACGTAAAACTTATATGAAATGCCTCCCATACGGCTTATGAGCCCACGGCTCATATGGTGGAATGGATTTTCGTGCCCTAAATCCTTAACCATGTCCTAACATGTTGAACACCTTGCTTAAAACTCCTAGAAATAAGCTAGTTATAAGTGAGTGCCTTGAAAACAAATAATAATCCCAATAGATGGCCTTATAGTCTCGGCTTATTAATAAAACGCGTGTAGATAATCCCCCTTAAAAATAAGCCGAATATTATGGGTCTCAATAAGCCCATGCAAACATAAGCCGAATCTCAAAAGCCTTAGAATAAGCCCATGAGCCCTCAAACCGTAAGCTTAGGTTTAACTATTAGGAAAATATAAAACTTAGTAAAAAACAATAAGCCTATATAAGCCATAAAAATAAGCCGAATATATTTAAGCTTACACTAAGTTAGTTTAGGAATAAAACATGTTATAAGCCCATTTAATAAAACTAGTATAGGCCCGATAGTATTTATTTAAAACTTACTAAATTACCTTAAGTTTTTACTAAGCCAAATCAAGCCCATTATCCCTTTTTACCCTAACCGGACCCAAATGGGCCATATAGCCCAAACTAGAAATATATATAGAGACTTTTCGTGCCTAAATTGTCAAGTGGTGAAAGTTTGGTCCAAAATTATAAACTAGTAAAACTTGTGTAAACCTATTCGTGACTATTATATAGTACAAGGGTCGTTTGTGTCATTTTCGAAACTATTGGGTTTGTTAAATTCAAACCGAGAGCTAAAATAAACCACAAGGACCTATTGTGTCACTTTTGAAACTAATATCAAGCCCTAATCCCATATTATAAAGTTCCCGTGGGATTGGAGGGGGTGTTTGGTCATTTCTCTAAAGATTTCCAAGCCCTAGGGGCGTTTTCATAAAAAGAATTAACTAACAAGGACTAACGATGTAATAAACTTAACGGACGAAAACTTAAAGTTACTTTTGTAAACTATTATACTTACAAGGATTTATTGTTTTCTTATTTAATTAAAAGAAGTAATAAAACATGTCATTTGTTAAATAAATCACTTTAGTTACTTACAAACTCTACGAAATTGACAAACCCCGTTAACCATTTTCCTTTGAAACCTTAAAACTTAATTTATTTCTTTATGATAAATTAAATAAGATAAAAGCTACTTATTTAATTTACGACCCCTCTTTTCTTAAACAATTAATATATATATATATATATATATATATATATATATATATATATATATATATATATATATATATATATATATATATATATATATATATATATATATATATATATATATATATATATATATATATATATATATATATATATATATATATATATATATATATATATATTTGGAACAAAAATATGTATATACTTTCATTTCACTATAAGAACAAACACTTAAACCAACGTAACAACTCATAAATTGTGATCATGCATTTTCATATGCATCATTCATCATGCATTATTATTGTTGCATTCACTGAGACATTTAAATTACTTAGGTAATTTCTCCAGTCCGTGACTATACTGTGACAGTCATTCAGTGACATCATCCTCACTACCTCATTATCACTAAGGTGAGTTCATGGCCCCATCTTTACTGTTTTATAACTGGGGGAGAAAACATACAAAAATTATTTATATGCAAGCATGCACAGACAACAACAATTTATTGCCTATTGTTTGCCCCATTCCCGTGGACTGTAATAGTTAATAGTGTAGCGCGAAATGTATGGATAGATCTATTCGGGTATTGACAACACCCGGCCTGTCGTGATCAGCTGTCACGTATTGCTTAGGCCAAGCAGCAGGTTTATGTCATTGTCGGATTAAGGGAAACCTCAATCAGGATAGACCCAAATGGGCTTACTGAGAATCATGTCTAGCTTCTATTACAGGGCAATAGGAACTACTGTAGCGTTGGGTTGTGATGTCCTGCTACCATCGTGGTGCTTAGCATACTGATACTTTATTTAATTAATTAAACCTATGAATTCACCAACCTCGTGTTGACCCCCACATTTTACTTTTATGTTTTCTCAGGAAAGTAAGCAGGTTCATGCATTGGATTCCAGCATTTTAGGAAGCATCATGTTTACCATCGGGCTGGGATATTTATTTCTGTTTTATAATAAATGTGGTTTTCAGACAAGATACTAAATGTGTACGATTAATTCATGTAATATGTTTCAAAGTGATATTTATGATCATTGCTCTATATGCTATGTGCTATCGATCCACCCAAGTAACACCCCAATTACTATTTCGCTGCATTTGACCAACTTGGGGGTGTTACAACTAGGTCGGGGTATGTTAAAGGGTTAGTTATGGTTTGTTTAGTGTCAACCGATACCCCCCAAGGTCTCGGTGGGACTTTGTTTGGCCGTTTACAAAATCAGTGGGAACCCCGGCTTAGCCAGGGTGTATTTTGGTAAAACAGTGGGAACCACCGGCTGTAGCCGGTGGTGATTTAGTAAGGTCAGTAGCAACCGGCTAGGCTGGGTAGCCACTGATGGGGGTTTGGTTTTGGCTTATTTGATTTGGGTTAATTTTTAAAACATGGACTCGGGTTTCGAGAATTAATAAAAATCAGAAAAACATGTTAATTAAATTAATTACTAGACTTTTAATTTAATTAATTTCATGACTTGGGTTAAATATTAAAATTAATATTACATGTATAACCTAAGGTATTTAACTTAGCTTAATTTAATAAAAACATGTGTTTTAATTAAATTCCATATAACATATAGTTTAATTAATTAACCAGTTATTTAATTAAAAAGATATAACCATGACTTGTATTATACTATTTAAACTTTACTTATTATTTATAATACAACTTGTTTCTATTTTTAGAAACTTACTATTTGTGGAAACCTGCTATTTTTAGAAAGTTACTTAGTATTACAATACAATTATTATAATACACTAATACATGAATAATACTTAACAGAACATCAGAATAACTACATAATTCATAGTAAAACAGTAAAACATGTCAGAATAATATATAACAAGCTAATAACACTCAGAACTAGTAAACACATGTACTTCAGACAACTCATGCACGTCCATATTTCTTATGTAGTATTATCCGTCAAGGCGAAGTAGTCTTCATCGTTTTCATTAGCTTCTACTGGACATAAGGTACGGATTTCTCGTCCTTCAATAAGGACAATCTCTTCCTTCATTAGGATTTCATGTATGCAGCCAACTGTTTTCCCCAGTAGTTACAGATTAAATACTTATGTTTATTAGTTACCTTATCCTTATACATGCATGACCAGATTTACCTAGTTATGGAGGTACCATAACCATAACACTAGAGGCACTAGTGTTATGACTTCACCATGGCGAAGTGATAGCTCGTGGCGTCCCTTTTCAGTTATTTAGCCATTATATTTATTATATTATCATGTGGGGTGTATGGGTGCATCCTAGTTACATGTTTCAGTCAGGGTTTCACGGTGAATGTGGTGTGTGCCTTGCATCCTTCACAAGGAGCTGATCCATCCTCCCCACTTACCAATTAATTAGAGGCATCCCCTCTAATTTGCATGACGAGGTCACCCCTCCAAATATTCATGCATGTTGTTGACCTCATGACCTATATTTGCTATTTTGGTACAGTAAACTAATACGAATTTTACAAGTAAACATAAGCTATATTTTTAAAACTAAGATCAATAAAACATGTTATACGCCTAGGTTTTCCCAGGACTTATACAATTCCGCTGCTATTCATGTTTTACAGTTCTTTAATATGTTATGTCATATATCCGTGCACTGAACGTATTGCTCGGCCGTTACTTTCTTACCATGTCTCAAAACGGCAGGTACCTAAGGTTAGACTGGAGCATTTTGAGGACATGCATAGGATGGGAGCTACCTTAGATTTCTTCTCCTCTTGCCTTCATATATTTATGCTTGTTTAGTCTTCCTTTAGTTCATTTATTTCATTTATGTTTTGGGCTTATGTTTGGGAACCGATGTTTGATTCCGCTAATCCCTTTGGTCATGTATGTTTATAACATATTACCTTGCATGCTTTGATGACACGCCATATTTATCCTGTGACATTCCATCTATTAAAATGAGGTGTTACAATTATGGTATCACAATCCAAGGTTTTGACCTGTAGGCTCTAAAATTTGACCTGTGACTAGTGGGTAGTCACCAGGATCTTCCTAAGCCGACGTCTAATTTTTACGTATTGATATTTTCAAAACCTCGTTGTTTTAACCATGATGTTTTCTACGGAATTGTTTTACTAATATGGATTGAACAACCGTCATCCATACTTAGTTACATGTCATTGTGTCATGCATGATGTTTCTTGTGTATGTTGACAAGTATGAACTGAACCATAGTAGTTCATATTTTGTCGCGTATTTCTGTTAGGTTTAGACAGTTGGTTTTCATGCATGCATTTCATATCATTTCATGTATTCATTTCATGCATTCATCTCATTGTCGCAGAAACTTTGACTAAGTAATGGTTGGTAAGGACTGGTCCTATTTAGTCGCATGTGCTTTTATCAAAACTTTTGTTTGATTAGTGGACCGACCCATAGGTGTCCACACTTGTCTTTTGTTTTGTGAACCGGCCCATAGGTGTTCACTCATGTACATATCATCATAGTTATTAACCATGCATTTTAAAATGTTTCATGCATTATAAACTACTTCATGCTTTATAAACTATTCATGCATATTCTATGTTCACTGCATACTTTATTGGACTTATCATTTATGTTGCGTTGTTTGCATGGTGAAACGACTCATAGTCGTCCACACTATTAATTTTCAAATTTTATTTCATTACAGTCATATCCTTTTCACGTTCCCTCTTTTATTGTTACGGTTTATGTCAATTATGCCGTAATGCTATCATGGTTAACGCTGTTTTCATGCTGATTATGTTTTCATACTCCTCTATGTAAAATTTTGTCTCATGGTTCCTCATGTTGCTTACACTTTCATGCTAGACATGGATGGATAATATTTAATCATGTTCTCATGATAACCATGGTCGGTTTTCATTGATCATGTTTTCATGCTGGTAATCATTCGATTCCATTTAATCGTGTTTTGTGCCTCTCATGAAACTAGAATTATGTCTAAGCTAATTTAGCTAGGCTATTACGTGTTCCTTGACCATGTCAGATGGTTGATACCGCATCGATCATCTCATGTGAATCCCATGTGTACTCCATATACCATGTTCCATGTTTATTTCTTGTACCATACTCTAGACTTATTTCAGTTACCGCACCCATGTGTGATACTAATCCACTTTCAATTTTCTCAAACATTTTCTCACAAATTTTGTTTTAAAAATGATACCGCTCTCAGCTTAGAGATTTTATAAAATAAGGACGAAGGCGATAGATCGGAGCAACCTGACTAGAGTTATATTTAAACCACCAGATGTACCGTTTCATTCCATATTTTCACCTTTTCATATTGTATGTCGCATGATTATTCAGTGGTCTTTCCCAGCATATGAGTGGGAACCGGTACCAGCCAGCCACTCAGTTGGAAAGTTACATGAATCATAGTCATGATAACGACCGTCATTTAACTGACAGTCAAAGAGGTAGTGACAACTACCGTGACATCAAATACCCTAACAATAATGATAGAAACTCCGGTAACGGACATGATCAGAAATACAAAGGGTTAGCAGTCCAACCGATCTGCCAAATCCTGGCAAGATGACCAAAAATTTTAAATTTCATTTGTTTCACATCTCGAGACATATGTCAAGACATCCGTCAAGACACATGTTACACGAATATGTTTAAGATACATGTCCAGACACTAGTCAAGACACATGTCATGTGCATATCCTCTCAAGACACGAGTCATGACACATGACTCGCGTTTATCATCTAAAACTGCCCTGAATAATTCAGGATGCCCTCCAAGGGGTATAACCATTCTGATGTGTCATGAATAAAGCAGGCCATAAGAATATCAACATCATCATCGGAGTATTGTTCACGCTTGAACACGCATTGTTCGTTTTGTAGGAGGCAGGCGAAGCACGTTCTGTAAAAATTACTACGTTTTACTCCATGTATTGGCATGGCATTTTCATTTCTTGATTTCATACTCCATATGTATCCATGACCATAAGGACGCGATTCGTGTCATCCATGTATATGAACCCGGTCATTCAGTATGACGGTAGGATCCAATCTGCTATGTACTTTCCGCCGACAGAAGGGAGTTAAATATGACTTTGATTATAGACTATGAACAACAACCTATGCTGAGATAAGCCGTTATCTATATAAAATTATGTACATCGATGTTCAGGCTCCTGAATACATTCAACATGGTTTTTCCATCAGGAAAATCTATACAAGTCATTTGTGTTTTCAAACATATGATCGTCATTCCACGACTGCGAAAATTTCCTGACTATCAATTATGACATGACTTCTGAAATTCCTCTTACCGAGGATCAGCCGAATATTCTAAATTCTTGAATGTATTTCCAGAAAAACCTCTGAATTTACTTCCTATCTGCAAGGTGGTACATGACATCAAGTAGGTTAGGGAGCCAGTCTCCAAGACTCTTCATAGCATGGCTTGCTTGAGCTAAAGAGTTGAAGGTTCAACTGCAGGGATGCCTGAACAGGGTTCATCCATCAGGTGCATCGCTCTGATGGGCACCAGTCTGGCTTAGTAAGGAAAAGGACGGTAACATGAGATTATGTGTCGACTACCATCGATGTAAACAAATCACCTTTCATGACCGTTACCTTCCTCAACGCATTTTGACGTATACGATCGATTGTAAGGTGTGAATGCACTTATAAAAGAACAATTTACATTCGTGCTAACAATTGTGGCGAGTGAAAGAGTAGGACATGTCCATGGCTGCTCTTCGCACACAAATTGGTCATGCTAAATTCGTGATTTTGTTCTAGTCTCTTGAATGCTTCAGCAGCATTGTAGATTTTTAAATGGAGATTCCATAGATTCATACTCAAAGTTCGTTGGTATTTTCCTCCATGGCAACCTGAATATGCTGTAAGCTATAGAAAGGTACGAAGGCCACATTTCCACTATGTTGCAAATTCCATGACAGAAGAAATCTCACTCTGAAATTTTTTCGTATGAACTTTAGTCGATTACAGTGACACGCTGAATCACATTGATTCTCACGGTTAATCTTACAATGACTCAGCTTATGCGTAGAGGAGATGATCCTACACTAAGTTATGTGTTCCGAAAAATCCCACGCTAAGAGTAGTCTAATTTCGGAGACTCATAGTTTTCCCAACTACTAGGTATCCAGTTTCTATGAAGCAAGATGTAGTTAAGTTCATATCTAAGTATCTGTCATACCGGCAGGCTAAGATAGAACACCAACAGACTAAGGGACAGGATCTCCCTAGTATCTGTTCTTGGACCACCGCATGCAGATGAAACATGACGCTATCTGGGTTGTTTACAACCGTTTGATCAAGTCTGCAAGATACTTCCATCCGTAAGGATTTCACAGCTAGCAAATTTTTAGACATTCCATCCAAAGATCGTACGATCACTGGGCACTCTCTCAGCTATCATTTCAAATGAAGACTCGCGTACGCATTCATTCATCATTATGTTCACGTCCTTGTTAAATTTCATGTTTTGCTTTCGCATTTACGTCCACAACACTATTCACGTTCATGATCACATTCTAGCTTATGATTTAAGTTTCACTTTATTCTGGAAAGTTTACAGCAAGCTTGGGAGACCAGACTCGAGCTTGACAAACTTGCCAACTTTAGATGGACACTTCACATCTTATTTCATGTCTTACCACATACCGTTGGCATTACCACCCCAGTTATTTTGTGTTCACGATATGTTTCACATGTCATGTTCATTCCACATTTCTCGTATCACGTTTATGATATATTCCACGTATCATCATTCGTCGTATGTCCACGTATCACGTTCACAATTGTTCACGTATCACGTTCACAAATGTTCACGTATTACGTTTCAATATGTCTCGTACATCATTACTAAGAAGTTCCTTATGTCAATTATTCCAGATTATTTCGCATTGTAACGTTTTGTTATTTTTATACGTTGTTTCTTAGTCATTCGATCAAAGTCATGAGGATCCATCTCACGTTGACGAACCAGAAAGTCTCTGTATCATCAAGACAGAGTCATGAAGACCAAGGTTTACCAGTTTTCGTCAAGACCTAGTAGAGGATCGTTCCGAGCGGGAAGCCACTTGGAACGGAGGAGTCCATCTGGATCCTTATCCTCTTTTCTATCCATGAGCGAGATATATTCTCCTCAATTATATCACGTTCCACGTCCTCTTTAGTCATGTCACGCTTCATGTCTTTTCCAGTCATGCCACGTCCTTTACAACTTCTTGTATTTCTAATTAGAGGACGAACGGTCCTTTTAGAGGGGAAGAATGGTAAAATCCGCAACATTTTCACGACTCTAATTCGAGGACGAATTATTCTTTTAGAGGGGAAGAGTTGTAAAACCCGCTTTACAATCCTATGAACAGTACACGTGAACAGTAAATACATGAAAGCACGATAAAAATAAAACTTTCCATTTATAATATTAATACACGTGACACGACATTAATAACGAACATTCACGAATATTATAAAGGTGACACGATCACGATTACCAAATTCACCATAAATAATCACGAACATTCACGACATATGTAGTTAACTTAGAAAAAACTATAAAACCCTTGTGGTCTTATGCTAGGCCGCGGCTAAGAGAAAGAAAAGAAAGGATTTGGGCCTTTTGGCCCATGACCCAATACAAGCCTAATTCTAATAAAACTCCAGGGGATTTCTTAAACATTATTGTTAAAATCAAAAACCCTAAATCCCTTTGTCTCTCTCTCTCTGTCGTCGCACCCCAAGAACACCAAGGTGGTGTTTGTGAGTTTTGATCTTCAAGATGTACGTGTTTGTGTTCGTGATTGAAAACCTTAAACAACTAAGCATACGGTATAATCATAAACCTCTCCTTTTTAATTCTTTTTAATCTTTTATGATTCCATGTAAATTAATCTTAAAAACAAGCTATGAAAACATGATGGGATTAATTTATATACATGATTTAGGGATTGTTTGTGTTGGGGTTGGTTCGGTCGACCCTAACCGAGAGCTTAAAGCTCTCGGCTTATTTTCATTTCGACACCACCGAGACCAAAAGGTCTCGGCTTGGTTGTTTTGGTTCGGACGCAAGACCAAGGAACCCCAATACTAGGTCGGGGTATGTTAAAGGGTTAGTTGTGGTTTGTTTAGTGTCAATCGAGACCCCACAAGGTCTCGGTGGGACTTTGGTCCGCCGTTTACAAAATCAGTGGGAACCCCGGCTTAGCCTGGGTGTATTTTAGTAAAACAGTGGGAACCATCGGCTATAGCCAGTGGTGATTTAGTGAGGTCAGTGGCAACCGGCTAGGCCGGGTAGCCACTAATGGGGGTTTGGTTTTGGCTTATTTGATTCGAGTTAATTTTTAAAACACGGGCTCGGGTTTCGGGAATTAATAAAAATCAGATAAACATGTTAGTTAAATTAAATACTAGACTTTTAATTTAATTAATTTCATGACTTAGGTTAAATATTAAAATTAATATTACATGTATAACCTAAGGTATTTAACTTAGCTTAATTTAATAAAAACATATATTTCAATTAAATTCCATATAACGTATAGTTTAATTAATTAACCAGTTATTTAATTAAAAAGCTATAACCATGACTTGTATTATACTACTTAAACTTTACTTATTATTTATAATACAACTTGTTTCTATTTTTAGAAACTTACTATTTTTAGAAACCTGCTATTTTTAGAAAGTTACTTAGTATTACAATACAAGTATTATAATACACTAATACATGAATAATACTTAACAGAACATCAGAATAACTGCAGAATACATAGTAAAATAGTAAAACATGTCAGAATAATGTATAACAAGCTAATAACACTCAAAACCTGTAAAACACATCTACTTCAGACAACTCATGCACGTCCATATTTCTTATGTAGTATTATCCGTCAAGGCGGAGTAGTCTTCATCGTTTTCATTAGCTTCTACTGGACATAAGGTACTGATTTCCCGTTCTTCAGTAAGGACAATCTCTTCCTTCATTAGGATTTCCCGTATACAGCCAACTGTTTTCCTTAGTAGTTACAGATTAAATACTTATGTTTATTAGTTACCTTAGCCATATACATGACCAGTTTCACCTAGTTATGGAGGTACCATAACCATAACACTAGAGGCACTAGTGTTATGACTTCACCATGGCGGAGTGATAGCTCGTGGCGTCCCTTTTAAGTTATTTGGCCATTATATTTATTATATTATCATGTGCGGCGTATGGGTGCATCCTAGTTACATGTTTCAGTCAGGATTTCATGGTGAATGTGGTGTGGGCCTTGCATCCTTCACAAGGAGCTGATCCATCCTCCCCACTTACCAATTAATTAGAGACATCCCCTCTAATTTGCATGACGAGGTCACCCCTCCAAGTATTCATGCACGTTGTTGACCTCATGACCTATATTGGCTATTTTGGTATAGTAAACTAATACAGATTTTACAAGTAAACATAAGCTATATTTCATAAATAAGATTAGTAAAACATGTTATACGCCTAGGTTTTCCTAAGACTTATACATTTCAACTGCTATTCATGTTTTACATTTCTTTAATATGTTATGTCATGTATCCATGCACTGAGCGTATTGCTCAGCCGTTACTTTCTTTCCATGTCTCAAAACGGCAGGTACCTAAGGTTAGACTGGAGCATTTGGAGGACATGCATAGGATGGGAGCTACCTTAGATTTCTTCTCCTCTTGCCTTCATATATTTGTGCTTGTTTAGTCTTCCTTTAGTTCATTTATTTCATTTATGTTTTGGGCTTATGTTTGGGAACCGATGTTTGATTCCGGTAATCCCTTTGGGCTGAGTAGCAGAACGGTCGTGAGTCTGACTGTTTCCCTTGGGCTGAGTAGGCTGTTGCTGAGTAGCCGACTGAGACCGCTCCCCAGTCTTCTGCCTAGAAGATACAGTTTAAAAGAGATGTAATTATTAACATATGCTGAAAAGAATACGGTTTGGTCACCGCTGAATACGAATGTTTACCTCTTCTCGGGTCTCTCTCCTTCCCCGAACTCTTCTCTTTCTTGCAGCATCTCCAGCTTACATGCTGCATCGGCCACTTGTGACACTGTGTTGAACGTAGCACACAACAAGTTGTTTGTGACCGATGTACGAAGAGCCCACCAGAAGTGGTATGCTTGCTCTTCGGGAGTACCTGCTACTGCACCAAGAAAACCAGCTAAACGAAGAAAGCGTTGCATGAACTCGTTGTTATTCTCCCCAGCTCTCTGTCAGATTCCATGGTACTCTCTATTCAGCTTATCTTTCTTAGCCTTGGGAAAGAACTGTCCCATCACCAAATCCATGAACTAAGCCTAAGTCAAACCAGCCACCCAATTATCACCTCCCTCAGACTGCTTCAGTGCCTTCCACCATGCTAATACATCACCTTCGAACCGGTAGCAGGCCAACCTCGACTTGAAGACGGGGTCACAGCCCATGGCATCGAAGATCTTCTCAATGTGAGCCAACCAGCTTTCAGCTTCACTGGGGCTATCTGTTCTCTCGAAAGCTCGAGGGCGTAACTTATTGAATCTCTCCAGCCATGTGACCAATGTTGCTAGAGGAGGAGGAGGAGGTACTGGGTGTTGTTGCTGATTGTTGGCAGCTGCACCTCAACCCTGATTTTGTTCCTCAGCTGAGGAAGCATAGCTTGCATTACAGCTTGGACTGCTGCATTGAGTTGTTCCTGCTCGCGTGTGGGAACCATCTGACAGTATAACATAAAAACATATGATTAACTGATCAAAACATAAACTATATACATGAAGAAAAAAATTATACCAATAAATCATGAGGAAAAAAAATTAATGCAGAAAAACTAGTACATGAATGCATGATGCAGTATTATGAAAACTTTTATATGCGCGAGAGTGAACGCCTATGGTCAGTTCACTCAAAACAAAAGACATGGCTAGGGGACGCCAATGGGTCGGTCCCAAAGTTAAAAGTTTTGATAAAAGCACATGCGACTAAATAGGGCCAGTCTTGTACCAACCATTACTTAGTCATAAACCTGTGACAGTGACATATATATGTATGCATGAAAACAATGAATGCATGAAAACCGACTGTCAGTTCTAGGAAGACCACAGTGACTACCCAATAATCACGTGTCGTGTTTTGAGAGCCTACAGGTCGAAGCCCTGGCTCTGATACCATAATTGTAACACCTTATTTTGGTAAATGGAATGACACGCGTGATTATGACGTATCATCAAAGCATACAAGGATAAATGTATTAAACATCACATGACCATAAAGGAAATACCATAAACAAACATCGGTACCTTAAAGTAAAGCTCATAACACACAAACATAAGTAATGTAAATGAAAAGGACTAAACAATGTCCATATAAATGAGTATCAAAGTATGAAGAAATGCATAAAGTAATTAAGGCTAGGAAGCTTCCAATCCATATGCACGTACGCTTAAAGTCTACGAGCGTCCCTGAGTACCTGCCGTTTTGGGAACATGAAAGGAAAATAGGTGAGCATAACGCTCAGTGCATGGATATACAAGTATAGCATGAATAATATAAGCATATAAGCGGAAATATCTAAGTCCTGGATAACCTGACATATCTTAGTAAAACTGGTTTTATAGTTTGAAAAGCCTTATGTTTATCTTATAAAAACTGTTTAACATGTTTACCATTAGCCAATATAGGTCATGAAATATCAACGGGCATGAATACTTGGAGGGGTGACCTCGTCATGCATTTAGAGGGGTTGCCTCTAATTAATATAAGTTTGGGTAGGAGGGATCAGCTCCATGTGAAGGATGCAAGGCACACACCACATTCACCTGAATAATCTATAAAAACATGTAACCTAGGATGCACCCATACGCCCCACATGATAATAATAATATGGCCAAAAGCTGAAGGGACGCCACGAGCTATCACTCCGCCGTGGTGAAGTCATAACACTGGTGCCTCCAGTGTTATGGTTATGGTACCTCCATAACTAGGTGAAATTGGTCATGCATGTATATGACTTTAGGTATCTAATTAAACATAAGCAATTCAAAAACATATAAAACATATACTGGGAAAACAGTTGGCTGCATACGGGGAATCCTAATAAAGAAGGAATGTCCGTATTGAAAGGACGGAGAATCCGTACCTTGTGTCCAGTGAACGAAGAAGACGAATGGAAGAGAGTTCTACTTCGATATAACTAATTCTACATAAATAATATACGTGTATAAGTATTATGATTACTGTATTCATAACGAGTTTTATATCATGTCTTAGCTTGTTTTATATGTTCATGTCATGTTTTACTGATTTTAACGTTATGTTGTGTTTATCATGTATTATGTCTATTCTGATTAAGTATTACTTGTATTTCTTGTATTATTATACTTGTTGTGTAATAATAAATAACTTTCTAAAAAAAGCAGGTTTCCTAAATTAGAAAGTTTCCAAAAATAGATAGTTTCCAAAAACAGAATAACTGCCTTAAATAAATAAGTTTCTAAAAATAGAAAGTTTTCATAAAGAGATTAGCTGCCTTATATAAATAAATTTCTAAAAATAAAAAGTTTCCATAATTAGAAATAAGCTGAATTATTAAGCTAATAATATAAGCTTAAGTTTTACTGATTAATATCTTAAGTCATGTGATATATAGAATAGTTTATTAATTATTACATGTAAATAAATAAACTATAGGTTATAAGATTTAATTAAACATAACATGATTTAATTAAATAAAAGGGTAAGTAATACTTAGGTTAAAACATGTATTATTATTTATTATTAATATAACCTAAGTCATGAAAATTAATTAATTATAAGTCATGTTTTTAATAATTAATTAATTACTTAGTCTAAATTTCATGATTTAAATACTTAGGTTAAAGTCATGTACTATTAATAATAATAATTAACCTAAGCCATGTCTAAATTAAATTAATTATATAACATGGTAAATTAATTTAATTAATCTAGTATTTAAATAAACTTGTAAAATAATTAAACTTGTAAAATTAACTAAGTCATGAACCGTGTTTGTGAACACGTGAACCGAACCCGTGAACCGGCCAAACAAACGCACCCTTAACAGTGGCAAACCGGCTTGGCCGGTTGCCACTGTTTTCGCAAAACAGCCATCGGCACACGCCGGTGGTTCCCTTGGTCTTGGCTAGCCGCCGGCTAGCAAAAGTTCCCACCGACAGTTAGTCGGTGGTTCCCCCTGCTGTCGCGGCTTGGTTCCCCCTGCTTTCCTTATTTAGCCACCGGCTTAAGCCGGTGGTGCATGTTTGTTTTTAGCCGAGACCCACACAAACCAAATCACACCCTGACATAAGTCGAGGTCCCTTGTTCTTGCGAACGAGACACCACAGCCACACCGATACCAATTGGTCTCGGTTGTTGGTGCGAAACAAAAGCAAGCCGAGATCCTAGGCTCTCGGTTCTTTGCGTCGGCCGAAACAAACACCCCTAAAAACACCATGATATAACCCCCATGATTAATTACATGTTTATGTATACTTGTTTTTATAACCTTATGATTTCATGTGTCTAGATCTAATAAACAATTAAAAAGAAAAAGGTTTAAGGTTTACCAAATACGTGAAACAAGAGGAATAATAACACGAACGATCTTGCAAGTATTTGATCAACCAAAATCAACAAACACCCTCCTTGTGGTGTTCTTAACCGGCGGCCAAAGGGGAGCAAAAGAGGAGGCTAGGGTTTTTATTATTTTTCTAATTCTCTGTAAATGAAAAGTATATTTTCCCTTCTCCTTATTGTAGTTAAATTCAAAGTGGGCTTGGCCCCTTGTTTTGTTTATGCCGCGGGTATGAGGGGCCCACAAGGGGAAGCCCGGAGTTTTTTCGTGTCCTAAAATATTACGTGTTCTCGTGTCTTGTTTACGTGATTTAATTATTAATCGTTCGTGTTCTAAAATATATTTATACGTAATCGTAATAAATATACGTAAATACATAATAATAGGTTCGTGATTATTTACGTTCATGATTTTCATGTTCGTGATTATAATTATTATGGATAATAATTATCGTGTCTTAATACGTAATAAATGCTTATCATGTAATAACACGTACGTAATACTTGTAATTCTTATTCGTGAAACGTAAACGTGCTAAATAAGGAAAGTTATAATCATGCATGTACGATCATAAGGGTACTATTCATGGTAAAAGCATGCGGATTTTACAGTGTTAGTAATAATGTTATCGATTTTTAATAAGATTTGACTTCTAGAGGAACGTTGGATCTACTACTTTTGAAACATTACGTCTTGTATTAGGTTAGTATGAATTGCGAGTTTCAGCATTTGTAAATAACTTGTAGGTTATGGCTACTGGTATATGTATTCAGACGACTGTGATTATTGAGCGATTTGGTTTTAGCCTTTTGGGGTATTAGAACTCGTATATGGATGAGTTTGATTTGGGTATTTGAGTAAGGATTATGATGACATTTAGGAATATAAGTCGATAAGTTTGCAACTTATTGTCCTATGAAGCGACTTACGAGGTACCACTAACGGACATGTTCTAGAATTTTGTTGAGTTTAGTCATATCATAAAGCAAATGACATCAAGTACAATGTGGTGTATTTATAATTGCTTTATGTGATGCTAGTTAGAAACTTAAGTACTTCGTGAATCACGAGTAAGATCACACTCTACTTCAAACTTCAAGTGCGGGCACTGATACAAGGATTTTGCTATGGTTCAAATTAAGTTCTCGGTATCTTCTCGAATTGATCATGGTTCTAAGTGGAATGATTTGTTCTTGGTGACAAAAAGTAGGTTTGGTTTTCTATTCTATTAAAAGATAAATGACTGAAGTAAATTTAAATTTAAACCAAAATAATTACTAAAATAAATCCAGAATTTAAATTGAGCAGTTAAATGATAAAACAGTAAAACAAACTTACTGAAAATATGGTGCTATCCGGAATGATGACCATGCGGAATATTTAAGGCTATGAGGAATGATGAAGTCTATGCGGAATAAAACATTACTCGGAATACAAGTCTATTCGGAATAAGAATCCCTATGCGGAATAAATGCCTACTCGGAATAATGAGAGCTATTCGGAATGATGAGTGCTATGCGGAATAATTTGTTATCCGAAATATGTAAATATTCCAAATGGAGGAAAAAGAAATTGATCTATGCGGAATAAAAGGCCTATTCGGAATATACAAAATATTCCGAATAAAGGAGACTTAGGCAGACTATCCGGAATATACAAAATATTCCGAATTAAGGAAAAAGTAAGCAGGCTATTCGGAATATACCAATATTCTGAATAAGAGGCAAATCAATGAGACTATTCGGAATAAGCAGGACGAAGAACAGTAACAGGAACTCCAAAACAGGGGAATACGAATTTAAATCAAAACAAGCCAAATAAACAAAAAAGGTTTTACCAAATTAACCAATAATCATCTATTAACCATAAGGATCAAATCCCAATCATAAAAACACAGAATCAACAACTTTTTAAAATCAAAACTCAACTAAATAAGGACTTAAGGACTTTGTATAAAAAGATGACGATGAACAAGATGAATGAAAGGATTTCTATTGAAGGATTAATGTTACACAAAATACAGGTAAAGATTAAAGCTACAAGATTGTAAAAAAACAAGAATCAAAATCACCAAACACCCTAATGGTGTTGGTGAAGCTACGAACAGAAATGAGAGAAAACTGGAAACTAAAACTAACTCTCTCAAAAGTGTGAAGGGATATCTATATATAGGTCTTCCATTTGGTTGGTGAGTGGGCTTTCTTCTCTCTTTTCGTCTTCTCGTCTTTTCAGTAAAGTTGACGTTTTTTATTCTGATTCGGGATTTGTCGACGATTAAATTTAACTCGTCTTTTAATTTCTTCGTTAAATAGACTTGAGTTTCTTCGACATATATAAATCTTCCATCTTTGGTCCTTTTCTTCGATAAATCTTCAAATAGGCAAAACGACTTCAAATCTTTTGCATCTCTTGGACAATAGACTTCGCTTTTAGTCTTTTTCCTTGATAAAACCCGTGCAATCCCATGTTTTCTTCAATATTCATCCGATTAGCTCTGAAAACACATTAAACACAAAAACCACGCATAATTCCAAACAAATGATATTAAACACGCGTTTTGGTCTTGTTTTAGTAAGAAATAAGTGGTAAAAGGATGGGTGTTTTCACACCTATCAAATCCCCTACACGTAACCATTGCCATGCCCTCATGCAATGCTTAGTGATAAAGCAAATTTACACTTTTCTCATAATCAATCAACCTTGGCCTTATTAACATACTACTAAACAAAAACTTAAATACTAAGAGAAATTAAAAACTTTAAAGGAGATAAAGGTTAGAAACCATTTTCACTTGAAAATAGTTGTATGGAAATAACTTGCAGAGAGATCAAGGACTTACATTAGGGCTTCGGTGCTGCGAAGATTTATCACCCTCAAGTTTCACGTTTCCCAAACTAAGCTTAAAAACGAGATCATTGTTATTATAAGTTAGCAATTCAAACACTTACACACATGGCTTAATTAAATGCTTAAACTCCCTTATTACTAGGTGTATCTCTTATATTTTATTTTTGTCTTAGAATGATCATGAAGATGCATTTTTGGACTTATTTCGATAGTTTATTTAGGCTGAAAGCAAAGTAGGACGATTTGATCAATAGTTAGCTAAAGGACAAAATCTCTTAAAACTGCTTCTCGGGATATCATAAAGTTCATATCTTGGCATAACTTGGTTCACGATTTGAGACCTTTCTCGGGCTGATATTTGGCATGTACTTCATACTTCATATCTTCGAGAGACGTTCTTGAGATAATGGTCTTCTCGTCGTTAATAGAGTTTCTTCACTTGGAGACTTTTGAGGGGTACTCCAACTTTGTTGACCACGACTTCATGATTATTTCTTCAATCTCTAATTGGGATTTTGAGATACAACGATCCGCCTCCTTTTCGGACTTGGATCTATTTATCCTCATACCTTGTTAGGGTCTTTTCGGATAGACTTCTCCATGATCTTTATGGGAGTTGATTGCTTTTCGTCGTGAATCTTGATTCTTCATATTGATTTTGGGAATAATGCTTTTCACATCACTTTGGATCTTCAGCAATAAAATGGAATCCTCATGCCTTGTTAGGGCCTTTTCGGACTCGCCAATCTTCGCGCCCCGCTTCATAAGTTATGCCTTGGCTATGAACTCTTATCATTACCGAGCAACTTTTAAACGATCTTGGGCTAGAAGCTAAGTAACTTTTCAAATCGTACGACCTTACTTATTGTAGATAAATTATTAGCAAGTGATGGGAGAATAGGCAAATAGTTATACCAAGTGAGCTTGTGCAAGATTACCGACTTATAATTGACTCTATCCTTTCTCGTCCTCCACAATTTAAAATCTCAAGTAATGAGACTCGTGGATGCTTAGCCTAATAAACCAATTAAGTTCTACATGGTTAAGGATACTAGCTAGAATAAAATTGGATAAGTCTATTCGGGTTGAGTCAAAATAATCGCAACGGGCCTAATATATCAAAGATTTCAAAACTAGCTACACCACTTTATTAATATTTTTGACTTTATTGTAGAATATATACATATGAAAGCAACGATAAAAATTTAAAAATTACGACTATATGGCCAAAGTTAATTAAAAATTTGAAAAATGTTGAAAAAGATGATTTTCCGGTTAAATGAAGGCATTTTCATGGAAGAGTCCACTTAAAACTTCGATAGAAGTCCCCCCTACACTTAAGATAAACATTGTCCTCAATGTTTAAGCATGTGGGAAAAATCTCCCCTACACTTAGGACATTGTGCACGTTGGTTAACTCAAGTTAAGGAAGAGACGACTAACGTGATCAAATTCAAATGTGAGTATGAAGAAAATTGAATCACGATAGTTGAGAGATAGAACCGGATTTCGGATAACACGGGAGCACGGTTTCTTCAAAGGTTCCAAAAGTGCATTCATCCCTGTAATCACATCACCACACAAAGACAAACACCTATATAGGTTCCCCTACACTTAGGAGGTTAAAACAGAAAAGGATAGATACTCGGGCTGCCTCCCGAGGAGCGCTTGTTTATGATAACCGAGTCACGAGACTGACTCGACCCAAAATTAGTTCATGGGGAACGTGGTGAGGGATGGAATCATCTCATGAGAGATGTCCTCACCAAAGTACAACTTCACTCGTTGGCCATTCACCTTAAAATTAGGTCCATTAGGTTGAGCGAGCTCGAGAGTACCATATGGAAAAATTTGGGCAATGGTGAATGGGCCGGACCAACGAGATTTCAGCTTGCCCGAAAAGATTTTCAACCGAGAGTTAAAATGTAAATCTTTGTCTCCAACTTGGAACTCTCGGTTTTTAATCTTAGAATCGTGAATGAGCTTAGTCTTTTCCTTATATATCAAAGAATTTTCATAAGCCTCATTACGGAGTTCGTTGAGCTCATTGAGTTGGATCTTGCATAGGTCACCGGCTTTGTTGATATCAAAATTAGCCCACTTCAAGGCCCAATAAGCCTTGTGCTCCAACTCAATGGGTAGGTGGCACGCTTTCCCGTACACGAGACGATATGGTGTACAACCAATCGGAGTCTTGTATGCGGTACGAAAAGCCCACAAAGCATCATCAAGTTTATCAGCCCATGAGGCACGATGCTCTCCCACGGTTCTTTCAAGAATTCGCTTTAATCCTCGGTTGGATATTTCAGCATGGCCATTAGTTTGTGGGTGGTAAGCGGTGGAAAGACGATGATTTACACCATACTTAGCCATGACTCTTGCGAATTGGTCGTTGCAAAAATGAGTCCCGCGATCACTAATAATGGCACGAGGCACATCGAATCTAGCGAACAGCGATTTCAAAAAGTTACAAACCACCCTTGCGTCATTAGTAGGTAAAGCTTTGGCTTCAACCCACTTTGAAACGTAGTCAACGACTACAAGGATGTATCTGTTTCCTTTAGATGAAGGGAATGGTCCCATAAAGTCGATACCCCAAACATCAAAGATTTCACATTCTTGTATGAAATTTTGAGGCATCTCATCTTTATGTGTGATCTTGCCTTGTTTTTGGCAAGCATCACAACGTTTAACCATCTCGTGAGCATCACGGTAAATGGTGGGCCAATAAAATCCCGAATCAAACACTTTTTTGGCGGTGTAGTTGGGACCAAAGTGACCACCGATGGGTCCTTTGTGGCAAGCGTCAAGGATGTCTAACGCTGCCGGTCCATCAACACATCGGCGAATAATCAAATCAGCACATTGTTTGAGTAGATACGGGTCATCCCAAAAGTAAGTCTTAATGTCTTTGAAGAACTTCTTCTTTTGTTGGGATGTTAGCCCGTCAACGAGAATTCCACCCGCCAAGTAGTTTGCAATGTCCGCAAACCACGGGGTTTCATCAGAAGTCGAGTTGATAGACATTAAGGTCTCCAGGGGAAAAGAATCATTGATTTCTTTGTTCGGATGATCCCCTTGGTAAGGATCCTCAAGTCTACTGAGATGATCCGCGGCTAGGTTTTCAGCGCCCTTCTTATCACGAATTTCGATTTTAAATTCTTGAAGTAGCAAAACCCAGCGAAGAAGTCTTGGTTTGGAATCTTGCTTAGTCAACAAGTACTTCAACACGGATTGATCGGTATACACGATGGTGGTAGAAAGGACAAGATAGGGGCGTAACTTTTCAAAAGCATAGACAACAGCTAAAAGCTCTTTTTCGGTTGTCGTATAGTGCAATTGAGCCCCCGTCATTGTCTTGCTAGCGTAATGGATCGGTTGGAAGTGTTTGTTCACTCTTTGGCCCAAAACCGCTCCAATAGCAAAGTCGCTAGCATCGCTCATCAACTCGAAAGGCAGCTCCCAATTAGGGGTAACCAAGACGGGTGTCTTAGTTAGCTTATCCTTAAGCGAGTTGAAGGCTTCAATACACTCGTTGGAAAAGATAAAAGGAGTATCTTTTTCCAAGAGGTGGGTCATCGGGCGAGCGATTTTAGAAAAATCTTTGATAAAGCGACGGTAGAAGCTCGCATGACCAAGGAAACTTCTCACACCCTTCATGGTTGACGGGGGAGGTAACTTAGTGATAACATCGACTTTAGCACGGTCTACTTCAAGACCGGCTTTGGAAATTTTGTGTCCTAGCACGATGCCCTCTTTTACCATGAAATGGCATTTTTCCTAATTAAGAACAAGGCGAGTGTCTTCACATCACTTAAGCATACGTTCTAGATTGGCAAGGCAAGCAAAGAAAGAATCGCCATAAACCGAGAAATCATCCATGAATACTTCCATAGTGTCTTCCACTATGTCATGGAAGATAACCATCATACACCTTTGGAACGTCCCAGGAGCATTGCATAAACCAAAAGGCATACGTTTGTAAGCAAATGTTCCATAGGGACAAATGAATGTGGTCTTTTCTTGGTCCTTGGGATCGATAGGAATTTGAAAATACCCGGAGAAACCGTCTAAAAAGCAGTAATAATCATTACACGCAAGACGCTCGAGCATTTGATCCATGAAAGGAAGAGGAAAGTGATCTTTTCTCGTGGCATCATTGAGCTTGCGATAATCAATACAAACTCTCCACCCAGTAACGAGACGAGTGGGAATCAACTCGTTGTGTTCATTGGAAACAACGGTTATTCCGCCTTTCTTGGGCACACAATGGACGGGACTTACCCACGGCGTATCCGAAATAGGGTAAATCAAGCCGGCATCTAGAAGTTTGATAACCTCTTGTTTGATGACGTCATGAATACGAGGATTAACCCTTCTTTGGCTCTGGATTGCGGGTTTATAGTCATCTTCCATGAGAATCTTGTGAGTACAAAAGTTCGGATCAATTCCGCGGATATCGGAAATTTTCCAAGCAATTGCCTTCTTATGATCTTTAAGCACGGCGATGAGGCGAGATTTCTCTTCTTCTTTCAAGTCCTTCGCGATGATGACGGGCGACTTCTTCTCTTCTTCAAGGAACACGTACTCGAGATGGGGCGGCAACTCCTTAAGTTCTAAATCCGGAGGATTTTCGATGGGAGGCGTTTTCAAAGTCGGCGCATCGATAGCAATAACCTTGGGAGATGGTGGAGCAATTATGTCTTCTTTAAGAAGGTTCTCAATGAGGCGAAGATCTTCATCCCAATCGGCGGGAGAATCGGCATGTTCTAAGTTCACATCTCCCATGGTGGCTTCCAAATCTTTCCAAAGGAAATCACTTTCTCCAAATAGAGATAGTGATGAATCGATAGAGGAGACAATCTCAACATTGGGAAGAGGTAGGAATACTTTTGCAAGCATCTTTGAAGTGTTCTTCACAAGCCTCATCAAGAACGTCAATACAATTAACACTCTCGTTAGAATAAGGCTGTTTAGACAACTTTCCCATGTTGAAGACAATTTTATCGTCACCCACTCTCATGATAAGCTCACCGGCTTCAACATCGATGAGAGTGCGACCGGTCCTCAAGAATGGACGACCAACGATCAATGGCACACGAGGGTCCATGTCGTAGTCAACGACAACGAAATCAGCAGGAAAAGTGAATTTGTCGACTCCTACAAAGACGTCTTCGGCTATCCTCACTGGATAAGCAACCGTACGTTTAGCTAATTCCAAAGTCATTTTGGTAGGGACTAGCTCAGGGAGAGATAATTGCTTCCAAACGCTTAAGGGCGTTAAATTAATACTGGCACCTAGATCGGCTAGGGCCATGCAATTCTCTACTCCCGGGAAGTTGCAAGGGATTAAAAAACGACCCGGATCACCAAGCTTGGTTGGCAATTTCCTTAAGAGCACTGCAGAGCCATTTTCATTAAGTTGGGTGTTAGCAATATCAAGAAGCTTCTCCTTGTCACTAAGAAGATCTTTGAACATTTTCGCGTATTTGGGCGTGTGAGCGAGAGC
Organism: Glebionis coronaria; assembly: GCA_025667525.1. Classification (NCBI taxonomy): domain Eukaryota; kingdom Viridiplantae; phylum Streptophyta; class Magnoliopsida; order Asterales; family Asteraceae; genus Glebionis; species Glebionis coronaria. The sequence continues at coordinate 498,744,457 of CM046879.1, read as the reverse complement.
CTCAGCGAAGGAGATGTTGAAATTCAATTGTTTAAACATTTTGAGGAACTTCGAAACCTGAATATCGTCCTTGCTTTTGAGCTTCTCTTTCCTAAACCTTGATGGATAAGGTATATCGGAAGAAGAGGAAGGCTTTGGGAGAATAGGATCACTCACATCCTTGGGTGGAAGAGGGGTAGAAGTAAGAGGTGGGGAAATTGGGGAAGTAGACGGTTGAGGAATAGGAGCAGGTGACTCGTTTTCCTTAGTCACAATCACCGGTGGAGGTATGGGAAGCTCGGGTTCCTTGGTACCTTTGCCACTGCGAGTAGTGATTGCTTTCATCTCCCCTCTTGGATTCGCAACGGTGTTACTCGGAAGAGTACCCGAAGAAGAGGGTTGATTACCTTGGAAGAAACTAGCCATCATGTTCTTTAAGTCATTCGTTTGACTATCCAAAGTGTTTCTCATATCAGCTCTCAGATCGTTCCCTTGTTTCACCAGATCTGCTTTCAAGTTGAGCACTTCCCGTTGGAGATTATCCACGATCACATCATTAGTCCTCATGTAGGTTCCAATGTCTTGGTGTAATGCGGTGGGTTGGTTGGGAGGAGCATTGTATGCGGGTGATTGATAAGCAGGTTGCTGGTAAACTTGGTTGCTTCGTTGAGGTGGGTATGGTTGTTTGTGAGGTGGTATGTATGGTGTACAAGGTTGTTGTTGTTGTGGAGGTGGGCGATTTGGGTTTTGTTGTTGGTTTGGGTTGTTAGGAGGAAAACCTGGTGGGGAAAGATAGTTGTTTGAGCGGTAGCTAAGCAAGTTGCGGTCACCTTGAGGACGAGCTTGATAAGCGGCCGGAGGATAGGTACCGTATGCTGCATTCACATTCTCAGAAAGGTAGTCTAGGGTGGCGGTACAAGTGGTGTAAGAGTGAGGACCCCCGCATATTTCACATGGTTGGCTTACAGCATTGACTTGAGCGTTTTTAGCTTTTTTGCGTTGATGTTGTTGGTGTTGCTGGCGATTTGGGTAGCAAGCGATTCAAGAAGCGCAGTGATTTTGTCAAGTCGCTTATCGCTGTCACTAGTACTAGCACTAGCGACATTTGTCCGAACACTCTTGGTTTGCACACGAGACTTATTCTCAATGATATCCCAAGCAGCATTGGAAGTCTTAGCCAAAAGATTACCCCCCGAGGCACTGTTTAGTGAATCTTGGTCATTCATGTTTAAACCATTATAAAAAGTATTAATTTGGTGCACTTTGGTAAAACCATGTTGTGGGCATTTTCTCAAAAGGTCTTTGAACGGTCCCAAGATTCACTAAACGACTCGTCGTACTTTTGTTCAAAATTAATGATTTCATTCTACAAAGCGGTAGTACGAGAGGGTGGGAAAAAGTAGTTGATAAACTTGGTCTCCAAATCCGTCCACGTAAGGATACTCTGTGGCGGTTCCTTAGCAAGCCAATGCCGGGCTTGTCCCTCTAAAGAAAAGGGAAAAACTTGTAAACGGATTACCTCTTGTGGAACACCATTGAATTTGACCGTATTGGTGAGTTGCAAGAATCTCTTGATGTGGTCATGTGGATCATCAATGGTACGCCCCAAGAATGGTTGAGCAGAGACCATCTGGATAAAGCCGGATTTGAGCTCAAAATTGTTGGCTGCAATCGCGGGTATGACAATTGGATCATTGTTACCATCTACATGTGCTTGCAGAAGTTCAATCATCGGGCGATTATCCGGTAGAGGCTCATTGTTGTTGTTATTATTGTTGTTTTGAGGTGGGTTATTGTTGTTGTTTTGTACACCGGCCATGTCTAAGTCTTCGAGAGGCTCGGGCTCTTGATAAGACGTGGATCGTGTACGCATGCACCTTCAAAAGAACTAAGAAGGCAAAAACAAAGCAAAATTTTTTGGTTTTTATGTATTTTAATTTTTTTGTATTTTTGAAATTTTTTTATTTTTTAGAATTTTTGAAAATTTTTATGAAAAAGTAACGTTCACGGGGAACGGATCCCAAAATCCAAGTTCTCACAAAAAACTATTGATCTTAACGAGAAGAGCCGGCAGCGGCGCCATTTGATACAAGGATTTTGCTATGGTTCAGATTAAGTTCTCGGTATCTTCTCGAATTGATCATGGTTCTAAGTGGAATGATTTGTTCTTGGTGACAAAAAGTGGGTTTGGTTTTCTATTCTATTAAAAGATAAATGATTGAAGTAAATTTAAATTTAAACCAAAATAATTACTTAAATAAATCCAGAATTTAAATTGAGCAATTAATTGATAAAACAGTAAAACAAACTTACTGAAAATATGGTGCTATCCGGAATGATGACCATGCGGAATATTTAAGGCTATGCGGAATGATGAAGTCTATGCGGAATAAAACATTACTCGGAATATAAGTCTATTCGGAATAAGAATCCCTATGCGGAATAAATGCCTACTCGAAATAATGAGAGCTATTCGGAATGATGAGTGCTATGCGGAATAATTTGTTATCCGGAATATGTAAATATTCCGAATGGAGGAAAAAGAAATTGATCTATGCGGAATAAAAGGCCTATTCGGAATATACAAAATATACCGAATAAAGGAGACTTAGGCAGACTATCCGGAATATAGAAAATATTCCGAATTAAGGAAAAAGTAAGCAGGCTATTCGGAATATACCAATATTCCGAATAAGAGGCAAATCAATGAGACTATTCGGAATAAGCAGGACGAAGAACAGTAACAGGAACTTCAAAACAGGGGAATACGAATAATAATCAAAACAAGCCAAATAAACAAAAAGGTTTTATCAAATTAACCAATAATCATCTATTAACCATAAGGATCAAATCCCAATCATAAAAACACAGAATCAACAACTTTTTAAAATCAAAACTCAACTAAATAAGGACTTAAGGACTTTGTATAAAAAGATGACGATGAACAAGATGAATGAAAGGATTTATATTGAAGGATTAATGTTAAACAAAATACAGGTAAAGATTAAAGCTACAAGATTGTAAAAAAACAAGAATCAAAATCACCAAACACCCTAATGGTGTTGGTGAAGCTACGGACATAAAGGAGAGAAAACTGGAAACTAAAACTAACTCTCTCAAAAGTGTGAAGGGATATCTATATATAGGTCTTCCATTTGGTTGGTGAGTGGGCTTTCTTCTCTCTTTTCGTCTTCTCGTCTTTTCAGTAAAGTTGACGTTTTTGATTCTGATTCGGGATTTGTCGACGATTAAATTCAACTCGTCTTTTAATTTCTTCGTTAAATAGACTTGAGTTTCTTCGACATATATAAATCTTCCATCTTTGGTCCTTTTCTTCGATAAATCTTCAAATAGGCACAATGACTTCAAATCTTTTGCATCTCTTGGACAATAAACTTCGTTTTTAGTCTTTTTCCTTGATAAAACCCGTGCAATCCCATGTTTTCTTAAATATTCATCCAATTAGCTCTAAAAACACATTAAACACAAAAACCACGCATAATTCCAAACAAATGATATTAAACACGCGTTTTGGTCTTGTTTTAGTAAGAAATAAGTGGTAAAAGGATGGGTGTTTTCACACCTATCAGGCACACTACACGCAACGTACCTATTTAACGTCACAAGTCTCAACTCTACTGTTCAGTTATGGAGATTATTGTTTAAATCTCTTATGTTGTGTAGATTAAAAGATGCGGATAAATGGCAAGGAATTTACGATACTTCAAACACTAAATGTCTAAGGCGGGCTTAACACCCGCGCCAATAACCGATGCACAAACTCATATTACTAATCTGGTAGACCTAGAGGTATCTATGAAATTGATGTAAATGTAGAGAGTGAATCCTGAATGATGATTAGAGCGGCACACATTAGTGCTATAGATCATCAGAGAGAAAGCGATTCGGCTCGAAGATTCTTTGGAGACTCCTCTTCTGACATATCAAGTACAGATCATGATAAAAAAATATTCTGTTTTGTTGTTAATTGTAGCTTGTGCACGTTAGATGATTCTTTTTGATGAATACTTGCAGGATCCAAAAACTGACCAAGAAAAGCAAGTTAAATTGGGGTTTCTAGTTGGTCTCGTGCCCAAAGCAAAAGCTACAGCTTTAGACAAGCGTGGTGTTTGGAATTATTAGATGAAAATGTGATCAACATCTAATTACATAACAAATGTGTACGAGAATAAGCTATTTACAATTTGTTTTTGTTTTGATGATGTTGCATGTTATGAAAATACCAATAATTGATTTTGTTTTAGTATTTGTTATATAGATGACAAGGCAGATGAGGCTATGAAGGTTGATGAAGCGATGAAGGTTGATGAAGCTACGAAGGTTGATGAAGCTATGAAGGTTGATGAAGCTATGAAGGCACATATTAAAGGTCAATTTTGTGCCATTTTATGCTTATTTGTTTGTTAGAAAGGCGTTAGATTGATCAATAGTTAGTGTTTACTATGTAAAGTTTTAGGAGTAGTGAAAATGAGAACGGTTCAAGTATTCTGTTGGTTATATGATGATGAAGATACAGGAGATAAATTTTTTAAAAATGGACTGGTCATACTTGAAACCTTAAACGTTTGAGTTGAGATTAGTTTTGATTATCTTGATGTGAAAACGTATAGACTTCTTGACCAACATTTTTGAATCTAAGATGGCATCGATAGAACAACCTACATCTTTTTGTTTACCCTTTTTTTTATGTAAGTACCTCTTACTATGGCCGTCTCATTTACCTTTTTCATGGTCCTTGTTACCATCAACTACGGTCTTTAATAAACGACCCTTTTCTTTTCTGTTGATAGGTCGAAGGTTTTCCTTCCCAGTTCCCACATTTGGGGCTTCATGGGGAAGCAAGTTATCTGAGTCACCACTATGAATGCTCTCACTTTTCAGTTTCAGTATCCAAATACTCTTTCCAGTTGAGTATCTAGATACAGACTTGTGTGGTTTATATCATGGATTTAGTATTTGGATTGATCCATGTGTGGATTATTTTTCGATATTGAAACTCAAAGTGAAAGTGAACGTGTTCAGAGTGACGACTCAGATAAGTTGATGCCGAAATAAGCGCCAAAATTTACAAATAGGAAGGAAAACCTTCAACCAATCAACAAAAAGTAAAAGGGTCGCTCAATAAAGACCTTAGTTGATGGTAGTGATACCCATGAAAATGATAATGCGACGACCATAGTAAGAGGGGCTTACACAAAAAAGGGTAAACAAAAATATGTAGGTTGTTCTATCGATGCCATCTTAAATTCAAAAATGTTGGCTAAGAAGTCTACACGTTTTCACAGCTGCATTGGTTTAGTTACTATGTTGGTTATATGCTGATGCAGATACAGGAGCTAACTTAAACAAAAAAGAAAAAGGCAAGGGACCAATGGAAGCTGATAAAGCATCTGATCCTTTTACGCTACATAATAGGGTGGAAAAACTTGAAAGGGAATTCCAACTTTTTAAACAGACACAGTTGCAGGGAGGTTAGTATACTGAATTTTAACCTTTAGAAAAATATAGTTAGTCACTAGCTTCGGTATCACATGTATGCTCTAAATTATTACAGCTCCACATAGACGATATCTTAAGCCCGTTTGCTCTTAGAGGTAGATATCGCCATGATTTCTCTTTATCGTGAAAATCATCATCTTCTAGCTGGTCCCGTGCCTAAAGAAAAAACTATAGATTTAGACAAGTGTGGTGTTTGGAATTATTAGATGATAATGCGATCAACATATTTTTCTTCGTATAATAGATAAGCAAGTCACATATGATTACATAACAAGTGTGTATGAGAATAAGCTGTTTATAATTTCTTATTATAAATGCTTATTCAGTTTTGCAATATAGTAGATAATTGATTGCCTTTAGGTATTTAGATAGAAGCAAATTGTTTATGATCTTATGTTAACTCAAGGGACTAAAGTAGCCGAACCTTCTACTGTTATACCATATTTTCTTATACAACGCCTAATCTTTGTAGGCAAAAGAAACTGTGCGAGGAAGAAGATTGTAAAAGGTGTCATGAACGCAATGTCGATTAGAGAAATGCAATGTCGAGCATAGTCAATGGTATTAATATGTGTTCCATTTATATTTTATTCATACCGATTACAAGATGTCGAATTTATAGATGAATTCATGGATGTGTTGAACAATGAAGAAGACATGGCTGCTATTTCTTTCGATGACATGGACGTAGACAACAATGCCGCAGCTGACTTTCAGAAAGAACAAGTGATTGACAAAAAAATTGTTTCTGATTTTAAGGATGTTAACCTTCAAAAAGGAACGGTTCGGCCTCTTGAAGGTAAGGTAGTTTATCATGTAATTTGTCATAAGCACTATTTGGTTTGGTTTTTACAAGCTAAATTGATGTACCCCTGTTGATTTCCGTATTTAGTGACTCCCTTGTTTCATTTGATATGGTTAACCACCAATAACTGTTTTCATTATTACCCCAGTAACACTAAACGGTTTTTAAAATGAACAGTTTTTTTAATAATGTGGTAACTTCCTACATTCTCCACGATATACTGTAACTTCCCACTAACACACTCTCACCCAAGTTTTAACTTAAATTTACGTTCCAAGTTTCATAATCTTTTGCATAAACAATTTCGTCTATCTAACAAAACCATAATTTCACAATCTCAAAATGATGGCTGCTACGTTTGAAGATGTAACCTTTGATTTGTTGATGATTATGTTCCTTCATTTACCTGATTCCACTTTGTTGATTTGCAAAACTATTTGCAAAGCATGGTAAAATGTCATTACACACCCCGTATTCATTCGACGCCATTCTGAGGCAACAAGGTTCAGACGAATCATATTTAAAAACGATTTTTCCATATCCACTCGGCTCCTAAATAACGACGCGTTAAATAACCCGTCAGAATTATTCTTGGGCGATGGTCATCCGTATCGTAACCCTTATTTCAGGCGTGGATTTGGGGTTTTGCAATGGACTGATTTGCGTGAGCTTGAGTGATGGGGTGTCATTTTACAATCCATCAACTCGTACAAACTTAACAATTGACATGAGTCGTGAAACGGAGCATCCATATCAAGCTGAGTACGGATTTGGGAGAATTGTTGACGAAGATTATAAGTTGGTGGCAATTTGTAAGCATAGAATGTACAAGGTTAAGATTTTCTCGTTGGCTAACGGCAATTGGAAAACCGTTAGAGTTCTTCCACATCAAGGGTCTATTCTTGGGAACGGTTTGTATTTTGAAGGACGTTTGTATTGGAAGGATTCGATTTGGGTAGGGATGGGCAACTTCACATGTTCCATTGTTTCAATCGATCTACGAATGGAAACATTTCACGAGGTTGTTGTTCCTAATTTTGGAGCAGGAATTAAATCATTTCGCTTGGGTGTACTAACAAAAGGCCTATGCATGCTCGCTAACTTGGTAAACAATCGTAGTTGTGATGTGTGGATACTAACAATCACTCCTGTTAATCAAACTTGGAACAAATTGTATTCTATTCGCTACCCCAACCACGAACTTGATCCTAGAATTGATTTCGTTCAAGGTTGGACACAGTACTCGTGCCCAGTATTTATAACAGAAGACGGTCGAATTCTCCTTCATTTTGGTGGTCATGTTATTTTGTATAACACTATAAACATGACTTATCAGATTATAGAGGAGTTCGCCTCAGACACATGTGCCTCTGTAGAGACGTTGGTCACACCATTACTCACAGGCAGATGTTACAGCGTTGGGAGTGCACCTAAGGTTGTTTATTCTTGATTTAGTCTTTTACCAGTAGTAACATATGTTTACTACTTTTATTATGATTATGTTTTATTTTCAAAAAACACTAACCTACTACTATGGTTAGTTTTGTTTTTTATTTTCTAGGAAGTTTATATGTTATCTAGTACGTGTTTTGTAATCGTGTTTTATGGTTATGTAGTTTTCTACTAATGTAAATTGTGCGTTATTTTATGATGGATCTTATTCAGTTGTGATTATGTTTATTTATTGGCGCAAATGTTGTTAGTCATGACATACTTTTGTGGTTAAATTTTAGCTAAATTATGCACAAACATTTGTAAATGTGGTTATGAATGACTTTGGTTAGTACACCGTAACGCCATCTTCTTGATACAAAACATGGATACGGACTAAATGGCTTTGAAAAATATTTTATCAAAAATCCCAAACAAAGTATTTTTTATAAATTTTTGATAACTTAAATCTATTTTGAAATGACTTAAAATTAAAACGGATTAAAAATAATGCTAGAAATTAAATAAACATAGGGAAAAAATTAATATTAACTCAAAAAGTCCTAAATGTTATGATAAAGCTGGGAAAAATCAAATAAGCTAAAATCAAATAAGCTAAAATCGTAACATCACATGTATTGATTTAGTATAACCAGACTCGAGGTCTAAAACAAAACAGATATTTGACTCTGGAGTCAAATTTCAAAGGAATGTCATTAGAAAATTATTAGTATCCATAACAACACGTCAATCATATCCTCAAACTTCAACATATCCACAATATCAATTCAAAGTCTATTAATGATCTGCTCAACCTCAAACCACAATAGTTTTACAAAAACTGATTACCATTTAATTACTAATAATCATCAACTAATTACACCCCAATAACCTAAGAATACCCATGCTTACTAGAAACAATGAGCATATATGTAAGATAGTCATAGTCTTGAGGAAACCATTAAAAGCTCATTTGTTGGCATAGCTTAACGCATCAAACGGAAAAATAAGTATAACCAAAATCGAGCGGTTTACTTTTACTCTAATACCATTCAAGTTCCAAAACAAGAGCCACACCTTTGGCCTTTTAGTCAGATATAGTACTTCACATGATCAAAATTAAATGATATTTTACAACAGAATCAACACAATTTTCTGTCAGATAATACTATTAGGAGAAAGTGAGTGTGTGGCTATTGTGTATGCAAGGTTATATATACAACTCGTTAAACGACTGTGTTTTGATACTATAACGCATACCAACTTTGCTACCTTCAATATTCTCCTCTTTTACCAACTTTGCCACCTTCCATCTTCTCCTCTTTTTGAAACTGACACACGATTGCAAAATCCAGTCTCACAAGATTGTTACTGCTTTGTGATGAGACGTGAACTCTCTATAAATTGCTACTTATCTTCTAGATCTCCAATTTTACATAAAACATTTAGCATGAATCCATTTTTTATGTTGCTTATTTGAACTTGAAGAAAACTAAAGTGTAATTAGGACTTATCTTTGGTACAATTCAAACAGACACCAAAAAACAGTAACTTTTATTAAAGAATCATGTGACATGAGTGTAACTTTAGATCCCATGTAAACCAACCCAACCTATTTTGGTTATTGGTATGTCAAAAAATCATATACTCTAGTTTTTATATGCTTATATACCTTCAACTACAACTAATACATGTAATATCTTATCAAAGATGCATATTATCAAACATTTGTTAGGCCTTTCACTCAGAAGATTTTTAATGTATATCAAATTCATTTCATAAAACCAATGTCAGCACTAACTAATTCTGATTACAAGACCAACTTAAATTTAGTGACAACACTATAGAAATAAGGAATAACGAAGCAATGCAAATATATTAGAGTAACATTTTATCATTATGTTATAAGGATAACCGAATAATTAATGTAGACAAGTGATTTGAAGTTCCTTTTCATATGGAAATTTTAAATCTTGAAAAATGGATGCTAGAAGTTAATTTTTCGGTGGCAATGATAGAGGAAGGATCAAGCCAATTTATGAACAATCCAGGAGTATCATCGATTTTGCAACACATAACTAGTACTAAACGAAAAATAAAAAACAGAAGAAATGTGGAGGAGAAGTACATAAAAGATGGTCAGGTGGGATCTAATTTTATAGAATTATTATCCATACGACGTCGTTTCAAAGGTCTATACCTAACATTGCATACATGACAGCCACACACTCACTTTCCTCTATACTAAAACACACAAAAGACAAAGGCGATTGTGTTCATCCAAACGGCCTCATTTTCTGGTTTGCCAAACTTAACACATCAAAGAGAGACCATGTAATATGAATCATAATAGCAAAACCCTAATATGAATCACCATGATAAAACCCCACTGATATAAATCGTGGATAAAAAAATAGTACGAATACCTTCATCGTAGAAAGAACTTTTTTGACAATAATTTCAATATCGATAGTTAATTTTGGAGCCAATCTAAAAGGGATAATTGAAAAAATATTACGGTAGATGTTAGTTATCACAAAAGATAGGAAGGCATATAGAGATGATTTATGACGTAATATTGATTAAGATGGATCAATGTTTAAGCGACGGATTTTTAGATAAATTTGGTTGGTACCACAATTATACATAGGAAGAAGAAAAGATGATAGAGTAGATAACATAAAAAGGGTGGTGATGATGAAAGAAAATGTGTTTTTTTGTTTGAAGTGGGGCTAAACGACTTGTAAAATTGGGAAAATTTTGCTTTGTTGCCCTATTAAGAACTTCGAGTTGCCCTAAATTATGTAGTTTCCCAAAAGTGAAGTGTACCCTATGTCAGTGGGCAAATGACGAAAAAACTAATTGCCCAAAATACGAATTGCCCAAATTCTTAAGATTGCCCAAAAGTACAAGACTGTATTAATACCCGACATCTACTAACAATATTTGTCAAGTGTCAAATTCTGCTTCAGTTGCCCTGTTGCCTTAAAAAATGGACCTTTTTCAGAATGAGATGAATTTTGGGCTCTTGTGGGAATTGGAAAAATGATTTTGGGCTCTTTTGATCATTTTCCCTTTCAAATATGCAAATTTGAAAAACATTGAATCAAATATGTAAATTTATAACAATAATCATTTGTACATGTTGCATATTAATTTGTATTCATTTTGTCATTTAATGTGTATTCCAATTAATACATAAATAAATTTATAAGTTTTTATGTTGCAAGGGTTTGTACCAAAAGCTTATAAAGTTGTACTACTTAAATTTTTGGAGAGAAAGTGAAATCTGTTTCGTATGTAGTAAATATACATATTTATATGTGTCGTGAAAAAAAAGAACAAATTTATGTAATGAGGCTGTTTTTATCAGATTTCGACGGGTTGTATTCGGTTCGTTTTCTGACGGTTTTTATTGGCTAGCCGAACCGGCTGTGACTCCGATTTCTAGTTGAACTCGTTGGTCCTGTTCGATTTTTACTTTTCATTTCACGTGAAACTTTAAGCTCAAGCCTTAGTGTATTACGTGACGTGGAGACCAAGCTTTGCATTTTTGTATGGCTTTAGCGAGACATGACGAGCTTTTTAAAATCATGATAAATATTAATCCCTTTGTTTCAAAATTTTCTCTTACTTTTTGACACAATAACAATATTATTCCTAGCTAATTAATTAAAATCTCCTTTAAATATTGTAATTATAATTTCTAGTAGGAAAAAGTTAAAATAGAAAGTTGTTTTTCCCTATAAACTAAAGGACACATCCAGCCCTCTATTTGCTTTTGATCCAAGGGCTTAGTTACGTAAACGCATTAATTTCGTAAACGCAAAAGATAAATTTAAATTATAGTTATAAATTTATTATCTCCATTAATTTTATAAACGCAAAAGATAAATTTAAATTATAGTTATAAGTTATTATCTCCCATAAATTATTGAAGGCCTAAACTTGCTAAGTATACTTTTGAGGATGTTTAACTATTTATAATATAAACCTTCAAAAAAACTGTTATAATATATGTTTTTGGATTTGTCGATTGGTATCATAACTACAAATAAAACATTAAATATTGATGAAATGATAGCTGATGGCTTATGAATCAAACGTCAGGAGTGGGATTAGAAGGACCCAGCCAGATTATGAAAGAGAACGAATGTGTCAAGAATTAACTGCTTGCTTGGAGGTGTTAAGATTTGTGTTTTGGACTTAAAGGTAATATACGTCTTTGTTTAAAAGTCAAATTATATTTTAAAAAAAGATTATAACATGATAATTAATCCCATCAGATTTTAAACAAAAAGTAATTCGATTAAATTATGTGATCAAATCAGATTATCACATCAACGTTATATCAATCTTTTTCGCTTACATCAAACAGTGGTCAAACGCTAATAAATTGATTGGACAGGCATCAAACACTTGTTTTTAAATTGAAATATATTTAACTAAATTAAAACATTACAATTCTAATTTACATAGTGATACTCCATTCTCATTTTGAAATTCATTATTTAGAATTTATTTTAATTAAAGGGATATACGATATCTATTTTAACTTTTCTCGTGTTTTTTTCGATTTAAGTTTATTTGGATTCAAAATGTATCTAAAATATGGGAGACTCGTCTCTACTTTCTATCTCTATCATCCAATGGATAAAACTAGATCCCTAATTTACATTACAGGAGTATTTATGTCATTTCACTCATCAATTTTATAAACTTTTTTTCTACTATAAAACACAGTACGTTTTTTTTCTCGTTTTCTCTTTCTACCCTCTGATCTATTTCTCTTGCTTCAAATCCTCTAATATCAAGAATCGATCATCACAAATCGATCCATCACAAATCGATCGAAACGTATCAATTGATCCATCATTGAATCGATTGATCCATAATCACAAATCGATCGATCCCCATCAGGTTAGATTAAGATATATGTTATTTTAGCTTATTTTATGTGAATAAGCTTATTAATTTACCATAACTCGAATTTATAAGCTTTTAATTAGCTTATTTTGAATAAATTATATGAATTTATTATTCCTAATTATAAGCTAGCTTATTAGGGAATTTATGTGAATAATTAGATTATTGTGAATAAGCTCATTCATGTGAATAAGTTGATTCAAGCGAATAAGATTATGAATTATAGGAGATAAGAGCTATGTGAATAAGTGTATGAATTAGAGGAGGGTTATGTGAATAAGCGTATGAATTAGATAAGAGTCATATGAATAAGCTTATAAATTATATCAGAATTATGATTAAGCTAGCTTATTAGCTTATTTGCCAAATTATCATGTTTTAAAATTATGAGAGGTATGAATAAGCTTATGTTAGTGTGAACAAGGTGTTTTATTAGGTATATTAACTAAGTTGTTGATGTAATATATAAGTTTGATTTATCATATATGATACCTCATTTATCATACATAATTGCTATATATGATATGTGATATATGATACGTTTATCATATATGATGTATGAGGTATCATATATGATGTATCTAAAAAACCACAAAAGAACCAGATTTTGTGACTAATTTCCACAAAATCTCTTTAAGCTCTTCAAACTTCCCTTATATAGTATATGATTTACTTGTTGATTACATGGTGCCTAATGTTCTTTTCTTTCTTTTATAAATGCAGACTGTGCGAACACATGAACGAATGGATTTTGCAATTGTTTGGTTTGAGCAAAATCAAGATACGTGCACGCGTATGTGTGGAAGTGCGGTTGACAACATGTAGGGAGGAAGAAGCACTTGATTGTTTTTATTGAGGAAGTTTAATAATCTATGTTGTTTTTTAGAAATCACCTATGTTATTTGTAGTTTACATTTTTTACTTAATGTATCATATTTGATATGTTGTACACATCATATATGATGTTTCATTTACTTGCTACATTTATATATGACATATGTTTTAGCTATTTATCACATAATGTTTTAGTGATTTATCATATATGATACTTGTATTTTATATTTTTACGCGATGTATCATATTTGATATGTTGTACACGTCCTATATGATGTTTCATAAATGATAATCTATAAAACTTTATTTTTGGTATCATATATGATAATGCATTATCATATATGATAATGTAGTATCATATATGGCATAATTCAAGTGTTACATGCATTATCATATATGATACTAAAAAGGTTAATAAATATGCTCCATAAATATGATAAAAACATTAACAAAATAGTCATGATCCAAAAGTTACATCCCCAGATGTTTCGCCATTTTCATATTCAACAAAAATCATAATGATTAAGTAGCATTACAAAGTTAAATCATTCACCATATGGAAATTACTATAAGATAAACGAGTTAAATTCCTAAAACTATGGATACTGATCTCATGCATCAACATTTTTGTTGCAAACTTGGCACTCGTCTTTGTCATTTTCACATGATCTTGTTATTTCAATCGAGAATCTGATGTTCCACTTCTTGGCATTGTCTTTTTGTAGCTCACTTTGGCCTCGTGACTCTTTCTTTTTATGTTCCTTTGTTTGGCCTTGAGATGATTGAGTTCTTCAAAATTCCTTGAAAATAACTATTTGTACACAAATAAAAAGACTTGGTTTTAGTTTCAAACACATTATCATATAAGATATTTTATAGAAGTTGAATCTCAAGCAGATTATCATATATGATAGTATACACACAACTAGTTTTTAAAATCCATCAAAAGGATCACAAACTTTCTTGTATTTTGTTTTCAAGCACATTATCATATATCATATATATCATATCGTTAATTAAGTTGACTTGTAAGCAGATTATCATGATATATCTATCATATATGTTATATTGAGGTATCATATATGATGTATTTGATGACGTATAGTCCTTAGTCGGGTCATGAGCCCCACCCACGGGTATTACCCATATCCAATCCATCACGATGGACCAAATAGACATTGCCTTGGGCCTACGAGGTCCAGTAAGTAGTTGTCGCACGCTGTTTAATATTAATTGCAATCTGACCACGTGCGGTAGGAGTCAAACAGAATCACAGTATAACTATGACTATGATTCACCTAAGACAAAGGGATATTGTAACACCCCACTTTGACAAGTGGGCCGTTACATGATAATTATGGTGTGTCATCAAAGCATGCAAGGTAAATGTCTTAAAAACATAATTGACCATAAAGGAAAATCAGAATCAAATATCGGTCCCCAAACATAAGCTCACACATGCATAAGTAAAGAATGTAGAAAAAGGACTAAACAATGTCCAAGCAAAGCATAAGTATATAAATTCATAAAGGAAATAAAGTCAAAGGGAGCCTCCATCCTATGCTCGTACTCTTGAATGCCTAAGTATGTCCTTTAGTACCTGTCGTATGGAAACATGGAAAGAAAATACGACTAGGCAATACGCTCAGTGAACGGATATAATGACATGATATGAATAACTGAAACATAAGTAAAGTATGAAATGAAGCGGAATATGTGTAAGTCCTGGAAAACCTGAAACATGGTTTATAAACTGGTTTAAATCTGAAAAGTCTTATGTTATTTCATAAAAATGTAGTTTAAGGCAGAAATGACTTGTATAGACTTTCCTGGTAGGAAACCATTAAGAATGTATTTCGGAGCTTGGACGTCGCCGAATATAACATGGTGCATATGACAATCGATAGTGGCATGATGTTTAGATAACCAATCCATTCCTAAGATTAGATCAAACTCGCACATATCCAAAGGAAGTGTGTCTACTAGGCGAATCTTATCATCAAATTCAAGGGGAAGATCTTTGTACACATGGGTAATGCGCACAGAGTCTCACATTGGCGTATATATACTTAGTATGTTCTCTAGTGGCATAGGGATTTTATTAATACTAGTTGGATACGTAGTGGATATGACTGAATGAGTTTCACCAGTATCAAATAAAACGCAGGCATCATGTCCGTTCATAAAAAGGATGCCAGTGATAGTACTCGAAGACTTATTCACCTGATCCCTGGTGGTAGTGTAGACACGACCTGAAGCTGGTGGCTTAGGAGGAGCAGAACCAAAAGTACCAGTAGTCTCTCCCTTCTTGTAGTCCTTCAACATGTGACCTGGTTGTCCACACTTAAAGCAAACATCGGTAGCCCGACGGCATGGTCCAGGATGTCTACAGCCACAGGTAGTGCAGATAGGATGGGTGTAACCTCCCGGAGGTACCCTCGCTACCTGAGAGCCTGTTTAAGAAGATATGCGTGAGACATGATTATTTGGGCATAAACATGACTACACTAAAAGTTTAAGTGAGAAATTACTAGATGAAGACGAGTTATTACGCTGTTGACCCTTAGCATTTTGGTCACGCCCACTCGCAGAGTTCCTGTTTATGATGCTGAGATGTTAGTATATATGAAATACAACAACTTAACATAGAAGAGTTTATGAATTTAAGGACCTGTTGTTGTTGGGATAGATGGCATTGTTACGGTAATTTTCATTACGTTACACCTGTCCGATCCGTATCGGTCATTAGATTGACTGTGCCCCTTGTTGTTCGTCTGCTGAGTGGCCGGTTGGGACCAGTCTCCACCCTTCTGTCTAAAAGATACAATTGGATAGGACAAGATATAAAAATGAACATATAGATTGGAATAATATGATAACGCTTGATGAGTGAAATTTATACCTCTTATCTGGACGAGTTAGCTCCTCGTAGTCATCTCTCTCATGCAGCATTTCCAAGCTACGTGTTACGTTTGCCACTTGTGACACATTAGTGAAAGTGGCACTAAGTAGCCGATCAGTAGTCGAGGAGCGAAGAGCCCAACGAAAGTGCTTCACTTGCTCCTTAGCTGTACCTGCAGCAATGCCCAGAAATCTAGCTAACCTGAGGAACCTCTGCATAAACTCTGTACTGTTCTCTCTAATTCTCGGACGAATAGCATGGTAGTCCCTCTTAATCCGCTCTTGCTCATCTGTAGGAAAGAACTGATTATAGACCAGAGTCTTGAATTGATCACATGTCAAAGCAGCCAACCATACACCACCTCTATTTGTCAGCTTGTATGCCCTACACCAAGCTAATGCATCGCCTTCGAACTTATAGCAAGCCAACCTTGCCTTGTAAATTCCATCACATCCCATAGCATCGAAGATTTTCTCCATGTGCGAAATCCGGTTTTCCGCATCAGATGATAACTCAGCCTTCTCGAAAGATTGAGGTTTCTGCTTGTTGAACCTCTTTAGCCAGGTGTGTAGAGTAACAGGTGGAGGAGGAGGAGGATTTTTTTATGATTCGGTATGTTCTGGTATTCAGCCCGAATTTGATTCCTGATTTGTGGGAGCATAGCTTGTAGAGCTGCTTGGACAGCTGCAGCCAGTTCCTACTCAATTTGTGTGTTGACCATCCGACATTTTAAAAGAGAAAATGAAATGATTAATCTGGTTAGAACATAAGATAAACATAAGAGATGAATGAAGAGTTTATGAAGGCATAGCCAACGAAAACAGCCATTGGCAATGGTGGACGCCTATGGGTTGGTCCACAAAACAAAATTAATATGAGCAAAGGTGTACGCCTATGGGTCGGTTCACAAAAATAAAATTCGAATAAAAAGCACATGTGACTAAATATGGCCAGTCCTGTACCAACCATTACTTAGTCAAAACTTAAAAGAAAACGATGATGCGTGAAATGAAATGAATAAAATTTACTGTCAGTTTAGGAAGACTTTGGTGACTACCCACTAGTCACAAGTCAATTTTAAGAGCCTACAGGTTAAAACCTTGATTCTTATACCATAATTGTAACATCCCATTTGGATAAATGGATTGTTACATAGTAATTATGGTGTGTCATCAAAATATGTAAGGTAAATGTCTAAAACATTAAATGACCATAAAGGAAACCGGAAACAAACATCGGTTCCAAACATAAGCTCCACGCACAAATGCATAAGTAAAGAATGTATGAAAGGACTAAACAATGTCCAGCAAAGCAAAAGTATGTAAATGCATTGAAAAAGTGAAGACAAGGGAGCCTCAAACTAAATGCACGTACTCTTGGAGATCCTAGCTTTGCCCTTTAGTACCTGCCGTATTGGGACATAAAAAGAAATACGGCTGAGCAATACGCTCAGTGTGCAGATATATGACAATGAAATGTAAAGCATAAACATAAGCAAGAAATGAAATGAAACAAAGTATAGCGGAATAAATGTAAGTCCTGGAAAACCTGGTGTAAGTTTATAAAACTGGTTTATATTATGAAAAGACTTATGTTTATTTTATATTAAAAAATGTATTTTTAATATGTCCAGAGCCATATAGGTCATGAGGTATCAACGTATATGAATACTTAGAGGGGTGACCTCATCATGCAATTAGAGGGGTTGCCTCCAATTATAATAGTTTGGGTTGGAGGGATTAGATCCATGTAACGGATGCAAGGCACACACCGCAGTTACCATGTAATCTTGCTAAACTTGTCCTAGGATGCACCCATTCGCCTCATATGATAATAATAAAATAGGTAAAATAACTGAAAGGGACGCTGCGAGCAATCACTCTCACTACAGAAGAGTCGTAACACATGTGCCTCAAATGTTATGGTTATGGTACCTCCATAACTAGGTGGAACTGGCCTACATGTATATAGCTTAGACAATCTAAAATATTAATCATATAATTACTGTTTATGTTTAATACACGTAAACTACTGGGGAAAACAGATGGCTGCAAACGGGGAATCCTAATATAGGAAGAAAGTGTCCTTACTGAAGGACATAATATCCGTACCTTATGTCTAGTAAATGAAGACGAAAACGAATGCGGAAGATCACTCCAACTTCACGATAGCTACATAATGAAAGGGACATGAATAAGTCGTCTGTTTTACTTATACACACTGGTTATTAGTTT
This sequence comes from Glebionis coronaria, assembly GCA_025667525.1. Lineage (NCBI taxonomy): Eukaryota > Viridiplantae > Streptophyta > Magnoliopsida > Asterales > Asteraceae > Glebionis > Glebionis coronaria. The sequence continues at coordinate 498,725,826 of CM046879.1, read as the reverse complement.
ATTTGACGTGTTCTTAACTTGTTTTACTTGTTCTTGTTTTATCATGTGATTATTAATGTTTCATGTATTTTAGATTAGTGTATTTCATGTTTTTAAGTGTTATAGTACTTGTTATAACATAATGAGTAACTTTCTAAAAATAGCAGGTTTTTATATATAGTAATTTTCCAAATATAGCAGGTTTCTATATATAGTAACTTTCCAAAAATAACAAGTTTCCTTAAATAGTAAGTTCCCAAAAATAGAAAGTTTCCATAATTAGTAAGTTTCCAAAAATAGGAAGTTTCCATATTTAGTATGTTTTAATAAATAGTATGTTTCCATATTTAGTATCTTTTCATAAATAGCATGTTACCATATTTAATATATTTTCATAAATAGCATGTTCTTTATCTATATTTAGTGTATTTCCATAATTAATAATAAGCTTATTAAATAAATAAAATGATATAACATATAATTGTAATAAGCATATTATATGTCATGATTAGTAAGATAGTAAAGTTTAATAATGTTTAATACTTAGTCTTACATATGATTATTAATTAATAACAATAATACATGATATCATAAGTATTTAATAATTAATAATATTAAATGATTTAATAATTAAAGTTTACCTTAAAATGAATATAATTAATTAAGCTAAGTTTTCTTAATTAATTAAATGCACATGAATAACTATTTTATCCTAAGTTTTATTTAAATAAAATGGACATAACTTATATCATGATTTTTATTTAAATAAAATATAACCTAAGTCATGATTATTAATTAATTTAATTTAACCATGTTTTAATTTAAATAAATTAATTAATAAAATAAAATACATGTTTAGTAAAACTTAGCCAAACACCCCCTTGGTGTGTTTGGTCTTAACCGAGCCCCTACAAGAACTCCACCGAGACCATGGAGGTCTCGGCTTCGCCTCGCACACCAAAGCTCAACACATCCGAAGTTGTGGCTCGCTGCCGACCACCACCAGCAGCCACCAGTGCCACTGCTGGTCCGAGTTCACCCTGGACTCAGCCGGGTTCCCTTTGTTGTGTGCTACGCTCCCCCTGATGCTCACATTGTACCCTAATAACTGGGTTTTGCCCAGGTTAAAAAATTAAAGTTCTTTGTCGTGTGTCTAATCGAATTGATCTAGGTTCTCTATGTGACTCAATTGTTCTTTGGTGAAACAAATATTTTTGATTGTTTTTAAATTTAAATGTGCAAAGACGTAAAAGTAAATGTCGTTAAAGTAAAGTGGCGTGAAATTTAAATCTAAGTCTAATTAAAATAAATGGTGCGATATTAAAAAAACGTGACGGAAGTAAATTGATTAAATGACTAAAAATAAAAGCGTGGCGGAAATTAAAGTTAGACAAGTATCAGAATGATGACGTAAAAATTAAACAAGACAAAGTATAAAGAAAAACCTTTCAAATCGGAATATATTCCGATCTTACCTTGATCGGAATATCAAACCAAACCTGTCGGAATGTCTGGGTAGACCAATCGGAATATGTCACTTAATCGATCGGAATACCAAGCAAAGCCCCCAGATCGGAATATATACCTACCTGATCGGAATATGGATAGGACCTTGGTCGGAATGTTGTTCGGAATACTTAATCGGAATAGCTGTCACCTAAACCAATCGGAATAACCCAAATAACATCTCGGTCGGAATGAGGATCGGAGCACCAATCGGAATGTCTGTCACTTACACATAATCGGAATACCCACTTACCTTCTCTTATCGGAATACCAAGATCTCCCAATCGGAAAGTTAAAACCCTTTTCCGACCAAGCTAGAAACGCTGGTCGGAAGATACAAACCCTTTTCCGATCTTAAGATCGGAATACGACGAAAAGTACACAAATTAAGCTAGAACAATAAGCTACTAATCAAATAAGCACAAGACGAAATACCTAAGGAAAAACGTGTGAAAATAAGCTACTAAACAGAAATTTAACAACTTTTAAAACAAGAAATGAATAAGCTTTAAGAAAAACAACTTTTAATACGAAAATAACTTTTGTAAAAAACTATATAAACTTGAAAAAATAAACCAAATAAGCTATGAAAATAAATGATTTAAAACAATCAAAAGCATAAAAATGTAAATTTTAAACGAATCAACAAGACAAAAAGCTTAAAAATCAAAGTTTGAAGAAAGGAAGAATGAGATCAACAAGATAAAGTAAAGGTGCGAGAATTAAAAGAAAAACTTACTTGAAATTAAATGGTAAATAAAGTGAAAAACATGTAATTAAAGGTGCAAGTAATTAAAGGTGCATAAAATAAAGGTGGAAGAACTAGTTTGTCAATCTAGCCAACAAAAACTAATGAATGAAAATAGGAAGTATTTATAGGTGATTAGGGGGATGGTTAGAGGAAGCTTCCTCCCCTCCTTCCTTTCTTCTTAATTGCGCCCTTAAGTCCTCCCTTCTTAATATTTTTGTTAATCTTGGAATTTGATGACTTTTGGCTCGGGATTTCTTTGGACTTGTCTTTTAATTCTTCGATAAACAAGACTTGAGTTCCTCGGCTTTAAGTAAACTTCCGTCTTTTGACTTTTTCTTCGATAAATCTTTAGAATTGGTCTTGGACTTCCGTTCTTTTTGCACTCTTGACTTCTTGGCTTCGTCTTTCATCTTTTTCTTCAATAAAAGTCCGTAAATGCCCGTGAATTCCCGTGTTTTCTCCACTTTTCACCTTTTCATCCTAAATCACAACAAAAACACGAACCACGCATAATTCCGACATAAAAGACATAAAATACACGTTTTGGTCCGGTTATTATTGTAATTAAGTGGTAGAAAATATGGGTGTTTTCACACCTATCAAATCCCCTACACTTGACCATTGCAATGTCCTCATGCAATGCATTAGTTACAAAGCGCGTTTACATTTTTCATCATAATCAATCCACGCTGGCCTTTATTTAAAGAGATAGAAAATTATAAACATTAAAAGTGAAGAAATCAAAAAGCATACCTTGGGTTTTGGAAATGTCATGAATAATCATCATCCTCAAGTTTTCACTTTCTCCAAACCAAGCTTAAAAACGAGATCATTGTTATTATAAGTTAGTAAACTATCACGAACTCATGTGGGCCAATTACTCACTTAGACTCCCTTATTCCTAGGTGTATCTCTTATATTTTATTGTTTGTCTTAAATGATCACGAGGATGCATTGTTTGACTTATTGCGATAGTTATTTAGTCTGAAAATAAAGTGAACGATTTAATCAATAGTTAGCTAAAGGACAAAATCTTTTAAAACTGCTTCTCGGGACCTCATAAAGTTCATATCTTGGCATAACTCGCTTCGCGATTTGAGACCTTTCTCGGACCGATATTTGGCAGCGACTTCATACTTCAAACCTTGAGAGACGTTCATGAAATTATGGTCTTCTCTTCATAATGGAATTTCTTCACTTGAAGTTTTGAGAGATTCATACTTGGACCACGACTTCTTCATTTTTCTCCAATCACTATTTTGGACTTTGATATACAACGATCCGCCTCCTTTATTGACTTGGATCTATTTATCCTCATACCTTGCTAGGGTCTTTTCGGATACACTTCTCCATGACTTTTGAGGAGTATTTGCTTTTCGTCGTGTGTCTCGATCCTTCATATTGATTTTCGATAAATGATTCTTCACATCACTTTGGATCTTTTGCAACAAAATATAGCCCTCATGCCTTGTTAGGGCCTTTTCGGACTCGCCAATCTTCGCATCCCGCTTCAATAAGTTATGCCTTGGCTATGAACTCTAATCCATACCGAGCAACTTTTAAACGATCTTGGGCTAGAAGCTAAGTAACTTTTCAAATCGTACAACCTTATTCATTAGCAGATAAATTTATTAGCAAGCGATGGGAGAATAGGCTCATAATTAACTTACATAAATTCACGAAAGAATACCGAACTTATAATTGACTCTATCATCTCTCGTTCTCCACAGTTTAAAATCTCAAGTAATGAGACTCGTGGATGCTTAGTCTATTAAATCAAAGTTTTGGGTTTTCGAGTCGCCTATAGGATCTTGCAAATTCTTAGACTTTTTCAAGTTTAGAAATCGCGTTTTAAAGTTCCCTTGATAAACGACTCTCTAGGATCAATTATAGGAACTTGCGAAAAGTTCTTGTTCTTAACCCGTGAGAGTTAAGACTTTCGCGTTTTATAGCTCCCTATATAAAAGCCTAGCAAAACTTGATTTAAACACGTTAAGGATACTAGCTAGAGTAACTTAGATAAGTAACTCGGGTTGAGTCAAAAGATTCACAATGTTTGAAAATTAAAACCACTTTATTAAACATTTATTCTAATAAGGAAAGAAAATAACTATACAAAGGGAAAAACTAATAGGCCAAAATAGATCAAAAATTTTGAAAAATGTCGAAAATTTGATTTTCCGGTTAAAATGAGGACAAATATAAGGAAAAGACCACTTAACTTCGATAGAAGTCCCCCCTACACTTAATATAAACATTGTCCTCAATGTTTAAGCATGTGGGAGTAAACTCCCCTACACTTAGGACATTGTGCACTTTGTTTAAATCTCGCTAAGGAAAAGACAACTAAAGAGATTCATATTTTAATATTGAGAAAATATAAAATATAGAATCGAAGAGAGTTTAGGATAGAACCGGGATAATGGAACATGGAATCACGGGTCGTCAAGAATCATCAAGAGTGGATCATTGAAGCTCGAATCCCTGATTAAGAAGTGAGGAGAGGGAATAGCAACCCAAAGGGTCCCCCCTACACTTAGGATAAAGAAAGCTAAAAGATAGATGCATGGGTTGCCTCCCAAGAAGCGCTTGTTTTTGTTACCGAGTCGTGAGCCTGACTCGACCTTGATCATCAACGGAAGAAGCATGAAACATATCTACCAGGATCAAAGACATAGTTTTCGTCCATCAATAAGCACAAGCTTAAGGCGAACAAGGCAAGCCAAAGAAGAGTAGGCAAGGTTCCCTTAAGCAAAGATGGAGCACGGTGAAAGCAACGATGAAGTGGTGCAAGCATGTCTTTAAAATTTCCAAAGATTTTTCCTTTTATTTCATCAGGTGGATACTGAGATGGTTGTAGAATGTCAATACCAGGGTCGAACACCTTTTCCTTTAGGGGAAAATAGCACTCAGGCTCAGCAGAGTGTGAAGAAGATCCGCAAAGAAGCACAACCTCGTCCTTAGAAGATGGACAAAGAGGTGTCAAATCATATGTGCAATGGATATTGGTGTCGACCGGTTTCTTCTCCTTTGAAAGAATGTGCTTCAAATCCAAAGTAGGATCAAGACGATAATCTTCAAAGTCCAAAGGAGGTGCATCACTCTCATGAGGGAAGTAAGTGTTGAGAAATTCAGAGAAATCTTCCTCAAATGAGTAATCGTCCAAAGTAGGATCGAGTGATGTAGGTGGAGGATCTTCATCATGTGAAGAATCGCTCGAAAGAGTATCTGCCGCATCGAAATCATCATACGTGGGCAACTCAGGATACTCAGAAGTAAGGTCATCAAAATCATCCGAATCTGAGCTAGAATCATCATCATCATAAGCATCGAAGACCGGTGGAGAATCATAAATGGGAGAAGCGTCCAAAGTAGGGAGAGAATCATCCACATCATCATTAAAAAGTGGATTATCAATGCAAGAGTCGAATAGAGGATTGTCGTAGACGACAAAATCATCGAGCACATTAATCATATTCACTGATTCTCGTCCAAAAGATTTGCCTGTAAGCTTCCCCATTTTAAAAACTTTTGAATCATCCCCGACTCTTAAGATTAAATCACCTTCGGCAACATCCACTAAAGCTCGTCCGGTTCTCAAAAATGGCCGACCAAGTATTAAGGGAATACGAGGGTCCATTTCATAATCAACTACGACAAAATCGACCGTGAAAGTAAATGTGCCAACTTTGATGAACACGTCTTCGGCTATACCAACGGGGTACGCGAGAGTGCGATTTTCAAGTTCAAGAGTCATCTTTGTTGGAGTGAGGTCGGGCAATGATAGTGTTTTCCAAACACTCAAAGGCATCAAATTACTACTAGCCCCGAGATCAGCAAGGGCAGTAAATTCTTCAGTTTTGTTGAACACGCAAGGCAACACAAAACGACCGGGATCTCCAAGCTTTTCTGGTAATTCTTTAAGAATAACTACAGAGCAGTTTTCATTTAAGCGTGTGTTGGCGTGTTCAATCAGCTTTTCCTTCTTGCTAAGCAATTCCTTGAATGCTTTGACAAATTTCGGCATGTGGCAAAGTGCTTCAACAAGGCTAATGTTGATGGTCATTTGAGATAGCATATTCACATATTTCGATACTTGACAGTCATTCTTGGTTAGCTCGTTGGTCTTGCCTAAGCGAGAAGGGTACGGGATGTTGGGTTTATAGGTGGAAGGTGAAGGTGTAGTAGGTAAAGGTTGGGATGTTGAAGTGTCCTTCCTAGAGACATCGTCATTACGAGGCGGAGACGGTAATGGTGTACTAATACTAGGTGTAGGAGGAGTAGGGATACATGGTGGTGGAGGAGGTGTAGATGATGGGGGTGGGATTGGTGGTCCTACGATGGTAACTCCACTACGAGTAGTAATAGCACTCACATTAGCTCGCGGATTAGTGACGGTGTTTGAAGGTAGAGAACTTGAAGTAGAAGGTTGAGTGGCGGGCAAGAAACTAGCCAACAGATTCTTTAATTCAGTCGTTTGAGTGTTGAAGGAGGATTGAATATTATCGCGAACCTCGGTTCTAATGTCATTTCCTTGCTTCGTGATATCTCCTTTCAAATTGATTATTTGGCTCTGTAGATTCTTGATTTGCTCACCTTGAGTTCTCATGATGGCTTCAACATCGGGATTAATGGGTGGGGTTTGTTGGGTGGGTGGTTGATAAGGGTTAGAAGCTCTTGGTGGGATTTGGTTGCTTCTATTGTAGTTGTTGGCGGGGTTTTGGTTTTGAGGAGAAAAACCGGGTGAAAGGTAATTGTTGGACCGGTAACTCAGCAGATTTCTATCCCCTTGTTGTCTAGCTTGGTAATTTTCCGGTGAATAATTACCGTAAGCTGCATACACATTTTCCGGATTTCCTTGTGTCGAAGGACAATCGGTGTATGAGTGAGGACCGCCACATGTTTCACAAGGATTAGCAACCGCTTTAACTTGTTGTTGTTGTTGGTTTGAAGCAAGAAGCGTAATACTTTTGCTTATTTCAGTCATCATGCGGGTGAGTTCGGTCATTTCAGGGTTTGCTGTGGTGGAGGAAACATTGACTCTCGGGTTGTTCCTAGAAGAAGCAGAGGAATCCCAGTTTTTGTGATGAGTAGTCATGTTCTCAATAAGTTCTCTACACTCCTCGGGTCTCCTTTTCATAAATGTGCCACCGGCGGCTGCATTAATCGTATCACGATCTCGAAAAGTCAAACCGTTGTAGAAAGTATCGATTAAGGTCACAGGGAGCATGTTGTGGTTTGGACATCTATCGATCAAGACATTATATCTCTCCCAAGCATCAAAAAGAGATTCGTTAGGGTCTTGCATGAAACCGCTGATTTGATTGCGAAGGCTCGTGATCATGGATGGTAGAAAGTAGCGCGACAAAAAGCGTTGAGTCATGTCATCCCAAGTGTGAATTGAATTCTTCGGGAGACGATCAAACCATTTCTCGGCATGATGTAATAAGGTATGTGGAAAGAGTTGTAGGCGAAGTTCATCCATTGTGGCACCAGCTAACTTCATGCTTTGGGTGATTGTAATGAACTTGTCGAGGTGTTTGTTGGCATCATCATCAGGCAATCCACGGAATGGGTTAGTCTGCACTTGCTGAATCATGTGGTGCTTCAACGAAAATTCAGGAGCGTTGATTTGCATCGGCACAATCGGTCCTCCTCGTCCAAACATGGTAGGTTGACAAAGCTCCTCCATGGTCCGAAGATCGGGCTGTGGAAGAACATTGTTGTTATTATTAGGGTGCGGTGGATTATTGTTGTTTACACCTGCCATACTTAAATCTTCTTGAGTCTCGGGCTCTTGATAATTGGAAGATCTAGTACGCATACACCTGAAAATGCAAAAGAAAAAGAAACCAAACACAAAGACAATATATATACATAATAAAGATAAAATCTTTTTGGATTTTTGAAATTTTTAATTTTTATGGATTTTTATCAATTTTTAATTTTTATAATTTTTTGAATTTTTTTTTATGGTAAGAAAAGTAACGGTCACAAGTGAACGGATCCCAAAAAGCAACGCGTCTCTCACTATAAACCGTTAATCTTTACGAAAAGAGCCGGCAGCGGCGCCATTTGATAACTGGCTTTTGACACCCCGTATAAAAAATTAAAGTTCTTTGTCGTGTGTCTAATCGAATTGATCTAGGTTCTCTATGTGACTCAATTGTTCTTTGGTGAAACAAATATTTTTGATTGTTTTTAAATTTAAATGTGCAAAGACGTAAAAGTAAATGTCGTTAAAGTAAAGTGGCGTGAAATTTAAATCTAAGTCTAATTAAAATAAATGGTGCGATATTAAAAAAACGTGACGGAAAGTAAATTGATTAAATGACTAAAAATAAAAGCGTGGCGGAAATTAAAGTAGACAAGTATCAGAATGATGACGTAAAAATTAAACAAGACAAAGTATAAAGAAAAACCTTTCAAATCGGAATATATTCCGATCTTACCTTGATCGGAATATCAAACCAATCCTGTCGGAATGTCTGGGTAGACCAATCGGAATATGTCACTTAATCGATCGGAATACCAAGCAAAGCCCCCAGATCGGAATATATACCTACCTGATCGGAATATGGATAGGACCTTGGTCGGAATGCTGTTCGGAATACTTAATCGGAATAGCTGTCACCTAAACCAATCGGAATAACCCAAATAACATCTCGGTCGGAATGAGGATCGGAGCACCAATCAGAATGTTTGTCACTTACACACAATCGGAATACCCACTTACCTTCTCTGATCGGAATACCAAGATCTCCCAATCGGAAAGTTAAAACCCTTTTCCGACCAAGCTAGAAACGCTGGTCGGAAGATACAAACCCTTTTTCGATCTTAAGATCGGAATACGACGAAAAGTACACAAATTAAGCTAGAACAATAAGCTACTAATCAAATAAGCACAAGACGAAATACCTAAGGTAAAACGTGTGAAAATAAGCTACTAAACAGAAATTTAACAACTTTTAAAACAAGAAATGAATAAGCTTTAAGAAAAAGAACTTTTAATACGAAAATAACTTTTGTAAAAAACTATATAAACTTGAAAATATAACCCAAATAAGCTATGAAAATAAATGATTTAAAACAATCAAAAGCATAAAAATGTAAACTTTAAACGAATCAACAAGACAAAAAGCTTAAAAATCAAAGTTTGAAGAAAGGAAGAATGAGATCAACAAGATAAAGTAAAGGTGCGAGAATTAAAAAAAAAAACTTACTTGAAATTAAATGGTAAATAAAGTGCAAAACATGTAATTAAAGGTGCAAGTAATTAAAGGTGTATAAAATAAAGGTGGAAGAACTAGTTTGTCAATCTAGCCAACAAAAACTAATGAATGAAAATGGGAAGTATTTATAGGTGATTAGGGGGATGGTTAGAGGAAGCTTCCTCCCCTCCTTCCTTTCTTCTTAATTGCGCCCTTAAGTCCTCCCTTCTTAATATTTTTGTTAATCTTGGAATTTGATGACTTTTGGCTCGGGATTTCTTTGGACTTGTCTTTTAATTCTTCGATAAACAAGACTTGAGTTCCTCGGCTTTAAGTAAACTTCCGTCTTTTGACTTTTTCTTCGATAAATCTTCAGAATTGGTCTTGGACTTCCGTTCTTTTTGCACTCTTGACTTCTTGGCTTCGTCTTTCATCTTTTTCTTCAATAAAAGTCCGTAAATGCCCGTGAATTCCCGTGTTTTCTCCACTTTTCACCTTTTCGTCCTAAATCACTACAAAAACACAAACCACGCATAATTCCGACATAAAAGACATAAAATACACGTTTTGGTCCGGTTATTATTGTAATTAAGTGGTAGAAAAGATGGGTGTTTTCACACCTATCATACCCACCGAGACCTTTAATGGTCTCGATTCCCACTGGTCAAGCCACGCACCCTACTGCTTGGGCAGCTGGGGTTGCGGCTGGCAAACCAAAACCACCACCGACCCCGTTGGGGTTGCGTCTGGTTGGTAACAACCACCACCGAGACCTATCTTGGTCTCGGTTTGCGTGTAAACCGAACAAAAACCAACCAAACCCTTAATTCTTCTTTAAATCTTAATAATTACATGTCTTTCTTATTTGTTTTTAAAGATCTTGAACCATAACATAACTAAATAAAAAAAATAAGGATTTGATGATACCGTAAGCGTATGATTAAAAGGTTTGAGACACGAACACAATACCGTTATAAATCAAAGATCAAAAAGCAAGAAAATCGTCCTTGTGGTTGTGTTTGATGCCGCGACCAAAAAGAAAAAGAAAGAGGGTTTTAGGGTTTCGTGATTTTCTTGAAAAGTGATTATATGAAATCCCCTGGAGTCTTGATAGGTTAGGCCATGGGCCATTCCCTTCTTCCTTTTGGACGCCACATACCACACACACATACACATATTCGTTTTATTTTTCGTGTCAAATTATTTATCGTATGTGTTCGTATTTTAGGGTCGTGTTTTATTTCTCGTTTGTTTTAAGTATTATACATAAATACGTATCATGTATTAATAATCATATTAATATATGCAATACTTATAGTAATTAATTAATATACGTATTTGTCGTATTAAATGTTCATGATTCGTGTAGTATATTAATTAACTGAAAAGTTTTAATTTAACTGTATTTTCATGCATTTAATTATCTAAGGTATTTTAAAGCGGGTTTTACAACCCAAGAACCGAATCGAATTCAAATTTGGTTTTCGATTCGATTCAGTTTTCGAGTTGACTCATAAAAAAAATTAACTGAATAACTTGAACCGAATAAACCGAACAAACGAGAATCGAACCGAAAGATACCCCTAATTCTTTATCAAAATATTTGAATCACTCGTATCTGATATGATGTGAGTGAGAAATCGCATTTTGGAAGTGATGTTTTAAATGCATTTTTAGTTACATGTACTGATTTGTATAGCACAATTTTACATATTTGAGTTATTTTTAGTTATTTGAGATTGTTAAGTGATAGACGGGATGTGAGAAGTGGTTTAGACGTATAAATATTTTGGGTAAAAGCTATAAATATATAATTTACTTTTAAAATTGAATCATTATATATAACGTATTTTTTTATGTTCAATATACCTAACGAAACTTTTAACTAGATACATGTTTAACTATATTTTTTACAAAAACTTGCAATGTCAATTTATTTAATGATGAAAATTATTTACAAAGTTAGTCCATTAATAAAAATTTGCAAAGTTTCAAAAGGTAAAAGATGTGGAGACCTAAAACTTATGCCTAACGAGCATAAAACCAAAAAACCGAACCAAAAACCAAAAAACCGCACCAAAAAACCCGCTCCAATTGAAAAACCGAAAGAATGGTTTGCACATTTTTGAAAACCGAATGTTTGGGGCGGTTTTTGGTTGAATGTATAAAACCGAACCGAAAAACCACCTCGCCCCACTTAGGTCTACAAAATTAATATATTTTTATATTTTTAAATAGTTATATATGTCATATTTTTAATATGTTTAGTAATATTTTTTTAATATACATATTTATATTAGATTTAAAAATAACTGATTATGATTTTTTTCACTTAAATTTTATTAGATTTGTGATTGCTATATAAGAATTTTTATTATTTTGTTATCTTTTTTTGGTTTTATATAATTCGATGGTAATTAATATTGCTATTATTGTAAACGTGTGTAACTGATTGAAACTATTATTGTTGGTTGCAACTTGCAATTACAATGAGTTTAGTTTGTGTCAAAAGTGATTGCATGACTATTGATGCGGTTTTTTGTAAATAGGAAAGCCAATGCGTAAAATCAAAAGAGAAAAAACCGAAATAAAAACCGAAACCGAACCGCTATAATGAAAAAAAACCGAAAAACCGAAATCAAATGGTTTACGATATGTAAAAACCGAAGTTTGCGGTTTAGTTTTTGGTCTTAGCATAAAACCGCCCCAAACCGACCCATGCTCACCCCTTTTATGTCTAACTTATGTGTAATAAGTTTATTGAATTGCAAAGATGTGGATCTAATTTATAGAACCAATAAATTGTTGCCACACATATTTTGACATGAATTTTAGGTCTCTCAATCACTTCTCGTTTTAAAATGCATAAAAATTAAAAAATATATGAATTTTTTTCAGAAAATAATATTTTTAAAAAATCCGAAGAAAAAAAATGAAAAGTTAAAATGCTTTTATAAAAAAATTAATAAATTAATTGTTTTATAAAAAACAATTACTTTTTTAACCTTTTAAAAAAGATCGAAGAAAAAAAAATAACAAATAATTGATTTTTTTGCAGAAAAAACTGTTACTTTTTTTAACTTTTAAAAAGTTCGAAGAAAAATTTTTGTTTCTTTTGTAAAAATTGGAACTAAACGTTTTTTTCAAAAAAAAATTCTTCCAATTTTCTATAAAAAAAACTCTTCAAATTCTTTAAAAAAGTTTTAAAAAAAATACTAAACAATTTTTTCTTAAATTTCTATAAATGCATTTTAATTTTTTTCTCAGGATTAATATAAAAGTTAAAAAAGGGGTAATAGGTTTTTTGAAAAAAAATAAATCTTTTATAAATGATTACTTTTTTAATTTATCTTTTCGAATTTTTTTAAAAAGTTATTTTTCTGAACTTTTTTCTACAAATTTTTAAACATTCGAACTAACTTTGCAAATTTTTATTAATTGACTGATTTTGCAAATCATTTTCATCGCTATATGAATTGACGTTATAAATTCTTGTTAAATAGGAGTAGTATAGTTTAAACATGTATCAGGTAAAAAATAAAGTCAATTTTTTTTATGGCAATATATTGGATATAAAATGTTCCTTACGTGTTTATGGAGTATTTTTAGGCATAAACAATCTTTTTCCGATTTAAGTCAAATCTCATCATAAAAAAAGTATAAAAACACTGACCCGGTCTGGTTCGAGCCAAATCACATCCTAATCCTAAAAAGAGTATGATGAGGTATAGTCTCACCCCATGCTTAAGGTGAGACAAATACAGCTAATCGCTAATGCTCCATGAGGAAAACTATCTTAAGCCAGAACAACTCTCTGGAGTAGCTAGGGTGATGAAGATCACTCTAGGTCCAGAGACAATAGCAAGAGCTAGCCCTAGACAATGCTAGCCCCAGCCAATGCTAGCCCCAAACAATGCTAGCCCCAGACAATGCTAGCCTTAGACAATGCTAGCCTCAAACAATGCTAGCCTCAGACAATGCTAGCCTCAGACAATGCTAGCCTCAGACAATGCTAGCCTCAGACAAGGCTAGACCCAGACAAGGCTAGACCCAGACAAGGCTAGTCCTATGCACATGGAGCATAGGCTCTATCGGAGGAAGGATGATTGCACCTAGCCTATGTAGTACGATAATGTACGAATGGTCCAGACGCCTAGACCACGACGAGTACTAGAGGAGCATGAGGACAACACTGACCACGAAGGACAGACCTGGTGCTCATCATCTATTTAGGCGCTGCTCCTACAAGACAACCTTGACTCCACAATTCATGTGTCTTGGAGCCACCTCCAAGTAGTATAAAAGGAGAGGTTCCTCCAGGAACAAATGTTAAGTTTTACACACACACTTCACTACTTACTCTCTCTCTCTAGAATTATCTCTCACTAAAACCATATACTTACTCTCACGCCGGAGTTGGTCTCGGATTCAAACCCCGAGGCGAGCTAACGGTGTTCTTTCTTATTTCAGCCTAAGAGACTTAGGGCTAGACTAAGGAACTCTGAAGAAGGAAGCTAGGACTTCATAAGGAAGAAGTAGCCACAAGATACTCTAAGGGAGCAAGCCAAGGCTTCATTAGAAGGGGTAGCCTTAAGATACCCGAAGGATCAGGGCTGAAGAAGCTTCTCTAGAAATTTGCTTCAACATTTGGCGCCATCCGTGGGACCGAGAATACCAATCTACCAAAAACTAAGTGATGGAAGACGGTGACCAAGGTCTTACACTGGGGCTAGGCCTAAGCCTGAACACGGGGACACCTGGGGACGAGAGGGCTCCTCTGGAGGTAACCCCTCCTCTTCCCAGACCTGATCAGGGACGCCTCACCCCAGCGTATGTCAAACAACACATTGAAACACTCTAAACTATGATGAAGGAAATTTATGAGCAAAATCATGAGAAGATGACTCCCCGAAAGCTTTTTAACAAGGAGGTCGAAGGGACAGAGTCGGGAAACTCTCGTGGTAGCCCCTCGGTGGGGAAGGAAGAGGATACTTCTCAGACAGCTCATCCAAGTCTGGAAACCAAGGTCGTTCTAGGTCCGCTCGAAGACGCCATAGAAGTCCTTCACGCAGGAAATCTATCACTAAGTCGTACCGCTCGAATAGGATGAGCAAAGCTAAGAGCGTTAAGACCAAGTCACGATCGGCTAGGTCTTCCCATAGGAAGGAGAGCTCAGAGTCCGGATATGACTCAAGATCGGATAGTGACTCGGAGGATCTGAGCATACCATACAGGCGTCCTAAGCCCATGACTTTTACCTCTCGGATCACGCGTTTCAGATATCATAGGCGAGCCAAGCTCCCTGCTAATGTCCGTGTCTACGAAGGAAGCAAAGACCCAGAAGACCACCTCAACATCTTCTATGCTGCTGCTGAGCAAGAAGAGTGGCCCATGCCAGTGTGGTGCAAGATGTTTCGTCAGACTTTGGGTGGCTCGGCAAGGAACTGGTTCGATAGCTTAGACCCAAAGAGTGTGGATGGATTTGAAGAATTGAGCAGCAAGTTTTTAGAGGAGTTCTCACATCAGAAACGATATGATAAAGATCCCACCGAGATACATGGGATCAAACGGAAGCCTAATGAGAGCCTCCAGGCATTTATGGATCGCTTCAAAGCTGAAAGCTCACACATTATGGGTGTGCCCCCGGTGCTAAGGATTTTGGCATTCATGCACGGGCATGGACACCCAGAACTAGCTAAGAAACTCAACGATAAGATCCCAAAAGCAGTGGATGAAATGTGGGAAAGGGTCAGAGCCTTCATCAGGGGAGAGACAGTTGCTGACACCACAACCATTGCCAAGGCTCCACAATGGGATAGGGGGAATAACAAAGCTGGCTGGACAGGAAACCCAGGTGGACATAGGAACAGAAATCAAAGGAGGAGCCAAGGAAGGGACATGGGGATATGCCCTCCCTACGCTAGGAAGGAAGTGTTCACACTACTGACCAAGACTCCAAAGGAAATCTTAACCACAGAAAACATGAATTTCCCACCCCCTCCCCCCATGGTAGGAACTCCCGAAAAGAGAAACATAACAAGTTCTGTGACTTTCACCAAGATCGGGGTCACGAAACAAACAATTGCTTTAACCTCAAAAAGCGAATTGAAGAAGCAGTAGCCTCAGGGAGACTAGCACATTTGGTGAAAGATATCAGGCAAGGAGTCCAGAAAGATAAGGGACCAGCCAAGGGGAAGGAAAAGATCATAAACATGATGAGATCACAAGGATACCGGAAGAGACCTTATGAGAGAGTGGAAAATTGGATGGACAATGCCATAACATTCCCGTCAATACCGCGTTATCAGCTAAAGGATTGCCAGTGATAGTGGATGCCATGATCGAAGGATACGTGGTAAGAAGAGTGTATGTTGACGGGGGCTCCTCGTCAGAAATAATGTACGAGCATTGCTTCAGAAACCTAAGCTACCAAACAAGGTCAAGGCTAAGAGAATCTAGGATACCTCTGGTAGGCTTCTCAGGTGAAGTCCATTACCCTCTAGGCGTCATTGACCTAGAGGTCACGATGGGAGAGTACGGGAGAACCAGGACGGTGATGATGGAATTCGCTATAGTTAATAGTCCCTCGCCGTACAATGCTTTGCTAGGGAGAACAGGATTGAGAAGCTTAGGAGCTGTAGCCTCCACCATACACTCAATGGTTAAATTCCCAACGTCAAGTGGGATATCGACTTTGATCACAAGCAGAGAGACCTTGAAAGAATGTAGACTCATGGAAGAGGCGCAATCGCGAGTTCTGAGAGCTCGCAAAGAAGAGTTAGCCCAAAGAGGTGCGCCGGGAAGGCTAGCCCATGTTGCTCCTCCTCCACCACAACTAGATGAAACATATCCCAGAAGGCCAGGGAAGGAGCCCATAGAGCAAGAGGAGGAAGAAGAACTACAACCCACTAAGAGGATGAAGCCATCTAGGCCAGGGTCAGCACCCAAGTTAAAGCCTGATGAAAAGATAGTGGTGAACGATGACTACCCTGACCAGCTAGTCACCATATGAGGAAACCTCTCCCTGGAATGTCGAATAGCACTCATAAGGACCCTCAGGAATAATGCGGACGTTTTCGCATGGACACCAGGCGATATGACGGGTATACCCCGAGCAATCACAGAGCATCTCCTAGACACCTATCCTCACATTGAGCCTAAGGTACAGAAAAAGCGAAGTCTGGCACTGGATAGAAGGAAGGTAGTCACAGACGAGGTCAATGAGTGGCTCAAGGTTGGAATCGTGAAACGAGTGCGATACCCCTCATGGGTCGTTAACCCAGTCCTCGTAAAGAAAGTTGATGGAAGTTGGAGAATGTGCATCGATTATAAGGATCTTAACAAGGCCTGCCCTAAAGATTTGTACCCTCTACCAGAGATTGACTGGAAGATTGAGTCTTTGTTAGGATACAAATACAAGAGCTTCCTGGATGCCTACAAGGGATATCATCAGATCCAGATGAGTAAGAAAGACGAAGAAAAGACTGCCTTTCACACAGAAGAAGGAGTCTTTTGCTACACCAATATGCCGTTTGGTCTTAAGAATGCGGGGGCTACATACCAAAGGTTAGTCGACTCTGCCTTCAAGGAGCAGATCAACGTTAACCTTGAAGCATATGTAGATGACATGGTAATCAAAAGCCAGACTGAGCAAGACATCATTAGAGATGTGGAGCAAACCTTTGCCACCCTAAGTCGGATAAACATGAAGCTCAATCCCAAAAAGTGCTCTTTTGGAGTAGAGGAAGGAAAGTTCTTGGGCTACATAGTTACCTCGGAAGGAATACGGGCTAACCCTGAGAAGACGAAAGCAGTCACAGACATGTATTCACCCAAGACCCTGAAGCAAATGCAATCCCTCAGCGGGAAGCTGGCAACATTGAACCGTTTCTTGTCCAAGTCGGTTGAACGATCTTTGCCCTTTCTTGACACCCTAAAGAAATGCACCAACAAGAAGGACTTCAAGTGGACGGAGGCCGCAGAAGCAGCATTCCAAGAGATGAAAGAGCTAATGTCACAGCTACCTACGCTCACCACCCCGAGGAAGGGAGAAACCTTGATGATGTACCTATCTGCCGTTGAGGAAGCCGTCAGTGCAATCCTTCTCACAGAAAGACAGGGAAAGCAGATGCCTATCCACTATGTCAGCAGATCCTTGCAAGGAGCAGAAACAAATTATGCTCCGATTGAGAAACTCACCCTAGCCTTGGTCCACGCTGCCAGGCGGCTGAGGAGATATATTCAGGCTCACCCAATATAAGTTATAACCGATAGCCCAACAAACAAGTGTTGAGCAAATTTGAAGCATCAGGGAGACTCGCAAAATGGTCTGTCGAGCTAGGGACGTACGACATAACTTACATACCAAGGGTAGTTGTAAAAGGGCAGGTACTAGCAGACTTCCTAGCAGAGTCACCAGTGGAGAAAGAGGTGGTCTCAGCAGCGGCTCCAACACCCATGGTGGAAGACATCCCAAAGTCCTCCAACTCCAAGGAAGATCTAACTCCAGGCCCGAGAGCATGGAGGTTGTACACTGATGGAGCATCAAACAGTGGGGGATCAGGAGCAGGACTCATCCTAATCGCCCCAGACGATGTAGAGTACTCCTATGCGCTCAGATTAAACTTCCCTAACTCAAATAACGAGGCAGAGTACGAAGCATTGCTAGCAGGGCTGCGAATAGCAATAGAGATGCAAGTAAAGGATATACATGCCTTTGTAGACTCTAAGTTGGTAGCTAGTCAAGTAGAGGGCTCATACGAAGCTAGAGGGGAGAAGATGATAAAGTACTTAGAGAAAGTCCTAGAGTTGGCTGGCTCATTCAACAGATTCCAGATATCTCACATCTCAAGAGCCAAGAATAAGAAGGCAGACGCTCTTAGCAAGCTAGTCGTGGTACAATTCGATCACTTGTCCAAAGAAGTGCTAGTAGAAGTGCTAAATGAGCGCTCAATCGAAACAAAAGAAGTAAATATGGTGGTTGAAGAGGAAGGTCCAACATGGATTACTCCAATCAGAGATTACTTGGAGACGGGAAAGCTGCCAGAAGACCCGGTGGAAGCTAGGACACTAATGGAAAAGATTAAAAACTACACCGTTGAAAATGATGTCTTATACAAGAAGTCCTACCTAGTCCCATTAATGAGGTGTGTCGGGCCTCTACAAGCTGATTATGTCATGAGAGAAGTGCACATGGGTTCGTGTGGTATGCACGACGGAACTAAACAAGTGGTAGCTAAAGCAATGAATTTGGGGTTGTTGGAAATACGTTTTACGTATTTATGAAGGATCGGTCGCTCCAACGATAATTATGTAATGGGCTCGTGATCCATTTAGTTTATGTATAGTCCATATAGCCCACATGTAGGGTGGGCTATATATATCCCCTCCTAGCATGTTAGGAGGGGTTGTTGGTTGTTCATTTCACAATTTTCACTAATTAATCTTTACTTTCTCTCTCTACTTTTCTCCCTTCTCTCCTTTCTCTCTCTACTCCATCATCTCCCTCCTTCTCATCTTTCTTATATTTATCCTTTAATCAACCAACTTAATCCATCAAATCAATCATGTAGAATAGGCCAATGATCACGTAGACCTTCAGATGGTATCAAGAGCCAAGGTTTGATTGGTTTATTCTTGCTTTTATTTTTTATTGATTTTGGTGGGTTTTGATTTAATCAAGCTTTTATATTAAAAAGTTTGTATTTTTCATATAAAGTTTGTGTTTTTATGTTTTAAATCATAATTAAATCGTTGATTTACTTATTTTATATAAAAATCATAAATTTTTTATTTAAAAATCAGTTTTTTTATATAATCAGTTTCTATTTTAATTTGTTATTATTAGTTTTTCTGTTAAGTTTTTTTTTTTATAATCAGTTTTTTATAATCATTTTAATTTTATTTTTTTTACCAGTTTTTATATATCATTTTTTTTATCCTGGGTTTCGAGATCTGTCCAATTTATAGATATTTTTCTTTATTTTTTATTCAATTGGGTCTCGAGTTTTGTCTAACATTTCTGTCCAGTTGTCTTTCATCGAGTCAAAAGTTTCTTGGTTATTCCTTTGTTTCTGTCCCATCCATTTTTCAACATCAAAGTTCCGGACGAACAAAGTTCCGGACGAACAAACTTCCGGACGAAAAAAGTTCCGGACGAACAAAAAAGTTCCGGGTGAACGAAACTTCTGAGTGAACGAAAAGTTCCGGGTGAACGAAAAGTTCCGGGTGAACGAAAAGTTCCGGGTGAACGAAAAGTTCCGGGTGAACGAAAAGTTTCGGATGAACGAAAAGTTTCGGATGAACGAAAAGTTCCGGATGAACGAAACTTCCGAATGAAATCTTTCGAATGAAGAAATCTTCCGAATGAACCATTTCAAACATAACAGTCTAGACTCGACTGAAACAACCAACAGACTCGATCAAAATTACACCCACTCTCACTCTCGACTGACAACCCTCAACCTTGGAACATTCTCACAAACCCACCCTCACATCACCACTCAGACTCTCGGTAACAACACATCACGTCTGACTCCAACACGACCCTCGTCTCAACCTCACCCTCGACATCTAAACTGACACACACTCACACACTACCAACAGACCCACACAAATCTTTACACAAAAAATCAATGTTTTACACAAACTCACTGAAATAAACACTCTTTACACATCTCTCGACTCACAAAATCTTGACTAACTCAAACTTTCAAACAAACCATTCTCACCCGACTCGACCCTCACACCCACCCACTCTCGACTCTCTCAACCACAACAGACTCTCACCCTAACCGCACCACACCCTCTCGGACACCACTTGACCCCCTCACACCCTCCCCTCACCAGCACACTCACACCCTCCCTCGTCACAAGACTCTCAAATCCCTCGACTCCCACGATTCCCTCTCTCGACAACAAAACACTCGACAACAAAACCCAATCTCTCAAACAAGACAATCGACAGAATGACGCGACAGATGATAGAAGTTTTGACAAAGATCTCACAACGATCATTGATCCAAAAATTAAAATAAAGAAACGTGAAACCTACCCGAGACCCAATCAACGGATCTTGAAGTCTTTTTCTTCTTCTCTCGTCATATTCAGTAAATTTTTGGGTATAGATTGAATTGGTTGAATTTATTTCGTTGGTTTGAGATCAGATTAATATGATTATTTGATTGATGTGATTTGGAGAAAGTTAGTATGTGATTTGGTTGTGATCATTGATTTTTAGCAGAGAGAGAGTCAGGATTGAGGGGCGGACTAAACCAAGTTTGTGTTTGAGAGGAACTAGGAGAGAGAGAGTTAAGTTTTGTAAAGTCAAAGAAGAAAGCATATATTATTTGGGCGGATCACACGAGGTTTTGGGGAGAGGACGAAAGGTTGCCACGTTTTAAGTGGTTATCAGATTTTAACCTTATCCGATTTTTTATTATTTATTTTAATTTTATTGTTTTCAATTTTTAATTTTAGAAAGTCTCGTTTTTTGTTGTCAATTTTCGTTTTTTTTTTTTTTTTTGAAAATTTTTTATTCTTGTTAACTTTTATTTATATAATCAATTAATATTTTTATTTTTATTAAATTTTTTATTTTGGGAAAATTTTGTGACATTAAGTTATAGTCGTGACAACGTGATAAAGTGCTAAGGTTTATTTTGCTGACGGATTTTTTCATCGGGTATTATTATTTGAAATTGACGACGGATTTTTCATCAATCAGTAATTATTAACGTAATTGTTCATCGATTTTCAATGGATTTCTTGAATTCGACATCGAACAAGGGAGAATTGCTTCAAGTGCAAGCCAACGCTAGAGAAAGTGGTATAACTTCATTTCAAATGCTTCAGTGTCATATGGTTACTCTTTCACGGATTCAAGGAGGGAGCGAATTTATGACAATCTTTGGTCAAGATCGTCATATATTCATCGACTCAATATTCACCACTTTGAGCCAACTCGTCGAGCAACTCAACAATGAAAACTTTAATCACTCTGCATCGGCACTTGCCTATAAGGCTCTTGTGACACAACTCACGCCTTTCCTCCAATTCAATATCATCAAGCTTGAAAGCTCAGTGATTTGCCAATCATTTCTTCGAGATACACATACCGAGCTTCGAGTTTTCCGTGATACGATTTTGAAACTCATGTCATCGGTCTCATCTTCGATTTATGAAAGATCTCGACTTCAGCAAGGGTATGATAATGGAGTGCAAGACTCTTCGATGCAAGAGGAAACTGGTCATACGGTTGACAACTTGGAGCCTAACGATGGCAAGAGCACGGAATCAGGAGAACAACATGATACCAGTGGTACGTCAGGGAATGTTCACGAGATCTCTCTTGATGACACCTTACCCGTTTATGACGAAGAGCCTGCAAATATGGTACAATGTAATGTTGTTTATGATATATATACTGATGCCATGCCGCATATTGAGCATTCTGAACCTAATTATGACAACCATGGGATGGAAAAGAGTGATAGAAATACCACTTCTGATTCATCCGATGTGAGTCATAATGGGGGAGAAAGTGTTCAAAATGCTAAACATCATGATAATTGCCTTTTGACTGCTTCTGATTCCAAGATTAGAGAGCTCGAAACGATTGTAGCTCAACAATCAAAAGATCTTGAGGATGCCAAAATTGAATTTTCAAAGAAAACAAACAAATTTGAAACATATTTTGAAAAACTTGAAAAATCAAATGTTGTTCTTGAAAGAAAATTGGATCAAAAAGTGTTAGATTCTAAAGCTGAAAAGGATAATCTTTTGAAACAAATTCAACTGCTTGAATCTAAGTTGGCATCCCAAGATAACTTGCTCAAAGAGAATGAGACTTTAAAGGCCCAAGTACAGGAAAAGGTTTTTGCTATAGCTGCGTTGAAAAACGAGTTAAGGAAAAGTAAAGGACCTAGTGTGGACACTAAGCTTGAAAAACCATCAATCTTGGGGAAACCGCCTACAAATCAGTTCGTCAGACAACCGATTGTCAGATAACCTACTGCATTTAAATCCGAGCAATCACTATCCTCGAGACCGCGGTTTGCCTCCCAAGTTGATTTGGGTCATATTTCTAGAACAGTCACTCCACCAACTAGGCCTAATGTGACTAAATCAGTTTTAGCAAGACCTCATCACATGATTGCCCCTAGTTTCTCTAAGAATAGTTCAATGAACACGTCTAGAACTAGTTCAACTGATGTGCGCCAGAATTTTGGTCAAAGGAAAGCTAAGCAAAAGACACAAGTAAGAGACAGGAATTTCAAACCTAGTCAGATGCCTTCTAGTTTACCCAACACTGCTAACCATAGCGTGTCACATCCTAGGAGCATTAATCAATCATCTAGGAATTCCAGATCTTACTCGGACATTAAATATGCTACTTGTAAAACATGTAGAAAATGGGTCTTTACGGCAAATCATGATTCCTGTATCAAGAAATTACTTAATGAGGTGAACTCCCGTGCTAGACTTAAATCCCAGTGGGTCGCTAAAATCAAACCCATTGGTAAAATGTGGCGCCCCACTGGTAGAACTTTCACTCTTTTAGGAAACGAGTGCCCTTTAACTAGGATAGTCTCTGATTCTACTAAGACTACTGGGGAGGAAATTGCAAAGGATGATACATCACTTAAGCCTGAACTTAAGATTTTCTATAAAAGGAAACGTTTGCCAACTAAGACAAGTGAATCATCCCCTCAGGCCACCTCTGACACAAGAAAAGAAAACCGTGAACCCCCACGTGCTTCTAAAATAGATATCTCTAACCCATGCAAAAGTATACAAACTCCTAATGAGAATGCAGGTACCAAAGTTGATGTTCCAAAAGAACTAAGTGGTCCAATCATTGTATACCGTTCAACTAAGGACACTCTCAGAGTTTGGTTGCTGAAGAAGCAGATATCAGAGAAACTAGTATCTCAGGGGATTCATGGTTAAAGCTTGCACAAGGACTTATAGTCACATCACAAACTATAACTCGCTCTTCAAAGAAAGGAAAGTTTATCGCCGATGGTAAACTTATCCTAATAACGAGAAATTAATTTTTCTTGGGCATGAGCTTATATCAAAAACATTCCAAGTTTTTAAGCTCATTCACAATGGCTCCTCGTTAAATGACAGACGACGACCCGGACTTCAGAGACAGGGAAGATTATCTACGCAACGATAACTTACCCTTTTAACAAGAAATTAAGTTTTCTTGGACACGAGCTTATCCTAAAACCATTCAAAGGTTTTAAGCTCGTGTATATGGTTTATCATTAAATATCAGATGGTAACCCGTGCATCAAAGAAAGGAAAGTTTATCGCCGATGATAAACTTATCCTAACAACGATAAATTAAGTTTTCTCGGGCATGAGCTAAAATTAAAAACATTTGAGGTTTTTAAGCTCATGCACAATGACTTACAGTTATATGTCAGACTGTAACTCGAACTTAATATAAAGGAAAGATTATCTTTTATGATAACTTATCCTCTTAACGAGAAATTCACCTTTCTCGGTCATGAGCTTGTGTTAAAACATTCGAAGTTTTAAGCTCAGATTGGAAAGTGTATCTTTTAAATAAGAGAACTTTTCCTCATAACGAGAAATTAACCTTTCTCGGTCATGAGCTTTCCGTTAAAACAGTCAAAGTTTTCAAGCTCATGAAAACGACTTCTAAGTAAATGTCAGCTTAGGACTCGTTCTTCAGATAAAAGGAAAGTTTATCGCCGATGGTAACTTATCCTTAACAACGGGAAGTTCACAACTTCTCGGACTTGAGCTCGCTTTTAAGATATTCAACATCTTAAGCTCAAGTAATTGTTTTTCAAAACTTTGAACACAATCTTTCAAGAATTTCTCAAAAGGTTTTTCTAAATCTTTCAAAATTGTGTGTTCAAAAACGTTTAGATAAAACGAGCATGTCTTCTGGAATCGATAATATTTACGAACCTAGAAATGTCATTCAATAATGACACGGGGTTGTAAATAAAGTTCGAGCAGAAGTTTAAAAGATTTAAAACATGCTCCATATGGTTTGCTATTATTTCTGATAGTAACCCGCTTTTCACATTGAAGTCAAGCATTTCACCGGAAAGCTTTGACTCTACAATATGAAGTTATCAACTCCACAATCTGAAGCAACTTACTATTGATATCTACATACTCGACGATGCGACTACTCAAACGGTGACTACAGCTCTTTCAATAGAACACGGGTCAACAATTGAGGGGGAGCAATTGTCCAGCATTCAGAATCCTTGATGCCGAGAGTGCCAAGTTCACATATTGGTGTTAAGACAACAATATCAATCATACACATGGAGTCAAGAGATAACTTCAGAAGTTACGAGGAAGACCAACATTCGTGAACAAGAACCATGTGCTTCTTTCATATGATGTTCTCCATCATTCAGGTCCAACCTCGTAAATTGCTAATCTTGTGAATTCATTATCTTATATGATCTTTGCACGTGATAAATACCTTACACTTGTGTTTAAAAGGTATTTAATTTACGTTTCAAGTACACCCTCATTAATTTGAGGGGGAGCTTGTGTAATTCATGAAGATAATTGGATTTGCATTTTTCTTCCCAAATTTTCTTAAAACGCTATTAAATCAATTGATATTAAAAACATTGATTGAGTTAATATTTTTAATATGGGGGAGAAAATGTGATTTAATATGGGAAATGATTAATCACAAATGGTTTGACTTAACGTGCTAGCTCATCCCGACATGTGCAAAATGTTTTCGGATATCGTGGCATATGTTAAGGGGGAGCAAAATGGATTTGCACTTCAAAATGGATTTCATGGTGACATACACTTACCCAAAACATCTCTATTCACAACGGTGAAGATTGTGGTGACATAAAGATGGTAGGATAGGTTAAAGTCCAATGATTCCTCTTGAACCGGAGGAATCTTCCCAAGGACATTCCATAGCTAGAAATAGTAGTCCTTAGGGAAGATGAAGAAAGATTGTGAATGTAGCTGAATGCCGACCAAGTACTTAAGTTAGCACTGGAACAATCACAACAAGGTGCTAGTGATGACGTATTGGTAAGCATTGAAGGGGTTGAAGAATGAAAAAGAATTGTAAAGATAAAGGGTGTAAAGAAAGAAGCCCTCCTTACAACTTAGGCAGAAACCGGGTCAATACATATGCTATTAAGATCATTGTTTAATGATTCTTAATATTGAAGACAGACATCATGGACCCAGTGATGCAATGCACAACCCATCCCAGCTAACTCAGATATCTCTCAAAAGATATTTGTTTTAATCACACGGAGACAACGCATTATCTATTGATTTATTCACTCCGAATAAATTGGTATTGAAAAGGTGGCACTCCTCTCCAGCCTCCGATCACTAAAAATCCAAAATGCACGATCGAGTCTAGAGCCATTTGAGATCATCAAATATCTCATTAGGACACACTTTCATATTTCCTTGCTTCTTCACACACTGTGAAAAGTAAGAAAGATCTTAAGAGTCCTACGCAAAATCTTCATGATCTTGCCTAAACATCCGAGTAATACGAAAGTATTTACAATGAAGATGGAAATCCTTCTTGAGCGAATATCAAAAAGCTCATGGTAGGTGACTTGTGCGGTTCTTTATGAATCAAACTTGTGATAACTGGAAAGCAACAGTGGTTTAATTCTTAAATGAATTTAAACACGTTCCAGGCCTCTACGCAATATCTTAGTGATCTTG
Source organism: Glebionis coronaria (assembly GCA_025667525.1). Lineage (NCBI taxonomy): Eukaryota > Viridiplantae > Streptophyta > Magnoliopsida > Asterales > Asteraceae > Glebionis > Glebionis coronaria. The sequence continues at coordinate 498,699,657 of CM046879.1, read as the reverse complement.
CCAGAACATTCAGAGTAATACTATTAAGTAGTTACAGTGACGAATGGAAATCCTTCTAGTGTTAACATCAAACAGCACTTGGTAGGTAACTTGCAAGTATCTATATGAATCAGGCTAGTAACAACTGGAAAGCAACGACGGTGCGGTTCTTAATTGAACTTCACTTGTTCCAGGAACATGAATTGACGGCTTCTAATCATGCGGATAAGATTATCCAAATGATTCACTCTTTACGTTCGCAGTCAGCTTTGGACGGTCGAGTAAAGAGAACGGGTTTACCCGCGAAATCTTGTCAAGGAGGTTCTTCATTGAAACTACCTGCCACAAGTACGATATTTAATATCGTCCAAAGGTCTTCACCGACCGGAGGTAAAATGCTACCGAATTAGAATGAAATGTTCAAAGCCATTTCATCCGTGTATATTGTTTGTTGCTAACTGTCTTATGCAGCGTAACAAGAAGGTGGCATTGCGGTGTACAATCCAGAAGAAGTCATCACCACATGCTTATACTACATACAATTAGTACTTCAACAAATTCAAGAAAGCCCGAAGGTCAAGTCTTCCGCTGTATCAAACTCTGAAGCTTTCAAGAATTTAAAAGTATAAGTATGTGGAACATGAAGTCACAAAGAGGCAAATATCACAAGTGAAGAATGCACAAGGTCAAGGCAAGGAAACATGCTCAAGACTAAAGTCAAAGATCACATCAAGCATATTCACAAGAACAAGATCGAAGACTCAAGCATAGATGCTAGGTTTAAGATTTTGTAAAAAGATGTGACCTCCCTTAGGGGGAGATTGTTGGAAATAGGTTTTTCCCAATAAAGTCTCGGTCACATCTTAGTTAACATAGATCACGAGATATAGACTATTTAGAATTTTGTCTCTTGGAGCGACCTCCCTTAGGGGGAGATTGTTGGAAATACGTTTTACGTATTTATGAAGGATCGGTCGCTCCAACGATAATTATGTAATGGGCTCGTGATCCATTTAGTTTATGTATAGTCCATATAGCCCACATGTAGGGTGGGATATATATATCCCCTCCTAGCATGTTAGGAGGGGGGTGTTGGTTGTTCATTTCACATTTTTCACTAATTAATCTTTACTTTCTCTCTCTACTTTTCTCCCTTCTCTCCTTTCTCTCTCTACTCCATCATCTCCCTCCTTCTCATCTTTCTTATATTTATCCTTTAATCAACCAACTTAATCCATCAAATCAATCATGTAGAATAGGCCAATGATCACGTAGACCTTCAGGGGTACTACTGGCCCTCTATGCATAGGGATGCTAGGAAGCTCACCTGGGCATGCGAAAACTTTCAGGCACACGCCTCTGTACCCAAGTTACCCAAGGCAGACATGATCTCAGTAACATCAGCATGGCCATTCATGAAGTGGGGAATGGACATAGTCGGACCCCTTCCATTGGGACCTGGGAAAGTGAAGTTTTTGATAGTAGCAATCGACTACTTCACAAAATGGGTGGAAGCAAAACCAGTAGCAACCATCATTGGGAAGCAAGTACTAAATTTCGTGTAGGACAACATCGTGTGCAGGTTTGGGATCCCAGCCACTATAGTCACAGACAATGGAACTCAATTCATAAATGACCCCCTCAAAAAGTGGACTGAGAAACTGAAAATAAAGCTAGTCTCCACCTCAGTGTATCACCCACAAGGGAATGGAGTAGTGGAAAGAGCGAATCGAAGCTTGCTAGAAGGAATCAAGAAACGACTTGAAAAAGGAAAGTCAGCATGGGTTGAAGAAGTTCCTAATGTGCTATGGGCTCACCGAACAATGAAAAAGACTAGCAATGGGGAAACACCTTTTAGCCTAACTTATGGCACGGAAGCAGTCATCTCAGCAGAGATTGGCATGCCAACACACATAGTCTCTAACATAGACGAAGCAACCAATGACAGAGAACTCCGCCTGAACCTAGACCTGCTAGAAGAGCGAAGAGAGATAGCAGCTATCAGAGAAGCCAGGTACAAACAACAGGTGGAGAAATACTACAACAAAAGGGTGTGACATGTGCAATTCAAAGTAGGAGAGTTTGTCCTTAGAAAGAACGAGGCCTCAAGGGTAGAGAACACAGGCAAGCTCGGGCCCAACTGGGAAGGACCTTACAAAGTCATCAAAGCTTTCCAAAGCTGAGCCTACAAGCTAAGCACCATGGAAGGAAAAGAGATACCTAGGACCTGGCATGCCAGCAACCTAAGGAAGTGCTACATGTAGAGCACAAAACTATGTTAGCAAGTTATTATGTATTTCCTCCGGAGGAGCAATTTTCAAAGTGTAGCCTCGTTCCGGAGATGACTATAGCCACAACTAATGTATTGTTTCTTCTCTAAGTGATATGAATGAAACAAAATTTTCCTCATATTTTCTGTTAAGACTATACATTTAAAAAACTGAGCTATAAAACAAAGCACACGGCAATGGATGGTTCGCTACCTCCAGCTGCAGAGGGTAACGCCTGACAATTAGTTCCCCATGGTGAAACTGATACCATGGTGGTTAGGCTGAGCAACCTTTGCAAATTGATTCCGTAGAAGAATAGGAACAAGCCTTCCTACTCTTCTCACGTAAAAATTACCCACCGGTGAGTAGCTACACCTGGAAGGAGGAGTAGCGTGAGCCTACAAGGCAAATGTTACACCTATACCACACGAACAAATAATTGAGTTTCACCAAATAGGGGATAAATGGGAAGTAGCACGCTAAACTGGCTAAGGAAAGCTGAATATCCTCACAGGTACTTGTGAAGATATTAGGCAATGAATATAAGTCACACGTGATACACCTCAACCCTAGCTCAATAAGGCTAACGCGTCGTCGGCCAAGCATAAAGGATAACGATTAACAAAATGTGTTAGAGGCACAAAAATTTAGATACTATCTAAATAAACTACAACAAAGTAAAGCATGAATCACTCTAAATAAGATAATGAAGCACACATGCACATAAGGGGCCATCATACATACGATGGTAAATTGACAACAAAGTCATGGTAGCATACAGAGAAATATAAAGTACTCAAAAGCCCAAAACAAGGAGGGCTAACAATACAAATACAAGCAAAGAAAGTACAAAGCACAGGCTACATCAAACAACTGAAGAGGATCTTGGTCTTGATGACTTCTTCTTCTGACGGTAGGAAACGGTATGGCCGAAAGTTGGAGGAGTCGGAGCAGCAGGAGACTGGCTAGGAGGATCCACTGGATCAGGCCTAATCTGAGCAATCTCTGAAAGAGCAGCATCAGCACTCCGCTTCACCTTACCAAAAAAGGGGAAGCGATGACCAGGGAAAGCTTCCGAAGCAACTGCAAGCTGAGCCTTCGCGTCAGGAATAAATTTTTCAACCCTTTGAGAAATATCCTTAATTTCCTCCTCAGACCTTCCCAAACGTAAACCTCGCTCGAGGCCAGTGCTAACAGCTAAATCCAACACTCGGGCAAACTCTTGGTTGAACTCTGAACTACCAAGAAAACCTCTAACCAATGGCTCAAAACTATGAAAAAGGGAAGTGACCCCATCCTGAACCGATCGAAGCCGCACGTCCATATCAGCAATCGTATCATTCTTCGAAAGTATGTCATTATCACGAAGAGTCAGCCGATGATCCAAGTCTTTCACCTTAGCAGCATGTTGTGATCTGGCAGTCACAAGTTCACTCTTAAGACTTTTCACCTCAGCTCTAAGAGTATCCCTCTCTGACCTGTACCTCTTTAACTTCTTATCTTGATCAGCAAGACCCTGACTCATACCCTTAGCTGAGTCTTCAGCACGTCTGGTAAGCTCAGACTGACGCCTAAGAGAAGCAGCTCTCTCGGAAAGAATGTTTCCCAAATGCTTATACCTAGTAAGGAGCTGATTATAGTTCCTCTCAAGAACCATGTACCGGTTTGATAACTCGTTCCCGTGAGACATCATCTGACACTGAAGCACACTCATCTGCTCCACCAGCTGGCGTGAGGAGAGCTGTGATGTCCGGTAATTCTCGGCTGAGGTAGGAAAGTGATCCCGCATACTCCTGCAAACCTGAGGATTCTGAAACACCTCATCTGAACAAATACCAAAGTCAACAATATGCCTCCTCTCCCATTCCTCTCGAGTACATGGTGGAATAGGAACATCATCCTCATCATAAGGGTAGGCCAAGCGACAAGCCTCAGCCTGTGATGAGCAATCTCCCCTATGAAACTCACCAGCAGTAGCTCCACCACGAGCTACGTCATCAGGAAGAGCGGTATCATCCTCAGCATCATCTTCACCAAGAACTAAGTCGTCATGGTGGCCAACATCATCCTGATGGTCATCCTCATCAATATCAACATGATCATCCACAGCAACATGAGCATCAGGATCAGCTAGGTCAGTAGAAGGCACCTGAGTGGCTGCCCCAGCAGAAAGATGTGTGTCATCAGTAGTACCTGCAAAACCCAAAGAAAACAAAGTCAAATAAGAGATCACATGCATAAAAAGGGAGTCCAACGACAAAAATTTACCATGAGACACATGAGAACTAGCCCTAGTTGACACCTCACGAACTCCTGACACCTCAGCACTAAAGGTAGCAGGAACTTCCTTGCCTGGAAGAACAATAAGAGGATAAGACACATCTAGTCTAGTCCCTGAGTCAAAAGATCGAAGGGGTATAACGGTTAAAAACTCACCAGGAGAAACACAACCAGACTGCTCGATCAAATCATCAAGATCATCAGCCGCGACATCATGATCGACATCACCATCATCATCAATAGCTAACTCATACTCACCCCCAGCTATTTGACCACTAGACCCTGCACCAGCCCGCTCCTTACATGCCTTGGTCTTCTTAGCTCCTTCGGTAGGGCGTCTGCTGAAGTAGAGGCTTTGCGCTTCGCAGCACCTTTAGCCTCCTGGAGGACCTGAGGATCTGGGCGAGTAACAGCAATCTCATCATCAGTAGCAGGAAGAATGCTGGCACCAGCGGGTGCAGGCACCGTAGTGCGAGCAGTAACTCGTTGCAAGATAGACGTATCCTGCTCATGTGGCTCAGCTACAACAACAGCCTCCTTCAGAACGGGCAAGCGAAGAAAATCAAATATACTCATAACTGAAAAAAGAAGTAAGTGTTAGATATATACAAAAGTAGTGGAGGAGAAAAAAAGGCTAAACAAGAGTGTATCAAGTAAAGGAAGCCCCTCGTACCGGTGCCATCACGATGTCTAATAACCGGATCACACGAGGAGTCACCCCACACTCTGCTAATACCAGAACGGACCAACACCCCCTCAGGAATATCACGGAGTCTAATAATATGGGAACTCAGTCGGTTCACATGATCCTGATTAAACCGTGTAGGAATCTTGTCCGTAATACGAGAATCCGGATGCCTCCAAGGCATATGGAAGGGAATAGCCCTACGATCTACCAAGAAAAACTTGTTCTTCCACTCCTTAAGGGAAGTCTTAGAATCTTCCATAACCGACAAATCACCCATACGCTTGGCAAAGGAAAACCAATCTCCTTCCTTGGAAAGCGTTAAAAATACCTGAAATAAAGTAACTGTTGGTTCTATATCCAGGCTACGACAAAAAACCTCAAAAGTGGTGACCTTGCATAAGCCCAAGGGAACCAACTGGGATATATGAACCTTATAATGTCTAATAACGTCTAGAAGGAAGGTGGAGAAAGGGATCCTAACGCCCGATAGATCAAAAATCTTATGGTAAATGCCAATAGCAGTATCCCCAACAGGAAGGTTTATCATCCGAAAGTTGGGATCAGGCAAGCGAGGGTGCAAACTCAAAGGGATTTTATACTTAATAACTAAGTCTTTAAACTTTTTTTTCCTAACTCAGAAGTGTGAAGGTGCATATCCTTTTTAGCTATAAATAAAGAGAAAAAAGGAGTAAATATAATACCTAAGAGGAATCCTCTTGTCGAAATGGCAAGATGAAATAGAAGTTGGACGAGCAAAGGGCTATACCCCAAACACCGAGCGAAAACTTCCTCGCTGAGGGAGCAAAATCGGACGAAGCTTATCGCCGAAGTAATACCACCGAAGGAGGAACCGGGCCAGATATCTTCACCGAACGAACAAACCAAACTTCTTCACGAAGCACTACCACCGAAGGAGGAACCGGACAAAAACCGGAAAGGAACTCTTGAGCAAAAAGCCGGACGAAACCCCTCAAACCCACCACCGGACAAAACCCTCAGCCGGATGAAGCTCAATAACCGGACGAAACCCCTCGACCGGACGAAACCCCTCAACCAGATGAAACCCACCACCGGACGAAACTCACAAGCCGGATGAAGCTCAATAACTGGACGAAACCCCACAAGCCGGATGAAACCCACAAGCCGGATGAAACCCACGAGCCGGACGAAACCCACAAGCCGGACGAAATCCACAAACTGGACAAAGCTATATCCTATACCGGACGAGCAAATCCAAACCGGAGGAACCTTCTCCCAGACCGAACAAGCAGCCCCGAGGTACGGAAGAGCCGAGCGCCGGAAGAGCTATGTACCGGACGAGCGGCCGGACAGATCACCGGACGAGGTCCCAAAGAAAAAGAGGGGGTGGCGGCTAGGGTTTGTTGAAGGTGAGAAGATGTATGTGTAAAAAAGAAAAAGGGGAGGGCAGATCTATATTTATAGGAGGATAAAAAGTGGGATGGTTAAAATGGGCTTTGGGGGCCCACAGAACATTTGGCTGAGGGTGACAGTTCATCAAATGAAGGAAAGAGACGAAGTCCGAATATATATATATATATATATATATATATATATATATATATATATATATATATATATATATATATATATATATATATATATATATATATATATATATATATATATATATATATATATATATATATATATATATATATATATATATATATATATATATATATATATATATATATATATATATATATTCGGGATCTAGTAAGAAGAAAAATTAAAATGAGAAGAATAAGAAGAAATCCTGACCACAAATTCCACAAAGGAAGAAGAATTTTAAGGGGAAATGCATCTGACTTTGTAGGTGCATCTGAAATGTGTGGCTGTGTTTTCTTCTCATTCTTCTCATTTTACTTAATTTTCTTATTTGATCCTAACTCTCTATATATATATAGAGAGAGAAAAAAAAGGGAAGGAATATATGTTCTTACTTGGAGTCTAGCATTAACTAAAGTTGATACTAGACTGGGGGGACATGATGAGGTATAGTCTCACCCCATGCTTAAGGTGAGACAAATACAGCTAATCGCTAATGCTCCATGAGCAAAACTATCTTAAGCTAGAACAGCTCTCTGGAGTAGCTAGGGTGATGAAGATCACTCTAGGTCCAGAGACAATAGCAAGAGCTAGCCCCAGACAATGCTAGCCCCAGCCAATGCTAGCCCTAGACAATGCTAGCCTCAGACAATGCTAGCCTCAGACAATGCTAGCCTCAGACAATGCTAGCCTCAGACAAGGCTAGACCCAGACAAGGCTAGACCCAGACAAGGCTAGTCCTATGCACATTGAGCATAGGCTCCATCGGAGGAAGGACGATTGCACCTAACCTATATAGTACGATAATGTACGAATGGTCCAGACATCTGGACCACGACGAGTACTAGAGGAGCATGAGGACAACTCTGACCACGAAGGACAAACCTGGTGCTCATCAGCTATTTAGGCGCTGCTCCTACAAGACAACCATGACTCCACAATTCATATGTCTTGGAGCCACCTCCAAGTAGTATAAAAGGAGAGGTTCCTCCAGGAACAAAGGTTAAGTTTCACACACACACTTAACTACTTACTCTCTCTCTCTAGAATTATCTCTCACTAAAACCATATACTTACTCTCACACCGGAGTTGATCTCAGATTCAAACCCCGAGGCGAGCTAACGGTGTTCTTTCTTATTTCAGCCTATGAGACTTAGGGCTAGACTAAGGAACTCTGAAGAAGGAAGCTAGGGCTTCATAAGGAAGAAGTAGCCACAAGATACTCTGAGGGAGCAAGCCAATACTTCATTAGAAGGAGTAGCCTTAAGATACCCGAAGGATCAGGGCTGAAGAAGCTTCTCCGAAAATTTGCTTCAACAGAGTATAAAAACACTAGCCCGGTCTGGTTCGAGCCAAATCACATCCTAATCGTAAAAAGGGTATAAAAAAAAAAGACTAAACTCGATAAATTGTGACCACCAGAAACCACCACCATGTCCAAGAGAAACTACCTCTCACCAGAAACCTTAAACCGCCAAACAACACCAACCTCCCCACCACCACCCGACCTCGAAACCATCCAGAAAAACCTTTTATCCGACAACCAACGTTTAGCCGCCACACACGTGGCCTTAAAACAAGAACTCACCATCGCAGTACAAGACCTCCGTCACTTCTCAGCAGCTGCTCAAAAGATTAAGTCTGACCGAGATATTGAGATACGTGAGGTTTACGAAAAGGCAGTCAGGATGGAGAGTGAGGTTAGGTTGATTGATGAGATGAGTGGTGAGTTGGGTATTGTCAAAAGTGATGTTGGTAAGCTTTGTTTGGAGAGGAAGGAGCTTAATGAGAAATTTGAGGAGGTCAGTAAAGAGATGGCGGGGTTGAGTGGGAAGAAGGAGCGGGCTCATGGGGTTAAGATGGAGCTTGATGCTGTGCGCAAAGAGGTGCAAAAAGGGAGGTGAGGTTTTCTAAATTTTGTTGGGTTTTCGTAATGTAGAGTTTGGAGTAGATTGTATGTTTTTTTTTTTCTGTTTTGAAAACGGTGATTCCAAACGTCCCATATGATAGTTTAGCCATCTTGTTTTACGGATTAGAATAATGTACCATCGGAAGTATGTTGCTTTAGAGTAATTAGCTAGGAAAAAGTACATTGCTATGATTGGTAATTTACGGTTTAGGAAAAAGAGGTGCAAAGAGGAAGGCGAGGTTATCTTAAGTTATTGCATTTTTCTTAAACTTCCCCAGGGATAGTTTAGCCATCTTGTTTTATGGGATTATAACAATGTACCATATTTGTTAGATTTAGATTGGTAATTAACTAGGAAAAAGTACATTGCTTTGATTGGTAATTTTCGGTTTTGGGTTGTGGTTTGGAGTAGATTATCTGAATATTGTGTTAGCGAAACGAAAATAAGCACCAAAGTAATCATTTTTCTTTTTGTTAGAGAGGAAACCCCCCGTAGACACTTTCTTATTTAAGTGATTATATTTAGGAGCAAGTTTCTGCGGTTATAGTGCAAAAAGGAAGGCCAGATTATCTAATTATTGCGTTCTCGCAATGTAGAGTTTGGAGTAGATTTTATGGTTTTTTTTTTCTGTTTTGAAAACCGTGATCCCAAACTCTCCCCTAGTATAGTGTAGCCATCGAAATTAGTGATTATTAGTGATGCTATTTTAATACTCATCATAGCAATTTACGAAGTACTTTAATTTTTTCAAAACGAAGTAATCAGCAAAAAGTGATTGTTTTTCTTTTTGTTAGATAACCACGCAGGTTTGAAAAAGCAGTTTTGTAAATTCATAATTTGTTTTGAAAACCGCAACCCCAAGCACCCCCTTTAATTGTTGTTTACTTATATTACTACGTCCATAGTGTTTGGAGTAGATTATGTATCTTTTTTTGTTAGGAACAAATCACAGTTATGAAAAAGCAGGTTTCTTTTTAATCTGTTTGGAAAACCGTTGTCCCGAACTTGCCCTAGGAAAGTTGAGGCATTTATTTGTTTTATGGGAATCCAATAGTATATCATGGAAATTACCGATTATTGTTGATGATACATTGATATTGATCATAGCAATGTACGAAGTACTTTTAGTTTTTTTATGAAGATTGCAATATTTCTTTCTGAAGATAGTAAGTGTTTGTTAGATCATATTGGATGGTTGATTACAAAATACTAACCGTTGTCGAATTGTATTTTGGAGTAGATTATCTTATCATGCGACTTTTTTGTTAGAGACAAAATGCTTTTTTGAGAAAGCAGGTTTATAAATGCATAATTTGTTTTGAAAACCGCAGTCTTAAATAGCACCAGCTAAGATAGCGTGTAAATTTTGTTTTATCCGAAATTAATGCGGCAAAATTATTATTTATTAGTAATGTCATTTTGTTACTGATCGTAGCAATATATGGAGATGAAATGCAAATAATCAGTGTTTTGATGCTTTGCGCAAAGAGGTGTAATAAGGAAGGTCAGATTATCTGAAATTAATGCGTTTTTGTAATGTGGAGTTTGGAGTAGATTATATCTTTTTCTCTGTTCTGAAACCCGTGATCCCAAACTCCCCCTAGTATAGTTTTAGCCATCGAAATTAGTGATTATTAGTGATGCTACTATGTTACTGATCATAGCAATCTACTAAGTACTTTATTTTTTTTTAAAGGCAATAGTAGTCAGCAAAAATTGATTATTTTTTCTTTTTGTTAGAGAAAACTCAGGTGTGTAAAAGCAGTTATTCAAAATTTGTTTTGAAAACCGCAACTAGTTACAATCATGTACCTTATTGCTAGCATATTTTTATTACCATATCCTTAACCTTCATATTAACTTATATATAAACCATCCTATAATCAGTAATATAAGTAAACAAAATAACGTCGCTAATAACCACTGTTTTCCATGGTACATTATTTCCATAAAAGAAATAACTGCATAAACCATCTAGGGAGTGTTTAGGATTGTGGTTTTCTCAACACATTACGCATGAACAGAACTAGAATTTCAAAAAACATGATTTTTCAAAACTGCTTCTTGTTTCTAACATAAAGACACACAATCTACTCAAAACATTGATTATTTGCAGTTTATCTCCATATATTGCTACGATGGGTAACAAAATAACTAATAAATACAGTAATAATCTTCACACCCCATTAATTTAGGATAAAACAAATTGTGCATGCTATCTTAGGTGGTGTTATATAGGATTGTAGTTTCGAAACATGTTATGCATTTATAAACGTGCTTTTTAAAAAAAGCATAATAAGATAATCTACTCCAAAATACACTTCCACTAGGGTAATTATTTTGTAATACACCATCCAATATTGATCTAACAAAATTACTATCTTCATAAAGAAAAACTAAAAGTACTTCGTAAATTGCTATGATCAGTATCAATATATCATTAACAATAATCGCTAATTTCCATGGTACGGTATCAGATTCCCAAAAGACAAAAAGTTGTCTCAACTTTCCTAGGGGCGAGTTCAGAAGTGCGGTTTTCCAAACTGATAAAAAAACCCGTGATTTGTTTCTAACAAAAAAAAAATAATCTACTCCAAACAATATGGACATAGTAATATAAGTAAATCAACTATCAAAGGGGCTGTTTGGGACTTTGGGTTGGGGTTTTCAAAACAAATTATGAATCTACAAAACTGCTTTTTCGAACCTGTGTTTTCCAACAAAAAGAAAAACAATCATTTTTTGGGGATTATTACGTTTTGAAAAAAATTAAAGTACTTTGTAAATTTCTATCATCAGTAACAAGATAGCATCACTAATTTCGATGGTTAAACTATACTAGGGGGAGTTTGAGATCACCGTTTCAAAACAGGAAAAAACATATAATAAATGCAGTAATAATCTTCACCCCCATTAATTTCGAATAAAACAAAATGTACAGGCTATCTTAGGTGGTGTTATACTGTTATTTAGGATTGCGGTTTCCAAAACAGATTATGCATAATAAAACCTGCTTTCTCAAAAAGGCATTTTGTCTGTAAGAAAAAGTTGCATAATAAGATAATCTACTCCATAATACAATTCAACTAGGGTAAATATTTTGTTATCAACCATCCAATATGATCTAACAAACATTACTATCTTCATAAAGAAAAACTAAAAGTACCCCGTACATTAATAGGATCAGTATCAACATATCATCAACAGTAATCGCTAATTTCCATGGTACATTATCAGATTCCAATAAAAAAAATGTCTTAACTCAACTTTACTAGGGCGAGTTTGAGACTGCGGTTTTCCAAACAGATAATAAAATCCTGCTTTTTTCAAAACAGCGATTTGTTTCTAACAATAAAAAGACACATAATCTAATCCAACCACTATGGAATTAGCAATATAAGTAAACAACTATCTAAGGGGGTGCTTGGGGTTGAGGTTATTGGTATACAAGGTTAATTGCATAGAATAGCGAGACACTTTATCTGTTTCATGGATTATAGCAGTGTTGTAAAAAGCGGGCTAGGCGGTCATACTCCGCCTTGATTTATGGCTAGGTGGTCAAGCTAGGCGGAAAAGTCAAAAGGCGGTCAAATATCCGCCTAGGCGGAGCTAGGCGGTCAAAAAGTCAACAAAAAGTCAATATTTTTTTACAACAAATTAAGAATTTCCTTTCTAATATATAATTTCCATATTTATTTTAACATAACATCTTAAAATCAATGATAAACCTATGATTGTTAACATAAATAATGGATTTTTCGTGAGAATTGGAACCAACTGAAATGTATGTCATGTTTGAAGTTTTAAGTCCTTAAATTGTTTTGTTTATTTGTCTATTTTGCAACTTCAAGCTATGTGAACTTTGAATTATTAGTAATTAGAAGTATTTTGTCATGTCATACGTATTATTTATAATTTTTTATGCATAAAATTCTAATCCGCCTAGACGAATTCCGCCTCGAAGGTGGCCAACCGCCTCACTAACGCCTAGCGATTTCTGCAACCTTGGATTATAGTAATGTGCTACGGAAGTTATCAATGGTATTTTGAACTTTGTTAGTGATCATTGCAGTGTACTCTGTTTCTTGATGATAATAAGAGTATATTTTTCAATTGTAAGCTAGTGTTGTTGTGGATGGTATAAAAAACGATGCTAGTTTTAGTGGTATGTTGGTTGCTTTGAAGCAACTAACCAGGAAAAAAGATGTATTGCTATGATTAGTAGCTAATTCAAAGTTTGGTACTGCTGTTTTTAGGGACATTTTCGATTGTTAAATGTTGATGATCTATATGTATGTCTCTAGATAACACAGAGACGAGTGTTAAGTTTGCTTGACCACCCCTGTTGCAAGATTGATGAACGTAGTTAGTGGTCTATGGCTAAGCGTTTGACTCAAAAGTTATTGATGGAGGTAGTTGATCTTGTCAATTAAAAACCAAATAACCTAGTGGTATAGGCTGGGTGGGATCGTTTCTGCACGGAACATGTGGTTATAGCTATAGTTATAAGGAGAAAAGGAGATGACTTAGACGTGAAATCAACTTCTAGAACATAATACCTTTGAACTTTAATGGAAGAATGCGGTTACGACTTAACTTTAAGTTGAAAAACAATAAGGCTTTGATATTTATGAATGAAGGGTGAAGGTAATCACATACGGATTTCATGTTTTAAGATAAAGATGCAATCTTGATTAGTAGAGAATGAGTTATTAAATGAACAGCTGCACTACTCTATCAGCACTTTATATATGAATAAAAATCCCTAAGGTGTTTAAAAGCTTAGATCTATAGATAGACTTCATGTTTTGATTTCTATAATTTTATTGGTTCATTGGACAACTTTAGGTTTCAAATGGGTCAATATATGGTTTATAAATCTATTGCTAATGGGTCGTAAGCTAAAAAGCAGACAGGTAATTGTGCATGGTTTGATAGTCACTTATAGCAAAGTAGTAATCATATGCTTGTTTACAAATCTAGTCCTAATGGGTCATTAGCTAAAAGGCCAACAGGTAAATGTTTAAGGTTTGAAGGTCACCGACTCACCGGTAGCATATTGGTAGGCCACTCGATCATGCTTTTTTTATTTTTTATGATATGGGCGCTTAGATGCTAATCGATTTTCTTTAAAGGCTGCTTAAGTTTTTTACTTGAGTTCAATCCATGGAAACGCCAGTGAACTCGCCTAAATGAATTTTTGTATCCCCTTTATTAACAGGGCAGCAGTTGATTATGAAAAAAAAGTGTATGAGAGTAACATTGAGCAAGGCAAAGCAATGGAGAAAAGTATGATTGCTTTGTCTAAAGAAATCGAGAGGCTAAAAGCGCAACTCGCTGAAGCAGATAAGAGAGCAAATGCAGCTGCTGCTGCAGCTGCAACAAATACACTTGCTGAAGCAGATAAGAGAGCGAAGGCAGCTGCAGCTGCAGCTGCAACAAATACGCCCGGTAATTGCAAGCCTTTACACCCGTTTTCGATTCAACATATTAACGATGTTGACTTTAGTCTACAAAGATTTCCCTATTTTGTCATGACGGAGGGATATTGTAGATTTCTTTCAAATGAAGAACATTTCTTTTAAACCATATCCAATCAAAGAGTTGCATTATAACAATATTTTGTATAAATGGCTTTAAAACAGGAACAGTATATCCTACCGGATTTGCGAACAATGATATGGGCTATGCTGCAAATGCATATCCTGTCCCGTATGCTTCCCATCAGGTATGTGATGCATTTTTGTTTTGGATGCTAGAGGTGGCAACATGGGTGGGTTACCGTGCTAGATAATGGGTCAAAATGGGTGTTCTTTGTTGATATTGAAATGGGTCGGGTCAGGTCTGGGTTGACCTGTAATACATCCTGGTTCAAAAGTTATAATATATTTTTTCTTATTAACAATCAGTTAACCATTCTTAAACATATCAGGTTCAGGGTGGAGTTGATCCACAATATGGCTCTGCACCTGTACCATATGCTCCTTATCCTCAGTATGGTGGCCCTGGATATGCACCTAATGGCCCTGGATATGCTCCTAATGGCCCTGGATATGCACCTAATGGCCCTGGATATGCACCTAATGGACCTGGATTTGCACCTAACGGCCCTGGATTTGCGCCTAATGCCCCTGGATTTGCACCTAATGCCCCTGGATTTACGCCCAATGGCCCTGGATTTGCGCCTAATGGTCCCTATAACGCTCAACATCCTAATCATGCACATGGCTGAAATCTGTTTTCACAGTCAAAATAAGTGGTCATGTTCTTTTATTTATTTATTGCGTTTTCGTTTTACAAGACATCTGTGCATGTTAGATTATGTACACGATGTAAATTAGAATAGTCACATTGTTTTTTTTCTAACTCGATAATGTAGCATGGTTAGGGCTTTGATGTTTGCATTAATGCTTTTAAAACAGCATTCTTACTCATGTCATTGTATATATAGTTAACATTACGTATTGTTACAATTTTGTTATTTGTAGTTTGTATTAGTACTTTGGTAATTAAGCAGAGGAGGCGAAGCACTTCCTACTGGTTGAAGCAATTAGCAATGATGAGGTGAGTAAAACGATAAAGTTATTCTGCGCTCAGGACTTCACGTTACCGGTAAAAGAATGTCTTTATACAGCATAACAAGGATATTCCTGTGTCTGTTTCAGAACCGTTTATTTTCACATCGCCAAGATGTTTACCTAGCTAGGTTCGACCATGTTATCCAGACATCACGACACTTGACAATTAGGATGCCTTCGTGGCGGTCGGGTTATATATGTGAGTGGACATTCTGGTTTCAAGAGATTGAAATTGATCACAGATGGTTAAGATTTATTTTAAGCATGACATAATAAACTAAAATTGGTTGTGCTTGGCAAAATTATCTGGAGGTGAAACTGAAGCTAGAGTTGGAGCTTATATAAGCAGGAGGTTTTGTCTTTATAAAAATATTTGACTAAGCTAGGGGTGACGGTGAGCATCCGGACCGTTGGACCGGATTGGACCGGAAAACAGGACCGGACCGACCCGGATCAGACCGGACAATTTCGGTCCGGTCCTTGGTCTAGGGTTTTGGATCATTTTGGTTTTCGGTTCGGTCTTACCAAAAATCCGTCTATTATGCCTAATAGGACCGGGCCGAATCGGACCGGACTGGACCATTACGGTCCGGTCTCGGTCCGAGGTTTTGGACCATTTCAGTTCTCGATCTGGTCCGGTCTTAATCGGTCCGATCTGATCCGGACATGTTGCTGAGCCCTAGTTGAAGCTATAATCTATTAGTAGTATCATAAAATGACAAAATATATCAAATTAAATTTAAATATAATTCAAACTTTTATGTGTTTAGAAGTAATTTTACATTTTTACTAGTCAATACTTTCTTCTAGGAGTTCATTTTTAACTTAAAAGTTAAAACCAATTCTACAATGTGTAACAATATAAGCTGTTTTCCAAACACAAACATAAGTGTATAAGTTTCAAAATACCAAAATATAGCTTATGGGCAAGAGCGGATCCAAGACTTTGAGTCACCCGCTGTACAACTTTTTTTGCAAGACTAAAACAATATAAATACACTAGAAAGTATAATTTCAATAGAAGTACAAACAATTTAATAAGGCTGAACGCATTGGTTCGGTCCCCAACTTGGTCGACCTATTGTCGAATTCGGTCATACTTATGTAAAGATCAAGTTGTGGCTCGGTCGTAGAAGGAAAGTGGGCGCAGAGGCGACCTAGTTGTGTAAATGTTTGTATTGACATGTTTATTGTACTTAATGTCGTTTTTATGTGAAAAAAATCGTTTTTAGAAGTTGGAGAAAAAAAAATGATGTAGCGGATATTTTTATGGGCCGAATCCGGTTTCCATTGCGACCAGCCTAAGACACGTATATTCTTTTGACATATCAGTGAACCAAATAAACAAGACATGTTTTTATGAAGTATCAACCAACTTAACAAGACATGTATTTATGTGACACAAAATTTAGACACCTGTTCATTTCGAAAAGTCATGATATTTTACGAAAATATCATGGTATTTTTACGAAAGTTTATACCACGCGACAAACATCTGACGATTCCCTTGAAACCCGAAAACCTTCGTTTCACCTTAAAACGCTTAGCAAAGACACTCTCAAGTAGTAATGAGCATCGGTTCAGAATCGAACCGACAGAAATCAAACCTACCCGATAACTGATTAAGAAAAATATTCAAACTGAGAACCGAACCGAGTGAAAGCTAAAAAACTGAAATAAGGTCGGTTAGGTTCGATTAGTTCAGAACTTTTTAAGAACAGTTCGAACCAAATCAAACCGAGTAAACCGAAATAAATATACAAATGAGAAATAAACCGGTTCGGTTCGAACCGGTATTGATCAGTTTGTCGGTTCGAAGCCATTTTCTGGTGGGTTTGCTTCTACTAACATTTCTTATTTCTCATACACTCACTTTGATTTAAAAATAATAATAAAAAAATGGCAGTTTCTTTATCACAGTTATCACCACACTCACCAATCCCAAAACTGACCACCCACAATCACCATCACCCAAACACCCCCTTAACCAAATCCACTTTCAAACCAATCACCCTTTTCCCCAAACCCAAACACCGTCTTCTCTCAGTCACCGTGAAAGCCGGAGAAGAACGCCAGCAGGAAAACCCCACAACCCAAGACACCCCAACTGCACCTTCAGACCAAGACCAACAAACAGAGATAGGTAATGAGATTAAGAAAGCCATGATGGAGAGACAGCAAAAGGAAGACGAGGATAGCTTGTTTGGTGGTGTGGCTGCTGAGATTGGGAAAATTGAGTGGCCAGCGTTTGGTAAGGTTGTGGGGACCACTGGTGTTGTTTTGGGTGTTATTGCTGGTTCTAGTGTTGTGTTGTTGACGCTTAATGCGGTTTTGGCTGAGGTTTCGGATACGGTGTTTGCTGGTCGCGGTGTTCAGGATTTCTTTGGCTAAGATTAGTGTAGAACTATAGTTTGGTTTTGTGTTTTGTGACGATTTGTATACAGTTTTCGATATGTTTGAGAAAGCTTCTGTTTATTGTTCGCGGGTGTTTGATTAAGCTTATATGTAGCTTATGGCTTTTTTGAGACTTGGGACGTCTATAAGTTTACTTTGATACGTTAAACTTATATAAGCCCTTAGAGTCTCAAAACAAGCGAAAAAGGTAGTTTATGAAATATAATTTGAAAACAAATCAGCTCATAAGCCCGCACATAAGCTTAAGCAATCTTTAGCTTATCTTGAATCATATATGTACTTTTGGGCTGACATAAGCTTTTTTTAAATACTAATAAGGTTTTATAAACTCATAAAATTTCAAAATAGGCTGGAAAATGAGCTATGGAATCACATAAGCTTATAAACACGTAAAACGTCCTAAATAGACATAAACCAACAACCCGACTTGGGGATACATAGTTTTCAAGTTGGAGATGCAAATTTTAGAAATCGATCTACCACGTCTGCTAATTGGGTAAACCATCACGCAAATGGTTTATGTGGTTTTACCTGAGTTTCATCACTCATTTCAGAATTACATGAATGCTTGACATATACGCCGCTCGTTTCAAAATAAACAAGTCCATATAGTTGCAGTCTTGCAGACGATAACAATTATTCACAGGTTTGGCAACATGGTGTGCTCAGTAATACAAGCATCCAGCTCCATAGCAAACAATCACAAACAGTTGTTCATATGCCACAAAATTCTACTATCATAAAAGATCATGGTTCAACAAATATGAAAAAAAAGGCAGATAAAAACACAACCGAAACTACTAACGATCTAATCTTACAAATTTTAGATCATCTTCATGTTCATTGTTCATGATAATGCCTGATAACGTGAACAAAAAGAAATTAATGATCACAAAACAAACCGATTCCCTTATGCATTTGCAGGGCCCACAAGAACTCCTTGAGCAGATCCTTCCTTCTTGCTGCTATCATCCATAGAGTCACCCTCATTCTTTCTGATCCTAATCTTGTACTTAGTTTCGAAATCAGTCAACTCCTTTTTCTTCCTCTCCAAAGCTTCGTTAAGTCTAGCAATCACCACTTCAATCCCTTCCTTATTTTGTTGCACAGCTGGTAACACTTCCTTGATTGTTCTTTCCACAAGTACACCACCGATCATTCTGTAGCAGCGCCTCGTGGGTTCAAGTGGTTGTATGGCATTGATGACCAATGTGTGTTCACTTACTTCCATCTCGAGTTCAGTGATTTTGGAGTAAATTTGATTCATTTCAGTCCTTATGTTTCCATACTTGGCAGCAACTTCTTGCTCGTTGATTGGGTCCCTGGGTTCAGTTCCAGCCATGATACTGAACACAAGAAATTAGATGTCAAAACCACCGTCTACTCAACTCAATGATCATGAGCTATTAGTATTCACGTTTTCTCGCACATTTAGCTTTTAAAAAGATTAAAAAGAACTCGTTTGATTATATAATTATTTAAAATTGCAACTCCTCATTCCAGCTCACCAAACAGCGAAATTTACATTATTTCCATTTCCCGAGTATTATTTCCCTCTACTAACACACTCTCAAAGCAACCATTTGGTTCAATACATGAATCTTAATTGAGTGAAGAACAGTTATACTCTTCTTGTTATATTTCTTGATCTAGAACTTGAAGCACCCCTACACCAAAAGAACTATCCAGAGCTTAAAGGCTTGAAGCACCGATACCCCAAAAGAACTATGAAAATGTATGCGGGGTTGCTTTTCAGTTTTAACTAAAAGTGCCAAATATCAGATCGAGTAATGGATCAGGACGATTGATGTCATTATTCTTTTGAATTCCACACACAGCCTTATGAAGTAAACAATTTATTGTTATTGCTAAAGAACTATGAAAAATTCAGTATTTTTATATTTAACAATGCCATAATCTTTACAGCACACTTCTGCTTCTATGTTGCTGGACAAAAATGTTATGTTCATATACATGACCCTAATCTCCTGACTGAGCAACAGAGAGATCTAAACAACCTTCAACACTTCTGATCAGAGCTTGCAATACTCACTACAAGGCCAGTGAACAAGTAACCAGCATACTCACTAAAATATCATAACTCGATCAAACTCAGTCAAAACTTGGGATTAATTCGGTTTCCCGTATTTGAACAATCTTTAGTGTTTCTACACATATTTCTACGGACCTATGAACAATGTCCAATGAACATGTCATACATATAATTTGCAAATTATATGAAAGTTTCAATCCTAGTACTCCCTGCCCAGGCTAATTAATCGCTACAAGGTAGCCTTAACAGGCAAAGATAAAAAAATTTTACAGTTTAGTTGTATTGAGAAGTCTTAAACAACACATTCACCCATTGTGACCCTTTCTTTATTCATCAATAATTTTCAGTAAACACATTGCATCCAGGATATAACAAATGAATTTGGTTAAGACTACTAGTTCTACTCTTCACCTTTATACTCCAAAACAAGTTGTTTCTGAAAAGTGAACTAGACCTGATAAAATCTACATCATCGGTTCAACAGATATATACTAGGCACCGGACCACTCATAAACACGCAATAGACTATCATAGAGTTGTCTTTCATCAATGCCCGGTTAAGAGATATAACACAATAGCAAATATAAGGTAGATGTGAATCACAACCCCAGGTTCATGCGTCTAGTTAGTCTCAAAGAAGCTATGTAACTACTAAAAGTTGATTTGCAAAATTAATTTGGTCGTATTGGGGAGATTCAACTATTGCTTTCTCTTCTTAATCAATCCAAGTATTCAGTCCATTTGCATATCCATTAGAAAGCATACATACTATCGAGTATCAATTGATAATAACAAATGGATTCAATCAAGGTTTTAACTGTTAAGTACTAACTACTACGTCATATATATGACCCTAATCTCCTGACTGAGCAACAGAAACTCAGAAAGATCTAAACAACCTTCAATACTTCTGATCAGAGCTTGCAAATACTCACTACATGGCCAGTGAATGAGTAACTGAAGATTACTCACCACAGGGTCATAACTCGATCAAAATTGGTCAAAGCTTGGGGTTAACTCGGATTCAAGTATTTGAACATTTCTATGGACCTATGAACAATGTCCAATGAACATGCCATACATATAATTTCAAATTATATAAAAGTTCCAATCCAAGTACTCCCCGCCCAAGGCTAATTATTCGCTACAGCCTACAAGGTAGCCGACCGCTCGAGTATCGCCTAGCAATTTTTACAACCATGAGCAAAATGATTAAGAGCAAAGACGACTTGCAAATTAAGACAAGATGGAGGTCTGGCTTATGAAAGGGGGTGAGAGACAATAAATATGATTAACGAGCAAAGCTTTGACAGTGAAGGTGTTGATTGGCAAAGATGATTTTTTTACACAGTTTAGATGTATTGAAAAATCTTAAAACAACCCATTCACCCTATCTGACCCTTTCTTTATTTATCAACAACTTTCAGTAAAGCCCGTTGCATCCAACGTATTACAAATGACTTGAATAAAGACTGCTAGTTCTACTTTTCACCAACAAGGAATTATATCTGAAAGTTGTTTCTAATAACTGAACTAGACCTGAAAGTTCTAGAACATCTGTTCCAATAGATAGATACTAGGCACCCAATCTCTCCTAGACACTATTATTATAGAGTTGTGCCTCATCGATGCCCTGTATATTGGGAGATATCACATATAGAAAAAAGTAAATCATGAAGATCACCCCGGGTTCATGGGTCTACTTAGTCTCAAAGAAGCGATATAACTACTAAAGTAAATCATGTAGAACACCCCGGGTTCACGGGTCTACTTAGTCTCAAAGAAGCTATATAACTACTAACCGTTGACTTGTATGTCATACAAATTCGGTCGTATAGGAACCTGAGATCATCTATTGCTTTCTCTTCTTAATCGATCAAGTATTCATTCTACAACTTATGCCACACGGGATGTCTAAAGAAAATCAAAGCAAAGGGTGTGGAGGGTGATGTCTGGGTAAAGATCACCACTACTGTCACAAGAGGGAAGAAACTTGCAAGTCTGGAAATCCTTAACAGAAAATCCAAATTCGTCAAACTCAACAGAAACTTTATTGTCTTTGGTAAATTTACGAACATAGATTAAGTTTTCTGATGTTAGGAGTAACCAATATACTATGAAGGGTAAAGATGTTTATGATGGTTATACAAAACACTATGTCCCATGCCAGTTACGGCCTTACGGGTGATCTAGTAGAGCTGGAAATCAGCTTTACATATATCCATTATAAAGCACACATACCATTTGAGTATGAATTGATAATGACAACAAATGGATTTAATCAAGGTTTTGATCGTAAGGAAATACGATGATATCCTATTCACAGACACAAAATTCACATTTGCAAACAGCTTCACAATCGCACTTAACTAAGGGGGTGCTCATTTCAGCTTTATGTGGGCTTATGAGCTTATTTGATTTTGGATTATATTTCATAAGCTCCAAATTTCCGGCTTATTTTGAGACTTGTGGGCTTATATAAGTTTATTATGATATGATAAACTTATATAAGCCCGTAGGGCTCAAAAAAAAGAAGAAAATTGGAGCTAATGAAAAATAAGCCGAAATCAAATAAGCTCATTAGCCCACATATTAGTCGAAGCAAACACCCGCTAATACCAATTGGCCGGCATTGCCGTAGCGGTATCATTCCCCTAACGCAAACGTCCCGTTGAGGGCCAGTTGGCACCCAAAAAGGGTGCACATGGTCAAGGTTTCCGCGCCGGTTTAAACTTTAAGAAAAATTAATACCAAAAAGTAAATCTTGAAGCCACTAAAGAAACAGATACTAGCAATTAATCCCATAGAGTAAAACCCGAATAAAAAAGAACACTACTCTTGGTTTAAAGTCACTTGCTACTACTACTAAATGGAATTAAACAGTGGTAATAATTATTAGATGAACAAGGTTAAAAATAATAGCTTACTGTGATTTCGAAGAGATTCCGGCGATCGGTGAGTCAGAGAATGTGTCGGAAAAAAGGAACCCTAAAAATGTCACAACTTTAAAAGTTAGAGTCGTGTTTGTTGCAATGTTTTAAAACCCGGTTTTAAGTTGATCCGGTCTAGTGACCGGTCCACGTCAATCAGTTCGGCTCAACTGGTTTATATAATTAATAATGTATATAAATATTATAGGGTTATAGTCATAAATTACCAACGAAATTTACTTTTTTTCTCGATAATACTAATATGAAATATATACTCTCGTTATTATCATCCAACTTTTTAAATTTGTTTTAAAATTGGAAACAAACCTTCTAAAAACTGACTTATAATAGCCGGTTGACAAAACTTTTGACCTACACCTCATGCATTTAGTAGGTCATTTTAATTTTTTATTAGTATATCTTTTTAGCCACAATAGTACTTCATTTATAATACATGTGTGTGTGAAGTGTGAACACTTAACAACCACAGGGAAGATTGTTAACAACATCACAAGACCATCAATGTTCTCATACCTCCGTTCTAGATCTAGAAAAAATCTTGATTACCAGTTTCATATAAATACTTACTTTTAATCTCCATTTTTCATTCCCGTTAATTCTTTCATTATCTAAAAAAAACCACAAAGATGGTGGCGACGTTAGTTGCTGGAGAAGATAAACCCAAAAAAAGTAGGAGACAAATATGATTGTGTAGTAGCAGTCGCATGTGGTGGTCGTGGGTATGGTTGTGATAGTTGGTTACAACGACTAGCTATAAGGGTTATAGTTGGGTTATGATGGTGATATGGATGATGGTAACAAGATTTAAATCTCATAAATCTTTCAATGAGTATGTAAGAAACTTATTCGTACATGGATTGATCAAGTACTGAAAGCTGTTGTGCAAAAGGACAAATTCAAGGGCACCCTTCGATCACATACAGAGACAAGTAAATTGAGGAACAAACAAAAATGTCCATTTCTAAATTCTAGAGGTTTCAATTTTTAATTTAAGGTTCCAAGGGCAGCAAGAAAGAAGGACATTTTAGTTCGGTTTGACAATTTATAATTTTTGAGGAAGAAGTGACGTGTAAAACTCAGCAAAAATCAATGTCAAGTGGGAAAAAATGACGTGGAATATAATATTTTCACGTTACTAAAAATAGCCGGTACCAACAAGTTTCAATGGCTATATAAGTATTTTATGTTCTATATTTGTAATATCGAAAAAAAAGTTAAAGTTCGTTGGTAATTTATGCCTTTAACCCTATTATATAATCTTATAGTTTCATGTCAAGTAAAATCCATAAAAGATATTTATATATTTTAATTCAAAATTTATAAACTAATAGCAAATGTATAAAAAAAATTACTTTATGTTAAACCATAATAATAAAACAATATTAATTTGTGTTTTAAGTTACTTTTGATTTTATTTTAACAAATACTACTCACCATTAATTTAATTTATCTTTGAAATTTAGAAATTTTTATGAGAATTTTCCTTTTGAATCTTTATTTATAAAAAATCGTGACCCGACCGGGTTTATCAAATCGGGTTAACCTAGGTTAAGAAAAATCGACGGTTCAATCTGATTCTTAACACAAACAAAAACTCGATCACATCCGGCCTGGTCTCCGAGCCGATTCACGAGTCAACCGGTTCAACCCGGTTTTTAAAGTGTTTGTGTTAGGAATATGTTGTTTCTAGTGTTTGGTTGGATTATTTTAGGGAAAATGACTAAAGTGGTCAAGTTGAGCATTTGACATCCAATAGATTATCAAGCCAAAAGATTTTGACACATTTGGTCAACACTACACAAATTCTGACACGTGTCCTAATGCAAGTGATCAACCGACAGTGTTCAACCCCTAAGTGTTCAACTAAGTACAGTACTTTTTTATTAAAAAATGCAAAAAGTATTCCCTTTTGTTATTCTAGATATCCACGATATATTTTCATTTACCCCCTTATATTTTCAATATGTTTCAACATGTAATTAACATGGTCAAATACATACAATGTGAATCTTTCTTTCAGATTATTGGCATATCTTTCTTTCATATTACTGGCATATCAATCACCACCACTAGTTAAACCACTGTCATTATCTCTCTTCTTTTGTTTTTAAAACTTGACGAGCTTCCTACCTTCCGATGCAGAACAAATGCAATGTTGGTTATGTGTTCATTAACATGCTTTCTCCTACACACATCATCCTATTTTACCATGTTTTATTTCTTGTTTCATTGCCCTTTCTTTCGGTTAACTTTATATTAATTTAAGTGCGTCTTTAATTAAGTTAAATTTGCTTAAAATTTTTAATTAGCTTTTGTTTGATTTTTGTCTTAGGTAACCAATCATTAGTAGGTTAGAAAAACATCCATGTTTTCAAAGTGGTTAGCAGCTAACAAAGTTAAGATTACCAACCAGTCAACCGCTAGTTCTTAATCTCTACCAGTTTTTGAATCAGATTACGTCCAATTAAAAGTTTGGAAAGTCGGTCACCTTAAATCAAAGTTCTTAAACGTTGCTGGCTTTTTCTTGCCTAGTTGTTCTTACAAAAATCAACAATTAAACATTTAGTACAGTGATTTAGGAGATTTATGCAATAAAGCTACAGTACATCTTTTTGGGCGATTTGCATCCTGATTGACCCGTTTTCTGTTGCGTTTTATTTGAGATAGACTTAACCTCAATCGACCCATTTATGAGTTAATGGGTCACAGTTGAATCCTAATGAACCTGAAGCGGATGTTGAATAGTGTTGGGAATTATTTGTTAAGTTTCAAGTAGCGTTAGTGTATTCCAAGTACTGTTAGTGTTATGTAAGTACCGTTAGTATTAACGCGATACATAGTAAGTACTGCTACTTATAAAGTAAGTACTGTTATGATGATTAGGACGAATATATCTTTGTATAAGATATGTCATAGTTATAGTTAGAGTATATCTTATGTGATATACCTAAATAGTTATAATATTGATAATATATCGTTTGTGATATAGTTATCTTTATAGAATATTCTAAGGTTTTTAGGATTCCTTACTCTATAAAAGGAACACAGGTACAATGTCTTTCATGTACCTCATTCAAGTCGATTAATAAGAGAATCGAATAGTTAAAAGTAATTTTGTTCTTCTGTGCTTTATAAGTTAGATTCCGCATAACTTATTTAGTGTTAGTAAGAGTGCTCAAAGTGTTTTAGTTTGATTACAAACTACTACACTAATTCTTAACAGAATATAGATCCAACCAAAGGGATCAACAAGTGGTATCGGAGCTTGTTGAGAAACTCTGAAAAAGAAGAACACAACCCCAAACACTCCACACATCCCAAAACTCAATGTCTCGACCAGATGGTGATAATGCTCGCTTGGATGATGTTCAGAACCCTGATCATGTTCTGCCACAGGGACAACCACAAGTCGTGCATCCTGCACCAGCACAAGGTGTTCAAGCCGTGAATGTTGTAGCTACCTCTACACCAACACCTTCTCATACTCTGTCTGCTGTTAAACTCCCAGTTCTCAAAGGTGACAATTATGAGACATGGGCTATGCAGATGGAACATTACTTGAATCACACAGATCACACTGTGTGGCAAGTTATCAAGAATGGGAATACACCAAAGAAGCTACACTGGTTGCCAGACGATACATGCTATTTTCTACCTGTTGTGACTGCTGAGGAGGTACAAGCAGAGATCAGAGAGAGAAAAGCCAGAACTGCTTTGGCTATGGCTCTTTCTGAAGACATTCTACCAAGCTTTCATCATATTAAGGATGCTAAAGCTATGCGGGATGTTATAAAACTTAGATTTGGGGGAAATGACAAATCTAAGAAGATTAAGAAGATTGTTCTTAAGCAAAAATTTGATAACTTCTCCATTACCAATATAGAGGGGATACATGGTGGATATGGAAGGTTCAGTAAATTGCTTATTCAGTTGGCATTTTATGGACAAGTAATTCCTAATGAAGAAGCTAATTTAAAATTCTTAAGAAGTGTTCCACCAGAGTGGAAAGCAATGGCTATGTACTTCATCACAAGAGATGATTTGGAAATAATTCCTTTTGATCATCTCTACAACAATCTTAGGGCACGTTTGGTAGAGAGAATTTCAGAGATTAGAAATGAAGTAAATAGTTGGATTCTTGGAAATGAAATCCAAAGAGATTGATTATTGAATTCCTTTGTTTGGTAGCGTCAGAGATTTAAAAAAAATACTTTGCATATTTTTTTTTCTTAAAAAAAATTAAATAGATAAATAAATAAATAATAATAATAAGAAATATTATTATTGTTATAATTAATAATAACAACAATAATAATATATAATATATAAAAAAATAAATAATAATAACAATAAACTTAAAAATATAAATATAAATAAAAATTATAAATATAAAAAAAAAATAAAAATAATAATAATTAATAATAATAATAAAAATCAAATAAATAATAAATAAATAAATAAAATAATAATAATATAGAATATATAATAAAATAAATAAATAAACAATAATAATAATAAACTTAAAAATTAATAATAATAATAATAATCATATTAATAATATTAATAAATAGCAATAAGAATAAAAAATGATAATTTATAATACTAATAAAAAAATAATAATAAAAAAAAAATTATGTTATAATAAATAATAATAATAATAGTAATAATAATAATAAAAAAAATAATAGCAATAAATAAAAATTATTATTATTAATTATCATTTTTTATTTTTATTGTTATTTATTAATACTATCAATATGATTATTATTGTTATTTTATTATTTTATTATTATTTATATTTATTTTTAAAGTTTATTATTATTATTATTTATTTAATTATTTATTGTATATTATATATTATATATTATATATTATATATTATTATTTAATTTATTTATTTATTTATTATTTATTTATTTGATTTTTGTTTTATTATTATTAATTATTAATTTTTTTTATTTATTAATATTTATAATTCTTAATTTTAATAAATTATAATATTTATAATAATTATAATAAGTATTAATATGTAGCTATAAAATTAGAAATGGTTTCCACACCAAAGATAATGGAAATGATTTCCACACAAAATACAAAGGATTCAATTCCTTAAGATTTCAATTCTCCACCCCTTTTATTTCTTTACCAACCAAACAAAAGAAATGAAATTATTTCCATTTCTTTTCCTCCAATTCTCTCTACCAAACACACCCTTAGAGCATATGAGATGGATGTGAAAGGCAATGAAGTAAAGACAACAACTACTTCAAAGTCTAACTTGGCTTTTGTGTCATATGGGAACAGCAGTACTTACTTTCAAAATACCGCTAGTGGATCTAGCAGCGGTACATACTTCACAAATACCGCTGGAGGACTTACAAGCAGTACTTACCCACAAAGTATTGAAAGCAGTCCCATAGTCTCTCAAAATCCACATGGAAGGTCTTCACCATTGTTTACTGACAATGATGCCTTCTCATTCTTCGCTGGATAAGACAACAGGCCAAGATTAATACCTAATGACTTGTTCCAAACGGATGATGCTGATGTTGAAGATATGGATCTTAAATGGCAAGCTGCTATGGTGTCAGTAAGATCTAATAGGTTCTTCAATAAGACTGGAAGAAAAATGACTGTTGATCCTAATGAGCCATTAGGATATGACAAGTCCAAAGTTGAATGCTATAACTGTGGAAGGAATGGACACTTTGCAAGAGAATGCTCTAGAGATAAAGCTGAAGATAGCAATCAGAAGTCCAAGCACAGCTATAGAACCAATCCAAGAATAACTGAAAGCTTTCCAAAAGGAAACAGCATGAGTCCTAAAGGAACCAAAACATTGGTTACTGTAGATGGAGTGGTGAACTGGGCAGAGGAAGAAGAAGAAGAAGAGCTTGGTTTAATGGCTCTCTCACATGAAGATACTGGGGGGCATCTCATTGATGAATTAAAAGATAAATGAATAGTAGATAGTGGATGCTCAAGACACATGACATGAAACAAAGATTTTCTTGCTGAATTTGAAGAATTCAGAGGAGGTCTAGTAGCCTTTGGGGGTAGCAAAAGTAGAATCACTGGCAAAGGGAAAATCAACACAGGAAATTTGGAATTTGAAGATGTGTTCTTTGTAAAAGAATTGAATGAGTTCAATCTCTTTTCTGTATCACAAATGTGTGATAAGAAGAACAAGGTGCTATTCACTGACAAAGACTGCTTGGTGTTGTCTAAAGACTTTGAGATGCCTAAGGAATCTCAAATACTGCTTAAAGTACCCAGGCAAGAAAATATGTACACCTTTAATCTTCATACTATTACTCCAACAGGTGGTATTACATGTTTGCTAGCTAAGGCTTCTATAGATGAGTCAAATTTGTGGAATAGAAGGTTAGGTCATGTGAATTTCAAGAATCTTAATAGATTGGTGAATAGGAATTTGGTTAGAGGTCTACCTAACAAATCTTTTCAAAATGATTTCACATGTGCTGCTTGTCAAAAAGGTAAACAACATAGAGCCTCTTGTAAGACCAAGACTGTTAACACTGTGACAAAACCTTTGCAGCTTTTGCATATAGATTTGCTTGGTCCAGTTTCTATCAGAAGCATTAGTCATAAGACCTTTTGTCTAGTCATAATTGATGATTATAGTAGATTCAGTTTGGTTTTCTTTTTAGCTATTAAAAGTGAAACAAGTGAATTACTAAAGGATTTTATCATTTTAGTTGAAAAGCAGTTCACTAAACAAGTTTTAATCATTAGGACTGATAATGGAACATAATTTAAGAATGCTGAATTTGATGAATTCTGTAGGTCTAAAGGAATTAAGAGACAATTTAGTAATCCTAGAACTTCACAACAAAATAGAGTAGCTGAAAGGAAGAATAGGACACTGATTGAGGCTGCTAGAACTATGCTGGCTGATTCACTTTTGCCAAA
Source organism: Glebionis coronaria (assembly GCA_025667525.1). Lineage (NCBI taxonomy): Eukaryota > Viridiplantae > Streptophyta > Magnoliopsida > Asterales > Asteraceae > Glebionis > Glebionis coronaria. Next base: position 498,670,030 of record CM046879.1, on the reverse strand, counting down.
TACCTTTTGGACAGAAGCAATCAATACTACATGTTATGTGTTAAATAGAGTCCTAGTAACCAAGCCTCAAAACAAAACACCTTATGAACTCTTGACTGATGTAAAGCCTAACATAAGTCATTTAAGACCTTTTGGGTGTCTTGTGTCTATACTAAATACTCTTGATTATTTGGGAAAGTTTGATGGAAAGTCTGATCCAGGATATCTTGTAGGATATTCATTGCAAAGTAAAGCATATAGGGTTTATAGTTTGGCAACTAAGAAAGTTGAAGAAAATACTCATGTTAATTTCTTAGAAAATAAACCCAATGTCCTAGGAATAGGTTATGCTTGGATGTTTGATTTAGATTATCTAACTAACTCCATAGATTACTATTATGTGCAAAAGGATTGTCAAACTAACAATATAGGTGAAGAGTCAAGTGCAACTAATGCAGGTACTCAAGAAGATGTTTCTTCATCAGATGATGATATTCATGTCTATGTGCCCAACATGCCTACCGTTACTCCCATGTCTTCAACTCCCAAGAAGCAAACCATGCCATCAAATGATGATCAAGCCTCCCAGGAGCTTCAGAGGCTTCAAGATCAAGAAAAGAATGCTACATATGCTAATAAGCATTCAGGAGAAGAATCTTTTGAGTCATAACACTCAACAGTACATACTATACCTAGCGGTACTTCATCTGCAAGTACTGTTAAGTCAAAATCTTCCAAATCTGTTGACTCACTAGAAGAGATTTTACAAGCCTTGTACGATGAAGACTTATATGCTAGTCCAGCTGAAGGAATCTTCTTCAAAGCTTCCTATGATGAGCAGGGTGCAGTAACTGATTTCAACAATTTGGAAACAGAAATTCCAGTCAGTTCTATTCCCACTCATAAAGTCAACAACAACCATCCTACTACACAGATTATTGGTGATCCCAAATTTGCTGTACAAACCAGAAGACAACTGTAAACTAATATTGAAACTCATGCACTAGTGAGTTATGTCAAACAACAGCAGAGAACAAATAATAAAGATACTCAGCATTGTTTGTTTGACTATTTCTTATCTCAAGTAGAGCCCAAAAACATCTCTCAGGCTCTTGATGAAGAAAGTTGGGTAGATGTCATGCAAGAAGAATTAACACAATTTGAGCTACAAAAAGTTTGGATTCTTGTGGATATTCCCTCAGGTAAAAGAGTAATTGGTACTAGATGGGTCTTCAAGAACAAGAAGGATTAAAGAGGGGTTGTTGTGAGGAGCAAGGCAAGACTTGTTGCTCAAGGCTATAGACAGGAAGAATGGATAGACTATGATGAGGTTTTTGTACCAGTGGCAAGGATAGAAGCCATTAGGTTATTTTTGGCCTTTGCATCATATATGGGATTTATAGTCTATCAAATGGATGTGAAAAGTGCCTTTCTATATGGTACTATTTCAGAGGAGGCATATGTCTCATAACCTCCAGGTTTTGTAGATCCTAAATTCCCCAATAGAGTCTACAAGATTATCAAAGCACTTTATGGTCTGCATCAAGCTTCAAGAGCCTGGTATGCAACCTTATCCAATTTTCTGCTAGAACATAGATATAGGAGAGGAACCATTGACAAAACTCTGTTCATCAAGAAGAATGCTAAGGACATCATTCTAGTTCAAGTTTATGTTGATGACATCATTTTTGGTTCTACCAAGAAGACATGGTGTGAAGAGTTTTAAGCTTTGATGAAAGGAAGATTTCAAATGAGTTCTATGGGAGAACTAACTTTCTTTTTAGGACTGCAAGTCAAACAAAGGAAAAATGGAATATTTATCAGCCAAGATAAATATGTTGCTGAAATCTTGAAGAAATTTTCATGTATGGATATAAGGAGTACAAGCACACCTTTTGAAGCCAAGAAGTCTTTATCAAAAGATGAACATGGAGAAGATGTTGACATTCATCTATATAGGTCAATGATTGGTTCATTGATGTATCTTACTGCTTCAAGGCCAGATATAATGTTTGTTGTGTGTGCCTGTTCAAGGTTCCAAGTTCATCCAATGGTGTCACATCTACATGTTGTGAAGAAGATTTGTAAATATCTTAAAAGTCAACCCAATTTAGGATTATGGTATCCTAGAGATTCCACCTTTGAATTGGAAGCTTACTCAAATAGTGATTATGCTGGAGCTAATCATGATAGGAAATTCACAACAGGAGGTTGTCAATTCCTAGGCAGAAGACTCATATCATGGCAGTGTAAGAAGCAAACCATTGTTGCTACTTCTACAACTGAAGTTGAATATGTAGTTGCTGCTCATTGCTGTGGACAAGTACTTTGGATTCAAAATCAATTGTTGGACTATGGGTTTAACTTCATGAACACCAAGATTTACATTGATAATGAAAGTACTATATGCATTGTCAAGAATCCAGTATTTCATTCCAAGACCAAGCATATTGAAATAAGACATCACTGTATAAGAGATGCTTATGACAAAAAGCTTATTCAAGTCTTGAAGATTCATATAGACAAAAATGTAGCTGATTTGTTGACCAAGGCATTTGATGCAATATTTGAATTCTTGGTGACACATATTGGTATGCTCAACCAATAACATGCTGCATATGTTGAGGGGAGGTAATAGCTGTACAAATTTTTATAATTTTTATTGTATAGTCTATGTTTTGTGTTTTTGATGTAATTGCAGGTTAATAGAAAAAGATAAAAGAGGTTACATTGTTATTGGAAAGCATGAACTGGTCCCGTTGTCACTCCAAGTACCGTTAGCACAAATTCAAGTACCGTTTATGTTCCATGTACCGCTACATGTCCGTTGTACCGTTAAGGGTCTCTTTTGTAAGTTTGGCGGTTTCTTCGCGCTTGGGTTTGTTATTTACTTAAATACTTACTCCAATTACACAATTGATTCACCTAATCTTTTATTTTTATCTCTTGATTCTATAACCTTTTCTCTAATTTTATGATCATAAAAAATACTAATGGCTGCTTTACAAGTAATCTCTAAGCATAATTTGGTTGTGAATCTTGCTACGAATGATGACTCTCTTGGTTTCCATGAGATGCTTGGTTTCCTATCTCGAAGTCATGTTCGCTTTGCACTCACTGTAAGTCCACTTGTCTCTATATCCATTGTTGAACAATTTTGGGATACTGCTGTATTAGGTACTCGGTTTGGTCAACCTTGCATTAAGGCTAGGGTGAATCATAGAAATATATATGTAACTGAGGTACTGCTACGAGCAAGTTTGAGATTAAATGATGAAAATGAACTTAGTATGCTTAACAATACAGAGATTCATGATGGCCTAGCAGCCATGGGCTATGGAGGTGGTAAGGAAAGTCTTACTTTCTTTAAAGTTTTATTTTCACCTCAATGGAAATTGCTTTTTCATGCTATTATTCATTGTTTAAGTTCTAAAAGTACATCTTTTGATCAAATACCTGCTGCATGGCATCAACTGGTGTTTGTCTAGCTAATAACAGGGTTTTTAATTTTTCAAAATTAATTTTTGAAGGCATGACTAGGAATTTTGAAGGGACTAAAAAGTTTTTAATGTATCCTAGATTCATTCAGACTTTAGTTAGTGACCAAATACCTAACCAACCAAAGTTAACTGATACATGGGATGTTCCTTCATTCACAAAGAGAACTTTCTCTTTTTTGACCAAACAAGGCAATGCCTTCACAGGAACAGTAACACCATTGTTTGCTCATATGTTAGACCAACCTGCCAATCAAGAAGGTGAGGAACCTAGCAATGCTAATGCTTCTCAGCAAACTCCTTCTCATCAGAGTTCCTGTAAAACCCGCATGCTTTTACCATGAATAGTGCCCTTAAGATCGTACGTCCTAGATTAAAACGTACATCATTTAGTATTGATCACATTCATGTGCTAATAATCAAGCAAGTGCATACGTGTATGACATGACAAGTATCGATTACGTACGAACTCATGATAAACAGTTAATAAATATATCACGTGAACATAATTAAATCATGATCACCATTTAAAATACAAATCAGAATACTTACGTAAATACATATAATATAATTCCGAGTGTTAAGATTACGGTAACTACATGATAAAATAAACAGAAACACTTCAGACACGAACACGTTTAACCACGAACGAACACGAAACATCGGGACACGAGAAAGGTACGGGTACCCCATGTGGGGCCCCCATACCCACGGCACAACCACAAGAAATGGGCTAAGCCCATGGACTTTTACAAGTAAAGGGGGGTTATGTAACTTTTCATTTCATTTCACTTTTACAAGAAAATAAACAAAAACCCTAAAAAGAGTTTTTCTCCTCCTCCTTTTCTCCTCTTTGTGCCGCCACCTTAACATCACCATAGGAGGGTGATTGGTTGATTTTGATCTCAAAAACTATTGTTATAATCAGTGTTGGTTCATCCTTTTTCCAAGCTACATAGTGGTATACCTTTCTAACCCTTCTTTTTAATTTTTTTTAATTCTTTTAATCTTTGATTATTTTCATGAACATGTTATTATTTTCTTATTAAAACATGGTAATTAATCATTGATCTAACATGTTTTGGGGTTAATTAAAATCAAAGATTGATTTAAAGGGGTGTTTGTTTTTGGCCGCCTAGCAAACAAACCCGAGGGGGGTTTGGTTTGCTTATTGCCGCCACCACCAAGACCATTTTAGGTCTTGGTTGGCTCATGTGGGACCCACGGCAGCAAGGAGGCACACGTGCCCCGAGTTTGGCTCGGGGTACGGTGTCGAATTCATGCCCGATTCATGGTTCGTTGGTTAAATCATGATTTATGCTACATGTTAATTTTATGAATTATGAACTTAGGATATAATTAATTAATAACATGAAATATTAATTAAATCATGACTTAGGTTATTTTAATTATTAGTTTAACATGACATTAATTTAACCTAAGTATTTTATGTTATAAGTTATAATTAATTAATTATTAAAAACATGCCTATAATTAATTAATTTAGACATGACTTAGGTTATATTATTAATAATAATAATACACATTTTAACCTAAGTAATTCATTTCATTTTAATTAAAACATGTTATACTTTAATTAAAATGCTTAACCTATAGTTTAATTAAAATACATGAAATAATAATTAAACTATATACTATATCATATGACTTAAGAAACAAGCTTATAAACACTTAGACTTATATGTTAGCTTATGTAACCAGCTTAATTCTAAATATGGAAACTTCTATTTATAGAAACTTAATTAAATAAGGCAACTAATCTATTAATGGAAACCTTCTATATATGGAAATCTACCTATTTCAGGCAGCTAATCTAATCATGGAAACCTTCTATATATGGAAACTTATTTAATTAAGGCAGCTGATCTATTTTTGGAAACATTCTATTTTTAGAAACTAATCTATTTTAAGCAGTAAATTCTATTTTAGGAAACTTTCTATTTTTGGAAACTTTCTATTTTTGGAAACTTTCTATTTTTGGAAACTTTCTATTTTTGGAAACTTTCTATTTTTGGTAACTTTCTATTTTTGGAAACTTTCTATTTTTGGAAACTTTCTATTTTTGGAAACCTGCTATTTTTGGAAAGTTACTTATTATTACACAGTAAGTATAATAATACATGAAACGCCAGTAATACTTAATCAGATTAATCAGAATACTAGATAAACACAGTTTAAGGCTTTAAACAGTGAACCATGACCTAAAACATACCAAATCAGCTAAAATGAGACATAAAACCCAGTACGTAATCAGTGAATCGATACTTATACACGTGTGTATTCATGTAGCGTTAGTGATCCAGAAATAGGAGTCCTTCTTCCGTTCATTCACTGGACTTGAGGTACGGATTCTCGTCCTTTCAGTATGGACATTCTTTCCTTATTAGGATTTCCCCGTATGCAGCCAACTGTTTTCCCCAGTATTTGTTTTATTGTTTTGAACTGCTTATGTTTAATTAGCATAATCTATAGCCATATACAAGCATGACCAGTTTCACCTAGTTATGGAGGTACCATAACCATAGCATTGGAGGCACTGATGTTATGACTTCCTCACGGCGGAGTGATTGCTCGTGGCGTCCCTTTCAGTTTTGACCATATTATTATATCATGTGGGGCGTATGGGTGCATCCTAGTTACATGTTTTATTCAGTATTTCATGGTGAATGTGGTGTGTGCCTTGCACCCTTCACAAGGAGTTGATCCCTCCTACCCAAACCAGTATATTGATTAGAGGCATCCCCTCTAATCAGCATGATGAGGTCACCCCTCCAAGTATTCATGCACGTGACCTTTTCATGACCTATATGGGCTATGGTATATATATGTTAAAACAGTTTTCACAAGATAAACATAAGGCTTTTCAAACTATAAAACCAGTTTTCTTAATACTTAACCAGTTTACTCAGTACTTAGTCTTCCGCTGTTATATGTTACATGTTTATCCTATTTCATGCTATATTGTACATCCGTGCACTGAGCGTCTTGCTCAGCCGTTTTCCTTTTCATGTTCCCAAAACGGCAGGTACTCAGGGACGCTCGTAGATCTCAAACGTACGTGCATATGGATTGGAAGCTTTACTGTCTTTCTTTACTTTATGCATCTCCTTTACTTTGATACAGTTGCTATGGACATTGTTCGTCCTTTCCTTTTACAGTATTTATGTTTGTGTGTGATGAGCTTTACTTTGGGGTACCGATGTTTGATTCCGGTATTTCCCTTTTATGGTTGAATAATGCTTAGACATTTATCCTTGTATGCTTTGATGACACGCCATGATTATGCGTAATATTCCATTTCCAAAATGGGGTGTTACAATTATGGTATCAGAGCCAAGGTTTCGACCTGTAGGCTCTCAAATATGACCTGTGATTAGTGGGTAGTCACTACGGTCTTCCTAGAACTGACAGTTGTTTTCATGCATTCATCATTTTTAAGCATACATATACATGTCATTGTTACAGGGTTTTTGACTAAGTAATGGTTGGTACAGGACTGGCTCTATTTAGTCGCATGTGTTTTATCGAAACTTTTAGATTTGGGACCGACCCATAGGCGTCCCCTCGATATGTCTTTTATTTTGAGTGAACTGACCGGAGGCGTTCACTCTCGAGCATCAAAAGTTTTCATAAAACTGCATCATGCATTCATACAAAGATTTTCTTGCATAAAATTTTTCTCGTGAAATTTTTGGCATAAATTTTTTTTATTTTATGTTGGAACTGTTAATCATATGTTTATGTTATACTGTCAGATGGTTCTCACACGCGAGCAAGAGCAGCTCAATGCTGCAATTCAGGCTGCCATGCAAGCCTTACTTCCTCAACTGAGGAATGACATTCGTGCTGAAGTCCAAGCTGCCAACAATCAGCAGCAGCAGAATCAGGCACCTCCTCCTCCTCCTCCCCCAGTGACACTAGCGGTATGGTTGGAAAGATTTAACAAGCTCCGTCCTAGAGCTTTTGAAAAGACTGATAGCCCCAGCGATGCTGAAAGCTGGCTGACTCACATTGAGAAAATCTTCAATGCTATGGGATGTGACCCCGCCTTCAAGGAAAGATTGGCATGCTACCGGTTTGAAGGCGATGTACTCAACTGGTGGCTAGCTTTGACGCAGTCAGAAGGAGGTGATGAATGGGTCGCTGGTTTGACATGGGCCCAATTCAAGGAGAGAGTGATGGAGCAGTTCTTTCCTAAGGCAGAGCAGGACAAACTCAAGCGAGAATACCATGGGATACGTCAGAGAGCGGGCGAGAATAGCAACGAATTCATGCAGCGCTTTCTTCGCTTGGCAGGTTTTCTGGGAGCAACGGCTGGTACTCCTGAGGAGCAGGCACACCATTTTAGGTGGGCACTTCGCACCTTGTCGCGAACAATATGGTATGTGCTACGTTCAATACAGTAGCACAAGTGGCCGACGCAGCAAAGAAGCTTGAGATGTTGCAGGAACGCGATGAGTTCGGGGAAGCTGAAAGACCCGACAAGAGGTAAAACTTTTCGTGTTCTATCGATAACCAGACCGCATCCTATCATTATATGTTCTATAATCATCTCTTAAACTGTATCTTCCAGGCAGAAAACTGGGGACCGGTCTCAGCCGACTACTCAGCAGCAGCCTAATCAGCCCAAAGGAAACGGTCACTCTAACGACCGTTCTGTTGTGGAAAGGCGCAACGGTAATGATAATTACCGTAACAATGCGGGATACTCCAACAACAGCAGGTCCTACTATTTACGCATCTTATTATGATTTCATGTTATATCTCTCATGCTGACACTATATTAACCTCTACCAGGAACCACAGTAACGGGAAGGACCAGAACCACAGGGGTTCTCAGCCTAACCGTTCAGCTAACACTGGTAAGCATCTTACGACGCTTACGTCCTATACTCGTGCATATACTTTATTCTTAACACGTTTTGTCATCAGCAGGCCCTCAGCAAGCAAGGACTCCTGCTGGAGGATTCACTCATCCTCTTTGCAGCACTTGCCATCGCAGACACCCTGGCCCATGTCGTCGTGATTCCGACGCGTGCTACAAGTGCGGCCTCCCTGGCCATCGTATGAGAGATTGCCGTAAGGGTGAAATGGAGGGTACTTCGGGTCATGCTGATACTAAACCGCCTCCTACCACTGGGCGTGTCTACACGACATCGCGCGATCAGGCAAACAAATCTACAGGTACCATTACTGGAATTTTGTATATGTACGGCCAGGCTGCATGTGTTCTTTTCGACACGGGTGCCACTCATTCAGTTATTTCCACTACTTATGCTAAGAACATCAGGACACTTCCCTTGCCATTAGAAAATAAGCTTACTATTTCCACGCCTCTGAGGGACTCTGTATTGATAACTCATGTATACAAGAGTCTTCCTCTAGAGTTTGACGATAGAGTTCGTGCAGTAGATGCACTTCCCCTAGACATGATTGAGTTCGATATGATTCTTGGCATGGACTGGCTATCCAGGCACCATGCTACCATAGACTGCCACTCATATCGGGTGATCTTCGGCGACATCAATGCACCAGAGTACATCCATAACGGGTTCATACCCGGACGGTCTGTACAGGTCATATCTACCTTGCAAGCACGTGCATTACTGTCACATGGCTGCGAAGGTTATCTAGCTACGGTTCATGACATGGATGCTGAATCCCCATCGATTCAGGATCAACCAGTAGTTTTGGAATTTCAAGACGTCTTCCCAGATGAACTTCCAGGCATACCACCTGCAAGAGAAGTGGAGTTCAACATCGACCTTGTTCCAGGAGCTGAGCCAATCTCTAAGGCTCCGTATCGTATGGCTCCCATAGAGCTAAAAAAACTGAAGGACCAACTGCAGGAACTTCTTGAACGAGGGTTCATTAGACCAAGCGCATCTTTATGGGGCGCACCGGTCTTGTTCGTTAAGAAGAAGGACGGCAGCATGCGACTTTGCATTGACTACCGTGAACTTAATAAGATTACCATCCGCAATAGATATCCACTGCCACGTATAGACGATCTGTTTGACCAACTTCAAGGAGCCAAACACTTCTCCAAGATCGATCTAAGGTCAGGCTACCATCAGCTGAGGGTTAAAGAGCAGGACATTGCTAAGACTGCTTTTCGTACCCGCTATGGCCATTATGAGTTTGTGGTCATGCCATTCGGCCTGACTAACGCTCCAGCAGTATTCATGGATCTGATGAACAGAATCTTCCATGAATTCCTTGATAAATTTGTCATTGTATTCATCGATGACATCCTGATTTTCTCAAAGTCCACGGAGGAACACGAAGACCATCTTCGTACGGTACTACAGATTCTTCGTCAGAAACAGCTGTATGCGAAATTCTCCAAGTGTGAGTTCTGGTTAAACAAGGTGGCATTCCTAGGCCACATTGTATCAGCAGAAGGGATCACTATGGACCCAGCGAAGGTTGAGGCTATCACTAAATGGCCAAGACCAACATCAGCGACAGAAGTCCGTAGTTTCTTAGGCTTAGCTGGATATTATCGAAGATTCGTGGAGAACTTTTCCCGCCTGGCCTTGCCTCTCACCAAACTGATGCGAAAAGGAGAGAAATTCGTCTGGACGGAAGAACGAGAGAAGAGCTTCGAAGACCTAAAGCAGAAGTTAGTATCTGCACCTATTCTTACTCTCCCATCTGGTACAGGTGGATTTCAGATCTATAGCGATGCATCAGGGAAGGGACTGGGCTGTGTTCTCATGCAACATGGGAAAGTGATCGCGTATGCTTCAAGGCAGCTTAAGCCCTATGAAGAAAACTACCCTACGCATGACCTGGAACTTGCTGCAGTGGTGTTCGCATTGAAGATATGGAGGCATTACTTATACGGAGAATCATGCGACATTTTCACGGATCACAAGAGTTTGAAGTATATCTTCACCCAGCGAGAATTGAACATGAGACAAAGGAGATGGTTGGAACTGTTGAAGGATTATGATATTAACCTACAGTATCATCCCGGAAAAGCTAATGTAGTAGCAGATGCACTCAGCAGAAAGTCCGGAATGATCAACGGCATTGAGATCAAGGAACAAAACATAAGAGACTTGGAGCGGCTAGACATCGAAATCATGGTACGTGGGCAGCACGGATACTGGGCGAATCTTAGAGTAGAACCTGAGTTACTGACTAGGATCAAGGAAGCGCAGAAGGATGATGGAGAGATTTGGGCGATAATTCAGAATTTGGAGAAGCAGACAGAATTCCGAATGGACGCAGACGGTATCGTTTGGCAGGGCACGAGACTTTGTGTTCCTGACAATCCAGAACTCCGGGAAGCATTGTTAGCTGAAGCTCACAGCTCCCCATTTTCTATACATCCTGGGTCGACAAAAATGTACCATGACATCAGACAGCACTTTTGGTAGAGTGGTATGAAACAGGATGTAGCCACGTATGTCTCCAAATGTCTTACCTGCCAGCAGATTAAGATTGAACATCAGCGATCGGGCGGTCTCCTTCAACCGTTGGATATTCCAAAGTGGAAGTGGGACAAAATCACCATGGATTTTGTTATCGGTCTTCCGCCTACCAAGAAGAAGCACGATGCTATTTGGGTCATTGTTGATCGACTCACCAAATCAGCTCATTTCTTACCGATACGCAAGGAAGATCCGGTAAGTAAACTCGCAGATACTTACAGAAGGGAGATCATGAGACTCCACGGCACTCCCTCCAGCATCGTCTCAGACAAAGATCCTCGTTTCACGTCGCGATTCTGGAAAGGTCTGCAAAGAGCTTGGGGTACACAACTTAAGCTGAGTACGGCCTTTCATCCCCAAACGGACGGACAATCGGAGCGAACAATTCAAACATTGGAAGATATGTTAAGGTCGTGTGCGTTGGAATGGACAGGTGATTGGGACGATTACATCTGTTTAGTCGAGTTTGCATACAACAACAGCTGGCACGCAAGTATCAAATGTGCTCCTTTCGAAATGTTGTATGGCAGAAAGTGTCGCGCTCCAACTTGCTGGGATCAAGTGGGAGAGCGAACACTCGAAGGACCAGAGATTATAGAAATGACCAATGAGAAGATTGAGGTAGCTAAACAGAAGTTGCAAGAAGCACGGTCACGTCAGAAGAGTTACGCCGATAAGCATCGTAGGGACATACATTTTAATGTGGGAGATCACGTCTTCCTTAAGGTTTCGCCGGCACGTGGTGTTAAACGCTTCGGGATCAAAGGGAAACTCAGTCCTCGGTTCATCGGACCATTTGATATCGTTGAACGAATCGGCGAAGTATCTTACCGATTGGCGTTACCTCCTCAGCTTTCACACGTGCATAACGTGTTCCATGTGTCCTTACTCAGAGGGTACAATTATCATCCCCTTCACATGGTTCAGTATCCACTGGAACAGATACGTGAAGATCTCACTTTTATAGAAGAACCCGAACGAGTACTCGACAGGCAAGAACGAGTCATGAGAAGGAAGACGATTCCATTCGTCAAAATCCTTTGGAGGGACCATACCGAGCGGGAAGCCACTTGGGAAACAGAGGAGTCTATCCGGGCTTCTTACCCTCAATTCATATTTTGAGTTCGGGTATGTCACTTCTTTTCAGCTTACTTTATCTATAATTCGGGGACGAATTATTCTTTTTAGGGGGGAAGAATTGTAAAACCCGCATGCTTTTACCATGAATAGTGCCCTTAAGATCGTACGTCCTAGATTAAAACGTACATCATTTAGTATTGATCACATTCATGTGCTAATAATCAAGCAAGTGCATACGTGTATGACATGACAAGTATCGATTACGTACGAACTCATGATAAACAGTTAATAAATATATCACGTGAACATAATTAAATCATGATCACCATTTAAAATACAAATTAGAATACTTACGTAAATACATATAATATAATTACGAGTGTTAAGATTACGGTAACTACATGATAAAATAAACAGAAACACTTCAGACACGAACACGTTTAACCACGAACGAACACGAAACATCGGGACACGAGAAAGGTACGGGTACCCCATGTGGGGCCCCCATACCCACGGCACAACCACAAGAAATGGGCTAAGCCCATGGACTTTTACAAGTAAAGGGGGGTTATGTAACTTTTCATTTCATTTCACTTTTACAAGAAAATAAACAAAAACCCTAAAAAGAGTTTTTCTCCTCCTCCTTTTCTCCTCTTTGTGCCGCCACCTTAACATCACCATAGGAGGGTGATTGGTTGATTTTGATCTCAAAAACTATTGTTATAATCAGTGTTGGTTCATCCTTTTTCCAAGCTACATAGTGGTATACCTTTCTAACCCTTCTTTTTAATTTTTTTTAATTCTTTTAATCTTTGATTATTTTCATGAACATGTTATTATTTTCTTATTAAAACATGGTAATTAATCATTGATCTAACATGTTTTGGGGTTAATTAAAATCAAAGATTGATTTAAAGGGGTGTTTGTTTTTGGCCGCCTAGCAAACAAACCCGAGGGGGGTTTGGTTTGCTTATTGCCGCCACCACCAAGACCATTTTAGGTCTTGGTTGGCTCATGTGGGACCCACGGCAGCAAGGAGGCACACGTGCCCCGAGTTTGGCTCGGGGTACGGTGTCGAATTCATGCCCGATTCATGGTTCGTTGGTTAAATCATGATTTATGCTACATGTTAATTTTATGAATTATGAACTTAGGATATAATTAATTAATAACATGAAATATTAATTAAATCATGACTTAGGTTATTTTAATTATTAGTTTAACATGACATTAATTTAACCTAAGTATTTTATGTTATAAGTTATAATTAATTAATTATTAAAAACATACCTATAATTAATTAATTTAGACATGACTTAGGTTATATTATTAATAATAATAATACACATTTTAACCTAAGTAATTCATTTCATTTTAATTAAAACATGTTATACTTTAATTAAAATGCTTAACCTATAGTTTAATTAAAATACATGAAATAATAATTAAACTATATACTATATCATATGACTTAAGAAACAAGCTTATAAACACTTAGACTTATATGTTAGCTTATGTAACCAGCTTAATTCTAAATATGGAAACTTCTATTTATAGAAACTTAATTAAATAAGGCAACTAATCTATTAATGGAAACCTTCTATATATGGAAATCTACCTATTTCAGGCAGCTAATCTAATCATGGAAACCTTCTATATATGGAAACTTATTTAATTAAGGCAGCTGATCTATTTTTGGAAACATTCTATTTTTAGAAACTAATCTATTTTAAGCAGTAAATTCTATTTTAGGAAACTTTCTATTTTTGGAAACTTTCTATTTTTGGAAACTTTCTATTTTTGGAAACTTTCTATTTTTGGAAACTTTCTATTTTTGGTAACTTTCTATTTTTGGAAACTTTCTATTTTTGGAAACTTTCTATTTTTGGAAACTTTCTATTTTTGGAAACCTGCTATTTTTGGAAAGTTACTTATTATTACACAGTAAGTATAATAATACATGAAACGCCAGTAATACTTAATCAGATTAATCAGAATACTAGATAAACACAGTTTAAGGCTTTAAACAGTGAACCATGACCTAAAACATACCAAATCAGCTAAAATGAGACATAAAACCCAGTACGTAATCAGTGAATCGATACTTATACACGTGTGTATTCATGTGGCGTTAGTGATCCAGAAATAGGAGTCTTTCTTCCGTTCATTCACTGGACTTGAGGTACGGATTCCCGTCCTTTCAGTATGGACATTCTTTTCTTATTAGTATTTCCCCGTATGCAGCCAACTGTTTTCCCCAGTATTTGTTTTATTGTTTTGAACTGCTTATGTTTAATTAGCATAATCTATAGCCATATACAAGCATGACCAGTTTCACCTAGTTATGGAGGTACCATAACCATAGCATTGGAGGCACCGATGTTATGACTTCCCCACGGCGGAGTGATTGCTCGTGGCGTCCCTTTCAGTCTTGACCATATTATTATATCATGTGGGGCGTATGGGTGCATCCTAGTTACATGTTTTATTCAGTATTTCATGGTGAATGTGGTGTGTGCCTTGCACCCTTCACAAGGAGTTGATCCCTCCTACCCAAACCAGTATATTGATTAGAGGCATCCCCTCTAATCAGCATGATGAGGTCACCCCTCCAAGTATTCATGCACGTGACCTTTTCATGACCTATATGGGCTATGGTATATATATGTTAAAACAGTTTTCACAAGATAAACATAAGGCTTTTCAAACTATAAAACCAGTTTTCTTAATACTTAACCAGTTTACTCAGTACTTAGTCTTCCGCTGTTATATGTTACATGTTTATCCTATTTCATGCTATATTGTACATCCGTGCACTGAGCGTCTTGCTCAGCCGTTTTCCTTTTCATGTTCCCAAAACGGCAGGTACTCAAGGACGCTCGTAGATCTCAAACGTACGTGCATATGGATTGGAAGCTTTACTGTCTTTCTTTACTTTATGCATCTCCTTTACTTTGATACAGTTGCTATGGACATTGTTCGTCCTTTCCTTTTACAGTATTTATGTTTGTGTGTGATGAGCTTTACTTTGGGGTACCGATGTTTGATTCCGGTATTTCCCTTTTATGGTTGAATAATGCTTAGACATTTATCCTTGTATTCTTTGATGACACGCCATGATTATGCGTAATATTCCATTTCCAAAATGGGGTGTTACAGTTCCCATTCCTTAGAAGATTCACAATCTTCTTCTCAAAATGTTGTTATTCCACCAAACACTGATGAGATGATCCACACACCTGCTGCTTCTATTGCTGCTAGTGGTTCACCACAAGCACAAGCACCAGAGGTGGTGGATATTGCAAATTTAACTGCTTTGTGTACAAGTTTGTCCCAACAGGTACAGGTATTGCAGAAAGAAAAGCTTGTTCAAGACAAGAAAATTGCTGAATTGGAAGCTAGCCTACTCAAGTTAAGGAACAAAGTGTCACCTTGGATGAGGCAACATAGATCTATTCAGAAGTCTGTAATCAAGAAGCAAAGATTCAGGAACCACAAGAAAAGTCAACTGAATGCAACCAAACAGGAGAGGAATTATGAAGGACAACCACCTTCTTCTAATAATCAGACAAGGATCTCTGGAAATGACATCAATTTTGAATTGGATGAAGATGTCATGGGGACTTATGAAGATGGAACTGGTTTAGAGACTGGTGTGGATGGACCTTCAAACATGGAGATTCAGCATGAAGAACCACAGCCTACTCATGAGGAGCCACAAGTTGAAGAAATTTTGGTAACTCAGCCAGCACCACCACCTCAATCACCACTTCAAACAAATTGGAGTGCTTTCTATGAGAAGTTGGAGGAAATTACTATTTAGTTTCCTGTATATTCAACTCCATCACCACAAAGACAAGTATGGTTTCAAAGGAAACAGACTTTGCAAGTACTGTCTAGATCAAGAATGAGCAATGAATCAGACAAGAATGAAGAGGTGCAAGTTAAAATGATGACTTCAATGGAAGAAAGAGTATCTGGGGATACACAAGTGATTGAAGAAACAAGTGTGTCTAATACTGGTGAAATCAACATTGTTGAAGATCCAAGTACTGCTAAGCCAACTAAGTCGACTGCAAGTACTGCTGACATTGTTGAAGACCCAAGTACTGCTAAGCCAACTAAGCCGATTGCAAGTACCGCTGGTGATCAACCTTCACTAGAAAGTCAAACTCCTTTTGGAGAAGATGAGACTTTAGCCCAATTGCTGCTTGACTTAAGAAAGAAGAATTTAGTTGAGAAGACTAAACAAGCAGAGCCAGAGAAAAAGACACAACAAGAAGTTCTTGCCAAAAAGAATCAAATTTAAGGTAAGAAAGTTCAAGCTTCACTCCCTACTAAAGGTATAGTTATTCAACAGCAAGCTAATGAGGAAAGATCTACCAAGCTGAAGAAGAAGCTACCTAAGATTGATCCAAATGATAAGGGGAAGAAGCAATTATTATCAGAATCTGAAGATGAAAGTGATTCAAATGATGATATAAACAAAGTCATGTACAAATTTAATCAAATAGACTATGATGAGGAATTTGCTTATAGAATGCAAGCACAAATTCGTGAAAATGAATTACAAGAAGAACTTACAGCAAAGCAGGATTTGCTAGAAGCTAAAAGAATACAGCAAGAATGGAACATACAAGAGTATGACAGGATTCAAGCTGAATTACATGAAAGTGAGCTTCTTGCAGACTCATTGATAGCTGAAGAGAGATGCATATGATGAAGAAGAGAAATCAAAATTGATTGATGATCTGGTAAGGGAGCAACAAAGATTCTTTGCTGAAAAGAGAATGAAAGAAAAGATTAAGCCTCCAACTACTATGCATATTAGAAATCAGATGATGAACTTTCTTAAGAAAGTTAAGGGATTTACTCATATTCAGCTGGTCAAGAAGAACTTTGAAGAAATCAAGACTCTGTATGAGCAAAATAAGAGGACTGAATTGAATTTTGTTGAGATTGGATCTGAAGCAGATAGAAAAGCTGTTGAAGAGTTTAAAAGACATATGCATCAACAAAGGCAATTTGGTAGTACTCCTAGAATTGAGCCAAGTACTGCTGAACCTACAAACACATCTCCACCTATCAAGACCACTTATGTGAGAAAGAATAGAAAGGGGAAGGTAAGTTCAAGGGAGGAAGAGACTGCTCAAAGAATGAATACATGAGTTGAAACTCCAAGATATTGCTCAGACTAAAAGTGTACAAGCAGTACATACACAGTCAACAGTACATACAACAGTACATACTGAGGAGACGATACATACAAACTTGGAAGAGGGTTCAACAGAACTTGAGGGAATTTCCAAGGGTGTTAAAAGGAAAAGGTCAACAAAGACAAAGAAGAAAGCTAAGAGAGCTAAATCAACAGCAGAGGATAGTAATGATGATGAGAGCTTGAAGAAGTACTTGAAGATTGTAAAATTTGAAGATCAATGTATTGATACAAAGATTTTTGGAAAGAGAGCATCCATTGCTAAATGGATTTACTCTATGGATCAAGGACTTGAAGCTCATGGAATTCAGAGAACTGATGGCACAACAAGGGTATTCAGACTTTTGGAGGATATTCTTCACATTCTTGACAGACAAGATATTCAAGATCTTTCAAGGTTAGTTCAAGAATCCAGTGCAGGTAAAACTGAAGTATCACTATTATACTGAGAATTTCTCTTTATGTATGAGCCACACAATTATGATCAAGAAATGTTGAAGGAATTAGAGAATCAGGTTCCTAGTTACTGGAGATATTACAGGTCATGTGAATTGCATATTTTGGATGTAGACGATGTTACATACTATATGCTGCAAGAGAAAACTTACCCTTTCAAAAGAAAATTGTTGGAAAGGATGTTAGAACAACAATTGGAAGTTATAGAAGAATCTGCTGATGTTTTGGAGTTGATCAGAATGGTTAAACAACAAATCAAGGATTTGAAAGATGATGAAGAAGCTGAGAAAGAGCCTTAAGTGTTTGACTTTCAGTCACACTTCACAAATGGTTCTCAGTTCACCATGTCTAACACACATAAGAACTGGCTAGTCCATAAGCAAACGGTTTGTGGTAAAGACTTATCAAATCCGTTGAAAGCTGATAGTTTGCTAAAAACTATATGGTTCTAACTCACCTTGTTTCGAGACAAAGAGTTGGCTAGTCCTCGACAAACGGTACTAGGTAAAGACTTCATCAAATCCGTTGATGGTTGACAATTTACCAAAAATTGTAAGGTTTTCATTACACCTTATTCTTTGTGAATAAAGTATTGGCTATTCCAGAGTGTACGGCTAACTGGTAAAGAATTTATCAAATCCGTTGATAGCTGGTGATTTGCTAAAAATCATGAAGCCAATACAGATTGGTGTTTGTTGTTAACTGTTTTATTTCAGGTATGAAGATTGCAAGCAAAGAAGTATTCAAAGAAAAATACTTAGAAGGTTTTGTTATCGTCAAATCAAGACAAAGGTTCATGATTAAGAGTTCGAAGACTAAACTCAATAAGACAATAACTGATGCTGCAAAGATAAGTGAATGTTTAGAAGACACAAGAAGATCATAGTTTGAAGACAAAGATGATACTCATTATGTTTGAAGATTATATTATCATAAGAAGATCTACATTTGAAGTGTTTGGCTACATTCAGTTGGATACAAATACAAATTACCAAGTTCAATCCAAGGATGAAGGAAAGACTGAAGACATGTATTTTAATACATCCAGTACAAGAGAAACAAGAAGACAACAAGTTATCATTTCTTTTTTAGGGGAGGATTGTTGGGAATTATTTGTTAAGTGTCAAGTACCGTTAGTGTATTCCAAGTACTGTTAGTGTTATGTAAGTACCGTTAGTATTAACGCGGTACATAGTAAGTACTGCTACTTATAAAGTAAGTACTGCTATGATTAGGACGAATATATCTTTGTATAAGATATGTCATAGTTATAGTTAGAGTATATCTTATGTGATATACCTAAATAGTTAGAATATTGATAATATATCGTCTGTGATATAGTTATCTTTATAGAATATTCTAAGGTTTCTAGGGTTTCTTACTCTATAAAAGGAACATAGGTACAATGTCTTTCATGTACTTCATTCAAGTCGATTAATAAGAGAATCGAATAGTTAAAAGTAATTCTGTTCTTCTGTGCTTTATAAGTTAGATTCCGCATAACTTATTTAGTGTTAGTAAGAGTGCTCAAAGTGTTTTAGTTTGATTACAAACTAGTATACTAATTCTTAACAGAATATAGATCCAACCAAAGGGATCAACAAATAGCTTTAGACAAAACCGACTGATTGAGTTGTGCCTATGAAAAAAGAGACATATAAGAAAATATAAGTTTCAAGTACTCCAAACCATAGAGCGGCAGTAGCTAACTCCATATATCAGTTATTGAAAGAAGAATCAGTCCTGCAAAAATCAACAAAAGAAATGAAAGTGAACATTTACAAGTAAAAGAAAAAACAAATAAGGCCTTATGAGATCAAGTAAAGTGTTCTTTTCCCATAAAAGATTTAAAAATATTATAGTACAAAAGTATAATTTTTTTTTTACTTTTTCAATTTCCAAGATATAAAAGTAGGTTGATCAGATAATCCGCTGTCGGTTGATCAGTAGGTGGGGACGAATATAAGTCAAACATTAGGATAAAATATTAATAAAATATAATAAAGTTGGATGATCAGTTTGACACGTATCACAAAATAAACTCGGTTGATCAATTGATAAAAGTACATGTCTTTTTTTAAAATTGAAAACAAGAAATGTTTTAATTAGGATAACACCATATATTTTTTGTCTTTTTAAAAATATCTATTTTCAGCTTTCATGCCCAAGTTGAGGGCCCACTTGAATTCACCAAAGAACCAAACTTAAAAACTCAAAAACCAAATTGCCCCCCTAAAAGTTACCGAAGCTTTTGAAAAGGAAAAAAAACTTGCTTGAGCCCAATGATGCTAATTAACATTGCAGTAGCTCTATATTGCAAGTAATTACAATGCTAAAAAGCCTACTATAAATTTGATTAGATACTAAGGATGCAAATTAACTATTCCTATTGGTTATATGATAATACTAGATACCATATTATCGATTATAGTCTAGGCAATCTGATCATTAAAGACAGGTACGATTCTGTTCAGAGTTTTTGAGTTGGAAGCCTTCGGTTCATGACTTGTAGTGAGGCGGTGGAGTTTTCCAAGAAAGTCCATAAGTCATGCATAGTAATATTGTGACTCTAGCAGGGTACGGTATAGTCGAGCCATCAAACTTATGTCGTAGGCAAAAAGTGATATCACATCATCTTTTACTTCCATGACACCAAAACTCCCCACGATGACACAACCTCCATCCCTGGTTAACATCAATATTCTCGTGTCGTCGTCACCCCACCATTTTTTTTTCAACAATTTATTTTAAACTAAAAACACATTTCATTCATAAATAAAAATACAAATACAAATTTTTAAAAAACGATACACGAAAAAAAACACTAAAAAAGAATTACATCTTAAAAAAAATAACAATAATTAAAAAACATCAATGATTAAGGTTACACAAATGCTCAACGATCCTCCGGATACTTTGACGGAGTTTCAAGGTCACCAAAGTAATCGGCCATAAGTTTTCTTTCCGCATCTTCTCGTTCACGTGAGATGTATGTTCTAACGCGAGGACCGACATTACTCCTAGTTTCTTGCTCTTCGTCATCTAACATTTCAATTTGTTCCCAATATTCAAGATATCGGGCATAATCTTCCATATCATCTTGATCGTAGTTTTCGTAAATATCAGACAAATCGAAACCTCCGGGATTCATATTGATAAAATAGTGAGTGAATTTTAGAAAATAGTATGTGTTTGTGTGATTTATAGTAAAACTATATGAAAAGGGGGGTATTTAACCCTTCAAATCGGTCAAAAACAAGGAAAAAAAAAATAACCGCTCCCCAAACGGTCTAATTTTTTAAATTTTCAAAAAAAAAATTAAAAAAATAAACTGTTTTTAAAAAAATTCATAACGCCAGCCCATGGCGCGAGCCACGATGTGGTTAGCTGCGCCATGATGTCGCATCGTCACCCACAGCGTCGGCTAGTTGTAACTAGCCCAAACTCGACGACGTGAGCCACGATACGGTTGGCGCCGTCGTCGTCTCGCGCCGTGGTGGCCAGCCGAGCAACCCGCCACCGTACCGTGGCCTCTAAATACACAAATATTATTTTGAAAATAATTAATTTTGTAATTCAAAAAGGTTAACATCACAGTTTGTTGCGCGTTTGTCTTCCACCATTATATAAATTATTTTTTGTTGCTATACTATATTGTTTTATATTTATAGAGTTAACATATCTCTTATTTGTTCATAATTATATTGTAAAGTGACTAAACACGAGAAAACATGTGTTGAAAATCAACACGTGTTTATTCCTTTCGCGTTTGATATATTTGATTTCTTTGCACGTGAGACGGTGTAGCTACTTACCAGAATACAACGTGTTATGAATAGTAATGTTTTGACTCCTAAATCTACAAACGTTGTATTTAATAGACTTGGTTTTGCTATAAAAAAAAGGCTAACGGCGCAGCTTGTTGTCCGTTTGTCTTCTTCTAATATGTAAATTATAATTATTAATAAAAGAGAAATTAATGATTTAAAAAGCCATTTATGAAGATATTTGTCAATGACGAAAGACATGTGACCAAGAGTTTCTTTAAACTCCAACCTCATAGGAAACAAATTATGTTGGTGGCATTGTAGCATTGTTGACGGCTTCAGGCTTCATGGCCATGGAACACCATTGCCAGCTAATCTACACTATAAAGTGCTTCTTCTGTTCTAAAGTTATTACGTATCTTTTAAAAAAATACATAGTTTTAGAAAAAAACGTTTATTATATCATTTTTTCACTTACTTTCTGTCAAATGGTAATTTTACCTTTAGTTAATTAATTTAAGTTTTCTTCAAATTTTGTAATTATAATTAAAAAAAAGTGCAATGTAATAATCTTGTTCAAACTTTCATTTTCTTTATTAGTGATGGATAATTAAATTAAGATAACCCAAAATAAAAACTAAATAATAATATTAGGATGGAGAAAGTACTCTTTACATCAAATAACCAGCTTTTATTTTTAAAGATGAGGGAAATACTAAAAGCATTTTCAATCCATTGTGTATTTAATGACTTAATGCATTTAATATATAAGTGTTCGCATTAATTTTTGTTGTCAAGAAGTCATTTTATTAAATGGCGATTCGTTGCAAAACTAATTAGAAAGCTTTTTATTAATGCGATTTATAAAAGTTCTTTCATTCCAATACAAAAAATCTTCAAAAAGCTTTTTAAAAATTACGCATTGAAAATGCTTTAATAACAACAACTTAATCATATACTACGTAATTTGCTAATATTAAAACATAATGAGAAACATGAAAAAACCAACAAAAATAATAAATTGAATTTGTGTGTAAGATATTTAAAAAATGGTTAGTAATTATAAATTTGAATAATTATGGTTTGATTGTATTGGTTTACTAAAAATATCAAAAACTAATTGTTAACCGTTGTTAGCAAATCCTTATATGTGATACAATTCATTTGTCTCTTACTTAGGGCTGTTTGATTAATTTTTTTATTAAGTCCTGTAAAATTAAAGTGTCTGTTAAAATATATGTTGTTTGTTTATAAATGGGTATATAAGTGTTTGTTTTTTGTGCTGAATAAAGTGTCTGAATTGAGAAAAATGACTGTTATACCTTTTTAAATTAAATAAATAAAGAAGTTAGAGGGTAAATATGTAAAATAATGATAATAAGTCATGACTTAATATGAAAAGCTTCCTTTTGCTGGCTTTTTCTGGAAAGTCACTTGTTAAAATTAAGCACAAAACAAACAACTCAGTGATGACTTAATTAACATTCCTATTTTCAATTAAGACTTTATAAGTCTTTATCAAACGCCACCTTAGACTCTTAAGATCGGAGCCGGTATTAATTTTGTGCAATTAGGGCAACTGCACATGGTCTCCAATTATATGAGGCCTCCTTTTCATATAGTATCCTCACTTATTTGTATGTTTTTGATAAAAGTTTTGTTAAATATAATACTAGAATATATTAGACATAGGCTCAAATAACTGAATTGAATAATATATCAATCAAATGTAACCTATAAACGAAAAAGAAGTCAAAAACCATATACTGGTATCAATGTTAAAAGCTTTTCTTTTGAAACAGAAAAGCCTACCTGCATGAACTATAATCCATGTATCAAGTTTAAACCATGTAACAATGTACATCACAAAACACGATAAGTAAAACATCTGATGGCGATCGCATGTTTGAGAAGAAAAATGTTGATCATTCTTTGGTTTTGTACATGAAACTTAGTCGCATATTTTGATAAAAAAAAAGTTGCGTACGTGTTTGATTGGGGCCTCCTTTATCGGTGTCGCACAGGGCTACCGATATCAATGAGACGGCCCTGCTTAAGATGAATGGAATATTAACAAAATTCACGAGTTGATGACATAGAGTTGAGTTCTCATCCCATTTGAAAAAAACTCACGCGTTATTTAGTGATTTTGAGAAGTGAATGGTAAGCATTTAATCATTTGGCATCCATGCTTATTTTTTAGTAATAGTTTTTAATATGTTTGTGAGTGTGTGAGATTATTTAATGAGACATATTTTATATAAAATAAAAATAAATTATTTAGTGAAGCATATTTTATATAAAATAAAAATAAGTTTTTGTTTTCTTTAATATAATGAAAATGTGAGTTTGATGAGTTATTTAAAAGCTAAAATGATATTAAAATAAAAAATTAAAATTTTCTACTACATCCTTATAAGTTATAACCATATGCCTTTACATACCAAAGCTATGAACAAATAAAATATAATCTAATTTTACAAAATGTGGCTTTTCTATATCTTTAAAAGTTATAAAATGTGTCACTTGACCCCAGATTATCATTTCTCGTTGGAAAATACACATAATTAATTATACGTGTTCGACTTTAAAATGGATGCCAAGTAGATCCGACCCGACCACAATCCAAAAACATCATGTAATACCATCATGCCCACGTGAATAGCACTTAGTTTTGTCTCTTAACCCATAAACTAGCCAATAAGACTTTTAAAAGGCCCCATTAAGTGTGACCTACAACTAAAATAAGGCCCGTTTATTTGGAATCAAAGATAAACACGTACGTGTGAAAAGACTTCACACGACAAATGTTAAATAAACAGAAATCAAGTTTTTAGCTTTCACTTGATAATAAAAGTATAAAACCAATGTTTTGAAATCCGGGTTTTAAATCGACCCGGTCGAGTCACCGAGTCCGAATTGACTCGAGTTAACCCAGTTTTCTAATATTTTTTTTTTATATTTTTAATAATTAACAAAAAAAATATATATAAATCATTAATACTTTTGTATATTAAAGATATAAGTTGTGTACCAACCAATATAATATGTAAAAATAAAATTCCGTCACAAGTACGTAAGATTTACATTTCTTTTTAAATCCTGAAATAGTCGAAATCCGGCCGGGTCTCGAGAACCGGGTTGACCCGGGTCACCCCAAACCCGGAAGGTCTAGCCGCGTTTCAAAAATATGAAACCCGGGTCAAAATGATCCGTTTTTTCGACCGGAACCTGGTCAACCGATTGACCAACCGGGTTGACCCGGATCTAAAAACACTGTATAAAACTACAAACATTTATCAATAGACTCGAAGTGTGAAAATTATTGGCATGTTTGGCATTTTTAAGAGTCAGAGTGAATCATTGAAATTAGATGCTAGAATATATAGCTTGAGTTTATTTTTACATGTTACTTTAACTAGTATTTTATTTAAAAGTTTATTTTTTAAACATGTTCTTTCAAACTCTGTCAGTCAAACGATACTTATATTTAATAAAAATTTATTTTTTAAAAAATAATAAACTCATGCTACGATAAACTTACGCGCTAAACATAATCTACCAAATAAATCTTCCTACATAAGTTTTCAAATATATCATAACTTAGGGAACGACAATTTTATTCCTAGACTAGCAGGAATCTAGCAATTAAAAGAAAATAAGATGCGGATTTTTCCGCCAATCAATCCAACTAAATGTGACTTTACTTCTAGCATGACACCAATAAAAAGATTTACTAACTACGTCTTCAAAAAAAGTCGCTTTTGTCGGAGTCTTAGCTTCGAAAATCATCTTATTGCGAAACATCCAAAGCAACCACCACATCATATAATAAACCCCCTTTGAACATCGATTTATTCTTAGTTGGCATTCGGATATTAACCATCCAGTTCTTCCATGAAACATACGAGTTAATCTTTATATCTGGAACCTCCCAACATCGATTAATTAGGTGCATTACTTGTTGCCTCATTTCACACGTGAAAAACAGATGCTCTATGGTTTTCACTCCTCTATTTCAACACAACTAATAGAATCAATGTCAATACCTCGTCTCGATATATTGAATTTAGTAGCCAACGAATTTGTCATAACCTTCCAAGCATGAATGTTCACCTTGCTTGGAATATAATTTATCCACCTGGTCTTTGATCACCCTCCACACTTGTATTATAATCTATCAATTTTCTAACGTATGCCACAAAAAACTCATCAGAACTATTTAGAGTCCATGTCGAACGATAACTTAAACATTAATGAATAGCTTTCGCTTGATAAAGTTAAAGTCATTCACAATGGTACAATACCTTAAAGAAAATATGTAACACACTTAATCCTGTTTATCAGATAAGCAAGGATAAGCAACACTGATAAGCTAGAATTAACAGTAATAAGCCAATTGAAGCTTACAATGTTAAAAGGGGATTTGTGATTATCCTTGATGAAATAGAATGTTTATAGAGAAAAGAGAGAATTACACACACAAGACGATGAACAAATGAGAAGGAATCGTTTATTTATAGACGCTTTACAATTAGGAGGGAAAAGTAAATTTGAAAGTTTGTTGGGAGTTTGTTAGGAAACTGTAGAAGTAATAGTCACGTTCCAATCTCGTGACCTATCTTGAGTTGTATATAACAATGCTGCCTCATTCCAAAGATTCTTGACCTCAAAGATCAAGCACAAACTCAAGAAAACGTTTAGTCAGGTCAGCCAAATCTTCCCAAGTTGCATCATCGTTGCTGCCATTGGTCCATTGCACTAACCCAAACACCCTCATTCGGTTTTGCTGCTTAACTATCTTCCTTTCCAAAAGCTTAAGTGGACTAGCAGCTAACAAACCATCATCATCACATTGAGGCAACTAACCCATCTCATTAACTGCACCATAACAAGCCTTCAGTTGAGACACATGAAACACTGGATGGACTTTTACACCAGCTGGAAAATGTAGCTTATAAGCAACAATCCCCACCTTAGCTAAGACTTGAAATGGACAAAAAAATTAGAAGACAATTTATGTTGTCTTCCATGCCTTAAAGAAATCTGTCTATTGGGTTGGAACTTTAGGTAAACCTAATCCTGCACTTGAAACTCCCTCTCAAACCTCCTCTTATCAGCCTGAGACTTCATCCTATCCTGAGCTTTCTTCAGGTTGAACTTTAGTAAATGGATAATATGTTCTCTAACTTGTAAAGTTCTATCAACAGCCTCTAAATTACTATCCTTGGCTACATTGGGAATATGCAAGGGAGGGGTTTGTCCAAACACCACTTCATATGGAGTAGTATTAAAGGAAGTATCTAAATTGGTATTGTACCAATATTACGCTAAAGGAAACCATTTAAGCCACTCCTTAGGCCTTTCTCCAGTCATGCACCTCAAATAACCTTCCAAACACTTGTTAACTATTTTAGTCTGACCATCTGTTTGTGAGTGATAAGCAGAGGAAAACTTGAGTTGCACTTGTAACTTTTCAAACAAGGATTTCCAAAAATGACTCATGAAAAGCTTATCTTTGTCACTACAATTTACTTAGGCAACCCATGCAATTTATAAATGTGATCCAGAAATAGTTGAACCACTTGAGAGGCAGTGTAAGGGGGGGGGGGGGAAAGGTATGAAATGAGCTTGTTTTGACAACCTGTCCACCCTACTAGAATCAATGAAGTCCATTGAGATCTCTTGCCAAATCCTCTAAGGTATAGGTAATGGTTGTAACAAGCCAGGATATGCTGAAAGGTCAGACTTATTTCTTTGACAATTATCACACATTCTGACCCATTGTTTGACCATCTTCCTCAACCTTTTCTAATAGAAAAAAGTAGATAGTCTCTTAGTAGTGGCATGCACCCCTGAATGACCACCCACAACTGATCCATGAAAATGAGAAACAAGCTTGTTCCTCAAGAGATCATCCTCGCCAACCACCCATCTGCCCTTCCTTAACAACTGATCAGTAACCCATTCATACTTGGTGTTAACCAAAGTTTTGGCTTTCAAGGCTTCTACTACTGTCTGTAAAGTAGAATGACTTGACCAAGATAGCACCACGACATCCATGAGTTCATTAGAAAGGCCAGAAGAAACTGTATGAAACAAAGCAGCTTGTCTATCCATCCTTGAAAGTGCATCATCTACCACATTTTCTTTCCCTTCTTATATTATATTTCATAGTCAAATCCAAGCAACTTAGGTAACCATTTGGACTGATAAGGAGTAGTAATTCTCTGATCAGGCATATATTTGAGACGGAAGTGATCTGTCTTGTTCTTGAAATGTCTATCCAAAAGGCATCCTCTTCATTTTTGCAAAGCTAATACCACTGCTAAGAGCTTTTTTTCATAAGCAGATAAAGAATGGTCTTTGGTTGCCAAAGCTTTACTCAAAAAAGCTATTGGGTGACCTTTTTGCTATAACACAGCTCCAATGCCATAACCAGAAGCATCAATTTCAATAACAAGTTCTTCATGAAAATTAGGAAGTGCTAGGACAGGAGTACTGATCATAGCTTGTTTCAAGGCTTCAAAAGCTGTTTGAACTTCAGCACTCCAATGAAAAGCATTTTTCTTGAGTAAAGCAGTCAAGGGATGACTAATCATAGCATATGATTGAATGAATCTTCTGTAATAGCCAGTTAAGCCCAGAAACCCTCTTAGCTGTTTGAGATTAATAGGAGTAGGCGAATCTTGCATAGCTTGTATTTCACTTGGACCAGTAGAAACTCCAGCACCACTGATCACATCCCTAAGGTACTCCACTGTACTTGTGCCAAATACACATTTACTCCTCTTAGAAAAGAGAGTATTGTCCCTTATAGTTTGTAAGACCAGTTTGAGATGCTCCACATGTTCAGAAAGAGAAGAACTATATACAAAGATGTCATCAAAGAAGACCAAGGTAAATTTCCTTAAAAATGGTTTAAAAACTGAGTTCATGAGAGCTTGAAATGTGGATGGGGGATTAGTTAACCCAAAAGGCATGACCACAAATTCATAGTGGCCTTCATGAGACTTGAAAGCTGTTTTATAGACATCCTTTTCTTGCATCCGAATTTGATGGTAGCCAGACCTGAGGTCCAACTTAGTGAAAACACTAGCACCTTGCAATTCATCAATAAGCTCCTCAATAACAGGAATTAGGAATTTATCTTTTACTATAAACTTGTTTAATTGCTTGTAGTCAATACACATCCTCCATGAACCATTTTTCTTTTTTACCATTACAATTGGAGAAGAGAAAGGACTATGGCTTGGCCTGATCACACCTGAATCAAGCAACTCTTTAACCATAGACTTAATCACATCCTTCTGGGCTGGAGGATACCTATAAGGTCTAATATTCACATTAACTTCTCCATCTTTAAGGGGTATTTAGTGATCAAAAATTCTGTAGGGAGGCAATTGCTTAGGTTTTGCAAATACATCAGCAAAGTTATCAAGAAGATCCAATAGTCTCTTATCATTGGGATATGTAGAATCGTTGTCACATTACATCAAATGAAGACTAACAGTTGTCCTAATACAACAAATAGAAGTCAAATGAGATTCTTGATGGCTAGAAAACTTAGAGAATGACCTGCCACTCATCCATGTCAACTTAGACTGGGTTGTTCCCCTGATAAGGACTTTCTGACCATGATGTATGAACTCCATTCTCAACTGGCTGAAATTCCACTTTATGTCATCCAACGTGGATAACCATTGTATCCTCAAGAACAACTCACAGCCCCCCAAAGGCAATAACATCACATCAGTGGTGAAAGAGATGCCTTGAATTTTCCACTTGAAATCCTTAACCATATATTGGCTAAACAGTTTACTTCCTTCAGCTACAGACACATTCAAGGGAAAAGTTTTACTAAACTCACACCCCAACATTTTAGCCTTATGGATATCCAGAAAATTGTGAGTACTTTTACATCAAGATGTGTAATATCTGTTTGAGAACCTATCTCTTCATCCTCATAGTATTATGTGTAGGAATGCCAGAAAAGGAATTTAATGATACATGTGGTGTGGGTTGATGAACATCTTCAGGCAAAACATACTCAGTCATAGCATGTTCTCCTTCTCTCAAACACTCCTTAAACACATCTTCTTCTTCAACACTTATTTCCAAGGTAAAAAGTTGTCCCTCACACTTATGACCTGGCATATACCTCTTATCACAGTAGAAGCATTCATTCCTATACCTTTTATCATTATATTCTTTTTGACTTAACACTTTTCTAGGTCTAGAGCCAAACGCTGGTTTAGATTCAAGGAATATAGTAGGTGCAGGCAAAGCTAATGTATTGGGCTTGGTATGAAAATTAGCATTTCTATTCACAAAAGTACTACCATTACCACTAGTTTTAGGAGTAGGAAGTAATGGAGTATACCTCTGCTTCATAAGAGTTTGAGATGTTTCTTGCAGATTAGACAAGCTAAAAGCATCTGCAAGTGTCCTTGGCCTAAACATCCTTACACCAATTTCCATATTAGAAGGTAAACCAACCAAGTACATGCTAATGGACTGAGCCTCTATGATGTTGACTTGTGTCAAGAGTGCCTCAGACTCAGTCTGGTACTGCTTCATAGTAGACTTATACTTCAACTTTGTAAGCTTAACCATAGGATCCTCATTTGCATCTCCAAATCGTCTAAGTATAGCTGCCTCATACTCTTCCGAAACAGCATTAGCATGATTCCTAATGTATTGTAAGTGCCAAGCTAAAGCTACATCATACAAGTAAATATAAACAGCTTAAGCTTATCTTCTTCAACAACACCATCAATGGTGAAAAACTGTTTGACCCTATACAACCATCCTTTCATATCTTCACCATAGAATTTAAGAAAATCAACTTTATTTAATCTATAATACCGAGTAGATCCTTCTCCATTCATGTTGACATTAGTCATGGAAGTTAGAATCACTTGATTCAATCGCTCGTTCATGTCAGCTATCT
The DNA here is from genome assembly GCA_025667525.1 of Glebionis coronaria. Lineage (NCBI taxonomy): Eukaryota > Viridiplantae > Streptophyta > Magnoliopsida > Asterales > Asteraceae > Glebionis > Glebionis coronaria. The sequence goes on along the minus strand of CM046879.1, from coordinate 498,639,620 downwards.
GATTAAGCATCGGAGTAGTAACACTTATGATCTGACTAGCAATCCAATTCCTTGAGGCTTCATCAAGCTGAGTCTCAGGTGGTTGAGGTTGATTTCTAGTGTTAACCATAGCTATAACCACTCACCAACACTCTTCAACAAAGTTTGTTAAAGTTGTTAGACAGTTAGACTATTTGTAACAACTTTTAATGCCACATGTACCACCTGAATTGCCTTGTAGACTACAAAAACTGAGTAGGTAATTAGGTTATTATTGTAACAACCTAACCGTTTCAACCGTTACCGTGGCGTATAATAAGTGTGAAAACACTTATCTTTTTACCACTTAATTACAATAATAACCAAGCCAAAACATGTATTTTATGTCGTAAATGTCGGAATTATGCGTGGTTTGTGTTTTTGTTGTGATTTAGGACCAAAATATGAAAAGGGGAGAAAACACGGGCTTTTATCAAAGAAAAAGACAAAAGACGAAGTCAAAAGATCAAGGGTGCAAAAAGAACGGAAGTCCAAGGCCTATTCTGAAGATTTATCGAAGAAAAAGTCCAAAGACGGAAGTTTAATGAAGTCAAAGAACTCAAGTCTAATAAATGAAGAAATTATAAGACGATTTGAAATAATCCCGAGCCAAAGTCGAAAAAGACAAAGAATTAAAATCAAGTCGAGACTAAAAGAAAGAAAGAAGGAAGCATCCAACACCCCTTCCTTCCCTTCTCCCTATAAATAGAGACATTTCACCTCATTTAGTCTTGTTAGCTAACTTGACAACTTAGCTCTCCACCTTTAATTACTTGCACATTTTAATTTCATGTTATTTACTTAATTGTCAATTTAATTTCCTTGTCTTGCACCTTAAATTTCTTGCCTTTAATTCCAAGTAAGTTAATTTTATTGTTGAATCTTTATTTTCCTTTAATCAAGCTTTTCATTATCATTCTTATTCTACTTTTCTTGTTTTTGATTTGATTTTGATTCAGATTAAGCATTCATTTTGCTTGATCTTATTGCTTATTTGATTAAAAAGTTTACCTTTTATTCCTATCTAGGCTTTCATACGATTTAAACTTTGAGCTGTCGACCTACTCATCTAGGTCCAAATTAATATAGGCTTTCATGGCAAGAGAATCATTTATTCGAATTAAAAAGTTTACCTTTTTATTCCTATCTAGGCTTTCATACGATTTAAGCTTTGAGTTGGGTGAATAATTAATATTCTGGGTGAATCATCGTTACCACCACTCCAACGCCTCCATCTCCATCGTTACCACTTCCATCACTACGTATAACCACGCATCACCATCACCACTATGCCACCGCAACACCATGATGACCAACTAATACAAATATTTTGTATGGGTTCAATTAAGTTCACGGTATCTTCTCGAATTGATCACAACTCAAAGTGGAATTGTCGTTCTTGGTTACTAAAAACGGGTTTGGTTTTCTATTCTACTAAAAAGGATTAAATGCGTGCAGTAGAGAAAATAATCCAAAAACAACTAATAAAAATAAAGCTTGAATTAAACTTGAACACTTAAACAGTAAAACAGTGAAATAACTTAACTTGGAAAATTGCTGATTCGGAATAATTAAAGTTCATGCAGAATAATCAAACAAAACACTTCATTCAGAATAATACCTTCATGCGGAATATCCCTTCATCCGGAATAAATGGCTCATTCGGAATAACTTGGCTAAAAACCTTCATCCGGAATAAAAACCTTCATCCGGAATATGTGCTCATCCGGAATAGTAAGCTTATTCGGAATAAAAAGGGAAATCAGCTGGTTCGGAATAATTGTTGATTCGGAATAATGGCTTTATGCGGAATAATCAAAAGAAAAACCTTGACTCGGAATAATCTTGCTTATTCGGAATAATCACTTGGTTCGGAATAATTAAGACAAAAGTTTCATTCGGAAAAACGGCTCATTCGGAATATAATGTTCATCCGGAATAAAACCTTGATCCGGAATAATTAAACTAAATTGCTGATTCGGAATAAATGATTCACCCAGAATATTAATTATTCCGAATGAACACACTGATTCGGAATATCTAAATGAAAATTGCTGGTTCGGAATATCTTGTTGACCCGGAATAAAAATAGGAAACTGTTCATTCGGAATATAGGGTTGATGTGGAATATCAACTCATCCGGAATAAACTCTTTATCCGGAATAAACTTGGAAAACACTTCGTTCGGAATATTAAGCTAAATCCTTGATTCGGAATATACGGCTTCGTTCGGAATCTGGGGATTTGAAGAACACGAAGAACAGTAACAATACAATAAGACGAATTTGAACCAAAATCAACAAAGTTTTCACCAAAGATTAAACAATACTAACCACCAATCATCTACTAATGATAAACTTTAAACAAAATCAACAAAAACATAAAACCCACTTACTTTTGAAGATCAAACTCAACAAATAAAAACTTAAAACTTAAGATCAATAAGAAAAGAAGAACAAGATTAAAGGAAGACTTGTATTAAAGGATTAAGGTTTAACAAACAAAAGGAAAGATTAAAACTTACAAGATTTGTGAATTCAACAAAGATGAAAAATCACCAACACCTTAATAGTGTTGGTTGCCTACGAAAATAAAGGAAGAAAAAAAACTAGAAATGAAAAACTAGTTCTAATGTGTGAAGGGGAGTCCTATTTATAGGATATGTGGTTGGTTGGTGAGTGGGCTTTCTTCTTTCTTTTTGTCTTCTTGTCTTTTCAGTAAAGTTGACGTTTTCGATTCTGATTCGGGATTTGTCGATGAATAAATTCAACTCGTCTTTTAATTTCTCTGTTTAATAGACTTGAGTTCTTCGACATATGTAAATCTTCCATCTTTGGTCCTTTTCTTCGATAAATCTTCAAATAGGCCCATTGACTTCAAATCTTTTGCATCTCTTGGACTACAGACTTCGTCTTTTCGTCTTTTTCTTCGATAAAACCCGTGCAATCCCATGTTTTCTTCAATATTTATACGGCTGGCTCTGAAAACACAACAAACACACAAACCACGCATAATTTCAAACAAATGATACTAAATACGCGATTTGGTCTCGTTTTAGCAAGAAATAAGTGGTAAAAGGATGGGTGTTTTCACACCTATCAAATCCCCTATACTTAATCATTGCCATGCCCTCATGCAATGCTTAGTGACAAAGAAAATTTACACTTTTCACATAATCAATCAACCGTGGCCTTATTAATATACTACTAAAACAAAAATTTAAACTTCTATGAAGAAATAAAAGCTTTAAAGGAAACAAAAGAGATAGAAAACCATTTTCACTTGAAAATAGCTACATGGAAATAACTTGCAAAGAGATCTAAGACTTACATTAGGGCTTTGGTTGCTGCGAAGATTTATCACCCTCAAGTTTCACGTTCCCCAAACTAAGCTTAAAAACGAGATCATTGTTGTTATAAGTTAGCAAATCAAACACTTACACACATGGCTTAATTATATGCTTAAACTCCCTTATTCCTAGGTGTATCTCTTATATTTTATTTTTGTCTTAGAATGATCATGAAGATGCATTTTTGGACTTATTGCGATAGTTTATTTAGGCTGAAAGCAAAGTAGGACGATTTGATTAATATTTAGCTAAAGGACAAAATCTCTTAAAACTGCTTCTCGAGACCTCAAAAAGTTCATATCTTGGCATAACTCGCTTCACGATTTGAGACCTTTCTCGGGCCGATATTTGGCATGTACTTCATACTTCATATCTTGAGAGACGTTCTTGAGATAATGGTCTTCTCTTCGTTAATAGAGTTTCTTCACTTGGAGACTTTTGAGGGATACTCCAACTTTGTTGACCACGACTTCATCATTATTTCTTCAATCGTTAATTGGGATTTTGAGATACAACGATCCGCCTCCTTTTCGGACTTGGATCTATTTATCCTCATACCTTGTTAGGGTCTTTTCGGATAGACTTCTCCATGATCTTTATGGGAGTTGATTGCTTTTCGTCGTGCGTCTTGATCCTTTATATTGATTTTGGGAATAATGCTTTTCACATCACCTTGGATCTTTAGCAATAAAATGGAATCCTCATGACTTGTTAGGGCCTTTTCAGAATCGCCAATCTTCGCGCCCCGCTTCATTAGTTATGCCTTGGTTATGAACTCTTATCATTACCGAGCAACTTTTAAACGATCTTGGGCTAGAAGCTAAGTTATTCAATAAAATCGTACGACCTTACTTATTACATTTATTCATTTAAGGCGATGGGAGGAAAAGCTTATAATTACACCAAGTGTGCTTGTGCAAGAATACCGACTTATAATTAACTCTATCATTTCTCGTTCTCCACAATTTAAAATCTCAAGTAATGAGACTCGTGGATGCTTAGCCTAATAAACCAATTAAGGTCTACATGGTTAAGGATACTTGCTAGAATAAACTTGGATAAGTCTATTCGGGTTGAGTCAAAATAATCGCAACGGGCCTAATATGTCGAAGATTTCTAAACTAGCTACACCACTTTATTAATATTTTTGACTTTATTGTGGGATATATACATATGAAAGCAACGATAAAAATTTAAAAATTACGACTATATGGTCAAAGTTAATTAAAAATTTGAAAAATGCTGAAAAAGATGATTTTCCGGTTAAATGAAGGCATTTTAATGGAAAAGTCCACTTAAAACTTCGATAGAAGTCTCCCCTACACTTAATATAAACATTGTCCCCAATGTTCAAGCATGTGGTAAAAGTCTCCCCTACACTTATGACATTGTGCACGTTGGTTAAATCAAGTTAAGGAGGAGACAACTAACGTGATCAATTTCAAATGTGAGTATGAAGAAAATTGAATCACGATAGTTGAGAGATAGAACCGGATTGCGGATAACACGGGAGCACGGTTCTTCAAAGATTCCAAAAGTGCACTTATCCCTGTAATCACATCACCACACAAACACAAAAAACCTATATAGGTCCCCCTACACTTAGGAGGTAAAACAGAAAGGGATAGATACTCGGGTTGCCTCCCGAGGAGCGCTTGTTTTGGTTAACCGAGTCACGAGCCTGACTCGGCCCCGAACTAATTCAAAGGAAAGATGGAGAGGGATGAAATCATCTCATGAGAGATGTCCTCTCCAAGGTACAACTTCACTCGTTGGCCATTCACCTTAAAATTTGGTCCATTAGGTTGAGTGAGCTCAAGAGTACCATATGGAAAAATTTGGGCAATGGTGAATGGGCCGGACCAACGAGATTTGAGTTTGCCCGAAAAGATTTTTAACCGAGAGTTGAAGAGTAAAACTTTGTCTTTAACTTGGAACTCTCAGTTTTTAATCTTGGAATCATGAATGAGCTTAGTTCTTTCCTTATAGATCAAGGAATTTTCATAAGCTTCATTCATGAGTTCATTAAACTCATTGAGTTGGATTTTGCGTAGGTCACCGGCTTTGTTGATGTTGAAGTTAGCCCACTTCAAGGCCTAGTAAGCCTTGTGCTCCAACTCAATGGGGAGGTGGCATGCTTTCCCGTACACGAGACGATATGGTGTACAACCAATCGGAGTCTTGTATGCGGTACGAAAAGCCCACAGAGCATCATCAAGTTTATCGGCCCATGAGGCACAATGCTCTCCCACGGTTCGTTCAAGAATTCGCTTTAACCCTCGGTTAGAGATTTCAGTCTGCCCATTAGTTTGTAGGTGGTATGCGGTGGAAAGACGATGATTGACACCATACTTATCCATGACTCTTGCGAATTGATCATTGCAAAAATGAGTCCCGCGATCACTAATAATGGCACGAGGCACACCGAATCTAGCGAATAGCTGCTTCAAAAAGTTACAAACCACCCTTGCATCGTTAGTGGGTAAAGCTTTCGCTTCAACCCATTTAGAAACGTAGTCAACGGCTACAAGGATGTATTTGTTTCCTTTAGATGAAGGGAATGACCCCATAAAGTCGATGCCCCATACATCAAAGATTTCACATTCTTGTATAAAATATCGAGGCATCTCATCTTTATGTGTGATCTTGCCTTGTCTTTGGCAAGCATCACAATGTTTAACCATTTCGTGAGCGTCACGATAAATGGTGGGCCAATAAAATCCCGAGTCAAACACTTTCTTTGCAGTGAAGTTAGGACCAAATTGACCACCGATGGGTCCTTTGTGGCAAGCTTCGAGAATGTCTAAAGCTGCCGGTCCATTAACACATCGGCGAATAATCAAATCAACGCATTGTTTGAAGAGATACGGGTCATCCCAAAAGTAAGTCTTAATATCTTTAAAGAACTTTTTCTTTTGTTGGGATGTTAACCCGTCAATGAGAATTCCACCCGCCAAGTAGTTTGCAATGTCCGCAAACCACATGGTCTCATCAAAATTCGAGTTGATAGACATTAAGGTCTCAAGGGGAAAAGAGTCATTGATCTCTTTGTTCGGATGATCCCCTTGATAAGGATCCTCAAGTCTACTGAGATGATCCGCGGCTAGGTTTTCGGCTCCCTTCTTATCACGAATTTAGATTTGAAACTCTTGAAGTAGCAAAACCCAGCGAAGAAGTCTTGGTTTAGAATCTTGTTTAGTTAACAAGTACTTCAACGCGGAATGGTCCGTGTACACGATGGTAGTGGAAAGAACAAGATAGGGGCGAAATTTTTCAAAAGCATAGACAACAGCTAAAAGCTCTTTTTCGGTTGTCGTGTAATGGAATTGAGCCCCTGTCATTGTCTTGCTAGCGTAATGGATTGTTTGGAAGTGTTTATTCACTCTTTGGCCCAAAACCGCTCCAATAGCAAAGTCGCTAGCATCGCACATCAACTCAAAAGTTTGCTCCCAATTAGGGGTAACCAAGACCGGTGCCTTAGTTAGCTTATCCTTAAGAAGGTTGAAGGCTTCAATACACTCTTTGGAAAAGATAAAAGGAGTATCTTTTTCCAATATGTGGGTCATCGGGCGAGCGATTTTAGAAAAATCTTTGATAAATCGACGGTAGAAGCCCGCATGACCAAGGAAACTTCTCACACCCTTCACGGTTGAAGGTGGAGGTAATTTGGCTATGACATCAACTTTAGCACGGTCCACTTCGAGACCGGCTTTTGAGATTTTATGTCCTAGCACGATGCCCTTTTTACCATGAAATGACATTTTTCCTAATTTAGAACAAGGCGAGTGTCTTCACACCGCTTAAGCATACGTTCTAAATTGGCAAGGCAAGCAGAGAAAGAATCGCCATAAACCAAGAAATCATCCATGAATACTTCCATAGTTTCTTCAACCATGTCATGGAAGATAGCCATCATACACCTTTAGAACGTCCCAGGAGCATTACATAAGCCGAAAGGCATTCGTTTGTAAGCAAATGTTCCGTAAGGACAAGTGAATGTGGTTTTCTCTTGGTCTTTAGGATCGATGGGAATTTGAAAATACCCGGAGAAACCGTCTAAGAAGCAATAGTAATCATTACCCGCTAGACGCTCGAGCATTTGATCCATGAAAGGAAGAGGAAAATAATATTTTCTCGTGGCATCATTGAGTTTGCGATAGTCGATACAAACTCTCCACCCAATAACGAGACGAGTAGGAATCAACTCGTTGTGTTCATTGGTAACAACGGTTATTCCGCCTTTCTTTGGCACACAATGGACGGGACTTACCCATGGCGAATCCGAAATAGGGTAAATCATTCCGGCATCTAGAAGTTTGATAACCTCTTGTTTGATGACGTCATGAATTCGAGGATTAACCCTTCTTTGGCTTTGGATTGCGGGTTTAAAGTCATCTTCCATGAGAATTTTGTAAGTACAAAAGTTTGGATCAATTCCGTGGATATCAGAAATTTTCCAAGAAATTGCCTTCTTATGATCTTTAAGCATGGCGATAAGGCGAGATTTTTCTTCTTCTTTCAAGTCCTTAGCGATGATGACGGGTGACTTCTTCTTGTCTTCAAGAAATACGTACTCGAGATGGGACGGTAATTCCTTAAGCTCTAAATCCGGAGGATTTTTGATGGAAGGCGTAGTCAAATTCGGTTCATCGATAGCAATATCCTTGGGAGATGGTGGAGAAATATGGTCCTCATTGAGAAGTTTCTCAATGGTACGAATGTCTTCATCCCAATCGGTGGGAGAATCGTCATACTGTAAGTTCACATCTCCCAAAGTTGCTTCAAATTCAGTCAAAAGGAAATCACTTTCTCCAAATGGAGTTAGTGATGGAGCAATAGAGGCAACAATCTCAACATTGGGAATAGAGGTAAGACTATTTTTGCAAGCATCATTAAAGTGTTCTTCACAAGCCTCATCAAGAACGTCGATACAATTAACACTCTCGTATGAATAAGGTTGTTTAGAAATCTTACCCATGTTGAAGACAATTTGATCGTCGCCAACTCTCATGATAAGCTCACCCGCTTCTACATCGATGAAAGTGCGACCGGTCCTCAAGAATGGACGTCCAACGATTAATGGAACACGAGGATCCATCTCGTAGTCAACAACAACAAAATCCGCTGGGAAGGTGAATTTTCAACGCCAACGAAAACGTCTTCGGCTATCCCCACTGGATAAGCAACCGTACGGTTAGCTAATTCCAAAGTCATTTTGGTGGGGACTAGCTCAGGGAGAGATAATTGCTTCCAAACGCTTAGAGGCATTAAGTTGATACTAGCACCTAGATCGGCTAGGGCCATGCAATTCTCTACTCCCGGGAAGTTTCAAGGGATTAAGAAGCGACCCGGATCACCAAGTTTGGTTGGCAATTTCCTTAGGAGAACCGCGGAGCAATTCTCGTTAAGTTGGGTATTAGCAATATCAAGAAGCTTTTCCTTGTCACTAAGAAGATCTTTAAACATCTTCGCATATTTAGGCATGTGAGCGAGAGCCTCAACAAAGGAGATGTTGAAATTCAATTGTTTAAACATTTTGAGAAAGTTTGAAACTTGAATATCATCCTTGCTTTTGAGCTTCTCTTTCCTCAGCCTTGAGGGATAAGGTATATCGGAAGAAGATGAAAGCTCTGGGATTGTAGGATCACTCACATCCTTGGGTGGTGGAGGGGTAGAAGTAAGAGGTGGAGGAATTAGGGAAGTAGAAGGTTGATGAATAGGAGTAGGTGACTCGTTTTCCTTTGTCACAATCACCGGTGTAGGTATAGGAAGCTCGGGTTCCTTGGTACCTTTTCCACTGCGAGTGGTGATTGCTTTCATCTCCCCTCTTGGATTAGCAACGGTGTTACTAGGAAGAGTACCCGAAGAAGAGGGTTGATTACCTTGGAAGAAACCATCCATCATGTCCCTTTGGTCATTCGTTTGACTACTCAAAGAGTTTCGCATATCGGCTCTAAGATCATTCCCTTGTTTCACCATATCGCCCTTCAAATTAATAATCTGGGTCTGCAGATTCTTCACCAACACATCATTCGTCCGCATGTACGTCTCGACCTCGTGGTTGAAAACGGTGGGTTGGGTAGGAGGAGGTGCTTGATAAGCAGGTGGTTGGTAAGGAGCGGGTTGGTAAACTTGAGTAGGATTTTGAGGTGGATATGGTTGTCTTTGAGGTGGTTGGTATGGTGCTCGAGGTTGGTTTTGATTGGTTCGGTTAAGGTTTTGTTGTTGGTTTTGATTGGTTGGAGGAAAACCGGGCGGGGAAAGAAAGTTGGTGGAACGATAACTTAGCAAGTTGCGGTCTCCTTGAGGGCAGGCTGGATAGCCTCCCGGAGGATAGGTACCATATGATGCGTTAACATTCTCACAAAGATAGTCTTGAGTGGAGGTACAAGTAGTGTAAGAGTGAGGACCCCCGCATATTTCACATGGTTGGCTTACAGCATTGACGTGAGCGTTTTAAGTGTTGATGCTTTTGGTATTGTTAGTAGTTTGGACAGCAAGTGATTCAATAAGCGAAGTAAGCTTATCAATTCTCTTGTCGTTGTCACTAGTGCTAGCACTAGCGGCATTGGTCCGAACACTCTTGGTTTGCACTCTAGACTTATTCTCAATAATATCCCAAGCGGCATTAGAAGACTTAACCAAAATATTACCCCCCAAGGCACTATTTAGTGAATCTTGGTCATTCATGCTTAAACCATTATAAAAAGTATTAATTCGGTGCACTTTGGTAAAACCATGTTGTGGGTACTTTCTTAAAAGGTCTTTAAAACGGTCCCAAGATTCACTAAAAGTCTCATCGTACTTATGTTCAAAATTAATAATTTCATTCCGCAAAGCGGTAGTACGAGAGGGTGGGAAAAAATAGTTTATGAATTTGGTCTCTAAGTCCGTCCATGTAAGAATACTTTGTGGCGGTTCCTTTGCAAGCCAATGCCGGGCTTGTCCCTCTAAGGAGAAAGGAAAAAGTTGTAAGCGGATTAACTCTTGTGGAACCCCATTGAATTTGACCGTATTCGTGAGTTGAAGGAACCTTTTGATGTGGTCATGAGGATCATCAATGGTACGCCCCAAGAATGGTTGAGCAAAGACCATTTGAATGAAGCCGGATTTGAGCTCAAAGGTGTTGGTTGCAATCACGGGTATGACAATAGCATCGTTGTTGCCCTCTACATGTGCTTGCAAAAGTTTGATCATAGGACGATTGTCTGGTAGAGGTTCATTGTTGTTATTATTCATGTTGTTTTGAGGTGGATTACTATTAATGTTGCGTACACCGACCATGTCTAAGTTATCGAGAGTCTCGGGCTCGGGATAAGACGTTGATCGTGTACGCATGCACCTGCAAAAGAAATAACAAAGCAGAAATCTTTTTGGTTTTTTATGTTTTTTAATTTTTTTGTATTTTTGAAAATTTTGTATTTTTTAGGATTTTTGAAAAAAAATTTATGATGAAAAAGTAACGTTCACGGTGAACGGATCCCGAAATCCAATTTTCTCACAAAAAACCATGAATCCTTACGAAAAGAGCCGGCAGCGGCGCCATTTAATACAAAGATTTTGTATGGGTTCAATTAAGTTCACGGTATCTTCTCGAATTGATCACAGCTCAAAGTGGAATTATCGTTCTTGGTTACTAAAAACAGGTTTGGTTTTCTATTCTACTAAAAAGGATTAAATGCGTGCAGTAGAGAAAATAAGCCAAAAACAACTAATAAAAATAAAGCTTGAATTAAACTTGAACACGTAAACAGTAAAACAGTGAAATAACTTAACTTGGAAAATTGCTGATTCGGAATAATTAAAGTTCACGCGGAATAATCAAACAAAACACTTCATTCGGAATAATACCTTCATGCGGAATATCCCTTCATCCGGAATAAATGGCTCATTCGGAATAACTTGGCCAAAAACCTTCATGCGGAATAAAAACCTTCATCCGGAATATGTGCTCATCTGGAATAGTAAGCTTATTCGGAATAAAAAGGGAAATCAGTTGGTTCGGAATAATTGTTGATTCGGAATAATGGCTTTATGCGGAATAATCAAAAGAAAAACCTTGACTCAGAATAATCTTGCTTATCCGGAATAATCACTTGGTTCGGAATAATTAAGACAAAAGTTTCATTCGGAAAAATGGCTCATTCGGAATATAATGTTCATCCGGAATAAAACCTGGATCCGGAATAATTAAACTAAATTGCTGATTCGGAATAAATGATTCACCCGGAATATTAATTCTTCCGAATGAACACACTGATTCGGTAAATGAAAATTGCTGGTTCGGAATATCTTGTTGTCGTAGGAATAAAAATAGGAAACTGTTCATTCGGAATATAGGGTTGATATGGAATAACAACTCATCCGGAATAAACTCTTTATCCGGAATTGTAAGAACTAATCACACGACGTATAGAATAAGGAATATAGATGAATAAGATCAAGATTAAAACTATGAATGGAATATTAGATCAGATGAAGAAGAATTAGAAAGATACAAGGTAGATGATTCTAGTGAGAGAAACTAAGGAGAGTTTCTCTCTCTAAAACAAGAAGAAGAGAAAAGATACAATGGGAGACACACACACAAATGAGGGAGGATGGGCCTTTTATACTAAGGCTTACAAGGTTAGGAGGCCTTCCTCATTTGTGTGTTCGGGACTAATTCCCGTTACATACATAATAATGACATAGAACTCTCGACACTATTGAATAGCATTTTCCACGAGCTTCGCAACGGTATATTATATGACCATCACTTTAAATACTTCTAACAATCTCCCCCTAAGGGGTGGTCATATAATATGTGACTTCACTTCTTTGACCATCACTTTAAATACATCTAACAATCTCCCCCTAAGTGGTGGTCATGTATTATGTGACTTCACTTCTTTGTTGTTGCAGACTTTGAAGCTCGTTGTCTTGAGAGTTCTTTCATCGATCCTTTCATGACTTGTGATCTTGGATCTTTGATCTTTGCCTTGACTTGATCTTGACGCATTGCCAGCTTGTGTTCTTGTGTCTTTCTCCACATACTCATGTTTTGTGTTGACTTGAAAGCTTATAAACAATCTCCCTTGATCATCAGAGTAGCGGAAGTCTTTGTCTTTAGATGTTCTTGAGCTTTCTTCAATAATCCTGAATATGTGGCCTTGAATTGTGACTCTTGAGATAACGCCACCGTTTGCATTCCACCGGTTTCCCGTTATACAGTACGAATACTGTACCTGTGATCAGGTAAGTTCAAAGAACTTCCTTGACAGGATTTCCAGCTGTGGTAGCCGTTCTCAATGCTTGAATATATCGAAAGATAATTCAAAGTAAGGAGTGAATCATGCAGTTCCATTCTGCTGATTGAGTCGTCAATTCACTTTCCTGGAACAAGTCTGAATCAATTAAGAGTCAAACCATCGTTGCTTTCCAGTTGACACAAGTTTGATTCATATAGAATCGCACAAGTTACCTACCGCAGTGCTTTTTGATGATGACACTGGAAGGATTTCCATTCGTCACTGTAAATACTGAAAAGTATTACTCTGAATGTTCTGGCAAGATCATAAAGATATTGCGTCGAGACCTGGAACGAGTTTGAATCAATTAAGAATCAAACCACTGTTGCTTTCCAGTTAACATATGTTTAAGTCAAGTGAATCTTACATATGACCTACCGCAGTGCTGTTTGATGTTAACACTGGAAGGATTTCCATTCATCACTGTGAATACTAAAGAGTATCACTCTGAATGTTCTAGCAATACCACAAGGATAGAGCGTAGGACTCTGTAAATCATCGCTTGTGTTCTAATGATGAACAACAATTGATCTATGGAATAAGTGTCCTAATGAGATTTTTGATGAATCTCGTTGGCTCTAGACTCTATAAGTGCACGTTTATTTGGTGATCGGAGGCTGGAGCAGACTGCCACCTATTCAATATCTACTATCTCGGAGTGAGAAAGTTGATAGAAATGAGTTGAACTCCGTGACAATAAAACAAACTTCTTTTGAGAGAAGCTTGAGTAGGCTGGGAAGGGTTGTGCATTGCATCACTGGGTCCATGATGCTTTGTCTTCAGTATCAGAAATCATCAAAGTGATTCTGATAATAGATGTATTGACCCGGTTTCTGCCTAAATTGTATGGAGGGCTTCTTTCTTTACACCCTTTATCCTTACATTTCTTTTTCATTCTTCAACCCCTTCAATGCTTACCAAGACGTCATAACTAGCACCTTGTTGTGATTGTTCCAGTGCTAGCTTAAGTCATTAGTCGGCATTATTCCCGTACACTCAACTACTCCATCTTTCCTAAGGACTTCTAAGTTCTAATGGATTGTCCCTGGGAAGATCCCTCCGGTTCTGGTTGGATCATAGGACGAATACCTAACCACCTTTTGACACCAATACCATCGTGAATTTATGTGTTGAAGGGTATAGATATCGTAACCAGAAAAATCATTTGAAAATGCAGGCAAGGTGTTGATGAAATCAATGTTTACACCTTGAAAGTTTTCTATATCACCAAAAACGCTCCCCCTACATATGTGCATCATAACAGGAGAAATTTTTGCACACATTAGGAAGAGAAAGCACTTATATCAAAGATCTTATTCAAGATAACACATTTTAATCACTATTCTCCCCCTCAAAAATTGCATGAAAGTGAAATTTTTGTGAAACTAGTGATGAAACATGGAGAGAATAATGTGTCATGAAACTTTGGAACAAATGTTTATGAAATCATTATACTCCCCCTCGAAAAGAGATTCTATTTAAATAGGGGAGTATATGAGCACGTTGTTTTGAAATACTTTGAAAAATTGTGCTCAAAAGTCCGAGAAAAATTGTGTTCATGAGCTTAAAACTTTGAATGTTTTGATATAAGCTCATGACCGAGAAAAATGAATTTCTCGTTGTTGAGGATAAGTCAAAGACTTTCCTTTATTTAGGGACCGGGTTATAGTCTGACATGTGACTATAAGCCATTATGTTGAGCTCAAAACGTTGAATGTTTTGTGGCATGCTCAACCCGTGATAGATTGCTCTACCCGTTATTAGGATAAGTTATCTTTAAAGATACACTCTCCTTTATTTGAAGTTCGAGTTACAGTCTGACATTTAACTGTAAGTCGTTTACATGAGCTTAAAACATGGAATGTTTTTATCGGAAGCTCATGACCGAGAAAGTTTTATTTTCTCGTTGTTAAGGATAAGTTATCATCCGTGATCAACTTTCCTTTCTTTGAGGCACGAGTCACAATCTGAGGTAACTGCAAATCATTTGAAGAAAGAGGAAATGACATGTTTTGAAAAACATTTGAACTTTCATTCGAGCTTTATGTACACACCCGTGTCGTTATTGAGCGACATTTCTAGGCACGTCCATATTATCGAAACTGAAAGACATGTCGAGAAGAATATTTTTGGTATTTTTGAAAAATTTTCACATTTTTTATTTTGTTTTTATAATGTTTTATATTTTTGTATTTTGATTTTCAATGTTTTCGAAAATAATCCAAAATAGACCTTTGTACAACAGAAGAAGGTGAGATCGAATGTACAGAATTGGAACCCTTTGAAGAAATGGATTCAGAATCCGTTGAAGTACCTGCAATGACAGAAGAAGAATTTGCACAAATACTAGTGTTAGGAGTAACAAATGCATTTTCTACATTCAAGACACTCGCATTAGTGCTGGAGCAGGTTTCATCACTCTTCTTGATGGGAATCCACTTAAGACCGACTTCCTTAAAGATCCTACCCGTGGGTTTCCACTGAAGACTAGATCGAGGATTAGTGTTCTCTTGCACAGCGGAAGACTTCTTTGGAGAGAAACTAGATCCTGCATTGATCCGCCTTGAGGATTTATTGTCATTGCTTTTCTTTGTGACGGGTGGGAATCTCCTTGTTGGCTTATGGGATTCTGCATTCTTTCTCTGTGTGAAAGCACGAGAGTTTACCTCATAGAGGTATTGCAGAATGCAATGAGCATGATTTCCATGGTGAATGCCCTTTTTGCACGTGGGATATACAGTGAGTTTGGGATTCTCGAAAGGTCTTGTGTACCTAGGGTTTGCTGACCGTTCAGGCACTATGTTCGAAACACGGCTACGCATTGGTGATTGCCAATTCCTAGGTTGTTGGGAAGGGGTCCTAGGTTTTGGTTGAATACCATTAGGTGTGTGTTGAACTCTAGCGGTTGTTGGTTTACTAGGTGTTGAATACACATGGTTTACTTTCGGAATGTTCCCTTTTTGCTTACCATCCCCTAGGTTTTTGGTTTGACCAACGTCATTTGAACCATTAGAATCCTTTGTGGGCGTAAGAGTCACACACTTGGGAGTACCCTTAGGGGTAGTGCAGGGTGCATTCACAGAGTTGTGTTTAGCAAGAGTGGGTTTTCTAAATGGAGGAACATAGGGTGAGATGGCTGGTTTTGGTACAGTCGATGGCACATTGGTATTAGGAGGTAACCTAGAAACATTAGAAGGCGGTTTTCCTAAGATAGATGGCTTTGGTACTTTGTACGCATTGGGTTGTCTAACAACTGATTTTACAACCTTAGCTTCCACAGTTTTCCCACCCATCTTTCCAACAAGTTTCTGCAACTCAGCAATCGCGATGTCTTTGTCTTGCAACTGAGCTTTCAGATCAGAAATATCCTTACTCTTTTCATTCAATTCACGAAATGATTCAGAGAGTTTTACTTGTAAATTATTGTCATCAGGAACTTTTCCAACTTTGGTTTGCAAAGCAAGTTCAAGAGAATGACAATGTTTATGAAGAAAATCATATCGGTGTTGAAGAATCGTGAACTCTTTTTGATTGACATTTGTTGAAGGCTCACTGTCGCAACATTCACTTCCTAACTGAGCTCGTAGCTGTTCGATTGTTTGTTGCAGTTCATTGTAAGATTTATCATACAAGAGTTTTTCATCCTTACATTCATCACATTTTTTGACATATTTATTCCAAAGATCGGTGAATTCGTTGTCCTTTTTGATGACATAAGACTCCATTTTCTCTTTCGTACGATCAAGCTCATTTTGGAGGGTTTCATTGTCTGACACAGAGATGTTTACCGCAATGGGGTTACTATCAACACAATCACCACTGTCACTTGATTTTGAGAGACATGCGAGGTCGCTTTCCAAAACTTTAATTCTATCAAGAGATTCATCAGCCTCCTTCGCCAAAGATTTAAAGTCTTCAACAAATTTGGCTAGTTCTTTTAGAAAAGCGTTCTCAAGATTGCCTAACCTCGCATCAACTTGATTAATAATCGGATTGATTTCAGTATGAAGCACTTTTTGTAACTCGACATGAACGGGTGATGTAAAGTTTCCTCCGGTCATTTTGGCGTTAACAACCCGTTTGAGAATGACAAAATTATCTTTGAGCTCGTTTAGATACCTACGTGTGATACTCGGTTTCGAAGGGTCATCAGATAATTCCTCACTTGGTAGCAAAAGCATTTCAGAACTCGTTTTAGACCGAACAAAAACAGTTGGAGGATTAACTTTCGGATAATAAACAGGTGTCACTTCTTTGTTAAGCTTTTGCATTTTTAAACGAGTCTCTACAGCAAGTTCGGTAGTTTCCTCAGAATCATGCACAGTAGGAGGATCATGCTCATCAGACAAGAGCACACTACCATTATATAAGGTTTCATTTGTGGCCTGAACTTGCTTAAGGTATCCTGGATTAGGAGGAAGGGGACAACCTAAGGCCAATTTGTATCGAGTGTAGTTTATCTCATTCACTTTTGGTGCGAGCATATTTATTGTTTGCATAGTTTGGCCACGTTTTACCAAAAGGTTGTCTAATTCCCGAATCCTATCCTGAGCTTTGCAAAAATCCTCAAGAAGCCCATCTTCTCGAGTTTTAAAATCATGTTTCAGCTTTTTTCGTTCTTCTTTTAACTCCAAAATGGTAGATTTTTCAGTTGAAAGCTGTTTATTAAGAGATGTGATTTCATCATTCAATTCACTTATCTTTTTAGCACTACTCAAATGTAAGGCATTTAATTTCTTAGTGGTGCATTTTTCTTGATACACCGATGTAGCATAAGCTTGTTCAAGTTCCTTGATTTTAGCATGATGAATCTCAAAACTTTTCTCCCGTTCCTTATATCCCGTAAGCTCAGTGGTCAATTTGGCATTAGTTTCTCTAAACTTATTATTAACCACATTCGCATGAGCAACATCCTTGGCAAGCTTATCAAACAATGATTTATAATACGCATGCGTCTCGTCAGGAAGGGTTGTAGGTTGCGCTACTTGATCCCCACTAAGGTCCACACTGGGTGCATTAGAAATAATATTGCTATTATTCGTTTGAACCCCGTGTGTCTTAGTGGAAGGCTCAAGTGACTCAGTATACTCTTCCTCCTGATTAGACATATTATATAACTCATTAGCATTGAGACGTGGGTGTACCTCAGAGGAACCGTCTGAATCATACACAGGAGCTCTGTCAAGTTGAACTACCGATGTGGATGATTGCTGTGAATTAGCCATCAAGATGGAGTCGGAAGTCACCTCTTCTTCCTCCTCATATGCTGCTGCAGATGCCATGAGATCAAACTCTTCAGCTAGAAGTGGAATTCCTGCTTCTTCCTTTTGTGCTATAAGAAGCTGAGACTGGAGATGAGCAACATTCCCCTTCTTTCTTACATGTCTATCACGATGCTCAAAACCCGCAGCATCCCTATCTTGTTGATAACTCATAGTAGAAGTCGTGTGAAAAACAGGATCTCAATTCGTAGAAAGCGTGTGTTGGGGTGTCAACAAAATCAAAGTTTGCCAAAATTTTCCAGCCCGACAAAAAATTCCTCAGTCCGACAAAACGGTAATCCGAAAAAATTTTGAAACACTAAAATGTGAAATCGAGTTAGAAATAGCCAATAACTAGTAGGGAAAAAACTTGAAAAAAATGAAATTTTTAATAAAAATAAAACCTAAAAATTTGAAATTTGGCCTAAAAATTTGAATTTTGGTCCGAAAATTTGAATTTTTTGTCGAAAATTTTTTCGCATAGCCAAAATTTGAAATTGAAGCTTAAATGGCCTAAAAATGGTCTAGGAAAAATTAAATTTTTTTTTGATCTTCGTGTAAAGTATGTTCCGAGACTAGTCTAGATAGTGGCTAAGTCTAAAAATTACTCAAACAGAATTTCCATCGGAATGTTGATCGGAATGATCCATCGGAATGTCCCTCTATCGCTCTATCGGAATGTGCAGATCGGAATCCTAGATCGAATGTGTAGATCGAAATCCTAGATCGGAATGTGTTGATCGGAATCCTAGATCGGAATGTGCTTCTATCGGAATGTCCTACTATCGGAATCCTAGATCGCAATGATGACCTGTCGGAAAGCTTAGATCGGAATGTTCAGATCGGAATCTTCAGATCGGAATGTGGCTAAGATCAATTTGGCAGAGTAGCGTCTCAAAGTTCCTTAAAAACCGTCGGAATCCCAGATCGCAAAGAACGATCGGAATGTCCAGATCGGAATAGGTATCGAAATCTTTAGATCGCAAAGTAGAACCTAGAGGTTATTGCGATCTGGCCACACTCCCTTTGTACTTTCCGATGGTGAAACTTGCAAGAATTTCGGAAAGATGAAAAAACAAGAAATTTCTCAACTTTTGATCCAAAAGACTTGTTTTTAAGCCAAAACCAAGATGCCCAAATCACTACTACACGATTAAGGAAGGTATACGACTTGAAGAACACCAACGAGCTATCCACGAATCCCTTGGCGAATGATACCACTTGTAAGAACTAATCACACGACGTATAGAATAAGGAATATAGATGAATAAGATCAAGATTAAAACTATGAATGGAATATTAGATTAGATGAAGAAGAATTAGAAAGATACAAGGTAGATGATTCTAGTGAGAGAAACTAAGGAGAGTTTCTCTCTCTAAAACAAGAAGAAGAGAAAAGATACAATGGGAGACACACACACAAATGAGGGAGGATGGGCCTTTTATACTAAGGCTTACAAGGTTAGGAGGCCTTCCTCATTTGTGTGTTCGGGACTAATTCCCGTTACATACATAATAATGACATAGAACTCTCGACACTATTGAATAGCATTTTCCACGAGCTTCGCAACGGTATATTATATGACCATCACTTTAAATACTTCTAACAGGAATAAACTTGGAAAACACTTCGTTCGGAATATTAAGCTAAATCCTTGATTCGGAATATAAGGCTTCGTTCGGAATCTGGAGATCTGAAGAACACGAAGAACAGTAACAATACAATAAGACGAATTTGAACCAAAATCAACAAAGTTTTCACCAAAGATTAAACAATACTAACCACCAATCATCTACTAATGATAAACTTTAAACCAAATCAACAAAAACATAAAACCCACTTACTTTTGAAGATCAAACTCAACAAAATAAAAACTTAAAACTTAAGATCAATAAGAAAAGAAGAACAAGATTAAAGGAAGACTTGTATTAAAGGATTAAGGTTTAAAAAACAAAAGGAAAGATTAAAACTTACAAGATTTGTGAATTCAACAAAGATGAAAAATCACCAACACCTTAATGGTGTTGGTTTCCTACGAAAATAAAGGAAGAAAAAAAACTAGAAATGAAAAACTAGTTCTAATGTGTGAAGGGGAGTCCTATTTATAGGAGATGTGGTTGGTTGGTGAGTGGGCTTTCTTCTTTCTTTTTGTCTTCTCGTCTTTTCAGTAAAGTTGACATTTTTGATTCTGATTCGGGATTTGTCGATGAATAAATTCAACTCGTCTTTTAATTTCTTTGTTTAATAGACTTGAGTTCTTCGACATATGTAAATCTTCCATCTTTGGTCCTTTTCTTCGATAAATCTTCAAATAGGCCCATTGACTTCAAATCTTTTGCATCTCTTGGACTACAGACTTCGTCTTTTCGTCTTTTTCTTCGATAAAACCCGTGCAATCCCATGTTTTCTTTAATATTTATCCGGCTGGCTCTGAAAACACAACAAACACACAAACCACGCATAATTCCAAACAAATGACACTAAATACGCGATTTGGTCTCGTTTTAGCAAGAAATAGGTGGTAAAAGGATGAGTGTTTTCACACCTATCACCAGCTCGCCGCCATCATCACAACCCCGAACCACCAGCCGCACCGCGAACACCAGTCGACCTCTACGTCGACTCCTCGTCTACACCACCACTACACCAGTGGCTCGGCCACGAACCATCATTCGTTGTCACCATCAAAACCACCATAACCGCTGTTAACAACACCACCTGTAAGGGTGTTGGTTTCGGTATTTTCCAGCCCTCAAGGGGGTGTTTGTTCGCTGTCCTGTCACCGGAACCACCATACCGTGGTGTTTGGATCTATGTCGCCGCCACAGCCGCACCGTGGTGGTGTCGGGCGTGTGGTGGTGTTGATAATTATTTAGTTTTTATTGATTCTAAATGGGTATATATCCAAATTAATAAGTGTATGGTTGATTTTACGATTTAACGATTGTTAGATGTTGATTGGTTAAGTTAACAGCCGATAAGGGCTTTTGAAAGTGATAAAAATCAGAAGCGTTATTATTGAAGTGTTGGTCATTTACTTGATTATCGGTAAATTCATTTTTATTTATTGTATACGAATCGACAAGAATTTATTCTATATAATAGAAATATGTGCACAATTGAAACGCGGATTGATTGTGAAAGTGAAAATGTTTTTGATATTTTGTGATTACGGGAAACGTTATAAAAACGAATAGGTCATGCCGAAATTTTTATAAATTTAATATTTATTTAGTTTTCTTAAATATTATTTAGAAACTAAAACCCTCTTTTTAGAAATATTAAATGGACAATAATGAAACAACGATTTATAAAATATTATTTTATGAAATCATAATTATTGTATATACTTTTGAAACTGCATTTGGAACTCTAAAACGTGTGTCCTCTTTTATTAATTGATATGTACTTAAATGAATAGGTGATTTTAAAAGTGTGTCGAATTATTTAAGTTTATTTTATTTGCAAGGTATTGCATGCTTGGATTATTTTATTCTTTTGTTGTCATCTTCTTGAGTTTTATACATGTCGCGTGTCATTTATATTCTGAGTTATTCGTGCGTTGTCTGTTCTTGTTATATAATTCAAGATATGAATTATATACATGTTCCGTTCTTTCGTGTGTAACATATACTAGGTGTATATATTACATACATGGTGGTATCCTCCGCTTCACCTTACCGAACCGATCACTGAACCGATTACTGAACCTATTACCGAACCGATTACTGAACCGATTACCGAACCGATCACTGAACCGATCACTGAACCGATTACCGAACCGATTACTGAACTGATTACCGAACCGATTATCGAACCGATTACTGAACCGATTACCGAACGATTTCGACATGGGATTTAAACAGTTTACGAACCGATGGTATTGAAGAAACCTTTCATCGGGAAAGCTTGGATGCATCGATTTGGGATGCTGGGAAATGATCGATAAGATAAACTGCGACTTCTGGTATCGAGCAGTTCTGGCTTACGTTATGCTGCTCTTGGTATTCGCATTTATGCTAATTGATCTGCAACATTGATGTGAGTTCATACCCCCTCTTTCTCTTTTCAAATTGCTTTATAAATGTTTTGAATCTCTTTGGGGGAGATACATGCTTGTCGATGTCAAATACGTGTTTATGCCTTTCAATGATTGTTTGCGATTTACATGACTATACTTTTCAAGTATTATTGTGATACATAGACGTTGATATCTTTTTGAAGATAGTTTATATTGTGTACGTGCTTGTACTTTTGACGATTGTTTACGTGAGATATGAGTTTACACTTTGGATTGTTGATGATTTACACTTTTGAATATCTGAGCTATCACATAGCTCCTTTTAAACTGCTTTGTATGTTTAATACTGTGAAGTGAAATGACTGCTTGTACTTGCTTGTGGACGCAAAAACTGATTTCTGTGAACGCTCAGTGAACTTCGTTTATGATTAGCCTAAGTAGCGTTAGCCATAGTCCCCACTATCATGAATCGTTAATTACTCTGCTGGAGTAAGCTCTTATGTTATGGATAGATCTATTGAGGCTTGACAACCTCCACTCGGGCATTCTGACGCCGGACGGGTGTATATCATTTGTGTGAACTTGGGTAGTCTTGGCTAGACTCTCACTTGGGGCAACTTATATGTACATTGTGGTGTACGTACTGGATCATTAGCTTCGATATCATGAGCTTAGCGCTATCATAAACACTGAAACACCCGATTTATCCTACACTTGGAACTATATCTCCTATAGTTGCCTTGGGTACTTGAACTGAACTTTTGCGGTCCATCTTCCTATGAATCTTGAATATGATCTTGCTATGAATCTTGGATATGATCTTGCTATGAATCTTGAATATGATCTTGCTATGATCTTGAATATGATCTTGTCGTGAATCTTTAATGTGATCTTTTACTATGAAACTTGGATGTGAATCTTGATTATGATCTTGCTATGAACTTGAATGTGAATCTTGACTATGATCTTGCTATGCTCTTAAAAGTGATTAATGAACGTGATATTGATATGAATCTTAACTGCGATCATGTAATGATCTGACTGTGATATCGAGATGAATCGTGACTGTAGTAAGGTAAGGCTCTTGACATGAATTTATTATGTGACTCTGACATGATTCTTGCATGAGATATAATATGATTATTGTACGTGGATTGATATAATCCTTATGTGTGGTATTGATTTGATTCATGCATGTGGTTTTGATATGATGCTTATATGATGGTTATACGATGGTTTGATATGATACTTATATGCTGGATTGATATGATACGTATATGCATTTTGCCATGATTTTTATATGTGATCTTGATTGTGATATTGACATGAACCTGGAATATGATATTGTTATGTATGTTGACCGTGACTATTGAATTAAACTAGGATATGAATTGGATCATGAACTTAAGATTGAACTGAAATTAAATGTGAGTGTGAACCACAACTTGCCTATGAACTGAAGTATTTGTGTTAGCTGTAATGCTTTTGCTAAACATTGATTTGTGACCGAAACTTGTAGTAACGTTTCTTTTATTACGAAACTATGGATTTCTAAACGTTTTGAAATGCTACTTTTGATAGTGATCCTTTTAAGGGAAAATAGACAAATAAGTTACTAAAGTTTGCTTAAATGTTCACCTAAGTTACTAAATTATTTTTGGTTACAAATCAGTTACTTATGTTAGGTTTACCTGTTATATAAGTTACTTTTTTTGTTGCAACCTTTTATAGCCGGTAATTAAGTGACGTGGCATATAATATTAATGGGTTAAAACACAAAAATGTTACCAAAGTTTGTCAAAATGTTCAACTACGTTACTAAAGTTTTTTTCCCGTTACAAATAGGTTACCAAAGTTAAGGTAACATGTTAAATAAGTTACCCTGTATGTTTTAACTCTTGGTACTAGGTAAGAGCCGACGTGGAATTACTTATTTTTTATTTGTTTAAAGAGTAAATTATCTTTTATTTTTAAATTATGTGTATACTAATAACGCATGATTCAAAAAAATGATCGTAGCAAACCATCTGCTCCTAAGCTATCTTCAAATTTTTTCATTTTACTTTTTCACTAAGACATGATGAGCAACTATCTCGATTGGATTGACGACGAAAGAAGGGTGAGTGTGTGCCGAATGAATGGGTGACGGTGGTTGTAGTGGTGGATCGGTTACGATGGCCGGAGGTTGTGGTGGTTGGCGAGAGTGACATCAATCTTTTTTCGGTTGTAGCGTTTTCTTATATAGATCCGGTGGTGGTGAGAACTGGTGGTGGTGGCCGTTGTGCTGTGAACGAACATTGAGGAGTCAACAACATTGTTGTTTGAGGTGGGACCCACAAAGTGTTGACGTGGTCATAACAACAGGTTACCAACAGGTTGCCCACCCTCGGAGTAACCTAATTGTAACTTTTTAAAATTTCAGTAACTCATATAATTAACCCGTATACTTGAGTAACATTTTTGTCACAAAAAATACTTTAGTAACTTAGGTGAACATTTAAGCAAACTTTAGTAACTTATTTGTCTATTTTCCCTCCTTTTAAACTTTTAAAGTGTCGTAAACATTTTAATAAAACTCATGAACTCACCAACCATTGTGTTGACACTTTTAAGCATGTATTCTCAGGTACTTGACTGTATGATTATTTGGAGTCTGTGTTGTGATATTTGGCATAGAGGTCGTTCTCTCGGATCAAGACTCAGATAATCATGACGTAACAGGCCCCAAAACTCATGGGCTTCCGCTGGGCCAATTTGGGGGTGTTACAGACCGAGTGCGCCGATGCAGATCACGGCTCCGGAGTTTTCGTTGAAGCATCACCTGATCCAACAAGTTCAAAACACTTGTCCATTTCGCGGATTGCCGGATGATGATGCCAACAAACACCTCGACAAATTCATTACCGTTACTCAAAGCATGAATTGCCCGGGGTTACTATGCATTTTCTTCGCCTTCACCTATTTCCACACACCTTATCCTACCATGCCGAAAAATGGTTTGATCGTCTTCCGACGAATTCAATTCATACTTGGGATGAGATGACTCAACGCTTTTTGTCGCGCTACTTTCCACCATCAATGGTCACGAGCCTTCGAAATCAAATCAGTGGATTTACACAAGAACTCTGATGAATCACTTTTTGATGCTTGGGAACGATATAATGTTTTGATTGATCGATGTCCAAACCATAACATGCTCCCCGTTACTTTGATTGATACTTTCTACAATGGTTTAACTTTTCGTGATCGTGATACGATTAATGCAGCCGCTGGTGGCACATTTATGAAAAGAAGACCCGAGGAGTGCAGAGAGCTTATAGAGAACATGACAACTCATCATAAAAATTGGGATTCATCCGCATCTTCAAGGAATAACCCGAGAATCAATGTTTCTTCGACTTCTTCAAACCCTGATATCACCGAATTGACACGCGCAATGGTCGACATGAGCAAGAATATGCACTGATTGACAATCTGGAAAACGTGTATGCGGCTTATGGTAACTATTCAACGGAAAGCCATCAAGCTCGACCTCAAGGTGATCGTAACTTGCTAAGTTACCGTTCTAACAACTTTCTTTCACCCGGTTTTCCTCCTCAAAACCACAAACCCAACACCTACAATAGAAGCAACCCAAACCCACCTCGAGCTTCTAATCCTTATCACCCACCCGCTCAACAAGCACCACCCATTAATCAAGATGTTGAAGCTTTCGTGAGGACCCAAGGAGAGCTAGTTAAGAATCTGCAAAGCCAAATCATCAACTTGAAAGGAGATATCACTAAGCAAGGGAATGATATTAGAACCGAGCTTCGACATGATACACAAACCTCTTTTAGCAATCAAACAAATGATTTGAAGAATATGCTGGCTAGTTTCTTACCAAGTACTCAACCCTCTACTTCGGGCTCTCTTCCTTCTAATACCGTCACCAACCCAAGAGCGAATGTGAGTGCTATTACTACACGTAGTGGAGCAACTCTAGTAGGACCATCTACCCCTCCCCCAGTTACTCCATCCACACCTCCTCCACCACCATTTATCCCGCCCACTACCACGCCTAGTACGAGTTCTCCATTACCGTCTCCACCTATGCATGAAGAAATACCCAAGAAAAACCCTTCACCAACCCCACCTTCCACCTATAAACCCAACATCCCTTATCCTTCTCGGTTAGACAAGAGCAAATTGCTCACCAAGGATGACATTCAAGTGTCAAACTTTTTGAAGAAGATTTCGGGAGTGACCATCACCCTTAGCCTTGTTGAAGCTCTTGCCCAAATACCGACATTTGTTAAGATGTTTAAGGAATTGCTTAATAAGAAGGAGAAGATGGCCGAGTTTGTTCATACTCGATTGAATGAAAATTGTTCTGCAATCCTTCTTAAGGAACTTCTGGAAAAACTTGGAGATCCCGGTCGTTTTGTACTCCCATGTACTTTTAACCAAACCGAAGAATTTACTGCCTTAGCCGATCTCGGGGCAAGTATAAATCTGATGCCTTTAAATGTTTGGAAAAAGTTATCATTACCCGGCCTTACACCAAAAAAGATGACTCTTGAGCTAGCAAATCGAACTCTCGCTTACCCTGTTGGTATTGCCGAAGATGTGTTTGTTAAAGTTGGCACCTTCACTTTTCTGGTCGACTTTGTTGTTGTTGATTATGAAATGGACCCTCGTATTTCGTTAATACTTGGTATGCCATTCTTGAGAACCGGAAAAGATTTAGTCGATGTTGCCGAAGGTGAGCTAATCTTAAGGGTCGGGAATGATGCACAAGTGTTTAAAATGGGGAAGATCACAACCAAACCCAATGGAAGAGAATCAGCGAATATGATTAATGTGCTTGATGATTTTGTCGTCTACAATAATCCTCTTTTCAATTCTTGTTATGATAATCCACTGTTCAAAGATAATGTGGATGATTCTATCTTCAATTTTGATCCTCCACCAATATATGAGTCTCCACCGATTTATAATGACTATGATGATGATTCTAGTTCTGATGGGGATGATTATGATAATTTTGTTTTAGAGTATCCGGACATGCCAACTTATGATGATTTTGATGATGTTGATACTCTCTCGAGTGATTCTTCTCATGATGACCTTACTCCTACTTTTGATGAAGATCCTCCACCATCAATGCTTGATCCTACTTTGGATGACTACTCATTTGAGGAAGATTTTGCTACTTTTCTCAACACTTACTTCCCAAATGAGAGTGATTCTCCTCCTTTGGACTTTGATGATGCTCTTTATCCTCCTTTGGTTATGAAGAAACCCGTTTCAAAGGAGAAGAAGCCGGAAGACACCGATATCCGCAGTACTTATGTCTTGACACCTCTTTATCCACCTTCTGAGGATGAGATTGTGAGATTTATGAGCGGATCTTATTCAAGGTCTACTGAGCCTGAGTGTTATTTTTCCCTAAAGGAAAAGGTGTCCGATCCCGGTATTGCAATTTTTAAGCCATCTCAGTATCCATCTGATGAAATAAAAGGAAAGATTTTTGGAACTTTTGGAGATATGCTTGCACCTCATCACCCTTGCTACCACCGTGCTCAACAACTGCTTAAGGAAATCTTGCCTAATCTTCTTTGGCTTGCCTTGTTCGCCTTAAGTTTGTGCTACTTGATGGACGAAAACCATGTATTTGATCCCCGGTGGATATGTTTCAAGCTTCTTCCTATGCTAATCAAGGTCGAGTCAGGCTCACGACTCGGTTAACAAAACCAGCGCTTCTCGGGAGGCAACCCGCAGTATTTATCCTTTTTCTTTTGTTTTTATAATAAGTGTAGGGGGAGACCCTAGTATGTTGTTTGTTTTTTTTCTTTCTTATCATGTGCAGGGATTCGAGCTTTCAAAGATACATTCTTGATGACTTTTGACGACCCGTGATCCCGTGTACCCGTCTTCCCAGTTTTATCCTAAACTCTTTTGATTCTCTATTTTAGATTCTTCAATATTAAAATAGGAATCACTTTAGTTGTCTCTTCCTTAGCAATATTTAAACAAAGTGCACATTGTCCTAAGTGTAGGGGAGTTTACTTCCACATGCTTAAACATTGAGGACAATGTTTATATTAAGTGTAGGGGGGACTTCTATCGAAGTTAAGTGGGATTTTCCTTGTATATGTCCTCATTTTAACCGGAAAATTGATTTTTCGACATTTTTCAAAATTTTTGATCTATTTTGGCCTATTAGTATTTTCCTTTGTATTGTCATTTTCTTTCTTTGCTAGAATAAGTTTTAATAAAGTGGTTTTAATTTTAAACGTCATGAATCTTTTGACTCAACCCGAGTTTACTTATCCAAGTTTACTCTAGCTAGTATCCTTAACGTGTTTAAGTCAAGTTTTGCTAGGCTTTTATATAGGGAACTTTAAAACGCGAAAGTCTTAACTCTTACGGGTTAAGAACAAAAACTTTTCGCAAGTTCCTATAACTGATCCTAGAAAGTCGTCTATCAAGGGAACTTTAAAATGCGAATTCTAAACTTGAAAAAGTCTAAGAAGTTGCAAGATCCTATAGATGACTTGAAAACCCAATACTTTGATTTAATTGGCTAAGCATCCACGAGTCTCATTCATTGAGATTTTAAATTCTGGAGAACGAGAGATGATAGAGTCAATTATAAGTTTGGTATCCTTTCATGAATTTATGTGGTTGATTATAAGCTTTTTCTCCCATCGATTGTTAATAAATATAATTGCAATAAATAAGGTTGTACGATTTAAAAAGTTCTTAACTTCTAGCCCAAGATCGTTTAAAAGTTGCTCGGTATTAATTAGAGTTCATAGCCAAGGCATAACTTATTGAAGCGGGATGCGAAGATTGGCGAGTCTGAAAAGGCCCTAACAAGGCATGAGGGCTACATTTTGTTGCTAAAGATCCCAAGTGATGTGAAGAATCATTTATCAAAAATCAATATAAGGATCGAGACACATGACGAAAAGCAAATACTCCCCTAAAGATCATGGAGAAGTTTATCCAAAAAGGCCCAAACAAGGTATGAGGATAAATAGATCCAAGTCCTAAAAGGAGGCGGATCGTTGTATATCAAAATCCCAAATAAAGATTGGAGAAAAATGAAGAAGTCGTGGTCCAAATATGAAGAATCTCTCAAAGAGTTCAAGTGAAGAAATTTCTATTATGAAGAGAAGACCATAATTTCAAGAACGTCTCTCAAGATTTGAAGTATGAAGTCACTGCCAAATATCGGTCCGAGAAAGATCTCAAATCGTGAAGCGAGTTATGCCAAGATATGAACTTTATGAGGTCCCAAGAAGCAGTTTTAAAAGATTTTGTCCTTTAGCTAACTATTGATTAAATCGTCCTACTTTATTTTCAGCCTAAATAACTATCGAAATAAGTCAACAATGCATCCTCGTGATCATTCAAGACAATATTAAAATATAAGAGATACACCTAGGAATAAGGGGGTCTAAGTGAATAATTGGCCCACATGAGTTTGTGATAGTTTGCTAACTTATAATAACAATGATCTCGTTTTTAAGTTTGGTTTGGGGAACGTGAAACTTGAGGATGATAAACATTCATGACATTCCAAAACCCTAAGGTAAGTTTTTGATCTTTTTACTTGTTTTCTTCTTTTAAATATTTTGTAATTTTCTATCTCTTTTATAAAGGCCAAGGTGGATTGATTATGATGAAAAATGTAAAACTTGCTTTGTAACTAATGCATTGCATGAGGACATTGCAATGGTCAAGTGTAGGGAATTTATTAAGTGTGAAAACACTTATCTTTTTACCACTTAATTACAATAATAACCAAGCAAAAACATGTATTTTATGTCGTAAATGTCGGAATTATGTGTGGTTTGTGTTTTTGTTGTGATTTAGGACCAAAATATGAAAAAGGGAGAAAACACGGGCTTTCACGGGCTTTTATCGAAGAAAAAGACAAAAGACGAAGTCAAAAGATCAAGGGTGCAAAAAGAACGGAAGTCCAAGGCCTATTCTGAAGATTTATCGAAGAAAAAGTCCAAAGACGGAAGTTTACTGAAGTCAAAGAACTCAAGTCTAATAAATGAAGAAGTTATAAGACGAGTTCAAATAATCCCGAGACAAAGTTGAAAAAGACAAAGAATTAAAATCGAGTCGAGACGAAAAGAAAGAAAGAAGGAAGCATCCAACACCCCTTCCTTCCCTTCTCCCTACAAATAGAGACATTTCACCTCATTTAGTCTTGTTAGCTAACTTGACAACTTAGCTCTCCACCTTTAATTACTTGCACATTTTAATTTCATGTTATTTACTTAATTGTCAATTTAATTTCCTTGTCTTGCACCTTAAATTTCTTGCCTTTAATTCCAAGTAAGTTAATTTTGTTGTTGAATCTTTATTTTCCTTTAATCAAGCTTTTCATTATCATTCTTATTCTACTTTTCTTGTTTTTGATTTGATTTTGATTCGGATTAAGCATTCATTTTGCTTGATCTTATTGCTTATTTGATTAAAAAGTTTACCTTTTTATTCCTATCTAGGCTTTCATACGATTTAAGCTTTGAGCTTGACATGCTTATTGACTTATTTTGTATTTAGCTTATTAGTTTTTAAGTTTTCTTAAAAGTTTAATCTTTTAGATTATTTTATAAAGTTTGCTTATTTTGTGTCTTGAAAGTTTTTAAATTTGTAGCTTATTTTGTTCGTCTTATTATTGCTTTGGTTTAGTTATTGGTAAGTACTTATTAGAGAAGTGCTTATTTGGTTCTGCTTATTTACTTATTGGATTCCATCGTAACTTTCTTAAGAGTTTACCCATTCCGATCAAGTAAGTGTGATCGCATAAACCCTAGGGTTTCTACTTGCGATCCTTTACTTCGATCAAGGACTAAGATCAGACTACGATCGTCCATCACGATCTAAGTCACGATTGCCCTGTTGCGATTCTGTAACTGCGATCGTTGGTTGCGATCCGTGGATACGATCACTTGGTCATGATCGTCCACTGCGATCCACTTGTTGCGATCGTGGTGGAGTACGATCCAAAACTTGTCCAGAGTACGATATGGGAGTACGGTCGTCACTGCGATCGCTTGTTGCGATCTGTGAGTACGATCTAGGGTACGATCGTTGGTTGCGATCTAACCTTTGTTTGACTTTATTTCCTGTTTTTATTTTTATTTCAAATTTAACTTTTCCCGCCCATTTTTACTTAGTGTTATTTTATTTGTTTTGTCTTAGTTTTAAATTTAAAGTTTTCGTCATTTACTTTTTTTCAAGCTTTTATATTTAATTCCTTTACGTCTTTTATTTAAGTTTTATTTAGTTTATCGTTTTTATTTCTTGTCATTTAATTAATTTACCTTTAAGAGTTTTAATTTGCACCATTTACTTTTTAATTAGTTCTAGTTTTTATTATCTTGTCGTTTACTTTTTACGCCTTTTATTTTTAGATACTCAACGACAACATTTTCTTTCATCACCAAAAGACGACTGAGTCACACGTTAACCAGTAGTCAATTCGATTAGACACATACTACGAACTTAATTTTTATACTTGGCAAAAACCCAGTTATTAGCGTAACAAACTTGAACAGAAACCTAACAACATATACCAAAAACTGTAACAACTTTTTCGGTGACGGAAAATACCAATTACTCAAAATCAAAGACGGAGCACAGTCGTAGGACAATGCTCTGATACCAAATGTAACACACTTAATCCAGCTTATCAGATAAGCAAAGATAAGCAACACTAATAAGCTAGAATTAACTGTAATAAGCCAATTCGAAGCTTAAAAGGTTAAAATGGGATTTATGATTATTATTGATGAAATGGAATGTTTACAGAAAAAAGAGAGAATTACACACACAAGACAATGAACAAATGAGAAGGAAGCGTCTATTTATAAACGATTTACAACTAAGAGGGAAAATTAAATTTGCAAATTTATTGGGAGTTTGTTAGAAAACTGTAGAAGTAATAGTCACGTGTCAATCTCGTGACCCATCTTGAGTTGTATATGTAATAAAATAACAGAATGAGATCATAGTAGTAAAAATTACACTTTATAATCATCTTATGATGATCAACAAAGCAACAATGAGATCATTGTATAATTTACACACTATCATCATATTAAATTTTTTAAATGACGATGTCGTTTGTAATATGTTAGCTTAATTTCAATATAACTATCATCGAAAACCATAAGAGTTATTTTGGTTTAAAGGTCATCAAGATACTTGTTTTGTTTGCAAGCCTTAAATTTATTGGACTTATGCATCGTAGTATATGATAAAGTCGTATTGCCTTTTCCAAAAAAAAATAAAAAAAATCGAACTTTTGGCTAGTTAATATTAAAACAACGTATTCATATTATATTAGTAACTGATAACAATAATTTTAGATAAATTTATGATTAGTGAATGGGACGTTTGTTTGTGTTTTATTGGACATGGGTCTATTGATTTGTTACCTTTTGATTGTTTCGTTTGCTTATGAGTCAAATTTTCTAACATTTTGTTCGCAAGTTAATGGAGGGTCTTTACTCTTTACTCTTTTCCATATGCTAATATTTTTAGGATGAAAGCTATACAATATCATCTTGCTTAGCAAAATGTATCGACTTTAATACTTACAATTTAATCGTTAGACATTACCAATGAACTTTCAAATTGATTATTAACTTTACCAATATGACCCTAAAATGACAATATTACCCTTGTCTTCTTTTACATAATTACAAATAATACCACATTCACTCATTCTCACACCATAATCATTAAACGTAGTAGCTAAAGGATGAGTAGCCAAACCCACAATCGTAAAAAAATCGATGAAAATCTACTGACGAAAACGTAAATTTATTACTTTTGTTTTACGTTTTTCATCGATTTTTTTACGTTTTCGTCTGTAAATATAGGTTTTAGTTAGAAAATTTACGTTTTCGACAGAAAATTTACGTTTTCGTCTGTAAATATAGGTTTTTGTTAGAAAATTTGCGTTTTCGTCAGTAAATTTACGCTTTCGTCAGTAAATTTACGTTTTTGCCAGAAAATTCACGTTTTCGTTAAAAAATTTACGTTTTCGTCAGAAAATTTACGTTTTCGTCAGTGAATTTACGTTTTCGTCAGTAAATTTTCGTTTTTGTCAGTAAATTTACGTTTTCGTCAGTAAATTTACGTTTTCGTCAGTTAATTTACGTTTTCGTCAGTAAATTTAGGTTTTCGTTAGAAAATTTACGTTTTCGTCAGTAAATTTATGTATTCATCAGTAAATTTTCGTTTTCGTCATTAAATTTACGTTTTCGTCAGTAAGTTTACGTTTTCGTCAGTAAATTTACGTTTTCGTCAGTAAATTCAAGTTTCGTCAGAAAATTCACGTTTTCGTTAGAAAATTTTCGTTTTCGTCAGTAAATTTATGTTTTCGTCAGTAAATTTACGTATTCGTCAGAAAATATATGTTTTAGTCAGTAAATTTATGTTTTCGTCAGAAAATTTATGTATTCATCAGAAAATTTTCGTTTTCGTCAGTAAATTTACGTTTTCGTCAGTAAATTTTCGTTTTACTAACGAAAACGTAAACTTTCTGACGAATTCGTAAATTTACTAACGAAAACGTAAACTTTCTGACGAAAACGTAAATTTACTGACGAAAACGTAAATTTACCGACGAAAACGAAAATTTTATGACGAAAACGTAAATTTACTGACAAAAACGTAAATTTACTGACGAAAACGTAAATTTTTTGACGAAAACGTAAATTTTTTGACGAATACGTAAATTTACTGATGAAAACGTAAATTTACTGACGAAAACGTAAATTTACTGACGAAAACGTAAATTTTCTGACGAAAACGTAAATTTACTGACGAAAACTTAAGTTTTCTGACGAATACGTAAATTTACTGACGAAAACGTAAATTTACTGACGAATACGTAAATTTACTGACGAAAACGTAAATTTACTGACGAAAACTTAAATTTCTGACGAAAACGTAAATTTACTGAAGAAAACGTAAATTTACTAAGAAAACATAAATTTCCTGACTAAAACGTAAATTTTCTGATGAAAAAGTGAATTTAATGACGAAAACAAAAAATTTCTGACGAAAACATAAAATTACTGACGAAAACGTAAATTTACTGACGAAAACGTAAATATACTGACGAAAACGTAAATTTACTGACGAAAATGTAAATTTTCTGACGAATTCGTAAATTTACTAACGAAAACGTAAACTTTACTAAGAAAACGTAAATTTACTGACGAAAACTTAAATTTCTGACGAAAACGTAAATTTACTGAAGAAAACGTAAATTTACTAAGAAAACATAAATTTCCTGACTAAAACGTAAATTTTCTGATGAAAAAGTGAATTTAATGACGAAAACAAAAAATTTCTGACGAATACATAAAATTACTGACGAAAACGTAAATTTACTGACGAAAACGTAAATATACTGACGAAAACGTAAATTTACTGACGAAAATGTAAATTTTCTGACGAATTCGTAAATTTACTAACGAAAACGTAAACTTTCTGACGAAAATGTAAATTTACTGACGAAAACGTAAATTTACTGACGAAAACGAAAATTTTATGACGAAAACGTAAATTTACTGCCGAAAACGTAAATTTACTGACGAAAACGTAAATTTTTTGACGAAAACGTAAATTTTTTGACGAATACGTAAATTTACTGATGAAAACGTAAATTTACTGACGAAAACGTAAATTTACTGACGAAAACGTAAATTTTCTGACGAAAACGTAAATTTACTGACGAAAACGTAAATTTACTGACGAAAATTTACGTAATTATGTAAAAAAAGAAACTAACCTTTTGGTGAAATGGGTTAAAATTGACACCTCTAGTTATTATGTAAAAAAAAGAAAAAGGGTAATATCGTCATTTTAGGGTTATATTGGTAAAGTCAATAATCAATTTGAAAGTTCATTGGTAATGTCTAACGATTAAATTATAAGTGTTTAAAGTCGGTACATTTTGATAATTACGATGGTATTGTATAGTTTTTACCCATAATTTTTACTCAAAACTGTCCCTCAAATTCATTTTTGGGCTAAGTACTAAAAGAGACAAAAGTACACTATATGGTCCCCTACCCAGACTTTTTTTTTCAAAATTCCAAAAAAAGACTTGTACTTTTGATCAACTGATCAACCCACTTAAAATTTTGACACGTACACAACTGATCAACCTACTTTATTTCATATTTAATTTTTGTTTAACCCACCAATACAGTTTAAATTACATATATACCCTTATTCTTTAATTTTTTTATCATCCCTACCACTTTATTACCACCACCGTCATCACCGCCGCTGCCACCATCGCCACCACCCACCACCACCGACACACCCCTTTCTAATCCCTACAAAACCCACCGTCTCTCACCCATTAATAAGCATTTGTCTACCACCATCACTTTTGTGTTTATAAAACAAATCAAGACAAGTAACGACAATAACCATTCAACACCTTCATCAGCTTTAGTTTAACAGCAACGAGTAACGAATGATGTCGGCACCTACTCCATTCATCTTCGATACAGTAAACGAATCCATCCACAGATTTTTTAAGAAGAAGAAGAAAAAAATCTATAGAGAAACGTATATCGACGCCAACATCACGAACATGTTTTCCCACCTATAAACACTAAACAGTCGATCTTCAACTCAATCAAATCTCATCCTATGGCCACAAGGACGAGATTCACCTACTGTTATACGGATTCGATCTTGTTTTTAATTGTGGATCCGGTTTTGTGAATGGATGGATATGAAAACGCTTGTGTGTGACGATTTTTGATGAGGTTTTCTGACAAAATGATTGTGAAGGTTTTCTTTTTGTGAATGGGTGGTTTTGTTTTACCAGATCTAATAATCGATGGTGATAGGTTTTGTTTAAGGAATAAAATGTGAAGAGTGAATATGAACTTTGGATCTGTTTTTGTCTTGATTTGTTTTATAAACACAAAAGTGACGGTGGTAGACAAATGTTTATTAATGGGTGAGAGACGGTGGGTTTTGTAGGGATTAGAAAGGGGTGTGTCGGTGGTGGTGGGTGGTGGCGATGGTGGCAGCGGCGGTGATGACGGTGGTGGTAATAAAGTGGTAGGGATGATAAAAAAAGTTAAAGAATAAGGGTATATATGTAATTTAAACTGTATTGGTGGGTCAAAAAAATTAAATATGAAATAAAGTAGGTTGATCAGTTGTGTACGTGTCAAAATTTTAAGTGGGTCGATCAGTTGATCAAAAGTACAAGTATTTTTTTGGAATTTTGAAAAAAAAAGTCTGGGTAAGGGACCATGTAATGTACTTTTGTCTCTTTTGGTACTTAGCCCTTATTTTTTCACGAGTCTGGTAAACAGCATGTCACGAGTTACAAAAGTATGTGTAATATGTGCAACGTCGATTAAAACTTTAGCGCGTATGAAAACACTATATAAATTTTCAGTTGGGTGAATTTTTATTTGTCGATTTATCAATATTTGTATCTTATCATCTACTATATCGCGAACTAATGACTAGATACGAACATAATTTAAAGAAAAAGCCTTCGTGTTAAGCATAATGGTCTCACTTTTAGTAGTCACTTTCAGTGTTTTAAGGGGCGTTATAACCTCATTAGCGTATGTTGCTTAAATCATGGGATAAGTCGACTAACAGAATAGTTGTTTAAAACGTTAGTCCATTTTTAACTCTCTTTTGAGGTTTTTGAAAACATAAAAATATATTCCCACAAAATGACTTGAAGCTGTTGAAGCAGCCCCACGTGTGAACAGTGGTCAACATATAAGCAGTTCGTATCAAAGCTAGTAAAAAACAAACACCTGAGACTGAAACTGCACCTTAATACCAGTCCCCACGTGTGTATGCAATATTATCTGTGTACCCAAATTGCAGTGACCATATTATTCCATTTAATTTAATTTAATTCTAAATAATGGGTACATTAAAGTGTTTCAACTTTTAACCAAATGAGTGATTATTTGTGTATACAAATCACATCCCTCGTGTGCTGTCAAAAGTAATATTTGAAATTATATCTATGTCCATAAACATTTATAAGGTTAAAGGGTGTTTACTTTTTTGTTATGCCTTTTAACGGAAGAGTTGTATGTCGAAATCATTTTCAAACTTTTGTTTCACATTTATATAAAAAGACTCATTTTTCTCACTAAGAACTTAATTAAAAAGCTAATATAATACCATTTAAAAAAATAAACAAGCTCTAAGACTCTTGTGGCTCATGTTATAATAAAAGCGCATCACATGTGAGATTTTCATCCTTAACACTAAAATTCATCACAACGTGAAAAAATGCTCTTTGATTAACACAGAAAATTCTGTTCTCAATTTGTACTACCTAACATGTTATAGTGACCGAAGTTTCAAAAAGCAAATTAAAAAAACCTCGTTAATATGAAAACACAAAGGTATAACGCGAGACTAAATACGGTGTCTCGGGCCCCGACTCGCGCATTATGGCCATCATATGGGCTGGCAGATATGACGCCACACCCGAAAACACAGGACTTGATACGAGATGTGGCGCCACAGGGTTCACGTTATGGGCATGGTTACCCTGAGCTCTAACACTAACACTTGTATGTACAACACAGAAAATGCCAACATTCTTGCAAAACATAACTTATGAGTTATGACTTAGACCATATGTGCATTGTGCAACTATGTAAAAATTTGTAAACTTGTTACTACTAGTTACCCTAACCATAATAACTTAACCATCTATAAAACAATCTAAAACAATGTTGAGTGTTTTGAACACTAAACTAAACATTCAACAAAAAGCACTTCATAAAATAAATCAAAACTAAATCTAATTAATTAATAGCTAGCGACACTAATTCCACTAAGGTTTTTCTTTTCGATGAAGCGAATAAAGAGTTTAACCATAACTACTCAAAAGTTCGAGAAAAACGCTCGTTCATTTAAATGTCACTGCACGATTCGACTCACTTAGCAGAAAAATTAATAGCTAGTGAATGTATAATATTCTATCACAATCATAAAAATTCAATAACAATATATAACCAATTAACCCACAGAACTAGCCGAACCGCCGCCACCATCACATTCTTCCGCCGACACATTCGCCAACGCCATCAAACCACTCCGACCATGTCTTTTCCTCTTCTTCTCATACGGCACACCTCTAGCTTTTGCTTGACTCTCCCTAACCTCCCGTAAATAAATCCTAACAGCACGCGCTCCAAACGGGTTCGACTCAGCCTCCCCACCGTTCTCTTCGTAGGCAGCTCTGAGTCGCCCAATGAGCGCGTCTAAACTCCCCCACGCCTGCTTGAGCGGACACGCACAAGTCGCAGGGGGATTAGGGTGTCCAAAATATGGACACCCAGTCACATGCACTTTAGTTTTTCCAAACTGGTCTAGGTATTTTAGAAACTCCAGAACATGTGCTCCGCTACACATGGATAACGCTAATGGGGGTTTATGGTTGGTTAGGTATTGTAAAAACGTTTTCCAGTCGCGTCTTTTTTGTGCCTCGTATCTGCTTGGCGGCTGATGAGGCGCTGAGACCACCGATACAGGTTCAGGAGATGGATCCGGGTCTATTGACCCGGATCTTGATACTGAATCCATTGAAAATAATAGGGTTTACGAATGAAGAAGGGTTTTGTTTAGGAATTGGATTAGGGTTTATGAATGAGATGAATATTGTGTTTGGGTGTTGTGTTTTTTTTAAAAAAAAATTGATTGATTTAAGAGAGAATATGAATGGGAATGAAAATGGTGTTTTTTTGTGGGGAGAGGTGGTGATATGGAAAAGTCACATGAATTGTACGAATGGGATGTATTTTTTTATAAGAAAAATGGATTGGTGACAATTCAGTTTTGTGTACTAGTACAAATTAATTAATTTTTAGATTTCTTTGAGTTTTTTAAGTTTTGGGCTAAATATAATCAAGGTTACGATGTCGTAGTTGAGGTAGCGTTGAAAAAAAAATTAGTTATTTTTTTATTGAGTCGTTAACATGCAAAATTAAAATTTCATTTCTCTCCTTTTTTTTTCTTTCTATTTTTATCTTTTCTCTATCAATAGTAATATAGTGTTTAGTATGATATAATTAAAAAGAGAATGAAAAACACTATTACGATAAAATGAAAAAATGTTATTTGTTTATGTTTACAGAATGTAATGACACATTACAAATAATCACTTATTACGTCAAAACCAATCTTTAAGGCCCCTTTCTTTTTTCATTACATCTTGTAATGGAATCAAAATTACTTAAAATCTCATCATTAACTAACCACATTAAATTAGGTCTGAGCAGCAGACCCAGACTGGACCGGACCGACTAAAACCGGACTGAACCGAGGACCGAGTTGGTCCGAAACCCCGGACCGAGACCGGACCGAAATGGTCCGGTCCGGTCCGGGTCGGTCCGGTTCGGTCCCAATTAGGCAAAATAAAAGAATTTTTTGTAAGACCGACCGGACCGAACCGGACCGAGGACCGAAATGGTCCAAAATCACGGACCAAGGACCGGACCGAATTTCCTCGGTCCGGTCCGGATCGGTCTGGTCCGGTCCGGTTCGGTTTTCCGGTCCGGTCCGGTCTCACGGTCCAAATGCTCAGCCTTACATTAAATAGACTTTATATCATAAATGGTTATTTTAGTCTTTTTATTATCGATTACATTACGTCTTCTCATACAAACCAAACATGATTAATAACCGTAATGAATCATTACATTACATTATTCATTTCATTACGTCGTACATTCCATTCCTTAGAAATTTAATTATGTCGTACCAAACGAATCCAAGTGATTCGAGTTTGTAATGATATTCAATTGGAGTAGTATGTAAGCCTTGAATATTTCACTATAAAAGATAAATCTCACTTCTGCTTCTATTATATTTCGTCCGGTGAATGATGGACTACTTCAAAGATACTCTTTCAAAGATAATTTGATAACCAACTCTGTACTATGTGAGTTGCTTAAAAAAATACAAAATTGTTCAAATAAATGTTTGATGTTTTTGGTGCTTTTTTTAAGTTGTAATTTCTTCTTAGCAAGCATATTGTTGTCTTTTGTTTTGTTTGAGATCGACTTGTACAATTGTTTGAAAACCGGTTTAATTAAGCTAGGCCAATCAGTTGATCGGTTCGATCCGATCAGGTTAACTAGTTGACCGGTTCGACCCCAGGTTAATCAGTTGACGCGATTTTACTCGGTCGGGTCAATCAGTTAACCTGATTTCGATTGAAAAAATGAGTCATGTTAAGCTCGGTTTTACGTTCTCGAAATCCGGTTAGATCCATTGGATTTGGAGTAACTCGGTTCCCGAAACCTAACTATGTTTTTTATTTTACAAATATAGCATATAAATTATAAATATTTGTGACATAATTGTATTTTTACACATTATATTACTCCGTTTGTAAATAGTTTATACGTTTAATATACATAAGATTTCATAATTTTTACGAATCATTGAATAGATCGACCGAGTGGAATTTCGACGAGCCTAATGCGTGGTGTGAAGTAAATACATACATATTAAAATTTTCTTTTCTCAAAAAGAACATGCATATCGAATTATCACAAAACTATAATAACTTGGGATTATATGAATGTGAAAAAGTTACATAGAGTGGATTATTTTCCCCCACCCACCATTCATATAGATGTTGGGTCTCTTTCCAAACTGATTAGACCTTTTGAAAGCTACTTATATGACTTTTGGATATATATTTTCATACATGTAATTGATGTAAACTTAAATTAAGCACAAAAATTATTACAAAGTTAACTTACGTTATGTTGTCGAATTAGTTGGCTAAAAAAGAAAAAAAAAGTAAGAACTGCAAAAAGAAAAGAGAAAAGAGTAAAAAATGAATAATATCAAAAGTGAAAAAAAAATTGTAGCTAAAATGGCTTAAATCTTTATTTATTTCTTTTCTTTTCTTTTATTAAAAATCTTAAAAACACAAATAAATTTTAGTTTCTTCCAAGTCATTTTTTTTCTTCCCAAAATAAATATTGAAAACATAATGTTAAAGGTCATATAAACTAAAACATCAAATTTAGTTCATTTTAAAATCTCTCAAACGCTTAAAATAAGCGAAGTTTTCATGTCGAGTTTGTTTGTGGAAGACACGAGTATTGACTCAAAGACTACTTATATGCACGCCGGCTAACTGAGGTATTCATATGAACATTTCTGGTTGTTTATGTAGCCACTTCAAGATGTGTAATTAACGAGGTTTAAACTTGAAATCTTATATAAATATATATAAAGGTATTTAAAAGGGTTTACTTTAATGATGGTTAATACTTTTTTAAGTTTGTAATATTAATTTTAACACGTAAAAAATACATAAGATCTGAATAGATTCATCAGCTCTGCTAGCCAATAGTTGATCTTACCACTATCTTTTGTTTTAGCTAATAGAGTTAATTGCATATATGGTTCTTGTGATCATCCGAGTTAAACGAAATTCATCCCTTAATTTTTTTCTCGACTTTGATCCATGTGGTTGCAACCCACAATAGGTTTGGTCATTTGACTAATTTTTCTGTTAATTTGACCGTTAATTAAAATGTTAGATGGTTGAAATGACATAATTACCCTTTATGATTAACAATATGATTCCTCGTTAGTATACATTTCTTCAAATTTTCAAGCTAAAATTCAAACGTACTAAAAAATATTTAGTAAAGCTAAATAATATTCTAAAAGAAAGTAACCGAAATTTTTTACATAAAATTCGTTAAATCTTGAACATAAAATTAAGCAACAATATCTCGTTAAAAAATGATCAATTATTTATAAGCTTTTCCATAACTTCTTATAAAAAAAATTCCTTAACTTTTGACCAATTTGTTTTTGAGAAAATCCGTAGAACATTAAAAAAATTCATATTTTTGTAAAACTTTTTTCCCATTAATTTTAGTATTTTTAAAAGATATTTATAAAAAAATCAACAAGTTATATCTTGAAGATTTACCAAAAGCATTTTTTAAAATTTTATTTAAAAATATTTAAAATTTTTATTTAAAAAATATTCAAAAATTTTATAAAAGATTTATTTTGAAAATTAATTTCTGTAAATAATTACAAGAAATTTAAAAAAATTATGCTTAAAAATTTGCAAGAAATATTCAAAACTTTTTATAAAATCTTTCCGAAAAAAGTTCTAAATTCCTGTCAAAGAATATTATTCAAAACTTTTTGCGGTAAAATTTTGTTAATTTTACGAAAAACTTAACGAAAATTGTCGGTCAGTTTTAACGTAAAATTATCAAAATATATTTTTCTTAATTATTATAGTTTGAATATTTTTCTTAATTATTGTAGTTTGAATATTTTTCTTAATTCAAGATAAAAAGGTTATAAAAAACTTACCAGGTGGAAAATAAAAATACACCTGTTTATAACCCTTAAACCCAACTACTAATATACTTATATAGTCATCGTCAAACTTTTTAGTGATACCTTTCAAATGTGAATTTGCCTCTTAAAGAAGGCACAAGATGACTTTTAAGACTGCATAGATGAAAAGGATGGATTCATGGCATCTCGAAGAGAAATCATTTGACAACACTCCATTTTGATTTTTGAGTGTCCTTTCTATTAGTCAAGTTAAAGTATCGTGTCATAAGTAGCGATCACCGATAAGATGGTTTAAATTTTACGGTGTCAAAGAATAGGGGCTGATGGCTTCACCGGACCTTTTAGACCTACTCAGGTCGAGCCAAGAAGTGGTTCCCTTAAAAAAGTCATGCTAAGAACAAGGTATAGAAGTTCTGACACATCACAAGTGCCAATATTAAATCAAACTCAACATATGTATATACAACTTTGTAAAAGGTAGATCAAGCAGTATCGTATATATTTGAACAAGTTAATACATTTATCAATCATTTGAAGTAACGCAAATTTACATCCTGTGAGTTTCTATTTCCTGCTCATGACTCCATGGATTCCAATTTCCAAAAGCCGAGGGTTGAACAAACATATTTGTAGCCGCGTCTCTCTCGTCCACTTTTAGTTCCTCTTTCTTCGCTTCCTAGAAAATCACTTTTTTATTACTGTACTTACTAGTTAATGTTCGTTTTTGGGCGTGCGAATGTGTGAGACTGTCATTCAAGGGAAGGCACAAGATGACTTTTCAGATAGCACAGATGAAAATGATGGAT
Source organism: Glebionis coronaria (assembly GCA_025667525.1). Taxonomy (NCBI): domain Eukaryota; kingdom Viridiplantae; phylum Streptophyta; class Magnoliopsida; order Asterales; family Asteraceae; genus Glebionis; species Glebionis coronaria. The sequence goes on along the minus strand of CM046879.1, from coordinate 498,596,480 downwards.
TCATGGCATCTCGAAGAGAAATCATTTGACAACACTCCACTTTGATTTTTGAGTATCCTTTTTACTAGTCAAGTTAAAGTACCGTGTCATAAGTAGCGATCACCGAGAAGATGGTTTAAAATCAGTGTCAAAGAATAGGGGCTGATGGCTTCACCGGACCTTTTAGACCTACTCAGGTCGAGCCAAGAAGTGGTTCCCTTAAAAAAGTCATGCCAAGAACAAGGTTTAGAACTTCTGACACATCAAACTCAACATAATGTATATACAACTTTTAAAAGGTAGATCAAGCAGTATCGTATATATTTGAACAAGTTAATACATTTTATCAATCATTTGAAGTAACGCAAATGTACATCTTGTGAGTTTCTATTTCCTGCTCATGACTCCCATGGGTTCCGATTTCCAGGAGAATGGTTTCTATTTCCTGCTCATGACTCCATGGATTCCAATTTCCAAAAGCCGAGGGTTGAACAAACATATTTGTAGCCGCGTCTATCTCGATCACTTTTACTTCTTCTTTCTCCGCTTCCAAGAAAATCAACTTTTTTATTACTGTACTTACTAGTTAATGTTGGTTTTTGGGCGTGCGAATGTGTGATACTGTCATTCAAGGGAAGCGTTTGGTTAATGGGTTTTATTTTATCAAACCCGCTAAGGTGGGTATATAGTCCAAAGTGCGAACCCACGAGACGGGTGGATTTAGAATTCCATTTTGGCCGACTTATCCACAATTTCTACTTCCTAGGCCCTTTTATAACCAACATATACTCATAGTGAATCCTAGTTACCTACCAAAAATATATATGTTAATTATTCTGATTGTATCTACATACACCTTTCCAATTTGGGTTGCTAAGTCATGACAGCGTACTTGGCCTTTTAGTGTTTATTTGTATCTGAAAGTGGCAAGGCCAAGATGATTGTGTTAAGTAATTGCCTAATTGGTCACAGCGCTCTGAACGACTCAATCCACGTCGTTTTGGGTCCTTTTTATTTAAAAATAATGAATGTTACAAAACAGTTTCATTACACTTATAACCTATATCTATAAGAGTCGAAAATAAAATAAAAATGTAGGAGGTTGTATGCAATAAAGATAAGACTTTCGGCATTGACCAATATTGTTGATTTAGCCAGTTTAAGGTGTGTCACAGCACAAATCGGACTGAATATTATCACATCTTGTTGCATCTTAACATATATAGAAGGCACGTTGATTTAGCCCATCTAAGGTATACAGCAAACTCCAGCCCTTTCAGAAGTCAACGGGTCTATATTATCACCTCTAGTTGTGTCTTAACATATACTGTACTATAGAACGACGTTGTAATTAAATAGAAAAGCAATAAAGTCTAATCACAATGCAAATATTCTGACATACCTTGTTAGCACCGCCTTCAACTGAGCCATTCCCCATTTTGGGCACATAAAAGTTGTAGAAGTCGTTAAAGATCGTTTGTGCAAGGTGTGGTGCATGCAAGAACTTGCGATGAAGAGAAGTGTTAGAGGTATTATTAGCTTCGCCACATGTTCGAATACGACACATACTCGTTTAAGGTCTTCGATTATCTCTATATCACCAGGTAATTAGTTGCAACAACATGTTGAAGCAGAAGATAGTTATGGAGTAATAGATAAATTGACCATAATAGGTTAACCACCTATGCTAGATGTGAAACTACAGCTACATCTCATACTCTACGAGTATACTCGACTAAAGACTCTATCTAATAATTAATGTTCATCCAAAGAAATAGTTCTGAATAAAAGCTTCAATGACTTTTTGTAACACATACCAGAACTAACGAAGTCAAAGAAACGATAAATAAAACCAACAGCAAGGTTAACGCCCGTGCGGCCGTGCGTTGCTGCGGGGTTGTTTTTTACATAGTTTTTGTATATTTCGTTTGTCAGAGAGGCATTCAGCTGGTTTATGTAAAATCATAGATCACAATCTAAAATTAAAATCAATTTAGAATACCATGTGCACATCTAGATTAATAAAAAGTAAGATGACCTGTATGCTTAAGAGAGGTATATATGTACATATTAACACCATCTTATGTTATCACCCGTATAGAGAAAATGGCATTCCGCATTCAAGCTATAGTATAGAAAATCTCAAATAGCCTTGATAACCAACTTTAACCCATCAGCCTAACAATGTGATACAATCCATCTTTTAACTACTAAGTTATAACCCATCAGCACAGCAATCCGATACAATTAATCTGTCATGTGCCAAAAAAATGGCCAAGCAACAAGAAGTAACAACACCCAATTTTATCAGGTGGAATTGACTAATTCTAACTTCAGACTATTATAGAAAGATATGCGAAAATAACTTCTTGAGCTGCGAGTTTTTCATCTTCAGCTCCCAGAATACGTACTTATTGTCATTTTTCTGGAAAATAATAGCATTTGTACCGAGGCTAGAGAATTTTTAAACAGACTAAGGGAACACACTCACTTTAGTAAAATTTTACCCATTTTCGGCATTCAAACTAAGCAAGATCTAAAGGAGAAAAGATGCAGTTCCAGTTGAGCCCTAAAGAAAATCTATTTTTACCCAATTATATGCATACATGGTTCACATACACAGCCTTAGAGGTTGTTTGCTTTTAGTCAGCGACAAATACAAATATGCAAGCAAGGAAGACAGAGATAAGCTAATTGCCATCAAAAGTTATACATAACACGTAAGGCCTTTTTTCAGAGGCGGAAGGGATATTTCCAATGGTACTTTAGTTTCAAGAGTAGGCTTCATGAGTGACAGCATGTTTTCGGCTGTTTTGTAATGGCATATGGTTATTCGAAGTGCTTATTACATATCACATCTTGATACTAGTCACTCAATTCTAGCCTACTTATGTGCTTATAGCTTATCCTGCAACGATTTACATGATACAGTTATGTGGATTTCGGATATAACATTTAACAGTGTGATGGAAAAGTACCTGTAATATCAACATGGCTAAGGTTTTTTTCATCTATTAGACCACTGAACCGTCCTCCACCATCCAAAGGCAATGGTTCTATGAGCAGATACTCTCCTTCATGCTGCTCATAAAAAGGATAATAAAACCATTTCGGGTTAACTATCTTCTTATAGTGTTATGACATATGGCTTAGCAATAAGAAATTTAATTGGTGCGTAGGTAGGTGCAAATATTCATATGTAGAAGAGAAGGTCCTGGTATAAAAATTTGCAAATCGGGAGTTTAAAAAGATATTTTTTGGCCAATATAAAAGGTTAATAAGCTTAAACGGGTCAATAAAAGAACATCGAATCATTTCACGTGCAGACGGAAACAGCAGCTTATGGCCTAGTTGCAGCATTCACAGCTGTCTAAAGCGTGACTTTTGGCATATCGCCTGTTGACTTGCCTTGCAGTAACTCTTATGGGGTGTTTGGAACTGCTTATTTCAGAAACTACTTTCGGCTAAATTACTAAGCAATTAGTATAAGCCATCTGTTTTACTAAATATAAGAACACAAAACAATCTTTACGTTAAATCAAACCGCCAATATTATAAACCCGGTGTCATGAAGAATCGGACCAGGACGATGAAAATAATATAACACTTTGAGCTGCCAAACCATGTATTTACTGAAAAAAAAATGTATACACCAAAAAACACAACACAATGGCGAGATACTTGGTCGCAGGCCCCAAGATGCAACACTCTAAAGATTTTGCTGCACCTGATTAATGCTGAGCTTACCTTGACGGCTGTGGGTCTGTAGACGTTAGTACCTGATTGGATGCAGCCGGCCTCTGATTGATACCTGCAACAACAGCAATTTAGAAAGAGTTAATATAATATATAAAGTGGCAATCATATTGCACATGGAATTATACATGGAAAACTGAGCTTTCCTTGGCGGTTGTGCTTCCTACGGCCGTTGTTCCCATGGAAATCGGCAGTCGCTGCACTTGGCCTTTGTTTGGTACCTGCAATGACAGCCGTTTAGAAAGAGTTAGTATGATATAATATGGCAATCATACGGCTCATGTGGTAGTCAACTGACATCCAAAATCGAAAATACATCGACTTGGGGCTCTTGGCCGACCGCGGCTGTTATTGTAATCTCGTGTAACAGGAAAGTTTCTTGACCCTGTGTTAGCACCCGTAACTATTAATAGGATAAAATTAGGACAATGCATATGATTTTTACATATAACACTTGGCAAAGTTTTTACATATAACACTTGGCAAAGTTTTTGTTACTATTAGTAACCATAACATATATACACGTACATGTCTTGTTCTGTTGTAGTTTCTGAACAGCAGTCTAAAGTACGACTCTTGACATACTGCTTGTTAGATTTGCCCGCGTGATAATTTTTATGGGGTGTTTGGGATTGCTTATTTCAGAAACTACTTATCGGCAAGATTACCGAGCAGTTAACCCATAATTTAATTTTGAATAAGCACATAAGCATTTCATGTTACCTCAGCTCTGCCAAACTCCATTTTTTCAACGCGTTCTGAGGTGGTAACCGAAGAAATAGCTTTTTCCAGTCAGCTTAGCTGCCACAGTTCGTCTATTTGGGTCCTGTTTATAAGAAATGAAGGTTAGTATCTCAATCACAATATACATAAATCGCTATAATGATTGTGTACTAAGATTTTTGAGATACTCCTATTTAAATAAATTTATTAAACTAAAATGTAATGGGAAAACGATTTGTATGTCATTTGATTGTTCAGTTGCTTTTTATGACTGCATATGGTATTTGTATGTCATCAGTTTCAAACGGCCACATAAAAGAACTTGCATCACAGAGTTGAAACCAGTAAATTCAAATCACATTCAAACGGCCATATAAATTCAAAATTTACATTCGTAAATAGTTGAAACTAATAAAAGTCATCTATCACAAAACAAAGGGTGCAAGATGTTTACATGAACTCTAGTCAATGTGTAAAACATGAGTGGATAAAAAGATGCAATCCCTGTTTATGTGTCCCACAATGTTATAAAGCATAATGCCAAGTCTCTAGGACCAACTTGGTTCAATCCACGTATGACGGGAGAAAGGTAATGTAGTTCCAACGAAATCCCCCGAATATTCTCTAATGTTTTCGCCATCAAATGTGTGATACTTGCATGTCTCGAGCGAATAAAACACCATCTTCCTGCTCTTAGTATGCATCCGCGGAAAGAAGATTTTGTTCTCCATTTGTGGGATTTTAGCTTCAACGCAAAGACATGTTGTTTCACAAATGCAAATCATATGCTTTCCGATATCTTCGATTTTCTCCCATCTTTGGCTAACATGGTTCGTCTTGAATACCCTTACATGTTTTCCACGCTCGCACACACTAACAAGTAAAAGATGTTCCTCACAGTTTGACAGAAAAATTTCCATTGAGGAGCCACAACAACTTAAAGGGGCTTCAGCACCAACAACCTTCACAGAGTAATTTTCTTTGCCCAAATTATTGAAAACAATAAGTTCCCCCTCTTTAGACAAGGCATATAGATCGTCACCATAACAAGTTAAAAAATCAAAAGAATGTGGATCAGGGCTCAGCGGAAACTCACGCCAAGATGATTCCTCATTTACAAAGTGGAGGATGTTCGCATCCCAATCCAGGAATCCAACAACCATACAATCATCTGAAGTAGGTGGTGCTGAAAAATATAAGTAATCAAAAGTATAATATTCAGCCTCGGGAAGCTCTCGAAGATCATTGGTGAAAGGGTTATAGAATACTAAGCACGGCAAGGCTTTGCTTTCAAGCAACAACCAACCAGACCTTGAGGAACGTATTCTATAATCAACCATTGATATCTTGGATTTTTTCATAAGGTAGTTTTCACCCAACATCGGATCCGTAAAAGTGATAATGCCTTGTTTTCTGTTTAGTACCATTAGCCAAGGTGAAACAACGGAATACCTTTTCAATCTCCTTGATGATATTTCTTTGCTCCATTGTATCAAAGGCGCGGCTAAATGACATTGTTTGCACGTAGCACGAATGTTCATGTATTCAACACCGACACTATGCTCCAAAATCGTCTCCAAAAGATCAAACGGGATATCGAGGAGATGAGATTCATTTGATTTAACACCATTAAGTTTGGCTGGTCTTGACAATATCTCATTGTTCTCCATCTCTGCTCTAGAATGAATGCATTTGGCTTCTCCATAATCATCTTCAAACCTATGTAAATAGGATTAAAGAGATACTTTCCTTGTAAGGGTTTTTTCTATCACATACCAACAAGCATTTTAATCACCATGTTCTATTCATTAAACTTTTTTTTTTGTTAAAAAAAAAGCCATTAGAAGATGGCTTTCTGTCACATTTAGGACGTACATTAAAATTTTGTAACTAGAAACTCGAGTAATTTTACACTAAAATATTAAATCTCTGTTTCAAAATGTTAACGTATATTGATTAATATCATGAAATACTAAAATAGGTGTTACAGCATGACTAAAATGTACACAAACTTATAGAATGACTTGATGAAAAAGTAAGTTGGTATTTTGTGTAAAAAAAACTAACAATAAATCACATAAGATAAATAAACATGAATGAAAGTAGTACCTGTATTCCCACAGTGACACGTGGCTTGATGGCAGCATTGGAAAAGGTGTATGTAATAGGGAGAGGGTCTCATCATTGACATGGTATGAGTATATTATATCACCCATTTCTCCACGAATGTGAATAAAACCTCCTAACTCTGCAGCAGTCGCAGGGCTACAAGAGACCAAGTGATCACGACCAAAATCCACAAAAAAGTTAGCTTCTTTAAGGTCACTCATTTCTTCCCATGTTTTAGAACTCATATCCAATTCTTCGTCTTTGCGATCATCGCCTACCTCAAAATCGTAATTAGTCAAGTCCCAGTTTTTGAACCATTCCCTTTTTCCGCGATCTATACAAGTCATGTCTAATTTCCAAATATACACATGAACAGGTGAATTCTCTGTTCTCGGTATTTTCTTGTCAAAGTATATTCTGATGTAGAACAATTCTGTAGAAGACCCTTTGAGATACTGAATCGTTTCGCTTGGCAAACAGAGACGTGGGGGGGAAGGGAAAGGGCATGCACTAAATAGTATTAGTTTTATCAAAACTTCTTTACCCTTGACCACAATGTCAACATGTATGACAAATTTAGCAAAACAAGAATCTGTATTTAAGGCATACACTTTACCATTGCAAGAAGTTAGGTCGTGTACCAATTTACCATTGAAAGTGATTCTCTGGAGCTGTTTGGCGTATGACATTTCGATCCACCTACGCCTCTTTCTTTTATCATGTAACCGGAAAAATACAAAGGTAGATTGATTGGTTCTTGTCAGCAAAAGAACTGAAGTTGGGTCATCGGGAGGGGATGACAAACAGCAATGTCCGATAGTTTCATATTGTCCATCTTGCAAAATCAAGGTGGGAATTGTTATGATCTTAGAAATAAAAACACCCTTTGATACGTTTTCCGAGCAGCTCAGGGATTTGACATCTATAATGAGGCATATCGTCGTGTATGGTGCAGAAAAACAAGCCGTGGGGGTTGTGTTCTTGAGCTTGAGAAATGAACCAAGAATGTTTTGAAGATAATGGAGGCAATCGATCACATACAGACCCATTAGAAATTTGCCCCATCTAGCATGATCAAAAGTTAATATATTAGCTTATGGCTTAGACGAAAAGTCAAGAAAAGCCTAACGCAAAAGCTACACACTGCGACACTAAAAAGGGGCCTAAACCTAACGCAAAGCAATGGGAACAAGGGATTCCATATAACTCCTAACAGACGCCTATAAAGCTAAACTCGAAAACTACATCTATAACAACCAAGACGCCTATAAAAGCCTAAACACAAAAACTACCTCAAACTCCCAAACAACTTACTGCGCCTAATTAAAAAGCGAACATGGATAAGCTAATGAAGGAATAAAACAGCAAAACACTAGAAGTCATACCTTAATTAGTAAAATAATGATAATTTGTATGTTTTAAATTAAAAAAAAGAAGTCATACCTTAAATTAAAATTTAAAGCAAATCGAGGTTGGAAGTCGAGGATTAAGAATATATTTATTCCAAACACAAAACCAAAAGAGCATCACCGACACCTACATTGTGTTTTTAGTTAATATTTGAAGGTAAAGGATCAAACGAAAGGAAGTTGAATGTTTTGTTTTTTTTTAGTTCTTTCCCAGAGGAAGGGGAAATGTAAGTTTAGAATTTCTGGGGGAAGAATAATACTCAGTTTTTTATATTTTTATTATCCATGTTACAGTATGTTTTTTATATGAGTCTCATAATTATAATTATGTCCACCAGACAAAAAAACATTAATTAAAACCACACTATTATCCTTAATCAATTAATATCAATTAATTTATACATTCTTAATTATTTTTAAGTAATATATTCAAATTAGACTGATATAGTAAACTTAATACTGTCCATATTAATCACGTGTATCCCTATTATCTACATGATAATAGTTTTACAAATCAAACTAAAAGAAAAGATCAAGATCAAACTAGGGTTTCAGAAGATGAACAACAGGGAGAGTAATATGTGTCAAAACACACAGATGAAAAGATACAAAACGAAACCCTAGCTGGAGTTAGGGTTATATTAACAATAATAGAACCGTTGAGCCCATGGACTGATTTCATGGGCCTTTACTTCCAACATGGGCTGACAAAGGGGGTTGGCTGAGAACAATGGAAAGCTTCCAACTTTAGTCCCTCATGTCCAAAGCTGCTTCCACAACAAGTCCAAAAGCTAACTGAGACAATAAAAATAAACATAATAGTGCTTCTTGTTTATTATGGCTAATTGGCTATCAGATTAGGTCCATAATTTTAACATCCCCCTTAATCTGATAGTCCATACAAGTTGATCATGCCCAGTTTTTCACTAGTTTTTCATGCTGATTTGTATCTAACCTTTTTTTAAGGATATCTGCAATTTGATTTGCATAATCCATTTTCATGGTTTTAACAACCATATTTAAAATCTTTTCTTTAACAAAATGCAGGTTGTTGTCCCATATTATATGATGATTATACAAGAAATATAGATGAAAATAGATGAATTCTAGAGAGATAAAGTAGTGAGAGAAAGTAGAGAGAAGATGGAGAAATTAGGTGATATTGGATTGAGGAAAATGAAAGAAACAACCCTTCCTAACATGCTATGAAGAGCTTATATAGTCGGGCTCACATGTAGCCTTAATGGACTATATTGTTTGATGGGTCGGGCTTGAATAAATGCTTAGTACCTTGAAAGAGGCCTTTTAAGCTAGCTATCAAGCCCGTATTGCTACGACTATTTTACTACCTATTACAACGTTCTAATAAGTGATAAATAATAAACATATGACTTATCATTATTGTTTGACTCAATAGGCTAACAATCTCCCCCAATGAGAGGTCACTCCCCTTCGAAATTTGTAGATTTGTAGAGATTACTAATCTCGCTATAATGAGTCTTGAACGTGTAATAGTAGTCTTGTTCCTTCATGCTATGATCTTTGATCCTTTGTCATTGTCTTTCGACTTTGTCTTTAATTTTGAGATCTTCAAACCATCCTTGTCTTGTCTTTGCCATCTTGCGATCTTGTGTATTCATCTACATGCTCACACTATTCATCATCTTGAAAGCTTGCTTTGATCATAAGAGTTGCAGAATTCTTTAGCTTTCTTAATTGTTGAATATGTCTTTGGGCATGAGTATGTGGTTTTGAGTCTTCGACTTTGTTGAGTACATTGTAACGCCACCTTCTCGAGACAAAACATAGACACGGGCTGAATGGCTTTGACATTCCTCCTAAATCGGTAGCGTTTACCTCCGGTCAGTGAAGACCGTTAAACGATATTAAATATTGTAACTGTGATTAGGTAGATTCAATTAAGAACCTCCTTGACAGGGTTTCGCGGATGTACTAGCCGTTCTCTTTACTCGACCGTCTCAAAGCAAGACTGCGAACATAAAGAGTGAATCAATTGGATAAATATCCGCTTGATTAAGGTCGTCAATTCAAATTCCTGGAACAAGTTTGATTCATAAAGAATCTTACCATTGTTGCTTTCCAGTTGACACAAGCTTGATTCATAAAGAATCTCGCAAGTTACCTACCGTAGCGCTGTTTGATGTTGACGCTAGAAGGATTTCCATTCGTCACTGCGAATATTAATGAATATCACTATGAATGTTCTGACAAGACCATAAATTACGTAGAAACCTGAAACGAGTTTGAATCGATTAAGAGTCAAACCACTGTTGCTTTTCAGTTTTACATATGTTCAATTCATACATAATCTTACATATGACCTACCGCAGTGTTATTTGATGTTAACACTGGAAGGATTTCCACTCATCATTGTGAACACTAAATATTATCACTTTGAGTGTTCTAGCAATATCACAAGGATACATCGTATGACTCTCTTATTCGTCATCCGTGTTTGCTAACGAGGTTTGATTGATCTCTAGGCTCTAGACTCGAATTGTGCACTTTTAGTGGTCGGAGGCTGGAGCAGATGCTACCTATTCAATATCAACTATCTCGGAGTGAGAAAGTCAACAGAGGTCGTGTTGTTCTCCGTGACAATAAAACAAACTTCTTTTGAGAGAAGCCTGAGTCAGCTGGGGAAGGGTTGTGCTTTACATCACTGGGTCCATGATGCGTTGTCTTCATGATGTGTTGACCCGGTTTCTGCCTAAGTTGTATGGAGGGCTTCTTTCTTTTCACCCTTTATCCTTACATTTCTTTTTTATTCTTCAACCCCTTCAATGTTGGGACATCATTACTAGCATCTTGTTATGATTGTTCCAGTGCTAGCTTCAGTACTTAGTCTGCATTCAGCTACGTTCACATTCTACTCCATCTTTCCTAAGGACTTCTAGTAATTATTGGATTGTCCCTGGGAAGATCCCTCCGGTTCTGGTTGGATCATAGGACTTATACCTAACCACCTTTTTGACACCAATAACGTCGTGAATTAAAGATGTTGTGGGTATGAGATCGTAACCATAAAAACCATAACTTTCAAGTGGTTTCTAGAAATGCTCCCTCTTCACATGTGCATCGATAATCGAAAGTGTTTCGCACATGTGGGTAAGAGTTAAAGTGCATGAGTCTTACATATTAGATCACATTCTAATCACATTTTCTCTCATATCTCTAATATATAAAATCGTTTGATATTAGAGATATCAAATTTAATTAAAATATATAGTGAAAAATAGTCTTGAAAACTTTTGGGAGAAAAATGTGTCTAACTTAGCATAAATTATTGGAACATTTTTTTGTAGTGTCGAGCACACAATTTTTAAAAGATTTTGAATAATCATTGAAAAACTCTTAAAAAAATTGTACTCGAACACTACATGTTCATGAACACATAAAAGACTGGCGTTGAAGAATGTGCTCACGAACATCAAAGTTTTTTTTTTTTTTTGGAAACGATGTTTCTAAACTAGTCTAGATACTGGCTAAGGCTAAAAACACTTCAAACAAAATTTTGGCTGAATTCGGAATGCTCAATTCGGAATATGACAAAACTCAATTCGGAATGCTCAATCCTGAATGCCCAGTTCGGAATAAATCTAACTCTGAATTCGGAATATGAGTAAACCTTCAATCCGGAAAAACTGAATTATGAAAAACTGGTTTCGGAATATGCGGTAAACCTTCAATCTGGAAAAGCTCAATTTTGAAAACTGGATTCGGAATATGTGGTAAACCTTTAATCTGGAAAAACTCTTCAGTTCGAAAAAAAACTCTTCTAAATTCGGAATAGCAAAGAAAACTCTTCAATTCGGAAAAAACTCTTCTGAATTCGGAATAGCAAAAAACTCTTCAATTCGGAATATGAAAGTTTTTCTTGAATTCGAAGTATTAGTACCAATTCGATATATTGAACTTTCTCTTGAATTCAGAATCCCAAATAACTTCAATTCGGAAAAGAACTGTAAACAAGAATTCGAAAGATCTCTTCTACACAAATTCGGAATGTGTGAAAGCTTGGATTCAGAATAATAGATTCGGAATAATAATTATAACTTGGATTCTGAATAATACTTTAAGCTCAATTCGGAATCTTGTTCTAAGGTTGTGAAATATTTCGGATGTAAGAAAAATGAGATTTTACCCAAAAATCGAGCCAAACATTAACAAATTTTGCGATTTTCACCCAAACAATAAACCCAAATCCCTACCACAACTATGTAGGAGATTTCTATGAAGATTTAAACGCGAAAACAAAAAAAAAATCTGATTTGTGGGTTTTGGGCTTAAAACACACGAAATTAATCAAATAACCACAAACCAAACAGTAATCTACCCCGTGGCGATTGATACCAATTGTTGTCCCATATTATATGATGATTATACAAGAAATATAGATGAAAATAGATGAATTATAGAGAGATAAAGTAGTGAGAGAAAGTAGAGAGAAGATGGAGAAACTAGGTGATATTAGATTGAGGAAAATGAAACAACCAACCCTTCCTAACATGCTAGGAAGGGCTTATATAGTCGGGCTCACATGTAGCCTTAATGGACTATATTGTTTGATGGGTCAGGCTTGAATAAATGCTTAGTACCTTGAAAGAGGCCTTTTAAGCTAGCCATCAAACCCGTATTGTTACGACTATTTTACTACCTATTACAATGTTCTAATAAATGATAAATAATAAACATATGACATATCATTCTTGTTTGACTCAATATTTTGAGGCTAACACAAGTCAATTTCAAGATGTTTTGTTCTTTCATGAAACACAAGGTTGACAGCTATCTTAATAGCAGAATTGATATCACAGTGAAGTGTAACTGGGAGCAGGTTTTCACACTGCAAGTCTTTTAAGACTTTAAGCACACAGATCACTTCATTGGTCACCGAGGCAAGAGCTTTATACTCTTCCTCAGAATAAGACTTAGAGAGAATGTTTTAATTTTTGCTTTTCCAAGAGACCAAGTTTTCATTTATAATAACACAATATCCTGTCACTAATTTTCTAGTTACCACACACTTGGCCCAATCAACATCAGAATAAGCATTAAGATTCATACCAGGTTTTCTTTTGAAGTGAATACCCAAACCAGGAGAGCTTTTAAGATATCTCAATATCTTGAAAGCTATTTTGAGATGAGAGTTCAATGGAGAATGCATAAACTGGCTTAAACAATGCACAACATAAGAGATACCGGGTCTGCTGTTAGTCAAGTAAATAAGCTTGCCCATGAGCTTCTGATAATCAACAATATTTACAAGTAAAGGATCATTATCAGTGGACTCATTAGATATAACAAGCTTAGATCACAAAGGAGTCTTGTCAGGTTTACAAGCAAGCATACCATATTCAGATAATAAATCAAGCATATACTTTCTTTGATTCAAGTAAACACCAGTGTTAGTGTCAACAACCTCAATTCCCAAAATATACTTTAACTTTCCCAGATCTTTAATCATGAATTTAGTTCTTAGAAAGACTTTAAACTTTTCAATCTCAACAGTGTTGTTACTAGTAATAATGATATCATCCACATACACAAGTAATGCAATAAAGACATCATTTTGAGACTTAGTATAGAGAGAATAATCAGATTTACTTTGAACAAACCCATTTTCATTCAACACAGATGCAAGCTTAGCATTCCATTGCTTAGGTGCTTGTTTAAGACCATATAAAGATTTTCTAAGTCTACAGACCATGTTTTCACCCGCAGGAAGATAACCTTGGGGTGGTTTCATGTACATAGTCTCTTCAAGGTCACCATACAAGAAAGCATTGTTAATGTCAAGCTGAAACACATACCAAAGTTGCACAATAGCAATGTTAAGCAAACACCTAACAGTAACCATCTTAACCACATGAGCAAAAGTTTCATCATAAGCTATTCCTTCCTTTTGACCAAAACCTTGAGCTACAACCCTAGCCTTATACCTTTCAATCTCCCCACCAAACTTAAATTTCAATTTCCAAATCCATTTGCAACCTAAGGCTTTCCTACCTTTAGGAAGTTCAAAAATGTCCCAAGTATCATTTTCAAGAAGGGCAACAAGTTCAGAGTTCATAGCATCAACCCAAAGAGGGTTTTGAGATGCCTCAAAAAAACTTTTTGGTTCAATATTTTTATTAAGTTGAGTGACAAGAATTAAAATTTTCATGGTTAAGCTTGGAATAGACAACATTTTTTTCAAGATCATACTTGACTTTAGAGTTAACAACAAAATCATTGTAATTTTTAGAAAAAATAAAGGGTTTGGTGGACCTTCTCAAGTTTTGATTTCCCTGAGCTGAGGTGTAAAACCCGCATGCTTTTACCATGAACAATACACTTATAATCGTACGTACAAGATTAAAACTTTCCTTTTATAACATGATTACGTTTCACGAATATCAATTACAAGAATTACGTACGTGTTATTACACGATAAGTATTTATTACGTATTAATACACGATAATTATTATCAACAATAATTATAATAACGAACATGAAATCATGAACGTAAGAATCACGAACATATTAATATGTACTTACGTATAGTTTGTTACGATTATGTACAAATATTTATAATAACACGAACATTTAATAATAACGTCACGTAAATACGAACACATGAACACGTATTATATTAGAACATGGAAACGCTACGGGTTTCCCTTTGTGGGCCCTACAATCCGCGGCACAACAAGGAGAAGGGGCCCCAGTCCATTTGATTTATTTTACTAAGGAAACAAATAGGGGAAACAATATTCATTCACAGTAAAACTTTAAGAAAATAAAAAACCCTATTCTCTCTTTCTCTCTTCCTTGGCCGGCGGCTATCTCACCAAAGGTGGGTGATTGGTTGATTTTGATTAAGCAAATCATAAAAACGTGTTCGTGTATTCATCCTCCATTGATTCCACGTGTTTTGGTAATCCGAAAACTTTTCTTTTTAATTCTTTTTATGTTTTTATGCACATACGATCATGGGGTTTAAAAACAAGAAGATTAAAACATGTCATGGGATCATGGGTAAATTAATTAGGGTGTTTTCGGGTTTGTTTTCTTTGGCCGCCACATAAACCGAGAGCCAAGGGCTCTCGGCGTCGTTGGTTCGCACACCAACCGAGACCCATGTCTCGGTGGTGTTGGGTTTCGGTCAACAGCAGGGACAAGACACCCCGACGTGCGTCGGGGGTGTCTTGCGTTTGGTTTATGTCGCGGCAGCCACAGCCCCAACCACCGGCTTAAGCCGGTGGCTATTTTTGGTAAGCAGAGGGAACACGCAGCAGGCAGGGGAACCACCGGCTACTGCCGGTGGGAACCCGTTTGTTGTCAGCGGCTAGCCGAGAAGAACAAGACCACCGGCAGCAGCCGGTGGCATGTTGCCGAGAGCAGGGGCAACCGGCGTAGGCCGGTTTGCCACTGTTTTTGGGGGTGTATAGTTCACGGGTTTTCACGGGTTCCACGGGTTCGGTTCACGACACGTTTTAATAAAATAATACACACGGGTTCGGTTTATTATTTTTACAAGTTTAATTAGTTTACATGTATATTTATTTTTACAAGTTAATTAAATTAATTTAGCATGACATATGATTAACTTAATTAAAACATGGACTTAGGTTTATTATTATTAATTAATAATACATGATTATAACCTAAGTATTTTATTTATTTAATTTAGACTATAGTAATTAATTAATTTTAAAACATGACTTATAATTAATTAATTAATTATCATGACTTAGGTTATATTAATATAGATATTAATACATGTTTTAACCTAAGTATTTTTATACACTTTAATTTAATTAAATCATGATTGTATTTAATTAAATCTTATAACCTAGAGTTTATTTAATCTACACGTTATAATTAATAAACTATATTATTAATCACATGACTTAGTATATTTAATCAGTAAAACTTAAGCTTATATTATTAGCTTATTAATTCAGCTTATTTATATATATGGAAACTTTCTATTTCAGGAAACTTACTATTTTTGGAAACTTTCTATTTTTAGAAACTTATCTATTTTTAGAAGTTAATCTATTTTTGGAAACTTTCTATTTTTGAAAACTTTCTATTTTAGGAAACCTGCTATTTTTAGAAAGTTACTTATTATTACACTACAAGTATAATAATACAAGAATATCAGTTAATACTTAATCAGAAGACTTAAAACACATGATAAATACAGTATAACATTAAAATCAGTAAAACAAGACTAAAACATATAAAACAAGTCATGACATACTATAACCAGTTACGTACGCAGTAAACAGTATACTTATACACGTATCCTTCTATGTAGCATTAGTGAGATTGGAGTGGGACTTCCTGTCGTTCTTCTTTTCCGTTCACTGGACACAAGGTACGGATTCTCCGTCCTTCAGTACAGACATTCTTTCCTTATTAGGACTCCCCGTATGCAGCCAACTGTTTTCCCAGTATATATTTTATATGTTTTGATCTGCTTATGTTTAGTTTTAAATGTCTAAGCCATATACATGCATGACCAGTTCCACCTAGTTATGGAGGTACCATAACCATAACACTGGAGGCACCAGTGTTATGACTTCACCACGGCGGAGTGATAGCCCGTGGCGTCCCTTTCAGCTTTTGGCCATATTATTATATTATCATGTGGGGTGTATGGGTCCATCCTAGGTTACATGTTTTTACAGTATTATCAGGTGAATGAGGTGTGTGCCTTGCATCCTTCACAAGGAGTTGATCCCTCCTACCCAAACTTATATTAATTAGAGGTAACCCCTCTAATTGCATGATGAGGTCACCCCTCTAAGTATTCATGCGCGTTGATATTTGATGACCTATATTGGCTTAATGGTTAACATGTTAAACAGTTTTCATAAGATAAACATAAGGCTTTTCAAACTATAAAACCAGTTTTACTAAGTTATTACCAGGTTTTCCAGGACTTATTCATTTCCGCTGATTTATGTGTTATATGCTTATGTTATTCATGCTATACTTGTATATTCGTGCACTGAGCGTTATGCTCAGCCGTTTTCCTTTCAAGTTCCCAAACGGCATGTACTCAGGGACGATCGTAGGCTTTTGACCGTACGTGCATACGGATGGACGCTATCCAGCTTTCATCTCTTTATGCATTTCCATTACTTTACATTCAGTACTTTATTTCATTTCATGGACATTGTTTGGGCCTTTTCCATTCCAGTACTATTATTATTCATGTGTGATGAGCTTTACTTAGACTGCCGATGTTTGATTCCGGCATTTGTCTTTATGGTCAGTAAATGTTTTTAAGACATTTACCTTGCATGGTTTGATGACACGCCATAATTACGCGTGACTCGCCATTTATCAAAATGGGGTGTTACATGAGGTATTTTGATTTTTATCTAAATTTCCTTCAGACTCAATGTTTTCATCAAGTGTAGCAGCGTCCCCTTCCAACCTAGCATTAGTGTTCTCATTGTTATGAGTATCGTCCCCAATTGGGGAATCAACCGTGTATACACTATCCCCAAGGCTTGGAGAGTGGCTACCTTCACTGTATGACCCATGGCCACTATTCATATAAGGTATTAATCTCTCATCATCATTAAGAAACTCATGGTTATCATAATCAAAGAATTTAATCTATTAACTCTTGGAAAACATTAGGATTCTTATCTTTATTGACTTTAGTAGCAGAATCTTTAAAATGAAATATGGTCTCAAAAAATTTAACATCTCTAGAAACAAGAAACTGATGTCTATCAATACTATAAACCCTATAACCCTTCCGAGAACTAGAATAACCCGTTATAACATATTTTTCAGACATGTTATGAGAGAGATTAGTACAAGTACTGTAAACCATTCTGATATGAGAGAGATTAGTACAAGTATTATAAATCATTCCAAAGGGAGATTATCCATTTAGCACAGAGGATGGCAATCTGTTAATAAGATAGGTAGCAGTCAGCACACATTCATTCCAATATCTAAGAGGAATTCCCCTAGAAACATAAGGCATCTAACAACATTAACTAGATGCCTATGTTTCCTTTCAACAATCCCATTCTGTTGTAGGGTATATGCACAAGATGTTTGGTGTATTATACCTCTTTCATTACAAAATTTAGTAAAGTTTTGATTTACAAACTCTGTTCCATTGTCGCTTCTAAAAATTTTGATAGTTCTTTTAAATTGATTTTTAATCAGATTAAAAAAGATGTGAATGCAAAACATGACCTCATCTTTGGTTTTTGTAAGATATACCCAAACAGCCCTAGTATAGTCATCCACAACAGTAAGGAAATACTTGTGACCAGAATAGTTGGCCACCTTATAAGGACCCCAAGTCTAAATGCACAATATCACCAAGAATTTTGGTCTTATGGTCACTTAAAGGAAGGTTTCCTAGTTTGTTTAGCCCTTTGACAGATTTCACAAAAGAAGTTTTTATCATCTTGGTCAATTTTTAAAGATTGTTTAAGCACATTAAGTACAGGGTCAACAGGGTGGCCAAGTCTACACTGCCAATCATGATGAGACATAGAACAATTAATAACACTGTTAGGATTGCTACACTTAATACCTTATGTATCTAAGTAGTATAAACCACCACACTTTTTACCAATCCCCAACACATTTTTCATATTCAAATCTTGATTCACAAAGAACTCTCATAAAAACAACAAATATTTATTATCCTTAGCCAGTTTGTGAACATATATTAAGGTAACACAATACTCAGGTATAACAAGCACATCAAATAAAATCAACCCATTAGGAAGTCTAAGATTACCAATTTTAGATATTATAGCTTCAGTTCCATTGGGGTGAGCAACTTTGATCTTAAGATGAGAAATGTAAAAAACATTATCAAGTTTTGTATCATTATTGGTCATGTGCTGATTAGCCCCAGATTCAATTACCTTCCTATTATAGTTCATACCAGTCTTAACACTAGTGTTGGAACAATAAAACTTGTTGAAATTTTCACTAAAACTTTTGCTATAGTTAAAATATGTACCTGCCATATTGTCCTGCACATTCTTTCCAGTCTCATTGTTATCCTTAATAAGAGAGAGTAAAGTAGCCATTTGTTCATCAGAAAAATCAGTAGCAGAAGTATAACCAATAGAGTTATTAGACACATTTTTCCCTTTAAAATTTTGACCAGGTTTTTTCTTCCCAAAATCACTAGGATAACCAATGATCTTAAAGCACATATCAATGGTGTGACCATTGTACCCACAGTTCTCACAAACCAACTAAGCATTAGAGGTAAAATTGGGTCTACTAGAATTCTGATTATTAGGTCTGAATCCAGAGATGGTATTAGTAGGTCTGAAATTATTGGTGATGGGTCTTAACACATTAGTATTAGGTGTTTGATTTCTCTGAAAATTGTTTCTACTGGGCCCATTAGACAAGAAACCAGAGGTTTGGGCTCTTTGGGAGGACCTAGAACTACTACCAGATGCCATTCTGTGAGACTCCTCACTAAAAATAATGGCATAAGCTCCCTTCACATCAGGGAGATTCTCCCTAGACAAAATAGAACTCCTAATACTCATGTAAGAATCATCAAGCCCCATCAAGAATTACATAAGTTTCAACAATTGATTATGTTTTTTAAAGTCATTAGAAGCAGCAGACACACAATCAGGCAATTCAATCATGACATCATATTGTTTCCACAAAACATTCAACTTATGATAATAATCAGATAGGTTAGAACCATTTTGTTTCAAGGTGTTAATCTTATGATGCAAATTGAAGATAATTAACATAACCATCAACCATATGATAAGTTTCCTTTAGTTCCTTTCAAACATGTTTGGCCTTTTTAGAGAAAATCTATCCAAGGAATAACTCCTCATATATAGAGTTAAGAATCCACCCTAAAACCACAACATTAACCCTATCCCATTGTTTTCCCAAAACTTCATCAGTTAAAGACCTTTTGCAAGCACCATCAATAAAACCACTTTTATTTTTTCCTTCCAAAACTAACAACATAGCATTAGTCCAAACTTGATAATTTTGAGTTCCTTTTAATTTAACAGACACAACAGTTAAAACTGCTGAATCATCAGGGTGTAAGTGCAAAGGGTTGCTCAAATCAAGCTTACTGATGAGTGTGACTGGATCAGTTACACTCTCAGTATCAGATTTACCATGTTCAGACATAGTGAATGGGCAAACAAGGTAAAAAAATGAACTCAATCAAAACCAACAAAGTTCCCAGACTTCCAAACCACTCAAGGTAGCAGGTCAAGGGCAAGGCTGAGATTAATGGTCCAAATAAAGGGCCAAAAACACAAAACAAGCAATAAACAACCCCCCAAGAACAATAAAACCAGATAACAACCAACAATTATAGAATAAACACTTACACTCTGTTCTCAAGTTTTTTTTTAAAGAATGGAAAAGGAAGGGAAGGGAAATCATAAAATTTTTGTGTTCTCAAGTTTTTTTAGGAAGGAAAGGTAGAGGACGGGAAGGGAAAAGGAAAGGAAGAAATATGCTTTTATGTGTAAAGTTGATCCGTCCAATTTTGGGATGATCAGGAGGGAAAGCTTTAGTTAACAACATAGGATTTTATTAAATTACATATGTATTCCCTTTTTTTATATGCGCGTAATTCAATCGTTATAATAACCTAGTTCTCAACTGACGGCATAACCAAAAAGCATTAGTTTTTTTTAGCGATCAACACTTATCATCATGTAAGTATTGTTACCTTAACATGTTTGTACTTGTTAATTTTGTCTCCATTCACTAAACTTACGTTTGTAAGCACCTTTTGTTCATTCAAAATTGATTGCTCCTCATGAATTATTGTATCATTATAATATGAGCAGACCATATGAGCAGTAGCAGACGAGTAGTATCACCTCTAATGTATGATTTTGATGCTCTTATTCGTGCATTGTATTCATGCCTTGATGACTGCTGATATTCGTGCATTTAGTGTACCAATGTATTTCTTAAAATCATTTTTACTTTCCTCCATATTGTACATCAAGACACTTCCAATACAATTTGTATACATTATTTTAGTTTCATTATGTATAATCGTCATGTATGTTAACTCGCATGAAGAAGTTTCAATAATTTGATGCACGAAGATTAGATTTTTAGCTTCGGCATTGGGAGAATTTGGGATAATTTAGTAATTATGTTAGGTTCTCTTTCCATTCCTCATAATTAAAAAAGAAAACTCAAGAACATGAATTACTATACTTGTCTTTCTTCCTCATATGATCCCTTCCCATCCCCTCATGTTCCATTCTTTTAAAAAGAAACTCGATAACAGAGTGTTAGCAAATAAAAGGAGAGAGAAGAGAGGTGTTACCGTGCACGCAAATAAGCACAATCGAAATGCTACTCTTAGATTCACTTAGTCTAGGAAGTAACAGAACCTCCAACGAACAAACCCTAACTTTTCTTCACGGAAAAATTAGGGAAAACCACCAATACGAATAGATCCACCAACGAATCAAACAAATACGTCATCGTAACCACCAAAAACAATCAACCTTTGAAAGAAAATGAAACCCTAATTTTTTTTGTTGAGAAAAATTAGGGGAAATCGCTTTAATCAAAAAATAAGCCAACCAACCCAATGAATCGGTAACAATATTGATAATAGAAACCAGATCTCCGAAACCTTAATTTTTATTCAAAAAAATTGAAGGTGAAAAATCAAAGATCAGAAGTAATATTAACATATCCAGCTATCTCAATAGTAGATCTAACCACAAAAGTATGTATAAGTAAAGACCCCTAAAAATTTATCAAACCCTAAAAAAGTTTTCATCGATTTTTAACAACCTGTCTCTTATACCATCTATAATAACATGATTCAAGAGATCCAAACAACTTTTACTTATATAAATCAAGATTTAAAAAGATCAAAACTGAAAAATATATTAAAGACTACCAGTGCTAATCACGTGTAGCCCTATTGTAACACCCCGCTCCGAAAAGAGACAAAGTGCTACTACTATGGTGTCACTTCAGATACATCATATTTTAAGAGGGTTAAAATGAAACTTTTATTAAATCCAAAATACTTAAATTAATATCTTAATAAACAAAAATCCCCAAAATAATGGGGTCCAAAATGCAAAGTATCAAATCATAAAATGTCTTAAGATTTATTAAAAACTTGGGTGAATCTAGGTAAGTCCAAACTCTCTCAATGCCCTGTCTCCCGCTTAATACCTGCCGCAAGGAAAAAGAAACTGCTGAGCAAAACGCCCAACGAACGGATATAACAAATATGGTTTAAGGCAAAAGAGATAACAATAATGAAGATATCACAAGGTATGAACATAAGGATGATTAAGTGGATGAATAAAAAGGTTAATGAAAGACAAGAATAGCCCACGAGCACACATAGCAAATCACATATCCAAACAACCAAATAATCATATATGTGTACTAGGATTGCGACTCCTATGTACCAAAGTGACGGCGTGTATTGCACACACAAACCTATCACATTAAATCACATCATATCATATCAAACAAATACCTAGGATGCCTTCATACGCTCCCTGCAAAACAAATGTCAATAGCACGCGCACTAGCTCATGACTAGCACCCGCGCTCATAATAATATAATAACTATGTGCACCAAAATGGAACACCGGGGATCTAATCACACCGCCCCAGTTAATGTCATGTCACCGGTGCATCGTATGACATGGTCATGGTACCCCCATGACTAGATACAAAATATGGCTCGGGCTTAAGGGTTCATTTCAAAGGCATAATAACTAGGAAAATATAAGTATTCAAATGGGGAACATATAACATCATAACAATAATGGAATCATAACATGGCAAAAGAATTTAGGGATCATATCAAAACAGCAACTAAGGATGTGGGAAACATAGCAATGGCATAGGGATTTATCAATTGGAGTTGTGTAAGAAAGAGTAAAAGAGTGTTCTTTAATAAAGAACCGAATATCCGTACCTTAAAAGCACAAACAAGTCACGGAATCGTATATAAAGCAACAAGTCCTATTCCCGTGTCACCAAGGCTAAAAGATACACAAAAATATGTCTTACATACTATTCTATCACAAAATATTACAAAGTTTCATGATTCGGTGATTCAAAACCCTAAATATACACTTTCCCAAAACCCGTCATTTAGGGACTGTTTTAGAAGATCCGACTGTAAAACCATTTTCCAAAACCATAGTCACTGATTAAAGTACAAATTTGAAAAATACATTCGAAGTAGATAGTTTTAGACCCCAGATTCACTCAAAAGCTATCCCGAGGCTCAAGATATGACTCCTACAAGACGACTCATATTCTGATTTTTAAGGGCTGTTTTCAAAGATCGACACGGTAACCATAGTTCCCGACCACTTCAAAAAGTTTTAAGACCTGTTATGAAAACTAGATTCATTTTATGTGGTTTTAGATTTTTTAAACTCTTTAAAAGGTGTTATAAAACCCGTTTTACAGCCCTTACAAGATCACCCAAAATCCGGACAGCCTTTAGTTATTATTACGTATGAGCTGGTTAATGATCTAGACCACCATAGGTTAGCTAGATCTTTATAAAAACTTTATAAAACCATATTAGAACATATTTAGGCTGGTCTAAAACAAGATCTAAAATACAAAAACGTTTTTAAGGTATTGAATCACCAAAACACATTTTTAGGGTTTCAAAACCCTAGAAATCAAGTTTATGCATTAAATCAAAATATAAGAAAGCCATAAGGGTGACATAGGATTATAAGGACTTACATGGAATGTGTATAATGATATGGTAATCACTATACACATAAAATAACAAGAATGGATGATTAGTAACAAGAATGGAGGTTTAGAGAGGAGAAAGATCAAGAACAACCTTAAGGTTTTAAGGTTTTCTTAACAATGGAGATGAGAGGAGATTTTTGTATAGTTTTGGCAAAGTAAATTATGTTTTGTGTGTGTGATATGGCTGTACTAAGGGTGGATTATATAGGTCTTCTAGTTTTTTTTCCATAACTTACACCATTAACTAGGTTTTTAACACCATAACTTAAAGCATTCAAACACATTCAAAATCAAACCATAACCTATCCTTAATGGCATTCAAAACATTAAAAATCTTCTTAAAACTCATGCTATAGTCATGATTTTGGTCCACTAAAAAGAAGTGTTTCAATTTTGCTCATAATGGTATAATAACACACTAATTAATTAGTTTTCTTCCCATTTAATCACAGTCTTACACTTAAATGTACATGTTACAAAAGTGTGTACCTTTTTAAGGGAACATCACCTAAAAATGTAATAAACCACTTTATATGGTTGTATGTAGCCAACTATTTTTTTTCTCATTGTATCATTAAACTTTTTAATTTGGACTTTTGTATGTAGCTGATGACCTGCTTAACCTTTAGGCGGTTGCTTATTCATGAACTCTTGCACCGTTAGTCTTTTATACTAAAGGCTGTTTGTAAATAACGTAACAAGTAAATTTAATTTTTTGTCCATTGAATTTTCAAATGATTATTTGTTTATCATGATCTCAAGAACATGAACACCCAGATTACTACACCACACACAAATCAATAACAAAATAAAAAACCTCAGTAAAGATTAAAAATAAATACAAATCAATAACAAAATCACATAAGTCTTAGATATAATCACAATGAATCTAGCAAGCCTCCATCACAACTCATCCTCATATCTTATTGCCATGAATCTACCAAGGCTCGTAACATCTAATATCTAATATATACTTTGAAACGCTTAGCCCAACTTTGAAACAGTTAAAGAAATATTTATTTCAACACAAGGAAAATCCAACCAAGTCGACTATAGTTACCACAAGATGTGAGGTATTCAGATCCGGGCCAGACTCAACTCAATGACAGTAGTGGGTATCGAGAATAAAAAATCCCATCACCCATCAAACCGAAAACCTCAAATCTATTATCCAGCGATTTGGGTGGCTGAAAAAAAGAAACCAACTCAAGACCACTCATCTAAAAAAAAACAAGATCCAAATCGATCTAAACCCAGATCCAAATTGATCTAAACCCATATCTAAATCGATCAAAACCCATATCTAAATAGATCAAAAGTTATAGTGTTGTTATTTTTAGTGGGTCATGTTTTGATTTTGGGATTTAGATCTCAGTTTTGAGATGAGGTTTGTGTGGAGAGATGCAGGTTTTCTTTTGAACAGAAATGATGCAGGTTGCTAAATGTGTTTTTACCGATTTAGATATTATATGTACGGAAAATGAGAATGTTAATTAGCTTGTTTTTTAAGAAAATAATAAGATAGGACATAAGTTTAGAATGTATTTGTTTAACTTTTTAAGAAAATTAAATTTTAACAAACGATAGTTAGTGGAAAGGACTAATGTCGTAATAAAAATAAATAGTTGTTAGTGTAACCTGCTTCACGTACGAATAACCGGCTGAGCAGGTCATTGGCTACATACAAAGGTCTAAATTCAAAAGTTCAATAATACAATGAGAAAAAAAATAGTTGGCTACACACAATCATAAAAAGTGGTAAGTTTACTACTTTTTTAAGTGATTTTCCCCCTTTTTAATTAGTATAACCTAAGTTTAAGAAAGTTTATTTATATTTTTGTCTTAATTGAAAACTATATGTTATATCATAATTTAATAAAAAAAGGTTTCATAGTCTAAGTCTTATTTATTAATTAGTTATGAAATAATTAAACTATACTTTAAATTAATTTAAACAAATTGAAATAAAATCTCTACTATTTAATTTACATAAAATTATCAATTTCAGAAAATGTTCAAATATCATACCTTATTCAAATTTCCGTATTTTAAAAATGCGAGTTTTACAACTCTTCCCTTCTAAAAAGAAAATTTCGTCATCGAAATTAAAGTAGTGGTTAAGGTTTTTATAATTTCTCCTCTCTAAAAGAAAAATTTCGGCCTCGAAATTGGAATAACACGATTAATCGAAAACGAATACGAAAACGCACGAATCGGATCGAATGAATTCGAAACAGATGAAGTGGCGATAGATGGAATCATCTTACACATAACACTTGTAGAATATGCACGGAAGTAATGTTAATGGAAAGATATCACAGAGTGTTTGCACAAATTGAAGAGATATCAAAGGAAAATAAACTAAGAATTTCTTGGAATCGTACCTAATGACTTTTCATCTCCATCATCGCTTCCATCTATACCAGGGAAATCCTTAATCCTATGTTCAGTCGACCCACAACGAAAACATGCCCCAGATATCTTATAGCATGTCTTTCCAGAGTGAAGCCTTCCACAAGCCTGGCACGGTGGTCCTGAATGACCCTTCTGACCATCCCTTTTGTTGTTATGAGTCACCAGTCGAATACGGACCCCCTCACGGTTCCTCTTGATCAGCCCCGACCTCTCTCGATGAATTTCATAGTTCCTTGCAGCATCAGCCACCGCCGCCACATCTGTGAAATCCAGGTTCACAAGGTTGTCCCCAACTTGATCGTTGAGAGCCCATTTGAACCTCTGTGCCTGCTCCTCTTGTGTGCCCGCCTTTGTCCCCAAGAAACTTGCCAGCCTCAAGAACCGCTTCATAAAGTCCCCGGTAAGCTCTCCCTCCTTCTGCCTAATATTGTGGTATTCCCGCTCGTATTTCTGTTGCTCTGACTTAGGGAAGTATTGCAAGAAAAAGGCATCTCGGAAGTTTGTCCAAGACATAGTTAGCACATAGTCATCACCTCCCTTGGCCTGCTTGTAGGCCTTCCACCAGTTCAGAGCGTCACCCTCTAACTTGTAGCTAGCTAACCTAGCCTTATACTCATCTCCACAATCCAACACTTCGAACAACTTCTCAATGTGTGCAATCCAGTTCTCAGCATCGACTGGATTAGAAGCAAAGCTAAAGGAACGAGGTTTTTGCTTGCCAAACCTTTCCAACCATGTATGCATGGTAGGAGTTTGGTCATTGCTTCCGCTATCAGTATTCTGGCGAATTTGGTTGGTAATTTCAGTAGTGAGGCCAGGAATTAGCGCAGCAACGGCTCGCTGCACAGCCTCATCAAACGCAGGACCGGAATAGACGGGGGAATTCTGACGTGTGTTCACCATCTGAGATATAAACGAATTAGTGGTGACAAAAATAAAGTTTAGAAAATAAAATGCACATATACAAAGAAAGATATAATAACAGAGTACGAAGAAGACGTCATTGTACGGGCCATCATAGTTAGGAAGCCATTCTATAAACGTTTGGGGAGCGAGCACACTTTAAATCGTAAACCCAACCACTCAGACAAGACGTAATATCGAGATGGAACATCCTAATACGAAGCTCCCTACTAACATAATGAATTCCGCGGAAATGAATACGTATCGAAAAGATCATAACAATATCAAAGTACGCGTGGAAGCCTAATCTACCCAATCCTCACAGGTCAATCCTAGGCCGTAGACTCTCTGATACCATAATTGTAACACCCCGCTCCGAAAAGAGACAAAGTGCTACTACTATGGTGTCACATCAGATACATCATATTTTAAGAGGGCTAAAATAAAACTTTTATTAAATCCAAAATACTTAAATTAATATCTTAATAAACAAAAATCCCCAAAACAACGGGGTCCAAAATGCAAAGTATCAAATCAAAAAATGTCTTAAGATTTATTAAAAACTTGAGTGAATCTAGGTAAGTCCAAACTCTCTCAATGCCCCGTCTCCCGCTTAATACCTACCGTATGGAAAACGAAACGGCTCAGCAAAACGCCCAGCGAACGGATATAACAAATATGGTTTAAGGCAAAAGAGATAAAAATAATGAAGATATCACAAGGTATGAACATAAGTATGATTAAGTGGATGAATAAAAAGGTTAATGAAAGACAAGAATAGCCCACGAGCACACATAACAAATCACATATCCAAACAACCAAATAATCATATATGTGTACTAGGATTGCGACTCCTATGTACCAAAGTGACGGCGTGTATTGCACACACAAACCTATCACATTAAATCACATCATATCATATCAAACAAATACCTAGGATGCATCCATACGCTCCCTGCAAAACAAATGTCAATAGCACGTGCACTAGCTCATGACTAGCACCCGCGCTCACAATAATATAATAATTGTGTGCACCAAAAGGGAACGTCGGGGATCTAATAACACCGACCCAGTTAGTGTCATGTCACCGGTGCATCGTATGACATGGTCATGGTACCCCCATGACTAGATACAAAATATGGCTCGGGCTTAAGGGTTCATTTCAAAGGCATAATAACTAGGAAAATATAAGTATTCAAATGGGGAACATATAACGGCATAACAATAATGGAATCATAACAAGGCAAAAGAATTTAGGGATCATATCAAAACAGAAACTAAGGATGTGGGAAACATAGCAATGGCATAGGGATTTATCAATTGCAGTTGTGTAAGAAAGAGTAAAAGAGTGTTCTTTACTAAAATATCCATACCTTAAAAGCACAAACAAGTCACGGAATCGTATACAAAGCAACAAGTCTTATTACCGTATCACCAAGGCTAAAAGATACACAAAAATATTTCTTACATACTGTTCTATCACAAAATATTACAAGGTTTCATGATTCGGTGATTCAAAACCCTAATTATACACTTTCCCAAAAACCCGTCATTTAGGGACTGTTTTAGAAGATCCGACTGTAAAACCATTTTCCAAAACTATACTCACTGATTAAAGTCCAAATTTGAAAAATACATTCGAAGTAGATAGTTTTAGACCCCGGATTCACTCAAAAAGCTATCCCGAGGCTCAAGATATGACTCCTACAAGATGACTCATATTCTGATTTTTAAGGATTGTTTTCAAAGATCGACACGGTAACCATAGTTCCCGACCACTTCAAAACGTTTTAAGACAGTTATGAAAACTAGATTCATTGTAGATGGTTTTAGGTTTTTTAAACTCTTAAAAAGATGTTATAAAACCCGTTTTACATCCCTTACAAGATCACCCAAAATCCGGACAGCCCTTAGTTATTATTACGTATGAGCTGGTTTAATGATCTAGACCACCATAGGTTAGCTAGATCTTTATAAAAACTTTATAAAACCATATTAGAACATATTTAGGCTGGTCTAAAACAAGATATAACATACAAAAACGTTTTTAAGGTATTGAATCACCAAAACACATTTTTAGGGTTTCAAAACCCTAGAAATCATGTTTATGCATTAAATCAAAATATAAGAAAGCCATAAGGGTGACATAAGATTATGTAGAAACTAGAAGGGGGGGGGGGGGGGGGGGTTGAATAGTTTCTCTTCGATTGGTGACCAAATTAAAATTACTTTCAATTTGGGTTGTATCAAAAATATCTTTTACTTGAGGCTAAGTTGCATAATGATTAGGTTCAATTCAAAATGCACTAGCAAAGATAATAGGTAAGTATAATGATAATGAAATAAGTAAAGAGTAAGGAAGGAAACAACCTAGTGGGGAGACAACAAGATTTATAGTGGTTCGACAACGAGGCTCTATCCTCGTTTCTACTCCACTCCTCGAGTACCCCTACTCGAGATTTCCACTATATCCACAAGCTCCCTTCTCGGCGAAGAAAACCTTACATCGTTGCTTACATTATTTTCCGACACTAAGCTAAATGTCGAGACCTAATCTTTAGCTAGGACCAATCTACACAACGTTGCCTACTTCACAATTTAACGACACAAGGCTAGATGTCGAGTTCTAATCTCAAGGTAGAACCAATCTTCACGACGTTGCCTACTTCACCATTTTATGACACAAGGCTAGATGTCGAGTTCTAATCCAAAGCTAGAACCAATCTTCACGAGTCTTCACTTTGAAGCTAAGTGAGAACTTCACACAACACAACTACTAATCACTTTCAAGTTAAATGAGAACTCACAAGACACAACCATATCACTTTATAGTTTAGTGAGAACTACTAATCAATTTATTACAACTCAAGTAGAAATATCCAAGTACACATGTAACTTGGATCTACACAACATAAATCCAAGCAAATACATATGCAATGGATGTACACAACAAATCCAAGTATTCACAAATAACTTGGATGAACACAACTAGTCCAAGTATTCATAAATACAATGGATTAACCTAAAACAACAAGGGTATCATGATGAATATGACTAGCTCATAGATTCATCTTTATCACAACACTAGTGAGTGAGTGATCTTCTCTTTGGACAAGGTAAAGGAGGGGATCAAGAGGATAATCATATGTAAACATCCTTAACAAATTAAGTGATCATTTACTAATGATTATGCTATAGAAAAGAGAATGGGGGCTGAGGAAAACGTCCAGAGAGGCTTGTTGGAAAATGAGATTTGATCCACTATTTAAAGGAGACAATGTGCAACGGCTAACTGGGCGCGGTTCGTTAGCTAGCCCGCGGTTCCTTATCGCTAGGGAACCGCCTAGCTACTTAAGGTACCGCCCAGTAGACTACGCTCCTTTTTTTGTCTTTTAGTGGGTAGGAATATCTGAGGTATTTTAAGCCTTCAAAGGATATTCTAACAGCATTTGGAATATGCTATTTTCAAATTTTCATTTTCCATTTTAATAAAACATTTTCTAAAAAAGAAAGTTTATTAAAAAGTCTTTTGTCATATTAACAAAAGTGAGTTTTAAGAATAATCATTTTGATGATCACTAAGTATGATTAAGAAAGATTAGTGATATGATTATTACCTTGATGATAGTGTTAGTTAAATAATTCGTTTTTATGTTCTACACTAAATGTGTTGTATAGTTTGTTGTGATCAAAACTAAGAAAGATTAGTTAACACTAATAATGTTTTTAGGCATCACTTGCATTAACAATCTCCCCCTTTTTGATTACGACAAACTATAAACTCATTTGCATAGAAACACAAAACAACGAATTATTAACGAGTTTATCACTATCATTTCTCCCCCTTTGTCGTAGCAAAAAGGTTAGCACAAGTCTTTGAAGAACATCGAACTTTACTAGTAGCTCCCCCTTGGTGGTTGCTCCCCCTTGCTTGGGGCACCAAGTATATGAGCTAAGGTGACATGCTACACAAAGGTTAGTAGAAAGGAAAGAAACACCAATGTATATATGATCACTACCTACTAAGTAACTTGAGAGGGAGAGAGAGAAGAAATCTCAAATTAGAAGCAAGTATTTCGCTAAGTTTGTCTAAAAAGGTAATTGACAAAATCAAACTTCAATCCAATGAAGATGATAAGCTTGTCAATGGGTTAAAGTTTAGAATTGATGGAATCACCCATAAGCAATTGTAAAAATTAACCATGATCAACTCAAAATAGAACTAAAAGAATAACACACAAACAACACAAAGGTTACATAATAGAAAAGACACAACAAAGTAGATAGTCATACACACAATATGAGTATCTAAAGCAAAATATATGGAAAATAAACCACAAAGCATAAGCTATTCTAAGAGTGATAATTTTCCAAGATTGCTAGAAAATAAAAGACTCTAAAGCAACTAAAGTAATAAAGAATCCAAGAGTAGTTAGTCCTTTAGTTGGAAAAATAAGACGACGATGCATCATTCGAAGTTTTGTCCACCGGAACGAAAACTTGAATAGGAGGTCGAGTGAGGAGGAATTCAAGAAAATTTAACTTCTCATACACATGAGCAAGTTCAATTTGTTGAAATCGACAACAAGCACACGAGGATCCATGATGCAACACAAAATCGGTTGATGGGGGTATGGCATCAAACCTAGGGTTTGGTGGTGGAGGGTTAATGGGTTTGGAAATGTTTTCACAATGCCTTGTGAGATTTGGGAAGGTTGAAAGATCATTGAGTTGAGGGGTATTGAAGGATTGTGGTGGTGGGGGAACATATTCTTTAGCTCCGGTGATGGGGTTAATGGTATAAGTCTCATTCCAATACTTGATTGGAGAGAAGGTAGGGTTTTTGGGTGGTTTGGAAGAAGATGGTTCATTCTTCTTGATCCAAATAGGTCGAACCGAGATTTTCGGTTTCTTTGAAAGCTTGGATGAGGAAGCTTTGGGTGAGTGAGGTTGTGACAATGAAATGTCAAGGTTATGAAAGGATGATTTAGGCATTGTTAAGGTGTGAGAACAAAATCTCAAGGTTGGGAAGGTGTGAGAATGAAATCTCAAGGTTGGGAAGGTGTGAGAATGAAATCTCAAGGTTGGGGTATAAGTAGAATGTAATCAAGGTAAGAATTTGAATACAAAAAGTGGAGTGTCAAGGAATGTTTAGTCAATTTGAGTAAACAAGGAATCTTGACAGGGTATAGGGTTTTTAAAATTTTGACCAAGAAAATCGTCAAAAAAATGATTTATGCCCGCGATACCTTAAAGGGACCGGCGGTTCCTTATCACATAAGGAACCGCGCGACTTTTAGTGAGCCGCATCCAGTGGACATGAAACCATGTTTTTCCAGGGTTTTGGAAAAAACTAAGACTTTTTCAAAAAGTTGCAAATCTTGGAATTTTACCTCTATTAGCACCAAATTATGCTAGGGTTGCATAAAGCAACACATTCACAAAGAATGTCTTGACAAAGGGTGACAAAATATTTGGATATCATTTTGAACCAATTTTAGTCAAGTTTTTAGAGGTTGTGATAGATTTAGGTTCAATTTTAATTTCAAATTAAAGTTGATTAATGTGCACATAAGGATAGAAACACATAAAGCTAAATCCATATATCAACATCATGAAACACACATGAAGGAAGCAACTATAATGACAAATAGAAAAGAAAGACAACTAACTATTACAAAGCTAGCTTAACATTAGATCTAGATTAGTAGTCTTCTTTGGCTTGGTTTTGTTGAAAACCATTTATTTAGAAAACTTCATCATTCATCTCCTAGGAGGAGGCATGGAGAACAAGGCAAGCAAGAACTCTTGCAACCTCCTATGTAGTCCAAACATTTCCATCCTAAGGTTATGGATGATGTAGTGGTTGTAAAGACAACATGGACAATTAGGACCATGTGTTTCTTGAAACCCATAGTATGGATCACCCAAAAGGAGGGAAAGTGGAACACCCAAAATTGGAATGTTTGAGTTAGGTGGAGGTGGAGGAGGCATGTTCTCCAAGGGTGATATGGGTGAGTGTGTTTGCAAGTTCTCCAAAGTTGGTGAAATGGGTGAATTTGGAGGGGTAAATGGTGAAGTCACCAAGGTATCATCAAATTCATTCACAAAGGGAATGCTTTGGAGTGGTTGTGGTTGTGTAGTCACATCCAAGGGTGCACTTGGAGTGAAGGGTGAGGTAAGCTCATTCATTCTTGAGTGAAATGAAGAGGAGGTAGAACCAATAGAATGGTTAGTACCATGGGTGGAGGTAGTCTTGCATGGAGCAAGAGGTGGGGAAGGTGATGAAGAAATGAGGATAGGAACCATCTCATTCTTAGGTGTGTGGAAGGGTGAGGAGTTAGGCTTGGCTACCTTAATCCTAATTTTGAGTGTTTTCCTTGGGGTGGAGGTCTTGGAAGTGTTTGAGGTTTTGGTAGAAACCATGGTTGTTTAAGGATTAGGGAAGTATGTTTGATGTGTGAAGAACATGACAAAAAAGGTGGGTTTAAATGGGTGAGGGGATGATCCAAACTAGTAATGGGTTAAAATCATTTTAGGTGAATAATGAATTTAGGTAAGCTAGTTTAGGAAATGTGCAGTTTATTACAGAAAATCATGCAGTGTTTATACAGAATTGAGAAAACAGTGTAAAGCAAAAGATGCTGTCGGGCACAGTGGCCGGCGGTTCCTTATCTAGGATCCGCGGTTCCTTATCGATAAGGAGCCGCTGGTCGATATGGAACCGCGACCAGAGGTTTCAAAAAATTTTCCATCCCAGTTTTTGATAAGCCCATATTTTTACCAAAAGATTCACAAGCCAAAGTTAACTACAGATCATAATCTAATAAGCTAACTATCACAAAGATGCACAAAGCTATGTAAATCACAAACATCATTGCATAAGCAACATTTAGAATCAAAATAAATAATAATCCAAACATGTAACATAAGTTAATAAACAACTAAACCAAAGTGTTAATAAGCAAATGTTTAAACATCAAATGATAACCAAACTTTGACACAACTCAAAGTCTTCACCTCCTTTTCTTGCCTAAACCCTTGATCATTTTTCCCAAATACTTGAATCCCTTTCTTGTCTCAACTCGGTGTTCATGCAATTCACCTCGAGTTCTAAGATTCTCACGGTAAAGATGCTCCATATTGAGATCTTCCGGTATATCACTAGAATGATGAGGAGGAGGAGCTAAGTCTTCAAAATCATCCTCGAATTGATTTGAGGATGGATGGGAATTACTCGAAGAGTTGAAATGAGAACTAGTACCGACGCCATCACCATCACTTGTTGGCATATCGGTGTCCTCATCATCCGGCTCTTGATGATCAGATTTTCTCGAACCACGGTCACTTCTAGGCTTTCGTTCATACGCCTCTTGAATAAGCATCATAACCCGTTGAACCGGGTGAAAGCGAGAAAGATCGAGATGAGGAAAATCTTCACCAACCCTTCTAAAAAGGCGAGTAAGAAGCATAGCATAGGGAAGGTTTGTTTTGGGTTTGGAAAGAGCATAATTTATACGTCGAGCGATGTAGAATGCAAGATTGTACTTGGTTGAATTAAAAAGGCAAAATAACATATGCCCTATACAAGCCGGGATATGATCTCGGTTCCCACCAAGACAAAACACATTCTCCCTGAGAATGTTTGCCCATTGGAGCATGAAATCCTTAAGGTCGCTTGAGAGCACTTCATAGCGATTCACATTTCGCACATTAGTATGAAGGCTTCTCACAACGTTTCCATCACGCTCTTTCGTGATGATATCAAGGATGAAATTTAGATCAACTTCGGTGATGTCATTTGAAGGTTTATTGTTAGACTCCAAAAGAGCATCGAGTCTCCATTTATCCGTAAAACGACAAGTGCCTTCAAATGGCACACCAAGAATATCACCAAAATCATCGAGGGAATATTGAATGATTTGATCATTCAACATGAAACGAACAAATATTTGGCCGTTGATTTCAAGCATGGAGTAAGTGCTAAAGAACTCAAGAAGAAACAAGGGATAAATTACCTCGTCTATGAAGAGCAAGCTATCAAACCTAATATGCCCGAACATAGAGTTGATATAATTATACCCCGTTATTCTTGAATCTACAGTCCTACCCTCATGGAAATTACGAGTGGAAAGAGATGGGAAAGAATTTTGAAGTTGAGTGGAAGTATAGGTTTGAGAAATGTCCGGCATATAGTTTCTAGTGAGTTGATGATCTTTTTGATATTGAGAAGGCATGATTAGTACCTAAATACAAACAAGAAGAAAATATTTCCAATCACTCATATGAAAATTTAAAATCAACAAACAAAAAATATGAGAATGTGTTATATCAATTTCTTGACAAACATAGGATTGAATCCATATCATTCTCATGTTCACAATGTGTCTATTCCATCATTAACCAAGAACACATGATCTATGTTAGATCAACAATGGATTAGAACATTGGTTTTTCAAAACAAGGTTTTTAGGTAAGCATTAACAATGTCATTACCTACTTGTTCATGGGTTCATCTCAAATCCATCTTTTAATCAAAATAATTAATCAAAATTCGGATTTGTTCTACAAGTGGGTTTTAGTGAAATCTTAATGAATATGAACCTAAGGAATCATAGTAAAATAACCATGTCAACCCACATTCCTATTAAGGTTTTAATTCAATTTCAGTTTTAAAAATCTCCAATTATGAAAGGATGAACCCTAGAACAAAATAGATGAAATTGAAAGAAAATACTTACAATTAATTGATGATAGATGAAGGATGAGTGAAACCCACAACTTGGAATCAATTAATTTGAGTGATTGAAGGTTTTTGAAGCTTCAACAATGGTGGATGTTGATACAAAAGTTGGATGATCCTTGCTAGACCCGAATTAGGCTTAATCCGGGTTGGTTGGACTCCGGCTCCTGCACCAAGTGAACTGTTTGCTTGGGATCCTGCACACTAAAACAACACGCGTTAGGCTTACCGTGGGAATGTCTCCCACGATTAGACTCCGGCGTGAGAGTAAGTAATCGGTTAGGGTATAAGAATCGGATGGAGAGTATGAGAGTAGAGAATGTGATACCTTTGAGGAACCCTTGGGGGTTCCTTATATAGGCGGTGAAACCCTAATGGGCTGTCACCGATGCTTCGGCCCCAAGGAAGAGATAATCACCAGATTTAGAATGATTGTTATCTTCTAATTATGGTGAGTGAATATCCTCTCCCTTGAGATATATCCTAAGTATATTAGGATAGTGATTCTGCTTATCCCTGAACCGGCCGCGTTGGGCCGTGGGCCGCACGCGTGTATGCGGACACTGTTCATCTGAGCCCATAAGCTCTGATGACATCATTCCCACCCATTCGTGACGGGTCGGATACGGGTAGTACCCGTGGGCCGGGTTCATGACCCGGCTGGGGACTATACGCCATCACGTCCCCCAGTCTAGTTGTTACAGCCGCAGACGTAACCTCTAGACTATGAATATGCTAAATGCTCCCCAAACGCTCCAAGAAAGATTCGTAGGAAACAATCCATGTCTCAGAAATTATGTTGGTCGCACACGTCGACCGCTACAAAAGCCTGTAACACGGCCATCCGCTGACTAACGAGATTTCAGTCAAGCTGATCATCGAACGACGCAATCTTATGAGCCAAACTGACATGTGGGGCCCATCTGTCGTTTTACTTACCACCCTCTTCTCCACCACACGATTGAGGTTAGTGGTAAACACGTGTCACCAATCCAATGGTTCACAAAAAACAAGGCAAGCCTATATAAGACCGCGTGTGCGCGGCCAAAACACACACAGTTAAACCTACACCACCATTGTTGCTTCTTGAACTTCTGCTTGCCTCTTTCGCCTTCTATCCCCCCGGATTTTATTCACCGCAGGTTAGATCATCACGCCCTCTTTTCCTTTTGCATACAACATGGTGAAGGAACACCCCTTCATTACAGACGTTCTAAACGTGATGTTTGCGGAAAAATTTATAGACTTCCTGCCGAAGTACTATATTCCCGAAAGCATTCATCCCACCTATCCAGGTGAAAATGAAGCTATTACGGACGCACCAAGAGGAAAAATAGGCGTGTATACGCGCCTATTTGACTCAGCAAACTATCGTATCCCTTTATCCACATTCTTAGTGGATCTCCTCTTGTATTATGGCTTTCACATAACCCAACTGCATTGCATTGGGGCGTGCAAAATAAACCAATTTGAAATTACTTGTCATACGAGTGGGGTAACCCCCACCGTAAATTTATTCAGGGTTTTCTATATCCCCCAGTTGGTAAACGGTTGGTTATCGTTTAAAAAACGGTCTCCGAGGGCTCCCCAGACGTACAGGGGACCCCTAAATTCTTTAAAAAACTGGTACGACCAATACTTCTTTGCCGACGAGTGAGTTTTTCCCACGCCGTTTGTCTTCCAAAAACGTGTACGCCACGACCATCCCCCCAACACTGGGGACTATGACCAAAATGATGTGAAAGTGCTAGACACCCACCGCACAAACTTTCATAAGGGCTTACCAGAGAACTTTCTGTGTCGAGTGGGGATAAGCCGCAACTATTTTGGTAGGGAGGATATGTATCCGTGCTTCCTAAACGGACGTGGTCATGGTAGGTGCATCACATAGAAAAAATACCGTACCTCATTTCTTGTAATTATACTAACTGATTCTGTATGTGATCGCAGAAATGGATCTACACGGACTTTTACGCCAAGGCGAGCCACTTGAGATACCTGAAGGATTCCGCCCTTTAAGCGGCGGTGAACTCCCCTTGCTAGAAGCCACTACTGATAGAACCATACCACTGGATGAAAACATAGAGCCGCAGCCCAATGATGGGGGACCCGTAGATGAGAACGCATCCCTCGACTATCACACCGAAGGAGGTGAAATACGCTTCCCCGAAAACACCACGCCGCACCCAGAACATCCGGAAGAACCCGCAAACTCCTCCGACAACTACTTGGATGAGGACGAGGATCCTGCCCCGGGGTTCGAACCCCTTATATCCAGAAAAAAGAGATCATCAAGGAAGATGAAGTGGGGGCGCACAATGCCCCTCCTAAAAGACTAAGGGAAGACTACCTGCAACACCCGGAAGGGAGCAGCACATCAATGGCCCAAGCTGTAGCTCAGCCAAATGTGGAGGAACCGTTCTGGACCACAAGCCTTGCCCATGCAGCGACTCACACAACCAGGGAGCCCACGACCGATACCACGTAAGTATACACAAACCCGAAATTTTGATAAACATACTAACGGATTTATCAAACATGTCTCATTTATTTGGAATGACAGCGTGTGTCCTTCACTCGTGGCTCAAGAGAAAGAAGTTGAAAGGGAACCGTCCCCCGTAGTGTCCCAGCCTCCTTCATCTCTTCCCATCACGCACGCCGAGGAGTCTGTGCACCAGGGCCCCGACACCCGCCTACTCCCCGCATGGAACTTATCCAGCCAGACGAGGTTGGAGTTGGAGGCAGAATGTACCGAATTCGTCGAGCATATCACGCCTCCAGCCCTAGCCCAAGATTTGGACGAGTTGGACATCGAGGCGCTGTTGGAGCAATTTGACTCAGCTATTACGCTACAGGTGTCAACTAGCGTAGCCCTGAAACGCCGGTTGACCCAGTCTCTGACTGATGCGAGCCGCGGCAATGAACTGCTACACAAATATGAGAGGACTATCACATCCCTCCGGGAATCACTGGCCGTGGTCGAAGCGACCATCCGAGAGCAAGCCCACCATGCCAACACCAGGGAAAATCGTATTGCCGAGTTGGAGGCACTTCTTGCTGCGTCCAATGAGAAGGTATGTTGTAATCTAACAATGCACGTTATACCAAAACTGAACGGTGTGGCACCCATAATTAATTGTTCTTTACAGGCGGCCTCGGCCGAAGCTGAGACGATGGCTGTAACCGCCCAATCCTTGACCATGGCGCAGGAGCGTATTACCATGAAAGATGAATTAAACCAGGCGCGGACCATGATGTCTGAACAAGCCACAGCCGCTGAGGGAGAACTTCGTTACATGTTGACGAAGTATGCTGAGACAGTGCACCCTCCGTTGCTCAAGGCCGTAGCGGGTCGCAGATGGTTGGTTGGCCAGGGGATGAGACTCGCCGTGAACCAAGCCACGCGAGCACCTCACCTTCGACAGGCCTTTGCCAACGTTGTATCCGATGGCATTGACCGCGGCAGGTATGAGGGGTTAATCGAAGCTGCCAACCTCATAAAAAAGGGAGAAGACATCACCACTCATGCCTACCACAAACCCTTAGCCGCACAACAACTGACCGATTATATGGACCTGCTTGCTGAAATTCCACACCCGCTTCTGGACGAATTGGAAGCGTTAAGGGATGCCCCTAACGAAGTGATAATGTCGAAGCTCACCTCCGACCCTTCTCCACTAACCTTACCTACTTACGACTTTGCATCAAAAGAGCTAACAGGTGAGAAGGTGTTAGCCGAGGCACTAGACCTTAACATGAGTAGGATACAAGTTGGAAAGAACGCGACTGGTGAGATTCTCCGTGCCCTGATTGAGGAGGGAAAGAGGGAGATAGGGGGATTCCTACCTCCGTTGTAAGTTGTAAACAATGATTCACCCGTGCATGTACACGGTTTAACAGACTGTAACGATTTATAAGTCCGTGTTTACCACGGCTTAGTTTTTAGTTTTTATGAATTTGAAACTTGTGTATTTTGCCCTGTGGTATGTTATGTACCTACATTGCCTGACATGTCTTGTCTCACAAAATACAATCAAGCCTATACATTACTAGACGTGCGGCGTGCGGCTTTTACCATGCAAAGCACTTCGTGAGCTCGACATATGGAAAACTTATCACAACGTCTTGTGAGTAAGGTGTCTAGTAAGGATACGTGATCCGCGCCACTAGGGTTGCATCCCTCTTAGGTGACAAGTTGAATTATTAGGTTCACTTAATCCTCCTACCCCACCTGGAGGCGTATAGTACATGTACGGTGAATGAATGAATGCACATAACGAGAAATGATAATATCTATACGGTACCAACAACATAAAAAAGGAAAATATTTTGCACAAGGACAAGCCGTGGAGCTAGCTAGGCACCATGGCGTTTTATTAGAACGTTTACGATTTTTTTTAACAAGAATGAGAAATCCTAAAGAACCAAGAGACCTAAGAAACATAGAAACAAAACAAAGATAACACATGGGTCCTTCATTGAATCTAGATATAGCGAAGTGTCCATGCGGAAGCCGTAGCTCTCAAAGATAGCACCTTTTAAGATTGCAGATGTTCCAAGTGCGCGGCAAGTCGCGACCATCCATTCCACGCAACTTGTACGCCCCTCGTCCCAAAGCTTCAACAACCTCGTATGGCCCTTCCCACTTAGGTCCTAGTTTCCCTGTATCCTCTGCTCGACTTGCCTCGTTTGCCCGATAGACATAATCTCCCGGTCAGAAAGAAACCCCCTTAACCTTAGCGTCATAGTAAGCCTTCATACGTGCTTTGGACTTAGCCTCATTGATAGCCGCTACCTCCCTTTTTTATTCTAGCAAATCCAGGTTAATCCGGAGTTGCACGTCATTTGTAACTGTATTCACCTCCGCCGTGCGGAGGGTGGGCATCCCAATCTCGGCTGGTATGACAGCCTCGGTGCCGTAAGCCAGCGCAAACGGAGTGTCTCCATTGGCCGTTTTGATCATAGTCCTATGTGACCATAAGACATGTGGTAATTCGTCTACCCACTTGGCCTTTCGACCCTCCAGGCGCGCCTTGATGCCCTCGCCGAGGCTTCTATTTGCTCGTTCCACGAGACCGTTTGTCTGCGGATGTTTAACAGATGCAAAGCGCTGCCTGATATTCAGCGACTCACACCAGTTCTTAAATGGATTATCCGCGAACTGTTTTCCATTGTCCGAGATTATCTCTCCCGGCAGACCGAAGCGACAGACGATGTTCTCCCAAACAAACTTTTGAACTTGTTTGCCTGTGATTGATTTGACCGCCTTGGCCTCTATCCAGCGTGTGAAGTAATCCATTGCAACAATCAAGAACTTAACCCCGCCTGCAGCTACTGGGAAAGGTCCTGCGATATCGATTCCCCACTTGTAAAATGGCCATGGGGATGTGATGGGCGTGAGTTCCTGCTGCGGATGACGCGGCACTGGTCTGTGGATCTGACAGTCGCTGCATTTTCGAATAATGTCACGCGCGTCCCTATGCATAGTAGGCCAGTAGTATCCTGTGCGTAGTGCACGTGCTACCACAGATCGGGGACCCGCGTG
Source organism: Glebionis coronaria (assembly GCA_025667525.1). Taxonomy (NCBI): domain Eukaryota; kingdom Viridiplantae; phylum Streptophyta; class Magnoliopsida; order Asterales; family Asteraceae; genus Glebionis; species Glebionis coronaria. Next base: position 498,555,105 of record CM046879.1, on the reverse strand, counting down.
CATACCGCATGCCCCTTCATGTATTTCACCAATTACATAGGCAGCCTGTCGCGGCCCTACGCACCGCAGCCACGGTTGTTAGAAGGAGCGTTTATATAGTATACCTTCTCGAAGCTCGAAGTGATGTGACTTCCGTCTGATGCGCCATGCTGCCTTTTCATCATCCGGAAGAGTTTCATTAGTCAAGTAATTGACAATCGGAGTCATCCATGAAGGTTCATCTTCCTCTACTACAGCTGTGACTTCCCCTTCTATTATGGATTTTTCTTTCAGTATTTCTACCAAGACTTGTTTGGACAAGTGGGCGGAGCTTGTGGATGCTATCTTGCTGAGGGCGTCGGCCTTCTTGTTTTCACCCCTTGGTACCTGTTTGATAGAGAATTTGCTGAAAGTCGCGATGAGTGACTTGACCTTTTCCAAGTAGCGAACCATGTTATCTTCCTTAGCAACATACTCCCCAAGAATGTGGTTCGCGACAAGCCGGGGGTCCACGTAGGCTTCCAGGTTGCGCACCCCCATTCTAGCGGCGATTTTCAAACCCGCTATTAACGCCTCATATTCTGCCTCGTTGTTAGTGGCTGTGAATTCAAAGCGCAAGGCGTATGTAAATTCCATTCCCTCCGGATTCGTAAGGATGAGGCCCGCCCCTGATCCGTCCGTACATGAAGATCCGTCCGTGAACAATACCCAAGGTTCCGCTGGAGGTTCTTCCCGTTTAATGGTTGGTTCTCCCTCTTCCGGCTTCTCTATTAAGAAGTCTGCCAAAATTTGGCCCTTGACGGCTGTCTGTGGTCTGTAAGATATGTTGTGTTCTCCCAATAGGATGCTCCACTTCTGTAGCATGCCAGCTACATCTGGTCTGGAGATGACTTGCTTTATAGGTTGGTCAGTGATAACCACAATTGGGTGTGCCTAAAAGTACCTGCGCAGCCGTTTTGTAGCAAATACTAATGCCAAGACTAACTTTTCCATGGGAGAGTAGTTCAACTCCGGTCCCTGCAATGTTCTGCTTATGAAGTAGACCAGAGTCTGGACCGTGTCCCTGTCCGTCATGAGTACCGCACTTATTGCTCCATGTGTTGCCGATAGGTACATTATGAGCTCTTCTTTAGGCCTGGGAGCCACTAGCATTGGGAGGAATGCAAGATGCTCTTTGAGTTGTACAAAAGCTTCCTTCGCTTACTTTGTACACCGGAAGTCTCCCTTCCTGATGCACTTCTTGAGTGTCTTGAATAGGGGGAGTGATTTTTCCACAGACTTCGACAGGAACCTATTCATGCCGGCCAACTTCCCGTTTAATGACTGTACCTCCTTTCGTGTTCGGGGAGACGGCAGCTGTATGACTGCGTCCGTTTTTTCTGGGCATAGTTTGATGCCGTTTGGATCAATCATATAGCCTAGGAACATCCCCTCAGTTGCCCCAAAAGTGCATTTCTTGGGGTTTAGCTTCATATTGATCCTTCTGAGTGTGTCGAACGTCTCTTGGATGTCCCGAAAAAGTGCGTCCTCCGTATGACTCTTGATAACTAGGTCATCGACGTAGACTTCCAGGTTACGACCTATCTGTGAATCAAAGGCTTTGTCAACAAGCCGCTGATATGTCGCCCCGATGTTTTTTAATCCGAATGGCATTTTTGTATAACAGTAAACGCCTTGGCTGGTATGGAACGCCGTCTTCTCAGCGTCTCCTTCCGCCATTTTGATCTGATGGTATCCTTTATATGCGTCTAAGAAGCATTTAAAAGGATATCCGCACAGGGATTCCACCTTCTAGTCAATCTCTGGTAACGGATAGCAGTCCTGTGGGCAGGCCTTGTTTAGGTCTATGAAATCTACGCACATGCGCCAACTCCCATTATGTTTCTTAACCATGACTGGGTTAGATAGCCACTCATGGTAGTATACCTCGCGCATGATGCCTGCATCTACTAGTTTTCGTACTTCATCCAATATTACCTGACTGCGTTCTGGCGCCTGTCCGCACTTCTTTTGCTTGACGGGAGGATACCCTTCGCGGATCTGGAGTTTGTGTTCCGCTATTGCCCTTGGCACACCTGTCATGTGCTTGGGCTCCCATGCGAACACATCTAAGTTTGCTTTTAACAGGGAGCACATTGTACTCTTGCCGTCATCCGCGAGCGTTCCTCCTATAGTTACTTCATGGTCCGGATAGTCAGGGTGTATTGCTATCTTCCAATTAGGGGGCGATGGCTCGTCCTTGGGGGGTGAGGCTGGGACTGGTGGTGTGACGGCGTGACACTTGGAGGGCCGCGCGATTGAGTTATAAATGGTAACAATTCCTCCTTCCACTGGGAATTTAATCATCCCGTGGGCTGTGGAGGGTACTGCCCGTATTGCTAGGATGCCTGGCCTGCCTATGATCCCGTTGTAAGGGGAGTGCGATCGTATTACCATGAAGTTCATCCATGCTGTAGTGGAATGTTCCTCGCTCCTACGGTTACAAGCAGACGCAGTTGCCCCATTGGCCAAATTGTGTCCCCGCTGAACCCAATTAGTGGCATTGTGGCCGGGACCATCTGGCTTCTGACTTCCGGCCGCAACTGTGCGAAACAGTGCTCGTATAATACTTCCGCTGATGACCCTCCATCCACATACATGCGGCAGACGCATTGCGTTCCGATGTTTACTTCCATTGTGAGGGGTACATCGACGGCATCACTCGCTGTGATGGGCGGGAATGAAATTTCCCTGCTGTGTGAGAATTTCTGACTGACTCTCTGTCTTGCACGACGGTGCTTAGATTGGATCATGTATATAGTTGAAGGCTTCTCCTTCTGAGGGTCCTTCTTCTCATACTTTTTATTATCCTTTCCATCCTTCCAATCCTTAACCAGATGCTTGAGTTTGCCTGACTTGATCAGGGACTCGATGTGCTTCTTGAGCTGAATTCACTCCTCGGTGCCATGGCCTTTGTCATTGTGGAACTCGCAAAAGCGATTCCCTTGACGTCGGTCCAACGGAGTTGTCATTGGGGGAGGTCTAGGGAAGTTAGCCCCTTCTGTCAGCAGGATCTCCCGGTATGACATTTTTAGAGGGGTGAATTTTTCCTCCGGTCGACCTCCCTTGTTTTGGTTCTTGTATTCTAAACTCCTTCCGCTGCTTTGGTTGTTCTGGCCGCCCGACTGTCTCCTGGACTGGTCATTCGACCGGTAATTGTTCCCTTTTGAAGGGTATACTGCGGCTACTGCGGTTTCCCCTTCAATGAAATTTCTGACCCTTTCCATGAGGTCATCATACTTCTCTGGCCGTTTGTCATTAAGACGCCTGATTAATTCTCTATTTGTTATGGCATGCATGTAGTCAGAAATTTTTAGGAGCTCCGGCATCGTCTTTGTGCGTGTGCATTCCTCATTGAAACGTGTCGTGAAGTCCTCGGTTGACTCCCCAGGCCACTGCTTGACGGTAGCCAGAGAGACTGGATCTCTATTATACTTTCTTCGTTGAGTATAATTGTTTTTGAATGCCGTGCGCAACTCGGTGAAGCTGTCGATGCTTCGCGGGGGGAGTCCCTCGAACCAGTCGCGGGCGTTACCTATCAAGGTTGAGTTGAACATCTGGCACCATATGGGCATGGGCCACCGTTCAATTTTTGCCTGTGTGTCAAACACCTTCAAGTGATCGTCCGGGTCGCCCGAGCCATCATAAGTTTTGACGCACGTTGGCATGCGACGTTTCTTGTCTTCAGAATAGTTCCGTATGCGGAGGGTGAAGGGGTCCTCCCTGGGATCACACCATGGACGTGTGAGGTCGTCCCTTTCATCCTCCTCTTGATAAGGGTCGTAATAGTACTCATCCTCATCCGATAGCGGGGGAGGGGTACGTTTAGGCCGACGGCGTTTGGGAGGGCGGTCCTCAGAATCTTCCCCTGATGTGCTGGGGGAAGGAGGTGGCGCCCCGCCTCTCGATGAGGAGCTTGCTCCTTTGTAAGGAGTACGAGGGTTTCCTCCATCATTCCTTCTGTCCCCCTCGGTCGCGCGGCGGTCGTTTTCAGTAAGTTCCAAGTCCCGCCGCTTGGCTGGGTCTTTGGATCTTTCTCCTTCCTGGGCCTGCTGCAACTCTTGCATGATACGGTCCCCTATGCGCTCGAGGATATTCCGAGGCTGTGGGGTTTCATCAAAAAGATTCTGGCCTCGGAGGCGTGATCGCCTTCTTTTAGGATTGCGGGGGGTAGTGCCAAAGTTGAGTCGAGTTTGGAGGTTCCTCCCAAGTTAAGCCTGGACGCGATTCCCGGGACGATTCTCTCGAAATTCTCAGTGAGAAAACGAGTGAGGTCGTCCTCGCTAAGTGCTTCTATTTCCACTTCTTCCTCGATCGACGGCCTGCGTGGCTCCTTGTCAGGGCGCCTGGGCGCACTTCCTGGATCCACGTTGTCCAAGGTCATGGTAGGTGGTGGCGTGATGACGGGCGAGCTTGCCCCACCCATGGACTGAAAACTCCCCCGGTTATTAGGTCCGCCTGCTTGATTGCCAGCGGAGGTGGGAATGACTGGTGGGGAGGGAACAGTAGGGATTGGGACCTCACCCCCGGGTCTCCGACTCCCAGGGTTCGTCCCTCTTTGGTTTTGTTGAGAGTGTCCTTTTGTCATTGGTAGAGTAGTTTAGTGTAGGGTCCCATGGATGGCGCCAACTTGTTGATACAAAAGTTGGATGATCCTTGCTAGACCCGAATTAGGCTTAATCCGGGTTGGTTGGACTCCGGCTCCTGCACCAAGTGAACTGTTTGGTTGGGATCCTGCACACTAAAACAACACGCGTTAGGCTTACCGTGGGAATATCTCCCACGATTAGACTCCAGCGTGAGAGTAAGTAATCGGTCAGGGTATAAGAATCGGATAGAGAGTATGAGAGTAGAGAATGTGATACCTTTGAGGAACCCTTGGGGGTTCCTTATATAGGCGGTGAAACCCTAATGGGCTGTCACCGATGCTTCGGCCCCAAGGAAGAGAAAATCACCAGATTTAGAATGATTGTTATCTTCTAATTATGGTGAGTGAATATCCTCTCCCTTGAGATATATCCTAAGTATATTAGGATAGTGATTCTGCTTATCCCTGAACCGGCCGCGTTGGGCCGTGGGTCGCACACGTGTATGCGGACACTGTTCATCTGAGCTCATAAGCTCTGATGACATCATTCCCACCCATTCGTGACGGGTCGGATACGGGTAGTACCCGTGGGCCGGGTTCATGACCCGGCTGGGGACTATACGTCATCAGTGGAAAAGATGAAACCCGTCGGCTGTGTGTTTTTGGGTGAGAGAGATAGTGGTTTGAAAAGGAATAAAATAATCAAACTAGCGCTCTGACTCAAGTTGCTGCCCGCGGTTCCTTATCGATAAGATACCGCGGTTTGAACCGCCAGAGATAAAGAACCGCCTACAGAGGCTGGTTTTTATCAATGAAAAAATGCCAAATATTAAAAACCAAGTTTTTCTAAAACACTTAAAAATATATCATGAGCCTTTTAGAATATCATTGGATCATCATAACACTAAGCAATATGCCTTAATGAAGGATTACGAGTTAAATCAAGATCGAAAAGAACCGAAACGGACAAACGATTACTCGTAGCAAAACGACAAAGTGGAGAGAAGTCAAGGGAAGTGAATCAAGACTAGGACTAATGCTCAAGGGAATAATGACAATCTTCAAATAATGGAAACGAAGAGCTTGTGTCATATATAGTGGTTTAAGAAGTGCCTTTCCGGCGAAGTGTTGAACGGCTTTGGTAATGAACAAACAGAAAGCAAATATTGAAGCATAGACTAAGATCACTTTCAATAATAGTCTTAGTCTAAACCAAGATATGAGCAAGGCATTGATTCACTTTCTCTCCCACGAAGGGCCTACTAACCGTGTGGGTGCAAACCATGATATCATGCTTGATACTTTAAGCTACTACTAACTCACTCTACATCACCATAGTGAGTCAAGTATCCAAGCAATGAAGGTTTGAGAAGATAAAAGGAAAGAATCACAAACCACAAACAAATGTCAAGGCAAGGATGCCAAGAACAAGCACATAGTCATGTAATGATCAAAAGAATGATCAAAGGGCGTGTGGAAGAACGAAAACATACCTTGGCCACAAGAGCATTCCAATCCATCAATGCAATTCCCAAGAGTGACTATCATGAATACTAAATCTTCAATGACTAGTATTATTCCCAATCATCATTCAAAGATATTTAAGATCAATGAAGATGAGTCTTCTACAAGTGCAAGTAGCTCAATCCGCAACCAATTCAATGATTGATCTTCATGAGTACCTACACAAGACAAGATGCAATCTAGTAGATACATGTCAAGAGTAGATCTAAAATGTATAAATGCTACTAATCTAAGTGGGATGTAATATTACCAATTAAAAATACCTATTTTCAAAGAAAAAATAGTTTTGACCAAAGAGAAACTTTAGTACAACTTGACCTTCTAATTTGAGGAGACAATGGATCGATCCAAGTTTCAAAGTACAATATACTTCAAAGATCTTGAGTGACCATCGCTCTGATACCAATTGTAGAAACTAGAAGGGGGGGGGGGGGGGGGGGTTGAATAGTTTCTCTTCGATTGGTGACCAAATTAAAATTACTTTCAATTTGGGTTGTATCAAAAATATCTTTTACTTGAGGCTAAGTTGCATAATGATTAGGTTCAATTCAAAATGCACTAGCAAAGATAATAGGTAAGTAAAATGATAATGAAATAAGTAAAGAGTAAGTAAGGAAACAACCTAGTGGGGAGACACCAAGATTTATAGTGGTTCGACAACGAGGCTCTATCCTCGTTTCTACTCCACTCCTCGAGTACACCTACTCGAGATTTCCACTATATCCACAAGCTCCCTTCTCGGAGGAGAAAACCTTACATCGTTGCTTACATTATTTTCCAACACTAAGCTAAATGTCGAGACCTAATCTTTAGCTAGGACCAATCTACACAACGTTGCCTACTTCACAATCTAACGACACAAGGCTAGATGTCGAGTTCTAATCTCAAGGTAGAACCAATCTTCACGACGTTGCCTACTTCACCATTTTACGACACAAGGCTAGATGTCGAGTTCTAATCCAAAGATAGAACCAATCTTCACGACTCTTCACTTTGAAGCTAAGTGAGAACTTCACACAACACAACTACTAATCACTTTCAAGTTAAGTGAGAACTCACAAGACACAATCACATCACTTTATAGTTTAGTGAGAACTCCTAATCAATTTATTACAACTCAACTAGACATATCCAAGTACACATGTAAGTTGGATCTACACAACATAAATCCAAGCAAACACATATGCAATGGATGTACACAACAAATCCAAGTATTCACAAATAACTTGGATGAACACAACTAGTCCAAGTATTCATAAATACAATGGATTAACCTAAAACAAAAAGGGTATCATGATGAATATGACTAGCTCATAGATTCATCTTTATCACAACACTAGTGAGTGAGTGATCTTCTCGTTGGACAAGGTAAAGGAGGGGATCAAGAGGATAATCATATGTAAACATCCTTAACAAATTAAGTGATCATTTACTAATGATTATGCTATAGAAAAGAGAATGGGGGCTGAGGAAAACGTCCAGAGAGGCTTGTTGGAAAATGAGATTTGATCCACTATTTAAAGGAGACAATGTGCAACGGCTATCTGGGCGCGGTTCCTTATCTAGCCCGCGGTTCCTTATCGCTAGGGAACCGCCTAGCTACTTAAGGTACCGCCCAGTAGACTACGCTCCTTTTTTTGTCTTTTAGTGGGTAGGAATATCTGAGGTATTTTAAGCCTTCAAAGGATATTCTAACAGCATTTAGAATATGCTATTTTCAAATTTTCATTTTCCATTTTAATAAAACATTTTCTAAAAAAGAAAGTTTATTAAAAAGTCTTTTGTCATATTAACAAAAGTGAGTTTTAAGAATAATAATTTTGATGATCACTAAGTATGATTAAGAAAGATTAGTGATATGATTATTACCTTGATGATAGTGTTAGTTAAATAATTCGTTTTTATGTTCTACATTAAATGTGTTGTATAGTTTGTTGTGATCTAAACTAAGAAAGATTAGTTAACACTAATAATGTTTTTAGGCATCACTTGCATTAACATATTATAAGGACTTATATGGAATGTGTATAATGATATGGTAATCACTATACACATAAAATAACAAGAATGGATGATTAGTAACAAGAATGGAGGTCTAGAGAGGAGAAAGATCAAGAACAACCTTAAGGTTTTAAGGTTTTCTTAACAATGGAGACGAGAGGAGATTTTTGTATAGTTTTGGCAAAGTAAACTATGTTTTGTGTGTGTGATATGGCTGTACTAAGGGTGGATTATATAGGTCTTCTAGTTTTTTTCCCATAACTTACACCATTAACTAGGTTTTTAACACCATAACTTAAAGCATTCAAACACATTCAAAATCAAACCATAACCTATCCTTAATAGCATTCAAAACATTACAAAACTTCTTAAAACTCATGCTATAGTCGTGATTTTGGTCCACCAAAAGGAAGTGTTTCAATCTTGCTCATAATGGTATAATAACACATTAATTAATTAGTTTTCTTCCCATTTAATCAAAGTCTTACACTTAAATGTACATGTTACAAAAGTGTGTACCTTTTTAATTAGTATAACCTAAGTTTAAGAAAATTTATTTATATTTTTGTCTTAATTGGAAACTATATGTTATATCATAATTTAATAAAAAAGGTTCCATAGTCTAAGTCTTATTTATTAATTAGTTATGAAATAATTAAACTATACTTTAAATTAATTTAAACAAATTGAAATAAAATCTCTACTATCTAATTTACATAAAATTCTCAGTTTTATAAAATGTTCAAATATCATACTTTATTCAAATTTCCGTATTTTAAAAATGCGAGTTTTACACCTATTATCTACATGATAATAGTTTTACAAATCAAAAATAAAAGAAAAGATCAAGATCAAACTAGGGTTTTATAAGATGAACAACGGAGAGAGTAATATGTGTAAAAACGCACAGATGAAAAGATACAAAATGAAACCCTAGCTGGAGCTAGGGTTATATTAACAATAATAGAAGCGTTGAGCCAATGAACCGGTTCCATGGGCCTTTACTTCCAACATGGGCTGACAAAGGGGGCTGGGCTAAGAACAATGGGAAAACTTCCAACTTTAGTCCCTTGTGTTCAAAGCTGCTTCCACAGCAAGTCCAAAAGCTAACTGAGACAATAAAAAAAACATAATAAGTCATTCTTGTTTATTATGGCTATCAGATTAGGTCCATAATTTTAACATAATCTCTACAAGTTATTGTTAGACTATGAAACCCTAATGCCTCAAACCCACAAACCGGGCTTGGGCCTATTTATTCCTTAATACTCCCTCGCAGTACGAGCGGCAAAATCGCGAAAGCTCGGCCTGGAGAAGTAAAGTAGAAAAGAAAAACAAAACAGAATCAAAACAGAGCTTTAGAAGCGATTCTTTAGAAGCAGCGGGTCTTGATCTTTAGAAGCAGCGGATCTTAAAAAAAAGTAATAAATAAGCAAAATGCGGCAGAGTCAGGGTATATCTATCTGTCAACGGTGACAGACTCAACCTATGTCTATTGGCTGAAACTAGGCAGACTCAAGGTATATCTATCTGTGAAACAAACAGACTCAACCTATATCTATCGGCCGAAACGCGACGGACTCAAGGTATATCTATCTGCGAAACACGGCAGACTAAACCTATATCTATCGGCTAAAACGTAGAAGAATCAAGGTATATCTATCTACCAAACACGACAGACTCAACCTATATCTATCGACCGAAAACCAAAAGTCTTCTTGGGGCTTGATACCCTAGATTCGACTACAAACAAAAAATAATTAAAACAAAAACATATTTTTTACAATGCGTATCAAATAAACGAACAGAGAAAGAAAAAAAATACGACGTGATATCATCAATAAAATTAGACACTAATAAAAAGTTGTAAATCATGCCAATACAAATAAGCCACGGTTGAGTTTTCTTGGACCACATCTCTTTTTTTTGCTACAAATTGTATGAATTCTTTTCGAACATGGATTGACGTACATAGCTATGATGTTGGGGTGTTTTTTTGTTTTGTTTTTTTTGGAACGACTGAAACTTTTTTGGTTTTAGGGATAGTTGTTGACGGCAGAAGTAATTTTAGGGTTAGGATCGGGGGTATGGTCTGATACCATGTTAGACTATGAAACCCCTGATATGATATTATTCATGGACATTATTTATAATGGCAAAACCCTAATGCCTCAATCTCACAAACCGGACTTGGGCCTATTTATTCCTTAATAGTTATTGGTATTTTTTTCAAGGTCTCGTTACTTTCGACAACATTATATTAAAAGTTAGATTTAAGTTCATTTGGATACCAAACTTATCTAAGATGTGAGGGGACTCATCCCCACCTTTCATCTCCTTACCATCCAATGGTTGAGATTAAATCCTCATTTTTCACTGCAGGGGTATTTTGGTCATTTCACTCGTTCACTATATAAGCATTTTTTTCTACTTTTCTTCTCATAAAACACACATACGTGTGTGTCTCTTTCTCTCTCTACCTCCAATATACTTTCTCTTTCTACAAATACTCAAAATCAAGAATCAATGATCGTCAAATCCATCACGAAGTGACAATCATGAATCCACCATCACGAAGCTATCACGAATCGATTAATCAGAGTAATTAATCGTCACGAATTTATAATCAGGTTTGATTAATCATTAGGCACGAATCCATCATCAGGTTAGATTAATTAGATCTATTATTATTTAGCTTATTTGATGTGAATAAGCTTATTAATATATCATCATTCGAATTTATAAGCTTTTAATTAGTTGATCTGGATTGAATTATCTGAATTTATTGTTTTTAATTATAAGCTAGCTTATTGATTTATATGAATAACCTTATTTGTTTGAATAAGCTTTTGAATTAGATGAGAATAATGAAAACTTTTTGAATAAGAGGAGAGCTAAGAATAAGCTTGTGCATTAGATGATTTAGATTTACTATGTTGAATTATAAGCTAGCTTATTAGCTAATTCTAATAAACTATGAGGTTTTATGAATAAGACAGTATGTATCATATATGATACCTCATTTATCATATATGATATATCTATGATATATATGATATATCACAGGCATATCATATATGATACATGAGATATCATATATCATGTTTATGATAAATCACAAGAAAAAATCAGACATATTATTAGGCATTTTAATTAAGTTGCTTATGTTAGCTGAACTAAGCTTAATGTATCAAATATGATACCTCATTTATCATATATGTTAGATATATGATATATGATATATGATATATGATATATGATATATGATATATGATATATCATATATGATATATGATATATGATATATGATATATGATATATGATATATGATATATGATATATGATATATGATATATGATATATGATATATGATATATGATATATGATATATGATATATGATATATGATATATGATATATGATATATGGTAGGTATATCATAGATGATACATGAGGTATCATATATGATGTTTCTGACAAACTATAAGAAAAAATCAAACTTTCATATTGTACATGACTTGTTACACTTTTGATCATTTGCGCAGTTTTATATTGTATGCTACATAATTTAGTTGTTCATAAAATGGTGCATTATATGTTCTTTCTTCTTTTCTATAAATGCAGATTGTGAAAACACAATAACAATCGGATATGGATGCATTGTCCGGTTCGAACGAAGCATGAGAATGTGCACAAGTATATGCAAGGATAAGATGAAGTCACCGCCGTGGCCAAGAAATAAGTCTTACAAGATATAAGTAGATTTGGTTGAAAATGAAAACAGATTGATTGAAGAAGAATAATAGTTCCAATAATATGAATGTTTTGACTTTAATTATGAATTGAGTATAATATTTATTTTTTGTATCTTTTGATTATGAATAAGTGTTTCAATTATATTTGGTTACATTCTATTTGAACGAGTGTTTAATCATCAATTGTATGCTCTTAAAGACAGTTTTTTATTTCTGAACAAATGTTTTTTTATCATTGATTCACCAAGTTCTTTGTTTTAATCATGAAGTCAGGAGACCTTCTAATTTATCTGTCAATTTTTTTAGTATCATATATGCTAAAATATTATCATATATGATACTCATAAAAAGAATACTTTTTTTATATCTGAACAAATGTTTAATTATGTATCCACCAAACTCCCTGTTTTATCATGAATTCAACAGACCCTTTGCTTAATCTACCAATTTTTGTGAGTATCATATATGATAACGGAGTATCATATATGACACAATTTAAGAGTTACATGTATTATCATATATGATATTTCATTATCATATATGATACTAAAAAAGGAAAAACATATGCTTCAGGAATATGATAAAAACTTTAACAAAATAACCATATTATCCGAAACTTACATCCGCATATGTTCTACCATTTTCATATTCAACAAAAAACATAATGATTTAGTAGTATTAAAAAGTTAAAGCATTATATTACAATATAAAAATTACTACTAAATAAACTATTCCAATGCTTGAAACAATGGATGTTGATCTCAGCCATCAACATATTGGTTGCACACTTGGCGCTCGTCTTTTTCATTTTCATGCACATGATCTTGTTATTTCAGTCGAGAATCTGATGTTCCACTTGTTGGCCTTGAGATGATTGAGTTCTTTAAAATGCATTGAAAACTGCTTTCACTACACAAATAAAAAGATATGGTTTTAGTTTCATCCAGATTATCATATATGATATATTTCAGAAGTTAAGTTTTAACCCGATTATCATATATGATGATGTACACACAACTAACTTTTAATTACTCACCAGGAGATCACAGACCTGTTTGTATTTGTTTTCAAGCATATTTTCATGTTATCATATATGATACCTTCGTATATCATATATGATATATGATACATGTGTTAAGCTCTTCTAACAAGCTTATTCACATAACTTACATTATGCTTATCCTACAGCTTTAATAAACTTTATTATAAGCTTATTCACATAACTCTATTCTAAATCATATGTTTATTCATATATCTCCTAATAAGCTTATTCACATTTAGCTTAATTATAACAAATCAAATAAGCTTAATTATAACATGTCAAATAAGCTAACATATCCATAATCACATCAAAATAAGCTAAAAAAGAATAAATTGATAAGGTAAAAAACGATATCATCTTATTCATATCAAATATAAACTCGTATATAAATTCACGTCAAATAAGCTTAAAAGCTTATTTAAATCACTAAAAATATATAGATCATGAGGATATTACCTGATGTTGATGAATCATTCGAGAAGATGATTGAATTACGAAAGGAGATGATGGGATAATAGATCGAGAATGGTTTGAATTTAGGATTTTAGATCAAGATGATGGATCGAAGATGGCATATTAATAGTGTGTGTTTTGTGTGTGTTTTTTATGTTATAGATCTGAGAAGAGAAAGAGAAAGACGGGATGGGTGGAAGTTGGGAGGTGGGTGGGTGGGCTGAAATGACCAAAATGCCCTTCCACCTTTTTTTAATTAAAAACAGAGTTAATCTAAACCTTTGATTAAGATTTGATGAAAGGCCAGGATTGGTCCCTTTGTATCCAAATAATACAAGGTATCCAAAATAACTCTTCTCGAGTATTTTGGCAATTAAAAAAATATTGCCAGCACGTATAAAAGTACGGTAGGTAATAGAAAAGTACATTCATTTGTTATGCTTTAGGATTGCATATGATGATGATGTGGGTTTATTGACATTGTGTCGTTTACATTATCAATAAGCCGTTGATGGTGATGTGCACTCTCATTTTTCGACTAAGAACATCACCATATAGTGATATCTTTTAATTTTTGATTAAGAACCTCACCGTATTCGATATCTAATATTCTAGTGTGCAAGTCAAGTTAAAGTATCGTGTCATAAGTAGCGATCATCGATAAGATGGTTCAAATTTTTATAGTGTCAAAGAATAGGGGTGGATGGCTTTACCAGACCTTTTAGACATACTCAGGTCGAGCCAAGAAATGGTTCACGTAAAACGTCAAACACTTTCTTTCCAAACCAACAAAGAATAGAGGGGTTCATAGCTTCACCAGACCTTTTTTTGGACATTTGATGTTGACTACTATTTGGTCATCTCGATTAGTTAATTTATTTTACTTTGTTTTCTCTGTAAATGTTATCTCGGTATGAATAATGATATCATACATCACATTCATGAATCATGTTTTATTTTAACTTTTAACCATCTGTGTGGCAGATTTGGTAGTTGTAACTAAAGGTTTATATGTAATTCATAACAATTATTTAAAACCCTAAAACCTTAAACAAGATCAAAGCACACATAGCGGAAGCGATTTAACAAGATCATAATAATAACACAATTATAATTAATCGAATTAGGGTTACATACCTTTATCCTAGAGAAGATCCACAGGATAACGGAACCACCACCAATTAGGGTTTACCACAAACACCACCAAGATATAGTCTAAAGTAAGACTATATTACGTTCTTGTACACACGTAATACAACGAGCTAACCGTGATTCTAGCACGAACAAACCGAGCTTCAACGCTTGTGGAATATCTAACCAACAACCCTAGAGAGGGGCTAGGACTAGATATATTAAATAGAAAAATCGAAAACCAAAACCCTAATATTGAGGGTGTTTGGCCGTGATCAAGGAGCAAGAGAAAGAGAGATTGTGTGTGATTTGTGAAGGCTAGGGGTTTGTTTATATAGGCCTTGGACAAACTTGTTCTCCAAGCAATAAACAAATTAGGAAATAAAATCTTTGATTCCCTTCCTTTTTCCCTCTTTGGCCGACGGTTCACAAGCCCACAAGGGGCTTCTGGAACTTTTCCTTTTTCCTTCTTTTAGCTTCTATTTAATTCTATAACGGTCGTTTATACTTAACTCTTATTTATTAATGATCGTTAATTATGCTTTGGTTTGATTTAATAAATATAATAAATATATTTAATAAATAAAATTAACCCTTTACGTAATGTGTGCAATCCCGTAATCCCGAGTTCGATCCTATCACACGACTATTAATTTTAAGTCCATAAACTTTCAGCTCCCACTTGGACAAAATTCGAATATCGTGATTACATTGACTAACGTCTAGTTACACTAGCAATGTCACTAGTACAACTCGGGTAAGGTCTCCTGGACAAGAACCTTTTAATGAATCATCATTATTATTATCCTTTCATTTCAAATACAACGTTAATAAGGATATGGATCTCAGTCATTCCTTTACATTAACCATTCTGTTTCTCGTTTACGGATATAGCAAGATTACCAAAACACATTTGGGTGTGGCGGCACAAACATCTTACTACTCCCCCGAGGGGCCCAGTCGTATTATACTTCAAAATAATTTGAAGGAAACAAATATTATTTTGACTACAAGCAAAACACATGAACTTTGCAACACTTCTAAAAATAACCCTTATAGCTACCAGTTACGTTTAGCGTTAAGTTATCTCACAGAAATGCACTACATTCAATGCAGTTTCCCGGTATCTCAGGTCTAAGGATAACTATTTATGATTTACTTAATGACAAAGATCCATAAAGTAAAATCATATAGTTGGGATAAGTCCAATATTTGATCCATCAAATATCATCCAAAATTGACCAATATACTTTCAAGTATACTCTGTCACTATTTTGAATTGTCTTAATTTAATAATATTCCCATATTATTAATCGACAACGGACATTTAGAAACATCATAATGATCATGGATTAAAACATGTAAAATAGGATACAAAATCAAATAACAGAAAAATAAACGAAACTTAATCTTTATTTCATCAATTCAATAATGTCTTAACATCCTTTATCCAAATATTAATCACAGATTTATTGCATGAATTCGCTAGCTAGTTGCAGCCCAATAGCCTTGGCATGCTTAACTACCTTTGTCCTAGATAAAGCCTTAGTAAAAGGATCAACTACGTTATCATCTGTGTGAACTTTTATCAACTTTATTTCTCGAGCTTCCACTTGTTCTCGAACGTAATGATATTTACGTTTGAAGTGTATGGCGCCTTTCATGACTCCAGGATCATTGGCGAATATTATTGCCGCCGAATTGTCGCAATATATATCAATAGCTTCTTTGATTGAAGGCATCACTCCAAGATCTTCAATAAACTTCCTAATCCAAACAGCTTCCATTGCAGCTTCTGAAGCGGCCATGTACTCGGATTGAGTCGCATGCATAGCAATGGATTTCTTCTTACTGCTCTTCCAGTCAACCGCTCCTCCATTGATAACAAACACGTAACCCGTCTGAGACTTCGTATCGTCTTTATCACACTGCCAGGACGCGTCACAGAATCCTGTTACATTCAGTTCTGTGTCTGGTTTACCCCCAATACCAAAAACATATCTTTCGTACTCCTCAAATACATTAGAATATGCTTAACAGCAGTCCAGTGGAACTTTCCTGGATTCTGTTGGTATCTACTGACCAAGTTCTGAGCAAACGCCACATCAGGCCTTGTACATCTTACAACATACATAATAGATCCTACAGCCGAAGCATAAGGCACCTTCTGCATGTAAGCCACCTCTTCGGGTGTTGATGCATCTTTCTAATGACTTAATCCATGCTTAACCTCCATTGGTTGAAAACCTTTCTTAGAGTTATGCATGTTATACTTCTTCAATATCTTATCAATATAAGCATCTTGACTAAGACCAATTAACCGTCTACTCCTATCTCGATAGATTTTAATTCCCAGAATATACCCTCCTAAATCCTTCATAGAAAAACATTTACCAAGATAATCCTTAACCTCCTTAAGTCTTGGAATGTTACTTCCCATGATTAATATGTCATCAACATATAAAATTAGGAACACTACATTACTCCCACTAGCTTTGCGATATACACATGGCTCATCACGATTTTGAATAAATCCGAACTTTTTGATTTCTTCATCAAATCGTTTATTCCATTGACGTGATGCTTGCTTCAGACCATAAATAGATCTTTGAAGTTTGCACACGCGCTTTGGATATTTAGGATCAACGTACCCTTCCGGTTGTTTCATATAGATGTCTTCATCTAAGCGACCGTTCAAGAAGGCAGTTTTAACATCCATTTGCCATATCACATAGTCATAGTATGCTGCTATAGCTATGAGAATCCTAATAGCTCGCAAGTCTGCTACAGGAGAAGAAGTCTCCTCGTAGTCTATACCAAAAGTTTGAGTAAAACCTTTGGCCACTAAACGTGCTTTGTAGGATTGTATTTCACCATCCATGTCGGTTTTCTTCTTAAAGATCCACCTATTTTTCACTACTATAGAGTTTCTAGGCACGTCTACAAGAATCCAAACATCATTGATTTCCATGGATTTCATTTCCTCATTCATCGCTACTATCCATTTTGATTTTTCTGGATCAAGCATTGCGGATCGATAGTTAGCAGGTTCACCAAGATCCCCCACTTCCTCCTCATCATCCTCTATGTAAAGACATAGTTTACTTGGCGCACGTACGGTTCTCTTAGACCTACGTAGAGGAATTAATTCCGGTAGAACTCCCAGACTTTCCGGTTCTACAGGAATTTCTTCGCTAGTATTTTCAGAAGGCAATGTATCTTCTTGAATTTCTTCAAGATCATAATTTCTCCCACTGAATTCTTGGTTTACAAGATCATCTTCAAGGAAGTCTCCATACCTAGCAACAATAACCTTGTTCTCAGGCAGATAATAGAAGTAGTAACCCATAGTTTCCTTAGGGTAACCTACAAAGATACATTTCACAGAGCGTTGTTGGAGTTTATCTCCAGAGTCACGTTTCACATACGCCTCAAAACCCCAGATTTTCAAATAAGACAAATATGGCGTTTTGCCATGCCATAGTTCATATGGTGTCTTATTAACCTTCTTTGTGGGAACCATATTCACAATGCGAACCGCAGATTCTAATGCATAGTCCCAAAAGGATAATGGTAAAGTTTTAAGATTAAACATAGATCGCACCATATCTAATAGTGTATAGTTCTCCTTTCGAATACACCATTTTGTTGTGGAGTATATGGAGAAGTAAGTTTCTGAACAATTCCGTTCTCACTTAAATAATCTTTAAACTCTTAACTTAAATATTCACCACCTCTATCGGAACGAAGAGCTTTAATCTTCTTTCCTAGTTGTAACTCTACTTCCGCTTTAAACGTCTTGAATATTTCAAAAACCTCATGTTTATGCTTAAGTAAATAAACATAACCATAACGGCTATAATCATCCGTAAACGTTAAGAAGTAGCTAGCACCTTTCCTTGACACATGTCTAAGTGGTCCACACACATCAGTATGTATCAAACCAAGTAGTTCAGTAGCCCTTTCAAGATTGCTATTAAAAGGTTTCTTAGTCATCTTTCCAGAGATACAAGACTCACATTTATCAAATGATTCATCATTGATATTTTTCAAAAGACCATCACGTTGAAGCTTTTGAATGCGTGTCTTCCCAATATGGGCAAGCCTACAATGCCAAAGATAAGAAGAATTCTTGTCTAACTTTCTCTTCTTATTCATGCTAAAAACAAAATTATTATTATTCTTGGAATTATTATCATGCATGTTAATTTCAAACACGCCATTCACAGAAATTGTATTAAAATAGAAAATAAACCATCTTTGAAAACATAAATTCTATTATTATCAATAATGTGAATAAATTCAAGATCAAACAAACAAGAAAAGGAAATAGCACCCCTAACAATTGAAGGTGCATAATGACAATTGTTTAAAATCAGTACTAAACCCGAAGGTAAAACTAAATTAAACGTTCCTAAAGCTTCAACAGCTGCTTGTGCTCCATTCCCCACTTGCAGATATTGCTCCCCATAGGATAGCTTCCTTTCCAACTCAAATACCTGCAAGGTATTACAAATGTTAATACCACATCACGTATCATATACCCAGGAGTTCGATTTGAATGTAAGATTAAATAACTCTATCATAAATAAGTTACCTGAAGGTGCTGCAGTGCCTAGCTCAGCCTTCTTCTTATGTTCTTGCAACTCATGGAGGTAGAGAGGGAAATTCCTCTTCCAGTGTCCAGTGACCTTGCAATGGTGACAAGTCTCATCCTTTTGAGATTGATTCTTCTTGACAAAGTTCTGCTTTGGTTTTGAAGGAGTCGCAACATGTTTTCCCTTATCAACCTTGACTTTGCCTTTCTGCTTCTTATCCACTTGCGGTTTTGGCTTATTGACTATACCCTTTTGCACATAAAGTACTTAAGGAGTAGCAGTGTGTGCCTTGTCCTTTAAATCCTTTTCATAGTCAATGAGCATTGCATGGAAATCATTAACTGTCTTCCCCGTGCAATGCATATTATAGTTTCAAACAAAATCACTAAAGTCCATGTTAAGGGACCTATTGATCAAGTTGATAGCCATATTATGATCATAGGGTTGTCCTAGTGCAATGAGCTGTTCCATGTAACCTCTCATTTCCATGTAATGGGCACTTACGGACTTTCCAGGACCTTGCTTGCAACTATGTAGAGCATCAACCAAATCATAGATCTCTACAGCGTGCGGCTTTTCATAAACAGCCTTGAGTTCATCAAGCATTCGCTTTGGGGTAAATAGATCATACTTCTGTTGAAGTGGAGAAGCCATTTTCCCTAACATCACAGCAGCCACCTCTTGGTGTTTCTTAACGTTACCAACGTGTTCAAGCCTTTCCGCATCAGATGCTCCTTCAACAAGATTCTCCGGAAAAAGAGTAGTCAAGATATCAATAGTACCCGCTACCCTCAGAACAATTCTCAGTGAGCGGTACCAATCATTGAAGTTTGGGCCAGTAAGTTCAGGACGATCAAAGAAATCTTTGAAAGCCGAACTCAATGTCATATTGTTTTCGGGTTGAGCCACTCTACAGAAATAAGTTCAAAACATTAGTATTTTCGATAATACCATTCAAGAAAATAAAATTACCCCGGTAAATAAAACCATAGTATTTTCCTTGAAACTAGAATCCATATTAACATAAACTCGTCACATCAGTTGATCTGCTAGTGACAAATGTATTCAACATGGTAACTTGTCGAACAAATAATTGACAAACAAATTTGCAATTTCTAGATATTTTAGGGATTTAAATTGCCAAAATCATTTGCATTGTTAACATGTTTCATCCCTACTTTACGCCTTAAGTTTCCAGTATAACACCTCCTTCCTTAACCGGGTACATGACCAGCGGTGCGTTAAACCCACTTTATAGTTTGTCAAAATTGAGTAGGCCATTGAGTTATTATTGCAATTCCAGTCAACGCAAATCATATGTAATTTAGATCTCAAAACAATTCATTAATTTCGATAAGATTTAGTCAATATTATTTTTCTTGGAAAAAATTACCATTGTTTACAACATACAATATATCAAAACGCATGAAAACAAGTAGGTACAAAAAAAAACTAAATCAAATAGCCACATGCATAACAATTTCTTCAAAGAACATCAAATCTAAGGTTTTTATAAACATAAAAAGTCTTCCCTAATTTTAAAACTTTGAATCAAATAAAGCAAATAGCATACAAAATTATATGATCCGTGAAAAACATGCACGTTCATCACGGATCTCCCACATTCTCTTAACAATTTAAATACTACGGATTGTAACCACACATGACATAACAATTAATTCATGCAAACATCTAAAGATAATTACCATGTAATTTTAGGGTTAATTTTTTTTTTAATAAAAAATTCGGCTAGGCTGATTTTAATAAAAACAAAAAAACAAAACCCTAATTTTTAATAAAACCTAAAAAACAACATGTAATTTTTAACACGAATTAATATTAGTTTAAGAAAACCTTTAGATCTCGATAATTATAACATGTTAAAACGGCTCTCGATGCCACTGAAGGTTTATATGTAGCTCATAACAATTATTTAAAACCCTAAAACCCTAAACAAGATCAAAGCACACATAGCGGAAGTGATTTAACAAGATCATAATAATAACACAATTATAATTAATCGAATTAGGGTTACATACCTTTATCCTAGAGAAGATCCACAGGATTACGGAACCACCACCAATTAGGGTTTACCACGAACACCACCAAGATATAGTCTAAAGTAAGACTATATTATGTTGTTGTACACACGTAATACAACGAGCTAACCGTGATTCTAGCACGAACAAACCGAGCTTCAACGCTTGTGGAATATCTACCCAACAACCATAGAGAGGGGCTAGGACTAGATATATTAAATAGAAAAATCGAAAACCAAAACCCTAATATTGAAGGTGTTTGGCCGACGATCAAGGAGCAAGAGAAAGAGAGATTGTGTGTGATTTGTGAAGGCTAGGGGTTTGTTTATATAGGCCTTGGACAAACTTGGTCTCCAAGCAATAAAAAAATTAGGAAAGAAAATCTTTGATTCCCTTCCTTTTTCCCTCTTTGGCCGACGGTTCACAAGCCCACAAGGGGCTTCCGGAACTTTTCCTTTTTCTTCTTTTAGCTTCTATTTAATTCCATAACGGTCGTTTATACTTAACTCTTATTTATTAACGATCGTTAATTAAGTTTTGGTTTGATTTAATAAATATAATAAATATATTTAATAAATAAAATTAACCCTTTATGTAATGTGTGCAATCCCGTAATCCCGAGTTCGATCCTATCACAAGACTATTAATTTTAAGTCCATAAACTTTCAGTAACTAGTTTTAATACCCGTGCACGCACGAGACTTGAACATAAAGGATAAATTAAGTAATAATTTCGCCGTTGCGATTTTATTTATATTATGTATGTTTTTTAAAAACATTTAATATTTATATGTTTGATTATGCTGTTGTTTTAAATTAATATAAACTCACTTTGATTTTTATTTTTTGGATTTCATACTCTTTTTACTTTCGATATTTTTATTCTAAATATTTATATCTTAACTATTAGTCTACAAACTATTTACTTCAACATTACACGTACACGATTTATAAATTCATGATTTTATAATATTTAATATTATTCTATGAAACAATATTAAAATTTAATACTCAAATAGTTACGATACTCATGAACCCTCGATTTTTACTTGATTTTTCATTATGTGATAATATTAATTAATATTTTGAATAAATATACTAAAATGTTAACTATCATTTTCTAGACATTTGTGTTAAGTAACATATAACGACCTTGAAAAAACATATGTTGTTGTAATATGTAGAATCCCGTTTATTTATTTTCATCTCACACCGATGTCTAAGGTCTTGAACTCATTTTGATATTTATATTTATGTTAATAACAATTTACGTGAATTGCATGTTTGACTTTGTTAAGTGTCAAAATACAAATAGACAATAACTTGTGTTTTAATTTGAATATTTATAATCATGTGATTTATTGATTTTTTAATATAACATATATGTTGTATTTTTAATATATATATTTAGATGATATAAAGTTTAAGGGGGTTATTTTGTTTTTTTATAAAGTTATTAAAAAATTATAATTTTATAATTAAGTCCATCTAGTTTATTTAAAATTCAACCACTAAATTTTTATTAATCCTCTCCTCATTTTTAAGTTTTTATTTTCACAAATTTGACACATATATCTTTGTGTGTTTACATCAAAATCTTCCACCAAAATCTTTACATCAAAATCTTCCACCAAAATCTTTAATTTTGACTAAATTGAATTCAGTTTTGACTTTTCTCCACCAATCACATCGCTCGATTTTGCTTATGTGTCAAAATCAAGTCATTTGATTGGTCCAATTATTTTTTTACAACCTCCACTTTCATTAAAATGCTCAAATTATCTAATTCTTTTATTATATAAAAAATGTGGCCGTGTTGGTTGTATAACAGAATATGATTTGTTAAATATTGTGTGTATATCTCATTACAATGAACCAAATATATAAACGTATATGCCAGGGTTACAGAACTACATGGGGCAAGCCTTACATATGTGAGATGGGCTGATATACAGATATACACTAATATGCCCCCACAGTTGGAGCGAGAGGTGGTTGTACGCTCAAACTGGACCGAAACTCGGCAAAAAGAGGAGACGAAAGCCCTTTAGTAAAAATATCATCATATTGGTAGTGAGATGGCACATGAAGAACGTGAACGTGGCCGGTAGCAACAAGATCACGAACGAAATGAATGTCTATTTCTATGTGCTTCGTGCGTTGATGTTGAACAGGATTAGACGACAAGTAGACTTCACTAATATTATCTCAATAGACCAACGTAGCACTGCGAAGAGGAACTAGCAACTCTCGAAGAAGGTTCCGAATCCATGTTGTCTCGGCAACTGCATTAGCGATACCACAGTACTCAGCCTCAGAACTCGAGCGAGAAATAACGTGTTGTCGTTTGGAAGACCAAGATAGCAGGTTGTCTCCAAGGAAGACACAATAACCGGAGGTGGAGCACCGAGTAGCGGGACACCCGGCCCAATCAGCATCAGAATAAGCAATAAGCTGAGTGGTGGTGGAGCGATAAAGCTGGAGACCATGATCAATAGTGCCATGAACATAGCGCAGGATGCGCTTCAAAGCTGTGTAGTGAGGTTCACGTAGGTCGTGCATGAACAAACATATTTGTTGAACGACATATGACAGGTCAGGCCGTGTAAAGGTAAGGTACTGTAGAGAACCAGCAACGCTACGAAAAAATGTTGGATCCTCAACAGGGTCCCCATCCGGCCCAAGCTTTGACTCAGTATCAACAGGAGTCTTGCAAGGGTTTCAATTAAGCATGTGAGCACTCTCGAGTATCCCGGTAGAATATTTAGTCTGTGACATAAACAAGCCCTTAGAGGTACGCTTGGCAGAGATACCAAGAAAGTAGTTGAGAGGGCCAAGATCGGTCATAACAAACTCGTCGTGAAGTGAGGAGATAATGTGCCAGAGAAGAGTGGTAGAAGATGCTTTCAATATGATGTCATCAACATACAATAATAAGTAAGGTGTCTCGGTGCCCTGTTGATAAACAAAGAAGGAAGAACCAGTGCGACAATGCTTAAATCCAACATGAATGGCATAACTAGAAAACCGTTGAAACCATGCACGAGGGGCCTGTTTAAGGCCATAAAGGGACTTATTTAGAAGAAAAACATGATCTGGATTAGATTGATCAACAAAAGCAGGAGGTTGGTGCATATAGACTGTCTCTAATAAATGGCCGTGAAGAAATGCATTCTTCACGTCTAGCTGATGAATAGGCCACTCGCGAGAGACAACGAGTCTAAGAACTGTGCGTATAGTATCCTGTTTTACTATCGGGCTAAAGGTCTCATCACAATCAATTCCCTGCTGTTGGCTAGGACCATTGGCTACAAGACGATCTTTGTACCTGCTAAGAGAGGCATCTGCATGAAACTTATGTTTAAAAATCCACATAGAGCGCACAACATTCACATTTTGCTGTCGGGGAACAAGAACCCACGTACCATTAGTAATAAAGCCTTATATTCATCTAGCATAGCGTGTTGCCAATTAGGGCCGCGAAGGGAATGTATATGAGAACGAGGTATGTGATATGGGGTAGAAACGTGACCGACAAACTTGGGATTCTTTTTTACCGTTCCAAATTTTGATCTAGTGACCATGGGGTGGGTTGTGACTAAAGGCGTATTGGATTGAGGCGTTTGTTGTTCGAGAGTAGTGGGTTGGTTGGGCTGGTATTGGTTGTTTGTGGTCTGGATCGAGGGTTGGTTTTTCATGTTAGTGGTTTGAGGTTCAATAGTGGTTAGTTGAAGCTCGTTTGTTGTTTGGTTGAATTGAGTTGTCATAGGCGAGGGAATGGATCGGGTCAATGTAGGTTGAGGGGAAATGGGTGGTAATTCGGTAGAGGGTTGTTGGTGAGTTGGCGTCGTTAATAATTGAAGTGATATTTGGGAGGGTTCATCTGGGGTGTCTAAAAAGGTATATGAGTTGGGCTGATTGGTGATATGTGTCTAGTATGGAAAGATGTGTTCGTCAAAGGTTACGTGACGAGAGGTGATAACTTTGTTAGTGGTAAGGTCAAGACATCTAAAACCGCGGTGATTGGAAGGGTAACCGAGGAATATGCATCGAGTAGATCGAGGTTCGAGTTTGTGAGAGGTGAAAAGATGTGGATAACATAAACAACCAAAGACGCGAAGGTGGTTGTATTTATGGGTTTTGTGAAATAATTTTGTGAATGGGACCTCATTATTTATAGCAGTAGATGGTAAGATGTTTAAGAGATGGATGGACATATTTAGAGCTTCGACCCAATATTGTGGTGGGAGTTTTGCTTGAAAGGAAAGGGTTCGGATTAAGTTGTTTATGGTTCGTATCATTCTTTCTTATTTGTCGTTCTGTTGGGATGTTTTGGGGCATGAGAATCTAAATTGTATCCCATGTTTGTCAAAGAGTGAGTGGAATTTGTGATTGTCAAATTCACCACCATGGTCACATTGGAACGATTTTATTTCAACTTTAAATTGGGTGTGCACATACATACGGAATTTCAAGAATTTTTCAAACACATCTGATTTCTTACGTAATGGATAAATATAAAGAAAGTGAGAGAAATGATCTAAGAAAAGAACATAGTATTTAAAACCACTTGCACTCGGGATTGGTGAGGTCCAAAGGTCCGAGTGTATAATGTCAAACATATTCTCGACACAAGAATTGGAAATGGAAAATGGAATCCTAACATGCTTGCCAAGTTGACACGCATAACACAAAGTTGCAGACTTAGTTTTATTACAATCAATCATTTTATTGGAAACTAAAAAACGCAACACTTCATTTCCCGGATGACCGAGTCGTTGATGCCACGTAGATTGATTGGTTGACACAAAAGCGGAAGGTGACGATGTCGGAGGTAAGAAGGGGTAGAGATCTCCATTGTTGTTACATCGGAGGAGCAGGTGGTGGGTCCAAAGGTCCTTCACAGAAAAACCAAACAGGTCAAGTTCAATTGAGCAATTGTTATCACGAGTAAATTGGTGAACAAATATAAGATTTTTAATTATGTTTAATGTGACAAGGACGTTATGAAGGTGGAGTGGTCTATTAAGGGTAGGAAACGTGCTATGTCCGAATTTAGTAACGAGAATGGAGTTACCGTTACCAACCAAAATAGATGAAATAGTACTATTATTATAAATGGGTGTGAGTTTACCTGTGTCCGATGCAAGATGAGATGTGGCGCCGGTGTCCATATACCAACCTGAATCACCGTAGTCCTAAAGCGTCATTGCATTAAAGGCTTGCGGAAGGGCGGTGGACCAGTTGACCCAGAAGCAATATTTGGGCCAAATGCCATAGTACCAGGTGTAGGCCCAAGTACTCCACGTGATCCAATAGGCTGTGGTTGAGTGGGTCTTTTTTGAATATATGAAGTGGGAGCAGGACCATGCATGACATCAGGTGCATAAGCTAGTTTGCTAACTTTCTGACCATGTGTGTTTTGACCAACACCATGCAAACGTGGATTAGAACCATGCATAGTGTGACCAATTGGAGACCACTGAGAAGCCGAAGCACGGTGGTTTGCCCCATTTCGAGTGCCGTTCGGATGCACATGTATGTAGCGACACCTTTCACCAAAGTTGCAAACACCTTTTTGAAAGTTACGACATACCTGATTGTTGTTAGAGGAGTCACGAGTACCTTGGTTCCGATTGGGATTGTTGGTGGCAACAAAGACCGAGGATGATGACGAGGAGTCTCGAGAACTTTGGCGACTCGTCTTGCGGTTAAGACGACTTTCTTCCAAAAGAAGCATTAACTGCGTTTGAGCGAACGTCGGTGGAGGGTTGCGATGACGGATAATGCCCGCCACCCCTTCATATTTGTCCGTTAAGCCGTTAATGGCATACGTAACAAGGTTATTTTCATCGACGGGTGATTTGATGTTTGCCAGGAGGTCCGCGATGCGGTTGATCTTATGTAAATACCCGGTGATAGAGAGAGTACCGAGTTCGATGGTACGGAGATCGTTGTCAAGTTGCATTGCCCGGGCATTCTTGTTGTCATGAAATACATTTTTGAGTTTCGTCCCTACGTCATGGGCAGAGACGTTCTTCTTGAGTACACGTTAGAGGAGAGGCTTGCTGATGGTGCTGAAGATCCAAAGCTTAACCAGTGAGTCAAGCTTGCCCCACTCCTCGGTAGCTTGTTCATCTCTAGAAGTCGTACCGTTGATGATGTTGAGGACACCAAAATTGTTGCAGTGAAGAGTAAATAATTCACTACGAGTCATAGTTGAGCTCGTTGAGATCAAGAACCAGAGGGATATAAATCTTAATGTTGGTGATGCCGTTTGGCTTTTCATTGGTGGTTGTGGGTTTGGGATGTTTTGTTTTAATTTATGTCTTCGATGGACATGGAGGCAGATCTAGGTTTAGAGGGAGGCGGGGAGAAGAAGACGGGATGAATGGTGAAAGAAAAGGAAGGTTATTCAAGGCTGTGATACCATATAACAGAATATGAAATGGTAAATATTGTGTGTCTATCTCATTACAATGAACCAAATATATACACGTATATGCTAGGGTTATAGAACTATATGGGCCAAGCCTTACATATGTGAGATGGGTTGATATACACTAATAGGTTGCTTGTAATGGTGGTTCGAGGTAGGGCTAATCATGGTCCACAAACCAGACCGGACCAAAAATCGATTTCGCCCAAAACGCAAGATCGAAGACAAGACCGATGGTTAGGCTTAAAAAGTTTGCTGTATCGTATTTAATTTTACGATGTGATACTTTTATGTCTATTATCGGGAAAGATAAAGGATTTACCTGTGGGAAACGGTGTATACTTTTATTAAAATCAAATTACAATTAATAAAACTAATAGAAAATAAAGACAGAAAATAATAACAGCAATCAAGAAAGCAGTAAAACTAAGACGAGGCACGTGTTTAACACGCTTCCCTTAAAACAGATTCGCCGTCTGTTTCTCAGGGTACAACGTCCAAAGCTGTTGTACAGCCGGACTAAACAAACTTTCCTGAAAGATCACGGAAGCCTTGCGTGTTTCTGATCGACGAGCTGCTGGAAAACTGTCTGGTAATGGAGTAAGGAAAAAGCTGCGTTTTTCTTATGTTGAAAACTGAGTGAGAATGGTTTATTTTATAGCCAATTCATGTCTTGGTCACCAAGACAGAATATATGCTCCTAAAATAATCTGACATACAAATTTGTTAAAAATAAACACGATTTGCATATATTTTACATACACAGGAAAATTCTGTCATGACTTAATAAGAAATTCTATATGTATTCCTTAAATAGATGAATAGAATTTTCTGAAAAAATCCGAATTCGCAGCAAAAAATATACCGAAATCTGCCCGCACCCAAGCCAGTTTTCAGAGCTGCATTTGTGTCTGCAGGTCGCGCGCTTGTGCACAAGTTCAGTAGCTTCGAACCCGTTATTGGCCTTGAAATCTCACTTTCTGCACCCCCCCCCCCCCCCTGCGCGCGCGTAGGCGTGAGAGTAAAAACCCACAAATGAATATTGTAGGGTAGAAACTAGGATTTCCTTATAAACATGTTTACACTTCATGTTTCAAGCGATGTGGGACAAAATATTTTACAAATATTGTGTTTCACGTGACTCACTTTGAGACACGATATCTCATTCATATTAACTCCATATTGGACATACTTTTCCTCGTTGCGAAGCTCTCTTCGAGGAGAACGCAAAGCTACTAAGTACTACGAATATATATAACATATACATATATAAAATTATGTCCAAAGTATTGAAAAAACCATATTTTGCAAAACAGTTTCCAACAATCCCCCACATGAATGCGAATCGGTCGAAAACACACGAAAGTTTCGGCAAAATTTCTGCGGTTAAGTGCTGCATAGGATAGGTAGGTGTAACCCTTTGAACCTTCCCTTGTGAGATATACTTAGTCTCCTAGATCTGAGTATACGCGATGTCCTTGAACTCAGCCTCTGTTTACGTAGACGACAACACACACTCACACAAGACTCTCCCTGACCTTGTCAAGTCCTCATAGTCGTGTTCGTTATGGTTATGAACACTCGCCTGGTTCGGTAAGAGCTCTTAGAAATTGTGCCCCCACAATTTCCTTCGAAGCGACCCCACTTCTCTCTCACATAGGTGATTTCATCTTGAATCATTAAAAACATATGTTTTATGATTTCATCTTGAATCATTATGCTTTATGATTTCATCCTGAATCATTAAGCCATATGTTTAACCTCTCAACAAGTCACATTGTTCTAGGAATGGACTAGGAAAGTTCTAGTATTAAGTAACTCCCCCACATTGACGTGACTTCCCCCACATTTCTATGATTAGGTTGTCCTATTGAACCCAGATCTTGGGATCTCCAGTCAACTGGGTTAGGTTTTCCATCATAGAAACTCATTCCTTCAAGGGATTTAGTCCCATTCCTTTAGACGACTTACTAACTAACTCTCTACTTAAGCCTTTCGTAAGCGGATCCGCGATGTTATCCTTTGACATCACATAGTCAATTGAGATAACTCCTGTTGAGAGTAGTGTCGTACCGAATTATGTCGAAGACGGATATGTCTAGACTTTCCATTATACATTATGCTATGAGATCTGCCAATTGCCGATTGACTATCACAATGTATACTAATGGCCGTTACCGGTTTAGGCCACCTGGGTATGTCCTCTACGAATTGAAGTAGTCATTCCGCCTCTTCTCCGCATTTATCTAACGCGATAAATTCTGATTCCATAATGGACTTAGCTATTACAGTTTGCTTGGAAGACTTCCAAGATATAGCGGCCCCTCCCATGTGTAAACACATATCCACTGGTTGATCTAGAATCCTTTATGTCAGATATCCAATTTGCATCGTTGTATCCTTCAATAACATATGGATATCTAGCATAATTCAGTCCATAATCACGATTGTATCTCAAATAATGAAGTAACCTAGTCATAGCTTTCCAATGTGCATCACTTGGATTACTAGTATATCTACTTAGCCTGCTAACAGCATATGCTAAGTCAGGTCAGGTACATGTTATCAAATACATCAACATGCCAATAATTCTTGAATACTCTAATTCGGCAACACATGCGCCTCTATTTTTAGATAGACGCAAACTGGTGTCAATTGGAGTTCTAGTTAGGCCAGAATTCCCCGCATTATGAGTATTAAGAATTTTGTCCACGTAATGTGCTTGACTTAATGCAAGTCCACTATGAGTTCGTATGATCTTTATTCCAAGAATCACATCAGCCAAACCCATATCTTTCATGTCAAACTTTGATTTCAACATGTCTTTAGTAGACTTGATCATCTTGTCGTTACTGCCAACGATAAGCATATCATCAACATAAAGACACAAGATTACATATCCATTATTCGTGTCTTTGAAATAAACACACTTGTCACATTCATTAATTTTGAATCCATCCTCTAGCATGGCGTGATCAAACTTTTGATGCCATTGTTTTGGAGCTTGCTTTAAGCCATACAATGACTTAACAAGCCTGCAAACTTTGCTCTCTTGTCCAGGAGCCATGAAACCCTCGGGTTGGTTAATGTATATTTCTTCTTCTAAATCTCCATTTAGAAAAGCTATTTTCACATCCATTTGGTGAACTTCTAAATTTCTTAATGCAACAATAGCAAGAATCATCCTAATAGAAGTTATTCGCGTAGCAGGAGAATAAGTATCAAAGTAATCTAGACCTTCGCGTTGTCTAAAACCTTTGATCACCAATCTTGCTTTGTACTTATCAATGGTGCCATCAGGTTTCATCTTCTTCTTGAAGATCCATTTATATGCTAGTGGTTTACAACCAGGAGGTAAATCCACGAGCTCCCAAGTATGATTTTGTAAAATAGACTCTATTTCACTGTTAATAGCTTCTTTCCATCGAGGCCCTTACGAGGAATATACAACTTCTTGATAAGAAGTGGGTTCATTTTCTACCATAAAAGAGACAAAATCAGGTCCAAATGATTTCTCGATTCTCGCCCGTTTACTTCTTCTAGGTTCAACCTCTTATTCCTCGGGTTGATCTTGTCTCTCATCTTGGAGATCATTATCATCTTGTTGTCTCTTATCTTGGACAACTACATCATCTGTTCTAGATGTGCTTCCATTTTCTTCTGTTAATGCAAGTGATGCCTAAAAACATTATTAGTTTTAACTAATCTTTCTTAGTTTTGATCACAACAAACTATACAACACATTTAGTATAAAACATAAAACGAATTATTTAACTAACACTATAATCAAGGTAATAATCATATCACTAACCTTTCTTAATCATACTTATTGATCATCAAAATGATTATTCTTAATACTCACTTTTGTTAATATGACAAAAGACTTTTTAATAAACTTTCTTTTTTAGAAAATGTTTTATTAAAATGGAAAATGAAAATTTGAAAATAGCATATTCCAAATGCTGTCAGAATATCCTTTGAAGGCTTAAAATACCTCAGATATTCCTACCCCACTAAAAGACAAAAAATGGAGCGTAGTCTACTAGGCGGTACCTTAAGTAGCTAGGCGGTTCCCTAGCGATAAGGAACCGTGGGCTAGATAAGGAACCACGCTCAGATAGCCGTTGTACATTGTCTCCTTTAAATAGTGGATCAAATCTCATTTTCCAACAAGCCTCTTTGGACGATTTTCTCAGCCCCCTTTCTCTTTTCTATAGCATAATCATTAGTAAATGATCACTTAATTTGTTAAGGATGTTTACATGTGATTATCCTCTTGATCCCCTCCTTTACCTTATCCAAAGAGAAGATCACTCACTCACTAGTGTTGTGATAAAGATGAATCTATGAGCTAGTCATATTCATCATGATACCCTTTTATGTTTTATGTTAATCCATTGTATTTATGAATACTTAGACTAGTTATGTTCATCCAAGTTATTTGTGAATACTTGGATTTGTTATGTACATCTATTGCATATGTGTTTGCTTGGATTTATGTTGTGTAGATCCAAGTTACATGTGTGTACTTGGATATGTCTAGTTGAGTTATAATAGATTGATTAGTAGTTCTTACTAAACTATAAAGTGATGTGGTTGTGTCTTGTGAGTTCTCAATTAACTTGAAAGTGATTAGTAGTTGTGTTGTGTGAAGTTCTCACTTAGCTTCAAAGTGAAGAGTCGTGAAGATTGGTTCTAGCTTTGGATTAGAACTCGACCCTAGCCTTGTGTCGTAAAATGGTGAAGTAGCCAACGTCGTGAAGATTGGTTCTACCTTGAGATTAGAACTCGACATCTAGCCTTGTGTCGTTAAATTGTGAAGTAGGCAACGTTGTGTAGATTGGTCCTAGCTAAAGATTAGGTCTCGACATTTAGCTTAGTGTCGGAAAATAATGTAAGCGACGATGTAAGGTTTTCTCCGCCGAGAAGGGAGCTTGTGGATATAGTGGAAATCTCGAGTAGGTGTACTCGAGGAGTGGAGTAGAAACGAGGATAGAGCCTCGTTGTCGAACCACTATAAATCTTGGTGTCTTCCCACTAGGTTGTCTCCTTCCTTACTCTTTACTTATTTCATTATCATTATACTTACCTATTATCTTTTCTAGTGCATTTGAATGGAACCTAATCATTATGCAACTTAGCTTCAAGTAAAAGATAGTTTTGATACAACCCAAATTGAAAGTAATTTTAATTTGGTTGCCAATCGAAGAGAAACTAATTCAACCCCCCGCCCTTCTAGTTTCTACAATTGGTATCAGAGAGATGGTCACTCAAGATCTTTGAAGTATATTGTACTTTGAAACTTGGATCGATCCATTGTCTCCTCAAATTAGAAGGTCAAGTTGTACTAAAGTTTCTCTTTGGTCAAAACTATTTTTTCTTTGAAAATAGGTCTTTTAAATTGGTAATATTGCATCCCACTTAGATTAGTAACCTTTATACATTTTAGATCTACTCTTGAAATGTATCTACTAGATTGCATCTTGTCTTGTGTAGGTACTCATGAAGATCAATCATTCAATTGATTTCGGATTGAGCTACTTGCACTTGTAGAAGACTCATCTTCATTGATCTTCTACATCTTTGAATGATGATATCAAGATGATTGGGAATGATACTAGTCATTGAAGACTTAGTATTCATCATAGTCACTCTTGGGGCTTGCATTGATGGATTGGAATGCTCTTGTGGCCAAGGTACGTTTTCGTTCTTCCACACAACCTTTGATCATTATTTTGATCATTACATGACTATGTGCTTGTTCTTGGCATCCTTGCCTTGACATTTGTTTGTGGTTTGTGATTCTTTTCTTTTATCCTCTCAAACCTTCATTGCTTGGATACTTGACTCACTATGGTGATGTAGAGTGAGTTAGTAGTAGCTTAAAGTATCAAGCATGATATCATGGTTTGCACCCATACGGTTAGTAGGCCCTTCGTGGGAGAGAAAGTGAATCAATGCCTTGCTCATATCTTAGTTTAGACTAAGACTATTATTGAAAGTGATCTTAGTCTATACATCAATATTTGCTTTGTGTTTGTTCATTACCAAAGCCGTTTAACACTTCGCCGGAAAGGCACGTCTTAAACCACTATATATGACACAAGCTCTTCGTTTCCACAATTTGAAGATTGTCATTATTCCCTTGAGCATTAGTCCTAATCTTGATCCACTTCCCTTGACTTCTCTCCACTTTGCTGTTTTGCTACGAGTAGTCGTTTGTCCGTTTCGGTTCTTTTCGATCTCGATTTAACTCGTAATCCTTCGTTAAGGAATATTGCTTAGTGTTATGATGATCCAATGATATTCTAAAAGGCTCATGATATATTTTTAAGTATTTTAGAAAAACTTGGTTTTTAAAATTTGGCGTTTTTCATTGATAAAAACCAGCCTTTGTAGGCGGTTCTTTATCTCTAGCGGTTCAAACCCGCGGTACCTTATCGATAAGGAACCGCGGGCAGTAACTTTTGTCAGAGCGCCAGTTTGATTATTTTATTCTTTTCAAACCACTATCTCTCTCTCCCAAAAACACACAGCCGACGGTTTTCTCCTTTCCACCATTGTTGAAGCTTCAAAAACCTTCAATCACTCAAATTAATTGATTCAAAGTTGTGGGTTTCACTCATCCTTCATCTAACATCAATTAATTGTAAGTATTTTCTTTCAATTTCATCTATTTTGTTCTAGGGTTCATCCTTTCATAATTGGGGATTTTTAAATTTAAAATTGAATTAAAACCTTAATAGGAATGTGGGTTGACATGGTTATTTCACTATGATTCCTTAGGTTCATATTCATTAAGATTTCACTAAAACCCACTTGTAGAACAAAACCGAATTTTGATTAATTATTTTGATTAAAAGATAGATTTGAGATGAACCCATGAACAAGTAGGTAATGACATTGTTAATGCTTACCTAAAAACCTTGTTTTGAAAAACCAATGTTCTAGTCCATTGTTGATCTAACATAGATCATGTGTTCTTGTTTAATGATGGAATAGACACATTGTGAACATGAGAATGATATGGATTCAATCCTTTGTTTGTCAAGAAATTGATATAACACATTCTCATATTTTCGATTTTTTGATTTTAATCTTTCATATGAGTGATTGGAATTATTTTTTTTGTATTTAGGTGCTAATCATGCCTTCACAATACCAAAGGATCATCAACTCACTAAAAACTATATGCCAAACATTTCCCAAACCTATACTTCCACTCAACTTCAAAACTCCTTTCCATCTTTTTCAACTCGAAAATTCCATGAG
Organism: Glebionis coronaria; assembly: GCA_025667525.1. Classification (NCBI taxonomy): domain Eukaryota; kingdom Viridiplantae; phylum Streptophyta; class Magnoliopsida; order Asterales; family Asteraceae; genus Glebionis; species Glebionis coronaria. Next base: position 498,520,246 of record CM046879.1, on the reverse strand, counting down.
GGTAGGGTTGTAGATACAAGAATAACGGGGTATAGATATATCAACTCTATGTTCGGGCATATTGGGTTTGATTGCTTGCTCTTCATAGATGAAGTAATTTATCCCTTGTTTCTTCTTGAATTATTTAGCACCTACTCCATGCTTGAAATCAATGGCCAAATCATTATTCGTTTCATGTTGAATGATCAAATCATTCAATATTCCCTCGATGATTTTGGTGATATTCTTGGTGTGCCATATGAACGAACTTGTCGTTTTACGGATAAATGGAGACTTGATGCTCTCTTGGAGTCCAACGATAAACCTTCAAATGACATCACCGAAGTTGATCTAAATTTCATCCTTGATATCATCTCGAAAGAGCGTGATGGAAACGTTGTGAGAAGCCTTCATACTAATGTGCGAAATGTGAATCGCTATGAAGTAATCTCAAGCGACCTTAAGGATTTCATGCTCCAATGGGCAAACATCCTTAGGGAGAATGTATTTTGTCTTGGTGGAAACCGATATCATATCCCGGCTTGTATGGGGCATATGTTATTTTGCATCTTTACATCAACCAAGTACAATCTTGCATTCTACATCGCTCGACGTATAAATTATGCTCTTTCCAAACCCAAAACAAACCTTCCCTATGCTATGCTTCTTACTCAACTTTGTCTTGGTGGAAACCGAGATCATATCCCGGCTTGTATGGGGCATATGTTATTTTGCATCTTTACATCAACCAAGTACAATCTTGCATTCTACATCGCTCGACGTATAAATTATGCTCTTTCCAAACCCAAAACAAACCTTCCCTATGCTATGCTTCTTACTCAACTTTTTAGAAGGGTTGGTGAAGATTTTCCTCATCTCGATCTTTCTCGCTTTCACCCGGTTCAACGGGTTATGATGCCTATTCAAGAGGTATATGAACGAAAGCCTAGAAGTGACCGAGGTTCGCGAAAATCCGATCATCAAGAGCCGGATGATGAGGACTGATAGGTGTGTAAACACCCATCCTTTTACCACTTAATTCTTGCTAAAACGAGACCAAAACGCGTGTTTAATATCATTTGTTTGGAATTATGCGTGGTTTTTGTGTTTATTGTGTTTTCAGAGTTAACCGGACGAATTTGGAGAAAACATGGAATTGCACGGGATTTATCGAAGAAAAAGACTCAAGATAAAGTCTATTGTCCAAGAGTTGCAAAAGATTTGAAGTCAATGGGCCTATCTGAAGATTTATCGAAGAAAAGGACCAAAGATGGAAGATTTACATTTGTCGAAGAACTCCAGTCTATTAAATGAAGAAATTAAAAGACGAGTTGAATTAAATCATCGACAATCCCCGAATCTGAATCAAAAACGTCAACTCTGCTGAAAAGACGAGAAGACAAAAAGAGAGAAAGAAAGCCCACTCACCAACCAAGCCCAAGGACTATAAATAGGAGAAACTTCACATTTTTGTAGCCAGCTTTTATTTTCTTCTTGTTTTTCTTTTTGGTTCGTAGGTGTTCATCATCACCATTAGGGTGATTGATGATTTTTACTTTTTGCACAAGTTTGTTACCTTAAATCTTTAATTCACGTTTGTTTAATCTTAAAGCTTTCATTTAATCACTCCATATCATCTTCTTCATCTTGTGTTCTTGATTCATAGTTTTCCTAAGCTCATTTTTGGTGATTTGATCTTCAAAACTTGGTGGGTTTTATGTTTTTATGATTGGGATTTGTTGTTTATGATCCATATATGATTAGTGTTAAGTTTGGTTAAGATTGGTTGGTTAGTTTTGGTGATTTTGGCAAAATTTCGTGGGTTATTTTCGTCCCTGGTGAACAGTGCTCTTTTCCCAGTTTATTCCGAACCAGTATCGTATTCCGAACCAGTTGGCTTTATTTCCTTTCATTCGGAATAAAATTTATTCCGAACCAGTTGATCTCACTCGGAATAATTATTCCGAGTGAGCAGATTATTTCGAGCCAGTTAACATTCCGAACCAGCAACATTATTCCGAACCAGTTCATTTATTCCGAGCCAGTTAACATTCCGAACCAGCTAACATTCCGAACCAGTTGAGTTATTCCGAACCAACAGTTTATTCCGAACCAGTTGATATTCCGAATGAGATCATTTATTCCGAACCAGTTGATATTCCGAACCAGATGAGTTATTCCGAATGAAGCACTTTTTCTAGCTTTTCTTGTTTTGATTTTTCTTAAGTCTTCTAAGTCGAGTTTTCCAAGGTTAAGTCTTTTAAGTTTTTGAACATCTAAATTATCTTCACGACTTTACTCTTTTATTCCCTTATATTAGAATAGAAAACCAATCCCCCGATCCGACACCAAGAACGACAAGTACCACTTTGGACCGTTATCCATTCGAGAAGATACCGAGAATCGAACCTCAACGACCTATCAAATAACTTGTATCAAATGGCGCCGCTGCCGGCTCTTTTCGTAGCGATCAACGGTTTTTAGTGAGAAAATTGGATTTTGGGATCCGTTCGCCGTGAACGTTCCTTTCTTTGAAACAAAAATCCTAAAAAATATAAAATTTTCAAAAATACAAAAAAATAGAAAAACATATAAAATACAAAAATATTTGTTTGTTTGATTTGTCTTTTGCAGGTACATGCAAACTCGCTCACAGACGCAGCAAGCCAATCAGAATCCTCAACCTCAACCTCAACCTCGACATCCGGTTGTCGATCCTCCAATTATTCCGCCGATGGATAATCAACCTATGATTGAGCTCTTGCAAGCGCATGTCGATGCCAATAATGACCCGATTGTCATTCCTGCCGTTGCAGCAAATAATTTTGAGCTTAAATCTGGCTTTATCCAAATGGTCTCTGCTCAACCTTTCTTGGGACGCCCAATGGATGATCCACATGATCACATTCACCGCTTCATTCAGCTTACCAACACGGTAAAGTACAATGGCGTTCCCCAAGAGGTAATACGTTTACAACTCTTTCCTTTCTCTCTCGAGGGACAAGCCCGACATTGGCTTGCAAAGGAACCCCCACAAAGTATTCTTACGTGGGCGGATCTTGAGACCAAGTTCATCAATTACTTTTTCCCACCCTCTCGTACTACTGCTTTACGAAATGAAATCATCAATTTCGAACAAAAGTACGATGAAACGTTTAGTGAAGCTTGGGATCGTTTTAAAGATCTTTTAAGAAAATGTCCACCGCATGGTTTTACCAAAGTACATCAAATTAATACTTTTTACAATGGTTTACGCATGACGGACCAAGATTCACTAAACAGTGCCGCGGGGGGTAATCTTTTGGTTAAAACGTGTAATGCCGCGTGGGAAATCATAGAAACCAAGTCTCGTGTGCAAACAAAGAGTGTGAGGACCAATGTTGCTAGTGCTAGCACTAGTGACAACGACAAGAGATTTGATAAGATCACTACCCTTCTTGAATCTCTTGCTCTTCAAACCGCTAACAATACCAAAACCATCAATGCTCAAAATGCTCAAGCAAACGCTTTGAGTCAATCTTGTGACGTTTGCGGTGGTCCCCACTCTTATACATCATGTACTGCCACGCAAGACTACTCTTGTGAAAACGTTAATGCAGCGTATGGTACGTATCCTCAAGGAGGCTATCCAGCCCGCCCTCAAGGAGACCGTAACCTGCTAAGTTATCGTTCTTCCAACTATCTTTCCCCACCTGGTTTTCCTCCTGCTAATGCCAACCGCCCTCCTCAGCAACAACCTAGAGCTCCATATCAACCACCTCAAAGACAACCATACCCAACTCAAAATCCCAACCAAGTTTACCAACAAGCTCCTTACCAACCACCAACTTATTCAGCACCTCATGCTACGCAACCTACGGTCTTCAACCAAGAAGTTGAAACGTATATGCGGACGAATGATGCTTTGGTGAAAAATCTGCAATCCCAGATTATCAATTTGAAAGGAGACATGGTCAAACAAGGTAACGATCTTCGGGCGGATATGAGAAATTCTTTGAGTGGTCAAACTAATGACATCCGGGAAATGATGGCCGGATTTTTCCAAAGTAGTCAACCCTCTTCTTCGGGCACTCTTCCGAGTAATACCGTTGCGAATCCAAGAGGGGAGATGAAAGCAATCACCACTCGAAGTGGTAAAGGTACACAGGAACCCGAGATTCCTACACCTACACCCGTGGTTGCCACTAAGGAAGCCGAGCCATCTACTGCTATTCCTTCCCCTCCTACTACCCCAATTTCTCCACCTCTTACATCTACCCCTCCACCACCCAAGGCTGTGAGTGAACCTCAAATTGCAAAGCCTACCTCTTCTTCCGATATACCTTATCCTTCAAGGTTGAGGAAAGAGAAGCTCAAAAGCAAGGATGATGTTCAAGTTTCAAACTTTATTAAAATGTTTAAACAATTGAATTTCAATATCTCCTTCACTGAGGCTCTCGCTCACATGCCTAAATATGCGAAGATGTTTAAAGATCTTCTGAGCGACAAGGAAAAACTTCTTGATATCGCAAACACCCAACTTATTGAGAATTGCTCTGTGGTTCTCTTAAGGAAATTGCCAACCAAGCTTGGTGATCCGGGTCGCTTTCTCACTCCTTGCAACTTCCCGGGAGTTGATAATTGCATGGCCCTAGCCGATCTAGGAGCTAGTATAAACTTAATGCCATTGAGTGTATGGAAGCAATTATCTCTCCCAGCGCTAGTCCCCACCAAAATGACATTGGAATTAGCCAACCGAACGGTTGCTTATCCGGTGGGGATAGCCGAAGACGTTATCGTTGGCGTCGACAAATTCACCTTTCCGGCGGATTTTGTCGTCGTTGACTACGAGATGGACCCACGTGTGCCATTAATCGTCGGACGTCCATTCTTGAGGACCGGCCGTACTCTCATCGATGTAGCCGCGGGCGAACTAATTATGAGAGTCGGTGACGACAGAATAGTCTTGAACATGGGTAAACTTGCCTTACAGCCTTCGGACCACGAAAGTGTTAATTGCATTGATGCTCTCGATGAGGCCTGTGAGGAACACTTTAAGGATGCTTGTCAAAGTAATCTTTCTTCCTTACCCAATGTTGAAGCTGTTGCCTCAATTGCTCCATCCTTGACTCCTTTTGGAGCAAGTGATTTTCTATGGGATGACATTCAAGCCAACTTGAATCCCCTTGAGCTTAACTCTGATGCTTCTACCGATTGGGTAGCGGAACTTCTAACAATTGAGAAACTTCTCAAGGAAGATCCTCCCTCTCCTCCTGCTCCTGAAACGGTTGCTAATGATACTCCATCATTAGTTGAACCATCCATCGAGGAACCAACCGTGATTCCTCCATCTATTGAGGACACTCCGGACTTCGAACTCAAGGATTTACCGTCTCACCTCGAGTACGTATTCCTTGACGACGACAAGAAGCTTCCGGTTATCATTGCAAAGGCCCTGAAAGAAGATGAAAAATCTCGCCTTATCTCTGTGCTAAAAGATCATAAGTCGGCAATCGCTTGGAAAATTTCCGATATCCGCGGAATTGATCCAAACTTTTGTACGCACAAAATTCTAATGGAGGACGATTTTAAACCCACAATTCAAAGTCAACGAAGGGTAAATCCGAAAATCCATGACGTAATCAAACAAGAAGTTATCAAACTTCTAGATGCGGGCATGATTTATCCAATATCGGATTCCCCGTGGGTCAGTCCAATCCATTGTGTACCAAAGAAAGGCGGAATAACCGTTGTTCCCAACGAGAACAACGAGTTAATTCCAACTCGTCTCGTTACTGGGTGGAGAGTTTGTATAGACTACCGCAAACTCAATGATGCCACGAGAAAAGATCACTTTCCTCTTCCGTTCATGGACCAAATGCTAGAGCGTCTAGCGGGCAATGACTTTTATTGCTTTCTAGATGGCTTTTCTGGGTATTTTCAAATACCAATAGATCCCCAAGACCAAGAGAAGACCACATTCACCTGTCCCTATGGAACTTTTGCTTATAAACGTATGCCATTCGGCTTATGTAATGCTCCAGGGACATTCCAAAGGTGTATGATGGCAATCTTCCATGACATGGTTGAACAAACCATGGAAGTCTTCATGGATGATTTTTCGGTCTATGGCGATTCTTTCTCTGCATGCCTTGCCAATTTAGAACGCATGCTTACACGGTGCGAAGACACTCGTTTGGTTCTAAATTGGGAAAAATGCCATTTCATGGTAAAAGAGGGCATCGTGCTAGGACACAAGATCTCTAAAGCCGGTCTAGAAGTGGACCGTGCTAAAGTTGATGTCATAGCCAAACTTCCTCCACCTTCAACCGTGAAGGGTGTGAGAAGCTTTCTTGGGCATGCGGGCTTCTACCGACGATTTATCAAAGACTTTTCTAAAATCGCTCGCCCCATGACCCATCTCTTGGAAAAAGATACCCCTTTTATCTTTTCCAATGAGTGTATTCTAGCCTTCAACATTCTAAAGGACAAACTCACTAAGGCACCTGTCTTGGTAACACCAAATTGGGAGCTACCTTTCGAGTTGATGTGCGATGCTAGCGATTTCGCTATTGGAGCCGTGTTGGGACAAAGAATTGACAAACATTTCCAACCGATCCATTACGCTAGCAAGACAATGAGCGGGGCTCAATTGCACTACACGACCACAGAAAAAGAACTTTTAGCTGTCGTGTATGCTTTTGAAAAATTTCGCCCCTATCTTGTCTTACCAACAACGATCGTCTACACCGATCACTCCGCGCTGAAGTACTTGTTAAACAAGCAAGATTCTAAACCAAGACTTCTCCGCTGGGTTTTACTCCTTCAAGAATTTAAAATCGAAATTCGAGATAAAAAAGGAGCTGAAAACCTAGCCGCGGATCATCTGAGCAGACTTGAGGATCCATACCAAGGGGATCATTCGAACAAAGAGATCAATGACTCTTTCCCCTTGGAGACCTTAATGTCTATAAACTCCAATGCTGATGAGACCCCATGGTTTGCGGACATCGCAAATTATTTGGCGGCTGGAATTCTCATCGACGGGCTGACATCCCAGTAAAAGAAGAAGTTCTTTAAAGATATTAAAACTTACTTCTGGGATGCCCCGTACCTTTTCAAACAATGTGCCGATCTGATCATACGCTGTTGTGTTGATGGACCAGCAGCTTTCGAAATTCTCGAAGCTTGCCATAAAGGACCCACCGGTGGTCACTTTGGTCCCAACTACACGGCCAAAAAAGTGTTTGATTCGGGATTTTATTGGCCAACCATATATCGTGATGCTCACGATATGGTGCAAAAATGTGATGCTTGCCAAAGACAAGGCAAGATCACACATAAAGATGAGATGCCTCAAAATTTCATCCAAGAATGTGAAATATTTGACGTTTGGGGCATCGACTTTATGGGGCCATTCCCTTCTTCAAAAGGAAACAAATACATCCTTGTAGCCGTTGACTACGTGTCTAAATGGGTTGAAGCGAAAGCTTTACCCACTAATGATGCAAGGGTGGTTTGCAACTTTTTGAAACAGCTATTCGCTAGATTTGGCGTGCCACGTGCTATCATAAGTGATCGTGGAACTCACTTTTGCAATGACCAATTTGCAAAAGTGATGGCAAAGTATGGTGTCAACCACCGTATTTCCACCGCGTATCACCCACAAACAAATGGCCAAGCCGAAATCTCCAACCGTGGGTTGAAGCGAATATTGGAACGAACCGTGGGAGAGCATCGAGCCGCCTGGGCAGATAAACTCGATGATGCTCTGTGGGCCTTCCGTACTGCATACAAGACTCCAATTGGTTGTACACCATATCGTCTAGTGTACGGAAAGGCATGCCACCTCCCCATTGAGTTGGAACACAAGGCCTACTGGGCTTTGCAATGGGAAAATTTTGATCTCAACAAAGCCGGAAATTTGCGCAAGATCCAACTCAATGAACTTGATGAATTACGGAATGAGGCTTATGATAATTCTTTGATCTATAAGGAAAGAACTAAGCTCATTCACGACTCGAAGATTAAAAACCGAGAGTTCCATGTTGGAGACAAAGTTCTACTTTTCAACTCTCGGTTAAAAATCTTTTCTGGAAAGCTAAAATCTCGTTGGTCCGGCCCATTCACCATCACTCAAATTCTTCCATATGGTACCATTGAGCTTGCTCAAACCAATGGCCCGAATTTTAAGGTGAATGGCCAACGAGTGAAGCTCTACTTTGGAGAGGAAATCTCTACGGAGATTCCATCCCTCTCCACCCTCCCTACGAATTAATTCAGGACCGAGTCAGGCTCGTGACTCGGTTATCAAAAACAAGCGCTCCTCGGGAGGCAACCCGAGTATCTATCCCTTTAACCTCCTAAGTGTGGAGGGACCTATTTTGGTCGTTTGTGTTTGTGTGGTGATGTGATTACAGGGATTACTGCACTCTTGGAACTTTTGAAGAACCGTGCTTCCATGTTATCCGCAATCCGGTTCTATCTCTCAACTATCGTGATTCAATTTTCTTCATACTCACATTTGAAAATGATCACGTTAGTTGTCTCCTCCTTAGCTTGATAACCAACGTGCACAATGTCATAAGTGTAGGGGAACCTTTTCCCACATGCTTAAACATTGAGGACAATGTTTATCTTAAGTGTAGGGGAGACTTCTATCGAAGTTTTAAGTGGACTTTTCCATGAAAATGCCTTCATTTAACCGGAAAATCATATTTTTCAGCATTTTTCAAATTTTTAATTAACTTTGGCCATTTAGTCGTAATTTTCAAATTTTTATTTCCTTTATTTCCTCCATTCTATAGTTGCTTCCATATGTATATATTCCATAATAAAGTGGTTTAGCAAGTTTAGAGTTCTTTGATCTATTAGGCCCGTTGCGATTATTTTGACTCAACCCGAATAGACTCATCCGAGTTTATTCTAGCTAGTATCCTTAACCATGTATACCTTAATCGGTTTATTAGGCTAAGCATCAACGAGTCTCATTACTTGAGATTTTAAACTGTGGAGAACGAGAAATGATAGAGTCAATTATAAGTCGGCATTCTTACATAAGCACACTTGGTGTAATTATTAGCTTTCTCTCCCATCGCTTGCAAATAAATGACTGCAATAAGTAAGGTCGTACGATTTCATTGAATTACTTAGCTATTAGCCCAAGATCGTTTAAAAGTTGCTCGGCATTGATAAGAGTTCATAGCCAAGGCATAACTAATGAAGCGGGGCGCGCATATTGGCGAATCCGAAAAGGCCCTTACAAGGCATGAGGATTCCATTTTATTGCTAAAGATCCAAGAAGATGTGAAAAGCATTGTTCTTAAGTCAATATTAAGGATCAAGACTCACGACGAAAAGCAATCACTCCCATAAAGATCATGGAGAAATCTATCCGAAAAGACCCTTACAAGGTATGAGGATAAATAGATCCAAGTCCGAAAAGGAGGCGGATCGTTGTATCTCAAAATCCCAAATTATGATTGAAGAAATAATGATGAAGTCGTGGTCAACAAGTTGAAGTATTCCCCAAAAATACTCCAAGTGAAGAAATTCTATAAACAAAGAGAAGACCATTATCTCAAGAACGTCTCTCGAAGATATGAAGTGTGAAGTACATGCCAAATATCGGCCCGAGAAAGGTCTCGAATCGTGAAGCGAGTTATGCCAAGATATGAACTTTTTGAGGTCTCGAGAAGCAGTTTTAAAAGATTTTGTCCTCTAGCTAACTATTAATCAAATCGTCCTACTTTGCTTTCAGCCTAATAAACTATCGCAATAAGTCCAAAAATGCATCTTCACGATCATTCTAAGACAAAAATAAAATATAAGAGATACACCTAGGAATAAGGGAGTTTAAGCCTATAATTAAGCCATGTTTGTAAGTGTTTGTTTTGCTAACTTATAATAACAATGATCTCGTTTTTAAGCTTAGTTTGGGGAACGTGAAACTTGAGGGTGATAAATCTTCGCAGCACCAAAAGCCCTAATGTAAGTCCTTGATCTCTTTACAAGTTATTTCTATCTCTTTTGCTTATTCAAGTTTTTACTTTTGCTTAGTATTGTAATTTTTGTTTAAGTAGTATGTTAATAAGGCCAAGGTTGATTGATTATGAGAAAAGTGTAAGTTTGCTTTGTCACTAAGCATTGCATGAGGGCATGGCAATGGTTAAGTGTAGGGGATTTGATAGGTGTGTAAACACCCATCCTTTTACCACTTAATTCTTGCTAAAACGAGACCAAAACGCGTGTTTAATATCATTTGTTTGGAATTATGCGTGGTTTTTGTGTTTATTGTGTTTTCAGAGTTAACCGGACGAATTTGGAGAAAACATGGAATTGCACGGGATTTATCGAAGAAAAAGACTCAAGATAAAGTCTATTGTCCAAGAGTTGCAAAAGATTTGAAGTCAATGGGCCTATCTGAAGATTTATCGAAGAAAAGGACCAAAGATGGAAGATTTACATATGTCGAAGAACTCCAGTCTATTAAATGAAGAAATTAAAAGACGAGTTGAATTAAATCATCGACAATCCCCGAATCTGAATCAAAAACGTCAACTCTGCTGAAAAGACGAGAAGACAAAAAGAGAGAAAGAAAGCCCACTCACCAACCAAGCCCAAGAACTATAAATAGGAGAAACTTCACATTTTTGTAGCCAGCTTTTATTTTCTTCTTGTTTTTCTTTTTGGTTCGTAGGTGTTCATCATCACCATTAGGGTGATTGATGATTTTTACTTTTTGCACAAGTTTGTTACCTTAAATCTTTAATTCACGTTTGTTTAATCTTAAAGCTTTCATTTAATCACTCCATATCATCTTCTTCATCTTGTGTTCTTGATTCATAGTTTACCTAAGCTCATTTTTGGTGATTTGATCTTCAAAACTTGGTGGGTTTTGTGTTTTTATGATTGGGATTTGTTGTTTATGATCCATATATGATTAGTGTTAAGTTTGGTTAAGATTGGTTGGTTAGTTTTGGTGAGTTTGGCAAAATTTCGTGGGTTATTTTCGTCCCTGGTGAACAGTGCTCTTTTCCCAGTTTATTCCGAACCAGTATCGTATTCCGAACCAGTTGGCTTTATTTCCTTTCATTCGGAATAAAATTTATTCCGAACCAGTTGATCTCACTCGGAATAATTATTCCGAGTGAGCAGATTATTCCGAGCCAGTTAACATTCCGAACCAGCAACATTATTCCGAACCAGTTCATTTATTCCAAACCAGTTAACATTCCGAACCAGCTTACTTATTCCGAACCAGCTAACATTCCGAACCAGTTGAGTTATTCCGAACCAACAGTTTATTCCGAACCAGTTGATATTCCGAATGAGATCATTTATTCCGAACCAGTTGATATTCCGAACCAGATGAGTTATTCCGAATGAAGCACTTTTTCTAGCTTTTCTTGTTTTGATTTTTCTTAAGTCTTCTAAGTCGAGTTTTCCAAGGTTAAGTCTTTTAAGTTTTTGAACATCTAAATTATCTTCACGATTTTACTCTTTTATTCCCTTACATTAGAATAGAAAACCAATCCCCCGATCCGACACCGAGAACGACAAGTACCACTTTGGACCGTTATCCATTCGAGAAGATACCGAGAATCGAACCTCAACGACCTATCAAATAACTTGTATCAAGGACACCGATATGCCAACAAGTGATGGTGATGGAGTCGGTACTAGTTCTCATTTAAACTCTTCGAGTAATTCCCATCCATCCTCAAATCTATTCGAGGATGAATTTGAAGACTTAGCTCCTCCGCCTCATCATTCTAGTGAAGTACCGGAAGATCTCAATATAGAGCATCTCTACCGTGAAAATCTTAGAACTCGAGGTGAATTGCATGAACACCGAGTTGAGTCAAGAAAGGGATTCAAGTATTTGGGAAAAATGATCAAGGGTTTAGGCAAGAAAAGGAGGTGAAGACTTTAAATTGTGTCAAAGTTTACTTGTCATTTGATGTTTAAACATTTGCTTATTAATACTTTGGTTTGTTTGTGTATTAACTTATGTTACTTGTTTGGATTACTATTTATTTTAATCCTAAATGTTGCTTATACCATCATGTTTGTGATTTACATAGCTTTGTGCATCTTTATGATTGTTAGCTTATTAGATTATGATCTGTAGTTAACTTTGGCTTGTGAATCCTTTGGTAAAAATCTGGGTTAATCAAAAATTGGGATGGAAATTTTTGAATCACCTCTGGTCGCGGTTCCATATCGACCAGCGGCTCCTTATCGATAAGGAACCGCGGGTCCTAGATAAGGAACCGCCAGCTACTGTGCCTGACAGAATCTTTTGCTTTACACTGTTTTCTTAATTCTGTGTAAACACTGCATGATTTTTTGCAAAAACGTGCACATTTCCTAAACTAGCTTACCTAAATTCATTATTCACCTAAAATGATTTTAACCCATTACTAGTTTGGATCATCCCCTCACCCATTTAAACCCACCTTGTTAGTGATGTTCTTCACACATCAAAACATCCTTCCCTAACCCTTAAACCACCCTTGTCAATCATGGTTTCTACAAAAACCTCAAACACTTCCAAGACCTCCACCCCAAGGAAAACACTCAAAATTAGGATTAAGGTTGCCAAGCCTAACTCCTCACCCTTTAACACACCTAAGAATGAGATGGTTCCAATCCTCATTTCTTCATCACCTTCACCACCTCTTGCACCATGCAAGACAACTTCCACCCATGGTACTAACCATTCTATTGGTTCTACCTCCTCTTCATTTCACTCAAGAATGAATGAGCTTACCTCACCCTTCACTCTAAGTGCACCCTTGGATGTGACTACCCAACCACAACCACTCCAAAGCATTCCTTTTGTGAATGAATTTGATGATACCTTGGTGACTTCACCATTTACCCCTCCAAATTCAACCATTTCACCAACCTTGGAGATCATACCTCCACATTCACCCATTTTTCCTTTGGAGAACTTGCAAACACACTCACCCACATAACCCTTGGAGAACATGCCTCCTCCACCTCCACCTCACTCAAACATTCCAATTTTAGGTGTCCCACTTTCCCTCCTTTTGGGTGATCCATACTATGGGTTTCAAGAAACACATGGTCCTAATTGTCCATGTTGTCTTTACAACCACTACATCATCCATAACCTTAGGATGGAAATGTTTGGACTACATAGGAGGTTGCAAGAGTTCTTGCTTGCCTTGTTCTCCATGCCTCCTCCTAGGAGATGAATGATGAGCTTTCTAAATAAATGTTTTTCAACAAAACCAAGCCAAAGAAGACTACTCATCTAGATCTAATGTTAAGCTAGCTTTGTATTAGTTAGTTGTCTTTCTTTTCTACTTGTCATTGTAGTTGCTTCCTTCATGTGTGTCTCATGAAGTTGATCTATGGATTTAGCTTTATGTGTTTCTATCCTTATGTGCACATTAATCAACTTTAATTTGAAATTAAAATTGAACCTAAATCTATCACAACCTCTAAAAACTTGACTAAAATTGGTTCAAAATGATATCTAAATATTTTGTCACCCTTTGTCAAGACATTCTTTGTGAATGTGTTGCTTTATGCAACCTAGCATAATTTAGTGCTAATAGAGGTAAAATTCCAAGATTTGCAACTTTTTGAAAAAGTCTTAGGTTTTCCCAAAACCCTGGAAAAACATGGCTTCAAGTACACTGGATGCGGCTCACTAAAGTCGCGCGCTTCCTTAAGTGATAAGGAACCGCCGGTCCCTTTAAGGTACCACGGACAGAAGTCACTTTTTGACGATTTTTTGGTCAAAATTTTTAAAACCCTATACCCTGTCAAGATTCCTTGTTTACTCAAATTGACTAAACATTCCTTGACACTCCACATTTTATATTCAAATTCTTACCTTGATTACATTTTACTTATACCCCAACCTTGAGATTTCATTCTCACACCTTCCCAACCTTGAGATTTCATTCTCACACCTTCCCAACCTTGAGATTTCATTCTCACACCTTCCCAACCTTGAGATTTTTTTCTCACACCTTCACAATGCCTAATTCATCCATTCATAACCTTGACATTTCATTGTCACAACCCCACTCACCCAAAGCTTCCTCATCCAAGCTTTCAAAGAAACCGAAAATCTCGGTTCGACCTATTTGGATCAAGAAGAGTGAACCATCTTCTTCTAAACCACCCAAAAACCCTACCTTCTCTCCAATCAAGTATTGGAATGAGACTTATACCATTAACCCTATCAGCGGAGCTAAAGAAAATGTTCCCCCACCACCACAATCCTTCAACACCCCTCCACTCAATGATCTTTCAACCTTCCCAAACCTCACAAGGCATTGTGAAAACATTTCCAACCCCATTACCCCTCCACAACCAAACCCTAGGTTTGATGCCATACCCCCATCAACCGATTTTGTGTTGCATCATGGATCCTCGTGTGCTTGTTGTACATTTCAACAAATTGAACTTGCTCATGTGTATGAGAAGTTAAATTTCCTTGAATTCCTCCCCACTCGACCTCCTCTTCAAGTTTCCGTTCCGGTGGACAAAACTTCGAATGTTGCATCGTCGTCTTATTTTTCTAACTAAAGGACTAACTACTCTTGGAGTCTTTATTACTTTAGTTGCTTTAGAGTCTTTTATTTTTTTTAGCAATCTTGGAAAATTATCACTATCAGAATAGCTTATGCTTTGTGGTTTATTTTCCATATCTTTTGCTTTAGATACTCATATTGTGTGTATGACTATCTACTTTGTTATGTCTTTTCTATTATGTAACCTTTGTGTTGTTTGTGTGTTATCTTCTTAGTTCTATTTTGAGTTGATCATGGTTAATCTTTACAATTGCTTATGGGTGATTCCATCAATTCTAAACTTTAACCCCTTGACAAGCTTATCATCTTCATTGGATTGAAGTTTGATTTTGTTAAGTACCTTTTTGGACAAACTTAGCAAAATACTTGCTTCTAATTTGAGATTTCTTCTCTCTCTCCCTCTCAAGTTACTTAGTAGGTAGTGATCATATATACATTGGTGTTTCTTTCCTTTCTACTAACCTTTGTGTAGCATGTCACCTTAGCTCATATACTTGGTGCCCCAATCAAGGGGGAGCAACCACCAAGTGGGAGCTACTAGTAAAGTTAGATTTTCTTCATAGACTTGTGCTAACCTTTTTGCTACGACAAAGGGGGAGAAATGATAGTGATAAACTCGTTAATAATTCGATATTTTGTGTTTCTACGTAAATGAGTTTATAGTTTGTCGTAATCAAAAAGGGGAAGATTGTTAATGCAAGTGATGCCTAAAAACATTATTAGTGTTAACTAATCTTTCTTAGTTTTGATCACGACAAACTATACAACACATTTAGTATAAAACATAAAACGAATTATTTAACCAACACTATCATCAAGGTAATAATCATATCACTAACCTTTCTTAATCATACTTATTGATCATCAAAATGATTATTCTTAAAACTCACTTTTGTTAATATGACAAAAGACTTTTTAATAAACTTTCTTTTTTAGAAAATGTTTTATTAAAATGGAAAATGAAAATTTGAAAATAGCATATTCTAAATGCTGTCAGAATATCCTTTGAAGGCTTAAAATACCTCAGATATTCCTACCCCACTAAAAGACAAAAAACGGAGCGTTGTCTACTAGGCGGTACCTTAAGTAGCTAGGCGGTTCCCTAGCGATAAGGAACCGTGGGCTAGATAAGGAACCACGCTCAGATAGCCGTTGTACATTGTCTCCTTTAAATAGTAGAACAAATCTCATTTTCCAACAAGCCTCTCTGGACGTTTTTCTCAGCCCCCTTTCTCTTTTCTATAGCATAATCATTAGTAAATGATCACTTAATTTGTTAAGGATGTTTACATGTGATTATCCTCTTGATCCCTCCTTTACCTTATCCAAAGAGAAGATCACTCACTCACTAGTGTTGTGATAAAGATGAATCTATGAGCTAGTCATATTCATCATGATACCCTTTTTTATTTTATGTTAATCCATTGTATTTATGAATAGTTGGACTAGTTGTGTTCATCCAAGTTATTTGTGAATACTTGGATTTGTTATGTACATCCATTGCATATGTGTTTGCTTGGATTTATGTTGTGTAGATCCAAGTTACATGTGTGTACTTGGATATGTCTAGTTGAGTTGTAATAGATTGATTAGTAGTTCTCACTAAACTATAAAGTGATGTGGTTGTGTCTTGTGAGTTCTCACTTAACTTGAAAGTGATTAGTAGTTGTGTTGTGTGAAGTTCTCACTTAGCATCAAAGTGAAGAGTCGTGAAGATTGGTTCTAGCTTTGGATTAGAATTCGACATCTAGCCTTGTGTCGTAAAATGGTGAAGTAGGCAACGTCGTGAAGATTGGTTCTACCTTGAGATTAGAACTCGGCATCTAGCCTTGTGTCGTTAAATTGTGAAGTAGGCAACGTTGTGTAGATTGGTCCTAGCTAAAGATTAGGTCTCGACATTTAGCTTAGTGTCGGAAAATAATGTAAGCGACGATGTAAGGTTTTCTCCGCCGAGAAGGGAGCTTGTGGATATAGTGGAAATCTCGAGTAGGTGTACTCGAGGAGTGGAGTAGAAACGAGGATAGAGCCTCATTGTCGAACCACTATAAATCTTGGTGTCTTCCCACTAGGTTGTCTCCTTCCTTACTCTTTACTTATTTCATTATCATTATACTTACCTATTATCTTTGCTAGTGCATTTGAATTGAACCTAATCATTATGCAACTTAGCTTCAAGTAAAAGATAGTTTTGATACAACCCAAATTGAAAGTAATTTTAATTTGGTTGCCAATCGAAGAGAAACTATTCAACCCCCCCCCCCCCCCTTCTAGTTTCTACACCTTCTTTAAACAAGGAAATATGTTCTCAAATAAGGACATATTCCTTGATTCCATAACTGTGTTCTTGTGTATATATGGATTTTTCGAATCATGTACTATGAAACGATACGCATTGCTATTCTTAGCATATACAATAAATATACAATCCACAGATTTAGGTCCAATCGTTTGGGCCTTAGGTGTTGGCACAACTACCTTAGCTAGACACCCCCACACTCGTAAGTACTGGTATGATGGTTTTCTTCCCATCCACAGTTCATATGGTTTCCTCTTTATCCTTACGAGGTATCTTGTTTAAAGGATAAGTAGCCGTTAGAATGGCTTCCGCCCACATGTCCCGGCTCAAACCAGAACTTAACAACATGGCATTAACCATTTCTTTCAAGGTACGGTTCTTCCTTTCGGCAATACCGTTTTGATGAGGTGAATAAGGAGCAGTAAACTCGTGTCTAATTCCATGTTTCGCACATAGATCAGCAAAAGGAGACACATACTCACCTCCTCTATCACTTCGTACAACCTTGATTTTCCTACCAAGTTGATTCTCAACTTCGGTTTTGTATAGAACAAACTTGTCTATAGCTTCATCTTTACTTTTCAACAAGTAAACGTAGCAGTACTTTGTGTAATCATCAATAAACGTGATGAAGTACTTATTGCCACCTTTTGTGGGTAGTGATTTCAAATCACATATGTATGTGTGTATCATATCATGTGGTTCGGTTTTTTGTTCAACCGATTTGAAAGATGATCTTGTAAGTTTGGTTCGACACAAGTTTCACACTTATAAGTTGAATCAATATGAAAATTTGGTATGCAATTAAATTTAATCAAACGACGCATTGAGTTAAAATTAACATGTCCAAGACGGCCATGCCACACATTAGAAGACTCAATCAAGTAAGCAGAAGAATTCATTTTATTGATAGCATTCTTAACAACTATTACATTGAGCTTAAACATACCATTCAGGGCATACCCCTTACCAACATACATTTGATTCTTAGAAAGAACAACTTTATCAGACTAAAAAACAAGACGAAAATCAAACTTATTCAAAAGCCATCCGGACACAAGATTCTTGCGAATCTCTGGAACATAAAAGACTTTAGTCAACTTGAGCTCTTTCTCGGATATCATCTTCAAAATAACATCTCCTTCGCCCTTGATATCAACAGTTGCAGAGTTGCCCATGTACAACTTCTCTCCATTGTCAACCGCTTTGAAAGAGTAAAACATACTCTTGTCAGCATACACATGACGGGTTGCCCCAATATCAACCCACCGATCACTATTATTAGAACCTACGAGGTTAACTTCAGATATCATGGAAACGACATCAGACACCATAGCAATCATGTCCACATTTTCATTAACCATATTAGCCTCACGTGGAGTCACCCGCTTTGGCGCTTTGCAATTAGCAGCACGATGACCTGGCTTGTCACAATTGAAGCAATTTCCTCGGAACTTCTGCTTCGCAATTCCAGCTTTAGGAGCAAGGTACTCAGACTTCCCTTTGTTCTTCTTGTCATTCTTCCCTTTGCCAAAGCTCTTGCCTTTAGACTTTGAAGAAGACGAACCATGCTCAACCAAGTCTTCAACAGTCATCTCCTTTCGCTTATGCTTCAAGTAGTTTTTAAATTCTACCCAGCTTGGAGGTAACTTTTCAATGATAGCAACAACTTGAAAAGTTTCACTCAAAGTCATACCCTCAGCATGAATGTCGTGTAGCAAAACCTGCAGACCGTGAACCTGAGTTATCACACTCTTTGAATCAACCATCTTGTAATCCAAAAAACGAGCTACTACGAACTTCTTTGTACCAGCATCCTCCGTTTTGTACTTGCGTTCCAACGACTCCCATAAT
Source organism: Glebionis coronaria (assembly GCA_025667525.1). Lineage (NCBI taxonomy): Eukaryota > Viridiplantae > Streptophyta > Magnoliopsida > Asterales > Asteraceae > Glebionis > Glebionis coronaria. The sequence continues at coordinate 498,501,559 of CM046879.1, read as the reverse complement.
TCTTTGGCAGTCGTAGTCTTACAGTACACATTGTACAAAGAGTCCACCAAACCATTCAGAATATAGTTGTGACACAAGAAGTCTGAATGTTTCCATGCTTCAACAGCTTGCATGGCTTGTTGATTAGTAGGTACACCTTCTTTAGGAGGTTCCACCTGAGGTACTGTCTCCTTTAAGAACTTCGCAAGGTTCAAAGTAGTGAGATAGAAGAACATCTTCTGCCGCCACCTCTTAAAATTCTGCCCATTGAATTTATCTGGTTTTTCAGCATGATTAGCAACTGTGTGGGTAACTGGCGCACCAATTACATTCACAGTAGTAGTTGCAGGAGTTTCAGGAGTGCTGGTAGGCACCCTGAAAGATCAAACAATATTAAAAACACAAACAGTTAGACAACTGTTATAAATCTGTATATAAGAAATTCAATCGTGATCTCTATATACTTATAGTGGATCTGCTTCAAAGAAACACAATCTTGGTTTCAATGAATCAGATGCGATTATCAAACGTATAAGTTTAACAGATACACAATCTTGGTTTCAATAAACTGATTAGAACAACTGCTAAAAAACCCGTTAACTGTTAATTAAAATCTGTAAATTAAAACTGATTTCCAGTGAAACTCAATCCTGGTTTCGGCAGAAACAGTTTATAAATAAATCTGATAAAATTATTAATCCGATTTAATAAAAGTTTTAATTCTGTTAAAAATAATCTGTTTTAAGATTGTGGGAGACGGTTTATGCTTTTATTAAAATCAAATCACAATTAATAAAACTAACAGAAAATAAAGACAGAAAATAATAACAGTAATCAAGAAAGCAGTAAAACTAAGACGAGGCACGTGTTTAACACGCTTCCCTTAAAACAGATTCGCCATCTGTTTCCCATGGTACAACGTCCAAAGCTGTTGTACTGCCGGACTAAACAAACTTGCCTGAAAGATCACGGAAGCCTTGCGTTGTTCTGATCGACGAGCTGCTGGAAAACTGTCTGGTAATGGAGTAAGGAAAAAACTGCATTTTTCTTATGTTGAAAACTGAGTGACAATGGTTTATTTTATAGCCAATTCATGTCTTGGTCACCAAGACAGAATGTATGCTCCTAAAATAATCTGACATACAAATCTGTTAAAAATAAACACGATTTGCATATATTTTACATACACAGGAATATTCTGTCATGACCTAATAATAAAGTCTATATCTATTCCTTAAATAGATGTACCGAATTTTCTAGAAAAATCCAAATTCGCAGCAAAAAAGATACCGAAATCTGCCCGCACCCAAGCCAGTTTTCGGAGCTGCATTCGTGTTCGCAGGTCGCGCGCTCGTGCACAAGTTCAGTAGCTTCGAACCTGTTTTTGGCCTAGAAATCTCACTTCATGTTTCAAGCGATCTGGGACAAAATATTTTCCAAATATTGTGTTTCACGTGACTCACTTTGAGACACGGTATCTCATTCATAATAACTTCATATTGGACATACTTTAGCTCGTTGCGAAGCTATCTTCGAGGAGAACACAAAGCTACTAAGTACTGTGAATATATATAACATATACATATATAAAATTATGTCCAAAGTATTGCAAAAACCATATTTTGCAAAACAGTTTCCAACATTACCATGTCATCAATATCAACAACTTAATAAACTGTCTATTAGACTAGAGTGTGTGTCATTGAGTTAAAAAAAAGTGATTGCAACATAATTTACAACTTTAATCAAGCAATGATCACATTTAAATAGGGTTGAAGATTATAGACAGTTGATCGAACCAAACCGAAAAACCAAACCGGACCAGACCAAAAATATGTCAGCTCGGTCCTTGATCCACCTTTTTCTTCATACTTGGTTTTCGGTCCGATGAGGTTTGGTTTTATGCAAAAACTGGCTGTTGAAGTGGACCGGCCCGATCTGGACTTAGACCATAGTGTCTGGGCCAAATAAGTTTTCGTTCGGTCCGGTTTTCTACAGTGCTCAGCCATTCAAAATATAGAAATACCATTTTGTTCACCACATAACACATTTCCAATGTATTTAGTCTCAACATCTGATTCTGATTACTGTAAATGGAAACACCCCAACTATAGTTTTCATGTAAAGAAAAGGCAACAGAAATTCACAAAATCCGAAAACTTGAGATAGATCTGTGAACAATAACAGAATCAACAATAAGAGCGCAGTAATCTTTATCAGAGCTAAGTTACAAAAGATCGTTTCAAAAGCGCCATGTATTGCCACTAACTGGTTTCCGTCCGCATAACATTCATTTTCACCACTTGTGATGCATGTTGGGAGCGATCGAGGATTCCTAAAATCTGCACCACTTCATCGTTATTAAGCTCTTCCTCCTCGTCAAGGAATATCGTCACCTTCTTTAGCACAGGCGACTTAGCCAAGATAAGCTTCACAAAATCCAACTCATAATCCTTGTTGCCGAACTTGATAACCTCAAACTCCTTTAGATGTTCCAACCATATATGTGGATAATTTTCTAGTGTAAAGTAGTTTGCCTCACATTCCTCAAAATTGTCGTCATGTTCTCCAATCTACATCAAGTGTCAAAATTTTCTTTACTTGGTGAACTTTTAACATAATAAAAAAAAATGAATAAGATACAAGACGGTTTGTATTATTTACCTCCACCTTAAGCTTCTCAAGGTTTGGGGAGCTTCTGATTAGAGGAACAAGAATACGTACACCAACTTCATACATGAAGCATATGTCTTCTAAAAACAAGTATTTTAGGTGGACTAATGCGGTTGGAAGCTCTTGTGGTACTCCGTCTTCAGCAAAACACTTAAGCCATAGCAAAAACAAAGTTAATAATTCCTCTAGCAAAATAATGCAGATAATCTCAGATTTCGTACCGATTATGCAGACTGATCAATACTACCTCAATGATCCCACGCCAACAAGACAGACTTTCAATTGCCGGTAAACACTCAAAAAGTTGAGTAATGGTAGAATCCTTGCTACACTCGAAAATACCATAGTCAAGTTCCTGCAACGAGTTACACCGTTTAGACAAATTTATAAAAGCCTGTGAGGATAGAAATTGTATCATAGAGTAATAAGAAATTAACCATAGTCACTATTTTGATTAATGGACATTTGGATAGGAGATGCAGAATTGTTTTTGTAGAGGTCCTTAAATCGTACATATATAGGATTCTAAGGCGACCAAATCCACTAAATGTTGGTTGATAGTCAAGACCGCAGCAAATAAGATAAAGATCCGTTAATTGATTCAAAGAGAAGAGAGATCGGGGTAGCGTGTTACACCTGGTTTAGGATAAGTATCATACTTATCTCTCGTTTAGGAAATGTGTTTAGGATAGTATTTGTTATGTTTTAGGATAAGTATTTGTGTTGTGAGAGTTATCTCATAACTACTATTTAATGTCTCATGTAATCATTTAGCAGTCAATCAATGAAGTTAAACATAAAAATGTCTCTGGTTTTCTAATCTTCTTCTCAAGGAGCTAGCATCACGCTTGAAGGGGTGCCACTATCCTGATACTATCCGAGAGGGTCGTATCAATTGGTATTTTCATTGAGAGCCCTCAATTCGTTGAGGGGTTTTTAATCTAAGATCCAATCAACAACAACAACAACAAAAAAAAAACACTGTTCATCGTCATTGTTACTGTTCATCAGCGGCACTATTCCCGGAAGGCACTGTTCATCTCACAGGTTACTATTCACTACAGACAGCTGTTTATCGGCCGAAGTTACTATTCATCCGCAAAAAAAAATCAATTTTTTTTCGACTTACTGTTAATGGAAACGGGTAGCAACGATCGGGCCGCGAAGGATGCTTTATCTAAGCTCTTGCAAATAGGTACCATAGTCGAATATCAAGGTGAGTTTAAAGATCTTATAAGTCAAGTATCAGGTATGTCAGAAAGTTTACTTACCTCGTTTTATATATCCGGACTTAAATTGAAGATACAACTAGAATTGTTGAGGTCATACTCGAAACCAACAACTTTAGTTGAAGCTTTCTACTTAGCCCGTATAGTAGAGGCTCGTTTTGAGGCAATATCAGAAAAAGAACAGGTCATTGTTGGTGAGTCGCAGCCGAATCTTGGTAAATCGCAGCATGTCATTGGTGAGTCGCAGTTTATGGTTTGTGAATCACAACCTGTTATTAGTGAATCGCATCATATTGTTGGTAGTGATGAAGTCGCGGGGCAATCTGAGAATTCTCCGTACATTTTTGAAGAAGTGAGGAGTGTTACGGCCTGGGCAACGGAAGGTGGAAGAAGGGTGTTGTGTTTTGTCCAAGGCAATGCAAGGCGAAAGAGGAAAAAGGGTGTTGGTCGCGGTAAAAGAAGAATGGAGAACAAAGTGTGTTGGAGAACAAAGTGTGTCGGAGAACTATCTATGTTGTTAGACTATTATGTGTTCGAGAACTTTCTAGGTGGAAAACAATTGAACCGGAGAAATATTTGGGTGAAGAACTGGGAGAGTGGAAGACGAGACAGCGGTATGATCAAGATATGGGACCCAGGGATCAAAAGTGTATTTCACGCATCACCTTGAGGGCAAGGTGAATTTGAAGGAGTGAGGAATGTTACACCCGGTTTAGGATAAGTATCATACTTATCTCTTGTTTAGGAAATGTGTTTAGGATAGTATTTGTTATGTTTTAGGATAAGTATTTGTGTTGTGAGAGTTATCTCATAACTACTATTTAATGTCTCATGTAATCATTTAGCAGTCAATCAATGAAGTTAAACATAAAAATGTCTCTGGTTTTCTAATCTTCTTCTCAAGGAGCTAGCATCACGCTTGAAGGGGTGCCACTATCCTGATACTATCCGAGAGGGTCGTATCATATATACATCGTCTCAACTCTCAACATATGTAAAGATTGTATTTGTAGGCAATTAGGCATAGACTAATACACTTAGTTATTGGCTTATTGCAACAGCGGCACTTTACAAACAAATATACTCTCAGCAGTAGCTATAAAAAACCAACAAGAACTTATTTAGCGGGGTGTTTGGATTTGTTTATTGTGTTTTGATACATATTAAGCCACTCAACACCTGAAAAAGCTTACCCAAATGACACCAGTAGCCACTTAACACAAAACAGTGATACATTGTTCTCAGTTGGTTGGCTGATATAGCTCTGCATTTTTATAATGTTTTATAACAATTTACATGATTAAAAAGGTATCCAAATGGGTCGTCTTATGTAAATGTTTCATATACACATATTAATAGCTATAATGTTAGTAATATGCATACACATATTGCGTTGTTGCATAAAGACTACTGATATAATGATATCCTTGATAGGCTTACACAAGCACCCTTACAGTCACTTAAGAGATAGTGATGCATCTGTTCACGGTCGGTTGGTCGGTCTGTTAGTTGATATAACTTGCTAGTGTTATGCACATGTATGTTTTATGAGAAGTTAAATGGTTAAAAACTATATCCAATTGTGCAAACACATTTGAAATGTTGCATACATAGGCTGATAATGTTATACACATAGTTATTGCAGACATACACATCATACATAATGCATAGTTGCATGCTGGTCGATCAAGGAAGTGCCTATGTAATTCACATAGTTATACATTTGCATATACACGCAACATCCATGCTTTAAATACATAAAATGAAGAAGAGTTTTGCTTAACAGATAAAACAATCATGGAAAAAAGAAGAATACATGAGACTGACAGGATTACTAATGTTCCTTCAAGCATAATCGAAACCATCTTATGTCTTCTTCCAATTCAAGAGGCGGCAAGGACAAGTATCCTATCTAGGAATTGGAGATACCATTGGATTAAAATTCCTAAACTTGCGTTTGTTAAGGAGACGTTTCAAGTGTCAATTGATGATGCTGAGGTGTCTATTTTGGAGCAAAAATTTGACCGACCGAGTGAAAGGAAAATAATGACAAAGAAGTGCAAACTTTTTTATGCTATATACCAAGTTTTGCTAGTGCATGAAGGTCCAATACATTAGTTTACTCTTTCCACAAATGCTGATAACTCCTATGTCGAGATTGACCATATATTACGACATTTGTCAAGAAAAAACATTGTCAAGAAACTAAAACTTGACATGATTTGGAACTATCCGCTATGTTACACCCGGTTTAGGATAAGTATCATACTTATCTCTTGTTTAGGAAATGTGTTTAGGATAGTATCTGTTATGTTTTAGGATAAGTATTTGTGTTGTGAGAGTTATCTCATAACTACTATTTAATGTCTCATGTAATCATTTAGCAGTCAATCAATGAAGTTAAACATAAAAATGTCTCTGGTTTTCTAATCTTCTTCTCAAGGAGCTAGCATCACGCTTGAAGGGGTGCCACTATCCTGATACTATCCGAGAGGGTCGTATCAGAGCTAGCCCTACCTTACGAGGTTCCAACACTCGGAGTGGTGGCCTATGGAGTGGTGGCTTGGACCCAAATGGGGTGCCAACCGTGACCAACATAGTCGTGACCAACGAGCTCAGAGTGGTGGCCTATGGAGTGGTGGCTTGGACTCAAAGGGGGTGCCAACCGTGACCAACATAGCCATGACCAACGAGGACGTTGGTTCTTCAAAGGGTGGGGTAATGTTACGATCCCACATCGGCCAAGTATGGGAATGGTTGATGGTTTATAATGTCCAGGTGTCCCCTCCTCAAACAAGCTAGCTTTTTGAGTGAGTTCTACACTTGGGACTTATGAACCAACTACGAGCCTAGTATGGGATAGGTTCGTACCAATATATACCTTTCCTAACCATGTAAATTCTCATAAAACATTCAAGTTCATACTTTTCACTAAGGTTGTAAAAAAAAGCTTATCACTTTAGGCCTTTAGCATAACTGGTGGTTATTAAAGCATATTTGCTTATTGAAAGGCTAAAACCGCTTTTCAGGGCGTGTTTATTCAAAAAACATATTATTGTGCTTGTGAGATTTATGGTTATGTTTCGAGGCTGTTTGGTTTAGGTTATATAACATAAGCCCATCTCGGCTTATTGATATAACAAACTTATATAAGCTCATAACTCTCCAAATAAGCTTAAAAAATTGGGGTTTATGAAATATAAGCCGAAATATGGCTTATTTTCGGCATATATTACATAAGCTCCAATTTTGTGGGTTATTTGGAGACTTAGGGGTTTATATATGTTTATCATGATATAATAAACTTATATAAGTCCATAAGTCTCCAAATAAGCCACAAAATTATGGCTTATGGTATATAAGCCGAAATGAGGTTACATTATATAAGCCAAACCAAACACCCCCGAAGGCCAAGTGGTTATTCGACGCAAGAGGTAAAAGGTTCGAACCTCGCTCGGTAGATGTGTACACTTAAGGTAGGGTACATGAGAGTAAAAAAAGATAGAAGAAAAACATCATATGTTTAATCCATCTTCTGTTCAATAAGCTAATAATCACTTTTCAATAAGACAACTAGTAATAAATATATATAAAATAATCAATGAAAACGAAATGAAATACATTAAAGAATGCATACCTATGCAGCAACTAATGAAGACGACAACAGTGGAGGGAGGTTCAGTGGCGGGAAAACAAAATGGCTGATTGGGGTTGGGGTTTGACATTAAATTTTGACTTTGACTAGACTTTTACTTTGACTTTTATAAAGAGTAAACTTAAATTTTTTTTTTGAACAAAGTGGCGAGTGGCGATTTATAAGACGAACAAATGTTACATGTTTTACTTATCAATTTTAATTTTCATATAGATTAAGGGGTTAAAGTTGTAAAAATTAAGTCGAAATAAAATAAACTCATTAAAAATAAATAAAAAACTAAAAGTAATAAAATATATATAAAAAATATTAAATTAAAAAGTATGAAATTTTAAGAAATATAATGGAATTAGATTTTTAAAAAAATTAATATATAAAAAAATAGTTCAATTTAAAAATAAAAATAATTTTTTAATAGATTATTACAAAAGTTTGTTACAAAAGAGATGATTATTAAAAATGAACATTTTGTTACAAATGTATCTTTCCATAACAAGTAACTTTTCAAATAGCAATTTTTAGAACAAACAACCGTTTTATTTTTAAACCAGAAATTAACGTATATAAAATTTAATTACACGGCTGTAGAAGGCAAGCGAGCAACAAGCTGCGCCGCAAGCCCTTTCTGAATAGCAAAACTAATTCTATGAAAAACCACATCTGTAGATTTAGGTGTCATAACGTTGCTATTCATAACGCGTTGAATTCTCTTCAGAAGATCCACCGCTTTAGGTGCAAGGAAACCGAAGATATGGAAAGACGTTTACATTCATAGATAGTTGAAACTTGAAACCAATAAAAGTCATCTATCACACAACAAATAAACAAAGGGTTCAAGATGTTTACATAAACTCTAGTCAAATGTGTAGAACATGAATTGATAAAAAGATGCAATTATTTTTTATGTGTCCCGCAATGTTACGAAGGAAAAATGGCAATGTAGTTTCAACAAAATCCCCTAATTATTCCTTAATGCTTTCACCATCAAATGTATAGTACTTGCATGTTTCGCCATCTAATATGATCCTAGTTTATAGTTGTGACTTCTCAAACATTAAACGCAAACAATTTTCGCCATCTAAATGAATGTATAAATGTATAATAGAGATGTCCTATCTATGATTATACAAAACGATATCATTACACTAATAACATAAATCTTTAAGACTCTATTTTAAAAACGTAGCAAGTTATATGCGATAAAGATAGACTTTCAGTGTCTTTTAATCGACTCATTTGACCAAAATTGTTGATTTAACCCCGTGTCACCATCAAGGTATAAACCAAATCACATCTTCATAAGTTGATGGCTCAGAATTATCACCACTAGTTGTGTCTAATACAAAAATAGAATGCGTGTTTTAATTAGATCTAAAAGCAACATATTACCTCCTTAAATAAGACACTTAAATACGTAGAACCCAAAGAAAAACAGGACAGAAACTACAGACCTCACCAAGACCGATAACTAATACAGTCACATGGATCAAAGAATAAAACCACACACGAACCTAAATCTACTACCCAAACGATGAGACAAAACACGTAAATTCACCATTGGATCGCCCCTCCCAACCTTCGGCCAAACAAAAACTTCTTCGTTCCTTTCGGTAATCCGTCCTAACTGTGACCTAAGCTCCGATTTCCCTTTTTTGGTACGAAAAACTCGTCCTAAACCCATTTAAAAATACAGTTATCCACGAGAGAAATTAAGTTACTTAATAATAAAAACTATGAATATTTTTTTACACCCAATTCAACAATCACTAAAGCCACCCAATCCTATGCCCTAAACATAAACCTCACCAGATTCAAAATATATATGCTCGTGGTGGTCATGCACCATATTACAAAACACGTGAAGGCATTTAAGTCTCAATAACCCCTAAAGTGAAAAGTTGCTAGTCCTAAATTCTTCATTGACGAAAACTTAATTTTTTGCAAAAAACTACTGAATTTTACAACCAAAACAAAGAAAAATGTCTTATACTTGTGAATAATATCGGAACCTGTAAAACCACCTTTAACGCACTCAGAAGAAAACCAACGGTTTTAGATCTAATGAAATCAATGCCTAAAAACATTATTAGTGTTAACCAATCTTTCTTAGTTTTGATCACGACAAAGTATAAAGACACTTGTCGTCAAAGACAATCGAAAGACGATTTATTTAACAAACACTATCATCAAGGTAATAATCATTTAAGTCTTACACAAACATATCTTAATCATGTTTAGTGATCATAGAAAGTAATTAACTTTATAATTCACATTTTGACAAAGGTGACAAAAAAATTAATAAAATTTATTTTTAAGAAAATGTTTTATTAAAATAGAAAATGAAAAGTTGAATATGGCATATTCCAAATGTCATACAAATATCATTTGAAGGTAAAATCTACCTCAAATAACAGTTCTCCACTAGAAGACAAAAATGAGCATATTCTACTCTAGGCGGTTCCCCAAATAGCTATGCGGTTCGTTATCAATATTGAACTGCACACTAATTAAAGAACCGCGCCCAGAGAGCCGTTGGTTTTTGTCTCCTATAAATAGTGGATCAAAATTCATATTCCAAGAACCTTTTTGGACAAAATCTTTCTGCCTCTTATTTTCTTTCTATGTTCTTCAATCGCGGGTTGGTAAGAAGTCAGTCTTGTTTGGTAAGACGGAATTTGACAAAGAAAAGAGAGTGCTCGCCCGGGCCAGAAGGGAGCTTGACTGCAAGACCCACCCGGAGAATTCGTAGGTTCAATTCCTACTGGATGCACGCCAATGGGACCCTCGATCACCCAGGTTCGGGTCCATAAGCAGTGACAATTGCCCTATGAAGACTCGCTTTCGCTACGGCTCCGGGGTCAGTATAGAATGAAGGGGACGACCCTAATGCTGTGTTGGCTTGAGCAAAAGGCCGGGGGCTAGGGTGAGATGAGGGGCTTCCCCCTTCAAGAGCTGGGCTACTACCTTAGTAAATGATCACTTTATTTGTTAAGTATATTTACTTATGATCATCCTCTTGATCTCCTTCTTTACTTGTCAAATAGAAGATCAACATTTGTGATGTGATTAAATATGAAGCTTTGATGAAGATCATCCTCCTTTAGATCTAGTCATGTTCATCATTTTTGTTGGAAATTCACTTTATGTGACGACATTTAAGAATTCCCATTAGTTATCATAGTCACACATGCAAGGAATAGACTAGGAAACTATGTATAGTGTAGGGCGTGACTGACTATATATACCCCTCCCAGGCTTCCAAGGAGGGGTTGTTGTTTGTGTTTTCTCTTTTCATTTTATAAACTTGTCTTTCTCGCTCTACACCTCCAACCTCTCTATCTCTCTCTAACCATGGCATTCATCTTCCACCACCACCCTAGACCACCGGATCAAGTATAATAGAGCAAACCCACAATTGGCATCAAAGCCAACGGTTCAATCCTTGGATCGTTCGTGTTAATTGTTATTGATTTGGTGGTCAAATTTTTTTTTGGTCCGGTCTGTTAATTTTTTTTGTCACGTTGGTCACATCATTTTTGTCATAATCTTTTATCTTTGTTACTCAGTCCATACAGTCTTCTGTTACACAGTCCACTTTATTGGTTTCATCATTTCTGGTCAAAATTTTATTGTTTCTTGTTTTATTTTAAGATCTGGTTTCATGTATCGTGTCATCTTTTCTTTTTCTGGTCTAACTTTTTTCTTGATTGGTCCATGGTCATCACTTTCATATCTGGTTTTGATGTCTAGGTTTAGATGTCTGGTCATATATGTTTATGTCGGAAATCAAAGCCTTTGTTTTAGCTGATTTTTTTTTTGTTTCTTGTTACCTCATATTTTGAAGATGAAGATAAGATTAGATCCAGAAAACCCAGATCCAGAAAATACGGAAAAGTACCATTCGGATAAGATTTCAGATTCAACATTCTGATGGATATGATTATGTACATTCTGATGGCTCATTGCGATGCATCATTGCGATGGTACATTGCGATGGTACATTGTGATGCATCATTGCGATGCCATTGCGATTGTACATTGCGATGCATAATTGCGATGGGTTTATAGGATTGCGATGACATTGCGATGGGTTTATGACATTGTGATGACATTGTGGTGGGTTTATAGAAAAACATTGCGACATCATGATTAACCAGAAAAATACTTAAGACCATGTTGTTTAAAAAACTATACCGAGACCTAAACCAAGACTTGACCAGAACCAACATCCCTTCACCTTATTACTCCACAACACCCATTCATCATTCTAACCTATTTCCCATCGTCTCCTATCCCCAATCTAGACTCAAACCAAGAACAACCAAATAATTAATCATGATCTCAGACTATCCATTTTGCATGTGTAGATCATTTAAGATCAAACATGAAAACGAAGTTATCATCATCGATTTATATATCGAACGAAATCCCTCTTTTAATATTCGAACGAAAAGAATGGATTATAACAATCCTGTTAAATACAATCTTTGATTCGTTGACACACAAATCAACATGCAATCACCATATTTACCTACCCGAGACCCTGCTTTACAGAATCTTGAAGCAACTCGATGTTTTGACTTGGGATCAACAAAATGATTATTGGGGATTCGCGGTTATCGATTGTGATTGAAAAGCATTATATGATTTCATTGGAAGAGATGGATTACAGGATAGTTTGTTTATTGAGATGGGAGCAAGTGATTTGTTTGAGATGGGGAAGAGATTAGATTTTAGTTGTTGAGAGAAAAATGTGTGAAGCGGTTGATGAAAAATGATTAGGGTTTTCCTAATCTTTAGGGTAGCTACTTATATTCTGGTGATCTGGGTTTTGTGTTAGGCCGGCTATGTGACTTGGACAATCTTGGGCTGGCTGTGTTGGACTCGGTTGGACTGTGTTGGATGGGCCGATTATTAGTGATACTGTGGGCTCGAGTGGAGTAACATTTTAATGGGTTGTGTGACTTAATAAACTTCATATCCGAGTTTTATCTCAATATTTACTATATTGGATAAAATTTGTGTATTAAGAGGATTATTAGTTATAATCGGGGCTCAACAACGATAATAGTGACGAGACAAAGATCTTAGACAAAGTGACGAGACAAAGTGACGAGAATTATTTTGACGAGACCAACAAAAATGGCTATATTTTTAGTGGCTACGGATTTTTGATCGGGTATTATTATTTAAAGTTAAAGACGGATTTTTCGAAGGCGTGCACTTATTTTATTTTTGAAAGATAACTTGTTCGTGCTTAATCTTATAATGAAGACTTGTTTATCTAGTTACCGAGTTCGGGGTGGTTGGTTGATGACTTGGATAACTATCGCTTAAAGGAGTTACATTGTTGTACTCAGTGTCACGCGCATAGTTGACGTGGATAATTTCAAGAGGTTATGTGCCTATATACTTCGTCAGTAATGTATTGGGTACTTAGAAATTTCTCAGCAATGATATTTTTACACCGTTCCTCATTCAACAATAGTGCAAGCTTAAGTCGCAAGGTCAAGGAATTTTTATTCAGTTTCATGTTTGGTATATCTTGTTCGTTCCATCAGTGGTCACTTCAAATTGCATACAAGGGGGTTGGTAAAGATAGCCATGGAGAGTTTATGAGTAGAGAATTTTGATCAACAGCTGATTCTCACAAAATATATAATTCATCTTATTTATTATTCTCACAAGATTTCAGGTACATGTTCGTACAATTTATTGCTCGTTCCGAGGTTTCGAAACCATCAAGGGGGAAGAAGAAGAAGACATATTGAACGCACAACGAGTAAACATGATGAACTTCATACCTTCTTTTTAATTGAAGACATTTCGGGAAGACAATTGTCATAACCGCAGAGAAAATCAGTGTTTTAACTCGTGGTGTTATCAGTCTCTAAACGGTACACTATTGTTTGATGTTTAATTGTTTTGATGTTGCAAGTATACATCATCATTATCCTATATGGAGAGATATGCATTTTCGGGACTTAATTGACTCTGGTGCATCTCCGGAAGAAGATATGTGCATTTCCGGGACTTAATTGACTCTGGTGTTACGATGTCAACTTCATGAATGGGATAAAGTATCTACCTCACTATTTGAGCTTCATACATGGGATTGGTTTACTTTCTTCAATTACGTGGGGGAAGAAATGTCTTGATTCTTTCTAGTATGCATAACTTGAACTCTTAGGGGGGAAGCAAAATTCAGAAGAATTATTCAAGCGTGAGAAGAGACGTTGTTGATCTAGTTGGTGTTCCCCAAACTTTCAATCACTCATAGCAACATTATCATTTCATATGATGGGGTTTGCTTGTTAAATTCCGTTGTGCGCTTAATCATTCTAAGCTTTATTGAAATTGAAACTGCTTATGAGGATTGTCGGTTTAGGGGGAAGCTATTAAAAAGCTTCTACATCAAGAAGATGTGGCATGAATTAGGGGAAGTTAATTCAGAATCTTCTCCTTAACCAGAAGTATATGGATTACTTAGCTCGTGCCGTTACAGTATTCTACTACAAGTTACTATAAAGATGAGTCATTTTGAAGTGAAGACTTGAATCAAAGGCCTCATAAGACATCATCAGCATTAGACGCTTCATAAAAGCTCTTGTTCTTAATCATTATGTACTTGTTAGGAAAAATATTGTAAGGAATTCTACACATCGTCCCATGGGGGAAGATTGTTGGAAATTTACTTTATGTGACGACATTTAAGAATTCTCATTAGTTATCATAGTCACTCACGCAAGGACTAGACTAGGAAACTATGTATAGTGTAGGGCGTGAGTGACTATATATACCCCTCCAAGGCTTCCAAGGAGGGGTTGTTGTTTGTGTTTTCTCTTTTCATTTTATAAAATTGTATTTCTCTCTCTAGAACACCTCCAACCTCTCTATCTCTCTCAAACCATGGCATTCATCTTCCACCACCACCCTATACCACCGGATCAAGTATAATAGAGCAAACCCACAATTTTATATTTGATTCTTGTGTAAATCCAATGTATTTGTGTATACTTGGATTAGTCTTGTGTAAATCTATTATAGATGTGTATACTTGGATTTGTGTTGTGTAGATCCAAGTTACATGTGTATACTTGGATATGTCCTATTGAGTTGTAATAATTCTTGTGTGTTAGTTTTCACTAAACTACAAAGTGATGCGTGTATGTGTCTTGTGAGTTCTCACTTAACTTCAAAGAGAAAAGTTGTGAATATTGGTTCTAGCTTTTGATTAGAACTTGACATCTAGCCTTGTGTCGGAAAAGAAGATGGGTGACGAAGATTAGGTCTAGCTTTCTATTAAAACTCGACATATAGCCTTGTAAATGGTGAAGTAGGCGACATGTGTAGATTGGTCCTAGTTAAGATTAGGTCTCGACATTTAGCTTAGTGTCAAAAAATAATGTAAGGGACGTTGTAAGGTTTTCTCAGCCAAGAAGGGAGCTTGTGGATATAGTGTAAATATCGAGTAAGGTGTACTCGAGGAGTGGAGTAGGAACGAAGAGAGAGCCTCATTGTCGAACCACTATAAATCTTGGTATCTTTCCTTAGATTGCTTCTTTCCTTACTCCTTACTTACATTTACATTATTGCATTGCATTTCATTGTCACTAATCATTGTTAATGCATTAGGATTGAACTTAACAACTAGGAAACTAGTTTTCAAGTAAAAGGTAGTCTTGGCACAAACCTAATTAAAAGGATTTGTAATTAGGACTATAATCGAGAGAAACTATTCAACCCCCCCCCCTTCTAGTTTCTACAATTGGTATCAGAGCTATGGTCACTCAAGATCTTTGAAGTATATTATGTTTTAAAGCTTGGATCGATTCATAGTCTTCTCAAATTAGAAATATTTGTTGTACTAAAGTTTTTCTTTGGTCAAAACTATTTTTTTCATAAAAAATAGACCTTTTAATTGGTAATATTGCGTCATATCTTGATTAGTAGCTTTTATGAATTTCAAATTTACTCTTGAAATGTATCTACTAGTTTGTATTTTGCTTTATGTAGGTACTCATGAATACTAATCATTAACTTGATTGTGGATTGAGTTACTTGCACTCATAGAAGACCCATCTCCTTTGATCTCCAAAATCTTAGGATGATGGTATCAAGATTGGTGTGAGTGACACCTGTAAAACTCGTATTAAAATACCATGAACAGTACATGTGAACATTAAATACACGAGAATACGGTAAAAATAAAACTTTCCATTTATAATATAATTACACTGGTCATGACATTAATAACATGTATTTACGTATGTTATAAATGTGACGTGTTCACGATATATTAATTCACGATAATTAAAACACGAACGAACACGAATATTTTACTCAACATAAAAAGCTACGGGTTTTCCTTGTGGGCTTCATGTTGGCCAAGGCTAGAGAGCAAGAAAGAAGGAGGATGGGCCTTTTGGCCCATGACCTATTAACAATCAATGTTTAAGAAAAACACAGGGAACTTTTATTATATTTTAGGTTTACAAAAAAAATCAAGAACCCTTGCCTCCTTTTTCCTTCTTGTCGTCGGCTGTTCATCACACCAAGGGGTGTTCGGGACGATTTTGCTCTTTGATTTTGTGTGTACGTGTTCGTGATCATAAACCTTTTTCTTCCACGCATTCAGTAAACATTAAACCCTTTTTTAATATTTTTATGATTCCATGTAATTAGTCTTAAAAACAAGTCATGAAAACATGTTAGGATTAATTAAAAACCAAGATTTTAAGGGTGTCTGGTGTTTCTTTGTTCGGCCGAGACCCAAACCGAGAGCCTAAGGCTCTCGGTGGTGTTTGATTCGCCTAACCGAGACCTTAAGGTCTCGTGTGGGGTTGTTTAGGCTCGGACGCAGGTAAGGAGAACCCCGACTACGAGTCGGGGTGTGTTTTGGTTTGATGATCGTGTCAATCGAGACCAATAGGCTCTCGGTGGGACTTAGAACAAGGACAGTGGGAACCCCGGCTGTAGCCGTGGGTGGTCTTGGTTCGGCAGTGGGTAGCCGACAGCGAGAAGGGGGAACCACCGGCTAAAGCCGGTGGGTAATTTGGCTCGGACAGTGGCAACCGGCTAGGCCGGGTAGCCACTGTCAAGGAGTGTTTGTTTCGGCTTATATATAGAACGGGTACGGGCTCGGGCTAATTTTTAAATCACGGGTTCGGGTTCGGGAAAGTACTAAAATTCAGAAAAACTTATTTAATTAAATTATTTTCAAGACTATTTAATTTAATTAAATGCATGACTTAGGTTTAGTTATTAAAATTAATATTTCATGAATAACCTAAGTATTTACTTAGCTTAATTTAATTAAACATGTATTTTAATTAAATTTACATAACCTTTAGTTTATTAAGTTAACCAAGTTATATTATTTAATAAGATATGATACTTAATCCATGACTAGTATTTTACTAATAAACTTTACTTTATATTTAGTCCAGCTTATTTCTAATTATGGAAACTTACTATTTTTGGAAACTTTCTATTTTTAGAAACTTACTATTTTATAAAACCTGTTATTTTTAGAAAGTTACTTAGTATTACAATAAAAGTATTATAATACCTTAATACATGAATAATAAACAACATAATACAAGAAATACTACAGTTAACACATTTAACAGTAAAACATGACAGAACTTGAATAATAAGCTAAGAACACACAGAACCAGTAAAATACATGTATTCCAGACAACTCATACACGTTCCTCATCTTATGTAGTACTATCCGTCAAGGCGGAGTTGGTTCTTCATCATTTTTTGTTAGCTTTTACTAGACAAGAGGTACAGATTTCCCGTCCTTTAGTAAGGTTAATCTCTTCCTTTATTAGGATTTCCCGTATGCAGCCAATTGTTTTCCCAGTAGTTACAGATTCAAATGCTTATGTTAATTAGTTGTCATAGCCATATACATGCGTGCTAGTTCCGCCTAGTTATGAAGGTACCATAACCATAACACTGGAGGCACTAGTGTTATGACTTCACCACGGCAGAGTGATAGCTCGTGGCGTCCGTTTCTGTTTATTTGGACTTTATTTATTATCATTATCATGTGGAGCGTATGAGGGCATCCTAGTTACAGTTTCAATCAGGATTTCATGGTGAATGTGGTGTGTGCCTTGCATCCTTCACAAGTAGCTGATCCCTCCTACCCAGACCATATTAATTAGAGGCATCCCCTCT
Organism: Glebionis coronaria; assembly: GCA_025667525.1. Taxonomy (NCBI): domain Eukaryota; kingdom Viridiplantae; phylum Streptophyta; class Magnoliopsida; order Asterales; family Asteraceae; genus Glebionis; species Glebionis coronaria. Next base: position 498,483,832 of record CM046879.1, on the reverse strand, counting down.
ATTAGCATGACGAGGTCACCCCTCTATGTATTCATGCACGTTGTTGACCTCATGGCCTATACTGGCCTTTGGTATATTAAACTAATATAGATTTCACAAGTAAACATAAGCTATATTTCAGAACTAAAACGAGTTAACATGTTATACGCCTAGGTTTTTACAGGACTTATTCATTTCTGCTGCTATTCATGCTTTATGATCATTATATGCTTTCATATTCTATGTTTTTCCATGCTTTATTGTATATATCCGTGCACTGAGCGTTATGCTCAGTCGTTTCCCTTCATGTTCCCAAACGGCAGGTACCCAAGGCCGCAAGTAGGATCTCAAGAGTATGTGCATTCGGATGGAAGCTATCCAACCTCTTTTACCTTATGCATTTATTCCTACTTTCTCATACTTTATTTCATTTGGACATTGTTTAGTCCTTTCATTTACAGTACTTATATTTGCTTGTGTGTGAGTTACTTGGACTACCGATGTTTATTTTCGGTATTTCCTTTTATGGTCATTTACCTTGCACGCTTTAATGACACGCCATAATTTACTGTAGCATTCCATCTTAACAAATGGGGTGTTACAATTATGGTATCAGAGCCCAATGTTTCGACTTGTAGCTCTGTAAAACATGACATGTGACTTATGGGTAGTCACCAACGTCTTCCTAGAACTGACAGTTGGTTTCATGCATTCATTCATTTTCATTTTATTTCATGCATTCATATCATTGTCACAGGTTTATGACTAAGTAGGGGTTGGTACATGACTGTCCCTATTTAGTCGTACGGGCTTTTATCGAAACTTTTAACCTTGGGATCGACCCATAGGCGTCCCCCTCTATGTCTTTTGTTTTGGGTGAACTGACCATAGGCGTTCACCCTCGCTCATATAAAAGTTTTATAAACTGCATCATGCATTTTAAACTGTTTCATGCATTATAAACTGTTTCATTGATTTATACATTGTTCATGCGTTTTTTATGTTCATCTGATTTCAGACTTATCATTTATGTTGCATTTTGTTTTAAACTATCAGATGGTGAACACACGCAATGCTCAAGAATTAGCTGCAGTTGTCAATGCAGCTATACAAGCTCTCCTTCCCTAAATTCGCAATGAAATTAGTGACGAAGTTCATGCTGAATCCCAGGCTCATGGAAATCAGCACGGTCCCCAGCCACAGAACAACAACAATCCTCCACATCACCGCCTGTTACCCTCATGACTTGGTTGGAGCGATTCAACAAACATAGACCCCGTTCATTTGAGCAGACTGACAACCCTTATGAGGCTGAAGCTTGGATATCTCACATTGATAAGATATTTGATGCCATGGGTTGTGACGGTGTCTTCAAGGCAAGGCTGGCTTGCTACAAGTTTGAAGGTGACGTGCTGCAGTGGTGGAAATCAGTCAAGCAGGCCAACGGTGGTGATGATTGGGGTGGCACTGTTGACATGGGCGCAGTTTAAGGAGCCCTTCCTTAACCAGTACTTTTCACATGCTGAGCAGGAGAAGCTCAAGAGAGATTGCCACAACATTCGGCAGGTTGCTGGCGAGAATAGTAATGAGTTCATGCAGAGGTTTCTCTGTTAAGCAGGATTTCTGGGTCCATCCGCAGGAAATGCTGGGGAGCAGGCTGAGAAGTTTCGTTGGGCTCTTCGCACTTCGATTTCCAACAGCTTGGTATGTGCTACATTCACTACAGTGGCACAAGTGGCCGATGCAGCCCGTAAGCTTGAGATGCTTAAGGAATGAGAGGAGTTTGGTGATGACCAATCAGTGAAGATGTATCTTCAATCACCAAATGTAAATCATTCATTTCTTTCAGTATTTTCATTTTTATATTATCCTTTGTACAACTTTTAATTTCAGACAGAAGACTGAGGACCGGAAACCTCCGGCCACTCAGCAACAGTCATCCAAGGGAAACAGTCAGTCCTATGATCGTTCTGCTTCAGATAGGCGTGGCGGTAATGACAATTACCGTAACAATGCCAACCACTCTAACAGCAGCAGGTCCATATATTTACCTTCTTTTACATTAAACTATGTTATGTTCATTTATTCTGACATTTTAGCATTCATATTCAGGAGCAATGGAAACGGAAGGGATCAGGACCGTAGAGGTTCGTAGCCCAACCGTTCTGCTTCATCTGGTAACTATTTAACCCTTCTATGTAATTATGTTTATGTTCCATGATCTTGTCTCGTGCATGTAATCCTGAAACAGTCTCACGGCAAGCTAGGACGCCTGCTGGAGGGTTCACGCATCCTATCTGCCCTTCTTGTTCGTGCAGTCATTCTGGTGTTTGTCGTTGAGGTACTGGTGGTTGTTTCAAATGTGGCCAACAAAGACATCAGTAGAAGGATTGTCGCCAATGTGACATAGAAGGCACCTCTGGACATACCGACTCTAAGCCACCTCCTACTTCTGGTCGCGTGCTCACTACTACTAAAGAGCAGGCGAACAAGACTTCGGGTACCATCACTGGAAATCTCTTTATGAATGGTCAGGCAGCATGCGTTTTGTTTGATACTGGAGCGACTCATTCATTCATCTCCACTGCTTTTGCTACACGTGTTAGGATTTCCCCTATGCCATTAGATAATGCCTTAAGCATTTCCACGCCACTTAGGGACTCTGTGCGAATCACCCAGGTGTACAGAGATCTTCCCCTAGAGTTTGATGATAGAATCCACAGAGTTGACACACTTCCTTCATACATGTGCGATTTTGACATGATATTAGGCATGTACTCGTTATCCAAACACCAGGCTACGATAGACTGCCACACTTATCGGGTTATTTTCGGTGATGTCAAATCTCCAGAGTACATACACCATGGTTTTCTGCCAGGGAGATCTGTACAAATTATTTCGTCCATGCAGGCGCGTGCATTATTATCACACAGTCGTCAGGGCTTCATAGCCAACATTCATGACCTTGCTGCTGAATCTTCATCAATTCAAGATCAGCCTATTGTGTCAGAATTTCCAAATGTATTTCTTGATGAACTTCTGAGCATACCACCCGTTCGTGAAGTAGATTTGGAATTGAGCTCATCCCAGGAGCTGAACCTATATCTAAGGCTCCTTACCGCATGGCTCCCATTGAGCTTAAGGAGTTAAAAGATCAGCTGCAGGAACTTCTTGAGCGAGGTTTCATCCGCCCAAGTGCATCGTCATGGGGTGCACCGGTGTTACTGAGCATGTTACCGGTTCTTGTATGTTCTTAGCTTGTTTTATATGTTTTGTCTTATTTTACTGTTTTAAATGATATACTGTATTATTCATATATTTCATGTATTCTGATTATGTATTATCTTGTATTATTATATTATTATATTTGTAGTGTAATAATAAGTAACTTTCCAAAAATAGTAAGTTTCCAAAAATAGTAAGTTTCCTGAAATAGACAGTTTCCATAAATAGGAATAAGCTGAATGATTAAGTTAAAATATAAACTAGTACTTATTGGACATAAGCTATAAGTCATGAATTAATTATCGTAAAGCTTTATTAATTAAATGTTATAGGTTAAGTGATTATTAATTATTAAGGAAAATTCATGGTTTAATAATTAATAATAATGTCATGAAATATTAATAAGACTTTACCTTATAAAATAATTAAATTAAACATGGTTTTTAATTTAATAAAGTCAACCCAATACATAGGTAAATTTCATGATTTAATAAGTTAATAAATATAACCTAAGTCTAAGTTAATTTAATTATCTCATGTACACTTTTAATCAAATTAACTTTATAAAATATGCTAGCTAAATTATATGCATGAGTTTTCTCGAGCCGCCGAAACCCGAGCCTACCGAGACATAAGTGTCGGTCGCACTAAACAACAACCAACACATCACAGCCCCGACCAAGGCCGGTGGCCGTGGTTTCTAGCCGGTGGCCAGCAGCTCTAGGCTGTTGCCGGTTGCCACTGGTAGCCATCGGGTTCACACCGGCTTGGCCGGTCCCCCCTCTGTTGCGTACAAAACTCCCATAGAGAGCATAAAGCTCTCGGTTCCCACTGTTTTAACGAAAACAGCCCCGCTGGGGTGTTTGGTTTGCCACTGTTCGAATCAAAGAGCCACCGCCCCATAGGAGGGTGCGGTTGGCCGAGACAATAACACATCGAGACCTTTAAGGTCTCGATTTCCATGATAAAACCAAACCTAAAACCCTTTTATTTTATTCATGATTAAATCCTTTACTTTACATGTGTTGATGAGATTAATGAATGGATCATAAGTAAGAACTAAATAAAAAGAAAGATCAAGGATTTACAAAAAGTACCGAATGCGTAATGAGTTGAGGATTAAGAACATGAACCAACCCTGTAATAACCAATGATCAAACAAGATTTTTCTTTTCCCATTTTCCTTGATAAGGCCGGCGACCAAAGAGGTACCCAATTAGGGTTTTTGGTTATTTTAATGGAATGTGACAAATAGATCGAACTTTGTCCTTCCTCGTTTGATAAATTATCAATTGGGCCGGGCTTCAAGCCCTTTTTCCTTGTTTCTCTTATAAGACGACCATGAGGCCTTTTTCTTGTTTTTAGATTGTCGCGATTCAAAAATTACCGTGTAGGTTCGTGTTTAATTCTCGTGTTTTAACATGTGTCATGAATTAAGTATTATACGTAAATACTTATCGTGTTTTAATACTTAATTATACGTAATACTTGTAGTAATTTTATATACGTAGTTCTTGGATTTAAATATTCGTGACGCGTGTTGTATATTTAATTAATACTAAGTTTTAATTAACTCGTGATTTCATGTGTTTACTGTTCATAGTTACTGTTCATGGCATTTTAATGCGGGTTTTACAACTCTTCCCCTCTAAAAGAATAATTCGTCCTCAAATTAGAGGTATGATACTGTTGTGGGTTTTACAATTCTTCTCCTCTAAAAGGATCATTCGTCCTCGAATTAAAGATAAACTAATGGAGTTGTAAGGACTGAAGGTACACAAAACTAAAAGGGCATGTAAGCTGAAAGGACATGGATTTGATATGACCGGAAAGGAACGTGGAGCGTGACATGATTGAAAATAATATATCTAACTCATGGACCGAAAAGAGGATAAGAATCCAGATGGACTCCTCCGTTACCAAGTGGCGTCCCGCCCGGAACGGTTCCTCTACAAGATCTTGACGAAGCAAAAATCCTGGTCTTCATGACCCTGACTTGAAGCTACACAAAAGTTTCCAGTTCATCAACGAAAGATGAGTTAAAATAAATCTGGTCGAGTGAATACGAAATAACGTGTAAGGATAAATGAAACGTTATGACGCGAAATAGCCTGAAGTAAATGACGTCAGTACGTCTGAGCAATGGTGCTGATACATAATGAAACGTAGTACGTGAACAATTGTGAACGTGATACGTGAACAATTGTGAACGGAATACATGGAAATATGGTGAGTGTAATATGAGAGCACGTAGTGCACGAGAATGCGTGCAACATATCGTGAACGCGAATGAGAGACGTAGGTGAACATGATATGTGAAACGTACCGTGAACGTGAGATAACTAAGGAGGTAACACCAACGATATGAGGTGAGACATGGAATGTGACGGGAAGCGCCTGTCTGAGGATGGAAAGTTATTAAACTTGAGTCTAGTCTCCCAAGCTTTCTTCAAACTTTCCAGAACGAGAATATGAAACGTAAACCGTAAAATAGCATACGATCATGAACGTGAATGATGTCATGAACATGGAAGTGAAAAGTAATTGATAACATGAATTAAGGATGTGTACGTATTAATGCCCACAAACGTGAAACTTTATTTGATCTGATAGCTGAGGAGTGTCAAGTGATCGTACGATCTCTGGATGAAAATGTATTACAGTCTGCTACTGTGAAATCTTTGCAGATGCAAAGGACATACAGACTTGGTCATTCGGTTGAAAGCAACCCAGATGGCATCATGTTTCTTCCGAGCCTATGGTAATCTGGTAACAAAATCCATGGTGATCTTGTCCCATTCCCATTTGGAGAGTCTTTCCGGTGAACATAGCTACTAGCATGTTGGTGTTCTATCAAAACATGTTGGTATGTCAGGAAATTAGATAAAAACGTAACTGTATCTTGTTTCATATAAACTGGATACATGGAAGTTGGAAAACTATGAGTCTCCGAAATTAGACTTCTCTTAGCGTAGGATTTTCTGGAACACCTGATATAGGCTAGCGTTCTAACCTTTACGCATAAGCTGAGTCATGGTAAGATTAACTGTGAGAATCAATGTGATTCAGCGTGTCACTGAAATCAACCAGAATTTGTACTAGAAAAATTTTAGGTGAAATTTCTGTTGTCGTAGGATTTGTAACGTAGTGCGAATATGGTATTAGTGCCCTACTCTAGACTTAGAGAAGATCAGGTTGTCACTGATGAAAATACTGATGAATTTTTTTATGAATTCATGGAGAACTCCACTCATCAAGTCCATAAATGCTGCCGGAGCATTCATGAGACCAAAACAAAATTGTGAATTTAGCATGACCAAATCGTGTGCGAAAAGCAGTTATGGAATGTCATGCTCTTTCACTCGCCACTGTTGGCAGTATGCTCATAAGTCGATCTTGGAAAAGTGCTTAGCACTCTGTAGTCGATCTAACACAGTGTCAATACGTGGAGGGGAATAACGGTTAGGAATGATGATTTGTTTAAATCGACGGTAGTCGACACATAATCTCATGTTACCATCCTTCTCCTTACTGAACAGAACTGGTGCACACCATGGTGATACACCTGGATTATATCAGGTAAAATTTGAAATGATCTACTGACTTATGAAGGAAAGGAACTTCAGAAGTTGTGTCGTAACTGATAGCTGGAAAATCTTCGTAGTCATGGGGTAACAAACACGTGCTCGAAAAGCATAAATAGTTTGTACAGATTTTCTAGATGGAAAACCATGCTGCACGTATTTAGGAGCCTGAACATCACTGTACATAATTTGTTATGAATGACGATCAATCGTAGCATGGTGTTTTGTTCATAGTCTATAATCATAATCATATTTAACTCATATATGTCCGAGGTAAGTGCGTTAGCAGATTGGATCTTATCATTGGACTAAAGGAAAACCTTCGTATACATGGGGTGATACGAACGGCGTCCTTTATGGTCATGGATATATGAATGTGAAATCAATAAATGCAAGTGTCATGGAGCAAACGTGAAAGATATCACTGAATGTGTTTTGCCTGTCTCACGCAGAACGAACCCTGCGTGTCCAAACGCGATTAATACGCCGGTGATGGTGCCGAAATTCTTGTGGCCTGATTAATACCTGGCACAAGAAAATGGATATACCCCTTGAAGGGTACCCTGAATTTCTTATGGTTGTTTTAGAAAATAGACGTGAGTCATGTGTATTAACTCGTGTCTTGAGAAATATGCGTCGGACATGTGTCTTGACTGATGTCCTCACATTTGTCTTCAGGAAGTATACGTGATACATGTGTCTTGACTGATGTCTTGACATGTGTCTCTAGGTGTGAGACGAATAAAATTGAAAATCTTAGGTAATCATGCCAGAATTGGCGGATCGGTTGGACTGTTGACCCTTTGTATTTCTGATCACGTACGTGACCGGTGTTGTGTTGTGATTGCTAGGAATTACTGTAATAATAGTGGTTACTACCATCTTGCCTGTCAGTTCCATGACGGTCATTCTCATGATGGTGATTCATGTAACTATTCAGCTGAGTGGCTGGTTCCGGTTCTCACTCATATGGCTGAAAAGACAACTGAATGACGTGTGACATATAATTAAGAGATAGGGACATGGATTGTGATGGAAATCGCCTGGTGTTGAAGCATCTTCTCATTCGATCGCCTTGATCTAACGCCTTTGTCTTCGTCTTGTAGGATCTATAGGTTTTGAACCGCATCAGCATCTCGTGGCGTCTCCAAATAATCAGCAGCATCAACATTTAGTAGCATCTCCAAGTTATGAGCGGCATCAGTATCTTGTAGAATATCAACAGGCGGAATACGCCTGGGATGATTTAGAATCGACTATCGTATACTCGTGTAGTAATGTAAGTGAAATACACATGAATTACGGTGCGTGTAATACATGTGGGATATGGTATATGGAGTACACATGAAATATGGTACATGGAGTACACATGGAATATGGTACGTGGAGTACACATGAAATGCACATGAAATGACCGGTATGGGTTCGATCATCTGACATGATTTTAAAGGAAAAACAATTGGTTAAGCGGTTAGAAAACCGAACTGAAATGAGCATCATGATAGCCTAGCAATTCCAGTATATACATCATTCTGGTTGCATAGAGAAAACACTCAGAAGTGTGGTGAAACAAAATTCAACAATGATTATCATGAAAGCATGAGTAATGAAAACCAACCATGACTAACATAAAAGCAAGATTTAATGAAATCCGTCAATGTATAGCATGAGGGCATGATCAACATGATGACAACACGATCAACATAAGGAGACGTAAGACATAATCAGCATGAAGACGTAATCAAAATGAAGAATCAGGGAACAAAATTAACATGAAGGAGCATAGAACATAATCAACATGAAAACGAAGTTAACCATGATAGTATGAAAACATAATCGACATAAAGATCATGAAAAAAAATTTGGACATGAAACAAATATGACTGTAATGAAATAAAATCTGAGAATCACTGGTGTGAACGACCATGGGTCGGTTCACAAAACAAAATTGATATGATTAATCTGATTAGAACATAATATATATAAACATGAAAAACAAAATTGTATGCATATAAACATTAAAAAAAAATTATGCATCAAAACACTGTATGAATGCATGGCCAACGAAAATGACATGGGTTTGGGTGAACGCCTATTGGTCTGTTCACCAAAACAAGACGACATGCGAGGATGAACGCCTATGGGTCGGTTCATCAAAACAAAATGATTGGATAAAAAGCACATGTGACTAGATATGGCAAGTCTTGTACCAACCATTACTTAGTCAAAATACCTGCAACAATGATACATGAAAAATAAATAAGTGAGAATCAACTGTGAAAACTTAACAGCAAAACGTGTAACCAAGTATGACTGGGGTTCAGTCCATATTGGCCAAAGTTTACTGGGAAACATCATGCATAAAACAATGACACATAACTAAGTATGCATGACGGTTGTTCAGTCCATATTAGTAAAAGCAATACTGATGAAACATCATGGTTAAAATAACAAGGTGCTGAAAACATCAATACGTGGAATAACAAGTGTTGGCTTAGGAAGCTCTACCCACTAGTCACACGTCAATTTTGAGAGCCTACATGTCGGAACCTTGGGCTCTGATACCATAATTGTAACACCCCATTTGATAAATGGAATACCACAGGATAATTATGGCGTGTCAATTAAGTATGCAAGGTAATATTTACTAAACATACATGACCAAAAGGGAAAGCCGAAATCAAACATCAACATAAGCCCAAAACATAAACAAAGTAAATAAAATGAGAAGTACACAACAAGTGTTCATATAAGCATACGTATATGAAGGCAAAAGGAGAAGAAGTTTAAGGCAACTTCCATCCTATGCACGTCCTCCGAATGCTCAAGTCTGTCCATGGGTACCTGCCGTTTTGGGACATGGAAAGGAAAGTAACGGCTGAGCAATACGCTCAGCGAACGGATATATGACATAGTATAACTGAATGAAACATAAATAAGACTATTAGCAGCGGAAATGTATAAGTCCTGGAAAACCTGGTATAAACTAGTAAAAATGTTTTTATAGTTTGAAGAGCCTTATGTTTATAATATAAAAACTATATTTTACATGTAACCAAAAGCCCATATAGGTCATGAAGTATCAACGTGCATGAATACTTAGAGGGGTGACCTCATCATGCAATTAGAGGGGTTGCCTCTAATTAATTAAGTCTGGGTAGGAGGGATCAACTCCTTGTGAAGGATGCAAGGCACACACCACATTCACCCTGAAAATACTAGTAAAACATGTAACTAGGATGCACCCATACTCTCCACATGATAATAATGTTAATATGGCCAAAACTGAAGGGACGCTATGAGCTATCACTCCGCCGAGGTGAAGTCATAACACTGGTGCCTCTAGTTTTATGGTTATGGTACCTCCATAACTAGGTGGAACTAGTCATGCATGTATATGGCTTAGGCATTTAAACTAAACATAAGCAGATCAAAACATATAAAACATATACTTGGGAAAACAGTTGGCTGCAAACGGGGAATCCTAATAAGGAAAGAGAATGTCCATACTAAAGGACGGAATATTCGTACCTTATGTCCAGTGAACGATGAAAGATGAAAGGATGTAAAGTCCTACTTTGATCCCCACTAATGCTACATAAATAAGGTACATGTATGAGTTGTCTGATTACTGAGCATGTTACTGGTTCGTGTATGTTCTTAGCTTGTTTTATGTGTTCTCGTCTTATTTTACTGTTTTAAATGATATACTATATTATTCTTGTAATCTGATTATGTATTATCTTGTATTCTTGTATTATTATACTTGTAGTGTATTAATAAGTAACTTTCAAAAAATAGTAAGTTTCCTGAAATAGACAGTTTCCATAAATAGGAATAAACTGAATGATTAAGTTAAAATATAAACAAGTACTTATTCGTCATAAGCTATAAGTCATGAATTAATTATCGTAAAGCTTTATTAATTAAGTGATTATTAGTTATTAAGGAAAATTCATGGTTTAATAATTAATAATAATGTACTGAAATATTAATAAGATTTTACCATATAAAATAATTAAATTAAACATGGTTTTTAATTTAATAAAGTCAACCCAATATTTAGGTAAATTTCATGATTTAGTAAGTTAATAAATATAACCTAAGTCTAAGTGAATTTAATTATCTCATGTACACTTTTAATCAAATTAACTTTATAAAATATTCTAGCTAAATTATATGCATGAGTTTTCCCGAGCCCCCGAAACCCGAGCCTACTGAGACATAAGTCTCGGTCGCACTAAACAACAACCAACACATCACAGCCCCCACCAAGGCCGGCGGCCGTGGTTTCTAGCCGGCGGCCAGTAGCTCTAGGTTGCTGCCGGTTGCCACTGGTAGCCATCGGGTTCACACCGGCTTGGCCGGTCTCCCCTCTGCTGCGTACAAAACTCCCATCGAGAGCATAAAGCTCTCGGTTCCCACTGTTTTAACGAAAACAGCCCCGCTGGGGTGTTTGGTTTGCCACTCTCCGAATCAAAGAGCCACCGCCCCATAGGAGGGTGCGGCTGGCCGAGACAATAACACATCGAGACCTTTAAGGTCTCGGTTTCCATGATAAAACTAAACCCGAAACCCTTTTATTTTATTCATGATTAAATCCTTTACTTTACATGTGTTGATGAGATTAATGAATGGATCATAAGTAAGAACTAAATAAAAAGAAAGATCAAGGATCTACAAAAATTACCGAATTCGTAATGAGTTGAGGATTAAGAACACAAACCAACCCCGTAATAACCAATGATCAAACAAGCCTCTTCTTTTCCCATTTTCCTTGATAAGGCCGGCGGCCAAAGAGGTACCCAATTAGGGTTTTTGGTTATTTTATTGAAATGTGACAAATGAATTGAACTTTGTCCTTCCTGGTTTGATAAATTATCAATTGGGTCGGCTTCAAGCCCTTTTTCCTTGTTTCTCTTCTAGTACGACCATGAGGCCTTTTTCATGTTTTTAGATTGTCGCGATTCAACCATTACCGTGTAGGTTCGTGTTTAATTCTCATGTTTTAAACTGTGTCATGAATTAAGTATTATACGTAAATACTTATCGTGTTTTAATACTTAATTATACGTAATACTTGTAGTAATTAATTAATATACGCAGTTCTTGGATTTAAATGTTCGTGACACGTGTCGTATATTTAATCAATACTAAGTTTTAATTAACTCATGATTTCATGTGTTTACTGTTCATAGTTACTGTTCATGGCATTTTAATGCGGGTTTTACAACTCTTCCCCTCTAAAAGAATAATTCGTACTCGAATTAGAGACGTAATATTGTTGTGGGTTTTACAGTGAGCCTGAGGATGATATTGTTGAACATACATCCAAGCCACCATCCCCCAGATCTGTTCGCGTAAATGAATTGACATATCAGGTGTTGGTTCTTCAGTCACAGGTTGATAAGCTCAAAGAAGAAAAAGCCATTATTGATGCTGAAATTGCCACATAAAAAGCAAGGCCAACTCCACCCACTGCTGACCAAATCAAAGATGTCATCATTACTGCCTTGAAGCCCATGGTTAAGAATGTGGTCACCACCACTTCTTTGAAGCAGGAGATGTCAGCACTTATGGATTCCATCAATAGTGCTTCACTGGAGTTCCCACCAGAATTCAAACCTGTCCCAACTCACCTGAATGAATTATGTGACTTAGTGTTCAAGATCAAAGATAGGGTGGGTTTGCTGGAACAACAAAAGCTAAACTTATCTGATGAAGTTCAACAGAAACAGGATGCTCTTGCAAATGTTCTAGCATTGCTGACCAGGGTATCCTCCACTTTAGATTCCCTTTGTGCTTTCATACCTGCTGGGGTTTCATCAGAAGTTGCTGGGCATTCTTCTGCTCTGGGGGAGAAAAACACAATTTAGCACCTCTTTCACAAACATGGACAAAAGAAGGCTCAGAAACAACCAGTTGCCTATGAGTCACCATTTGCTGAAAAGAGTCCAGCTAAGACTAAGGGAGAGTCTTCAGCCAAGGACAGTCACATTGATGGTCTTACCACCAGTGATGACACAACTGATTATGGGTCACCTCTTCTTCAACCCAAGAACAAAGGTGAATTTACACTGAATGAAAAGCTAATCAAAGTTGAGGTGGCCACTCAAGAATAACTTGATAATTTGTACAAGCTCCAAGCAGAAGAAAAGCTAAGAGATCTGAAGATGAGCTTTTATGAGAGAATTGGGAAACCTGAGGTTGAGAGTCTTTTCAAGAAAAAGATATATGAAAATTATTGTATAACAAGACTGAACAGAAGAAATCTCTCTAAAATCACAAACGTTGATATGTTTACTAACAGAGGTGATATTCATCTAAAGTTCTATAGGGGTGATGGGACTGATGAGATCATAGAGGACTTCCAAGGAAATGAGCTCTCTTATACTGAATGGATTGCAATGAGTGAAAAGATTACAAAGAGAAAGTCCAAGAGATGGGATGAAGTCCGCATCAGAATTGAACACTTTATGAGAAATCATGAAAAGCTGGGTGAGATCCTCAACATCAGCACTGAGGTTTCATTGGAGGATCAATATCCTATACTAGAGCTGAACAAAAGAGCCAATTTGATCAAACCTGATGTGGGTGACATCTTTGTCACCACAAAGAAATACAAAGGCTTTGTTCAGTTTCTGAATCATCTCCCTGGGCATGTACTAGAAGAACCAGAATTAGGAATGATTATGTTCAATCATCGTGAACGTTAAGACTTTGTTGGTATTAGTGATATTGATGATTTGAACAATGAATTTCTTGGGAATATTTAGAGAATCTTCTATTCTCACCATGGAGGTCCATGACTTAGTGAAGTTGAAAGAACCTTCAGCATGTTCTTACTAGAAATACTGGACAACAGAAATTCAGATCCATCAGTTCAGACTCCTATCATTGAAGGACTTAGGCCTAAGTAGTGTTAAATAATCATTTGTAATTTTCTATTTGTAATTTTTAATGTTTTAATGAATGATTATATGATGTTTATAAGTTTAATATTGCTCAGCACAAGTAAGAAAAAGTTGGTATGCTCACTTACTACTGACCTTAGACTTAGGCTATTTTTATATTCAAATAAAGGGAGATTTTTGGCTCGGTATTTACTGACCCTGAAGCAACTCTAGGATTTGAATATAAAATCCCCCTAAGTGTTTTATTTTCAGCAAAAAGGTGTCGTTGCTAAAGCATGACTAGTGGAACAAAGATTCCTACTGAAGAATGTTTTGCCGAAGGATGTTCAACTTTCCTCTTCCAGTGAACTTAGAAGACAAAGGAGTCTTTGCTTCAAATGATAGATGGTCTAGTTGTTGAAGAACAAGTCCTGAAGAAGAGCTTTCAGTTTAGTTTGGTTTGACAATACCAAACTGAATGATGTCGATCTCCTCTAGAATACTAAAGACACTTCAGTATTTTGAAGGTTTGCATTAGGCGGGAAAGATTACTTTAAGTCAAAGTAGGTTGTTTGTATAGTTAGTTATAAGTAAAACCTTTCTCTTTTCCTAGAATAGTTTATTAAGTACTTTGTATTGTTTATCCAGCATGAGCATCAACCACCAACTGGATAAACTTGTGCATGAGAACATGCGAAATGAAAACCCTAGATTTTTGCACTGCCTATATAAGGAGTGCATATTGAGAGAGAAAATGTCAACCATCACAAGAGTAAAAACTCTAGAAAAACCTTCTCTCTCGATACCAACTAAACCATATAGCCAAAGAGCATATGAACATTTAGATTGGAGCTTAGACTATTAACTTTGGTTGAAAGTTTAAGTAGAGGAGATCACCACACATTGTCATTCAACAACTTTGTTATTCCGCAAACAAAATGGGTTATAGATTCTTTATTGAATTCTAATAAAAGTCTATACGTTGAAAAGTTAATTGGTATTGCTGTTTTATTTGTTCTTAGTTCTTATTAATTGATAAAACAACACACTTGAGTCTTGCTAACGAATTACTACTTAAGATTAATAAGGAGTAACGAGTTACAAGGGACCAACACTTGAGATCATTTGTTCTTTTTAATTTCGGATATTTGGCTAAGATCATGACTTGGTTTAATGAGATGTTTTTTTGTTCAAGTCACTTTTGTTGTTTGATTTTCACTGTCATAAAAATATTATTCACTTTAGAAAATAAAGAGTATGTTTGTTAGTTTAAATTTAACATATTAGCATTAGTTCAAATTTATATTTACAAAAAAAAATATTAATTAATTATAAAAATTAAAATTGTTATTTTTATATGTTAAAAACCAAAACCAAAATTAGTACATTTTTATGTGTATTCGTTAACTCATTTAAGGCATTATTCTTTACACAATAAATTTTGAACTTACATTTTCTTCAATAAGAGAATATTAAAATTCTTTTTTTCTCTTCAAATAACTAAAAACACAATGTATGAGTCATATGTTATCATTTCTTTTATTTTGTCGTTTTGTGTTTAGAATAAATACAATAGGAACAACCTTATCTTGGTAATACCCAACGGTTCTTAGTCCTCGAGTTCCAAGCTCGATTTGGTTTAAGTTTTAGGGAGTGTTTTGTTTGCGTTTGACACCAGCTTAATTGTTTATTTCTAGTTTAAAAACGGAAAAAGTCCAAATTGAGTGTGTGGGAAAAAAAAGTAAAACGTAATTAATTCTGTTTTCAAAAAGGTAAAACGTTGTTTTGAAAAAGTGACTCAATGGGTTCAGTTACAAAACGGATGTCTGTTTTTAAGTCAATTTTACCAAAAAAAATCTAAATTAGATACTTAATAATAGAGGGGAATCACGTTCCCCTAGGAACAGTGACCCCCTCACACACCTAATATTATACTCAAAATTTCCCTCTCACAAATAATTCCACTCTCACAATCACTCACAATCTCTCCACTCTCACAAATAATTCCACTCTCCTCACAAATAATTCCACTCTCCACTCTCACAATCTCTCTGCTTCATTCCCACCTAGGGTTTTCCGCCGCTCTTGGTTTTGATCGACCGTTCTTGGTTTTGATCGATTCATCCAGATCTAACCATGGTTTCATCCACGCAGATGCTCTGCTGCGTCGCCCCCATCCCTTCGTTGCAGCCGTTTGTGCTGTGCGACGTTATGGGTGGGTTGGTGGTGTTGGCTGGAGTGGGTGGTTGCTAATGGGTTGTTCTTATGATGGGATATGTTTGATGCGTTATCAGTTATGTGTTCCTGGTTATGTTTGATGATGGGGTATGATGGGATATGTTTGATGCGTTATTAGTTATGCGTTATCAGTTATGTTTTGTTTGATGCAACAAAACAACGATGATGGGATCTGACACCCTAGGTGTGAATGAATCAGAGAGATAAAAGGATTGTATTTTTTGGTTATGTGTGAGGAGAGATTGTGAGGGTGGAATTATTTGTGACAGGGAAAGGGTTTCGTGATGTTGACGGTTTCAATAAGTAAGCTTTTGATCCTAACTGGGTTGTTTACGTGTTTCGTGATTTGACGGTTTCGGTGTTTCATGTGTGGGTTTTGATCCTAACAGGGTTTAAATTTTGTTTTTGTAATTGTTTTTTTATTTCAATGGTTGCGATTCTTGCCTGCTTGATTTTCAGAATTGTTTGAATTGATTTAATGATATTTATGGTTAATTGATTTTTCGTTTTTGGTTTAAAGTTATGAGTTATAGTTTCTCATTGCCTTTAGCATCGTATGTTCTGACACATTTTTTGCGGGTTAACCTTACTTGGTTTGTAGCCATGTCGGACGTGGCAACACCCGTTGGTTTCATTTCTGTTGTACAAGGCGTGCAGCGGATAGTGACGGGTATGTGATGTTGTTTCAAATATGTTTGGCTATCACTTATGTGTTAATGATGGCAGCTCTACCAGGCTGTGATGATAAAAAAGAATGTGATGTTGTGACCCTTTTTTCTTAGGCTATGATGAACAATGGAAACCCAAACAAGGTTGAGGTCACCCGTATCTTGGCGGGGCAACCTGTTACGGATGCAACCATGACGGGTGTGCCCACGCTCTCCTTGATTTTGCCTTATCTGAGCCTAATTTTTTGTTATTTCGGATAATTTGTATATGCAACATAGGCGTTCTGGTGTTCGTTTCTTGACCATTGATACGCGGATTTGACGTGTACGATCAAGCAGTGGTGCAGTTCTTCGGTTTGCCTTTAGCATTGTATGTTCTGACGCATTTTTGCGGGGCAACCTTACTTGGTTTGCAGCCATGTCGGACGTGGCAACACCCGTTGGTTTCATTTCTGTTGTACAAGGCGTGCAGCCGATAATGACGGGTATGTGATGTTGTTTCAGATATGTTTGGCTATCACTTATGTGTTAATGATGTCGGCTCTACCAGGTTGTGATGATAAAAAAGAATGTGATATTGTGACCCCTTTTCTTAGGCTATGATGAACAATGGCAACCCAAACAAGGTTGAGGTCACCCGTATCTTGGCGGGGCAACCTGTTACGGCTGCAGCCATGGCGGGTGTGCCCGCGCTCTCCTTGATTTTGCCTTATCTGAGCCTAATTTTTTGTTATTTCGGATAATTTGTATATGCAACATAGGCGTTATCTGACACCCTAGGTGGGAATGAAGCAGAGAGATAAAAGGATTGTATTTTTTGGTTATGTGTGAGGAGAGATTGTGAGAGTGGAATTACTTGTGACAGGGAAAGGGTTTCGTGATGTTGACGGTTTCAATAAGTAAGCTTTTGATCCTAACAGGGTTGTTTACGTGTTTCGTGATTTGACGGTTTCGGTGTTTCATGCGGAGCTTTTGATCCTAACAGGGTTTAAATAAGTAAGCTTAAATTTTGTTTTTGTAATTGTTTTTTTATTTCAATGGTTGCGATTCTTGCCTGCTTGATTTTCAGAATTGTTTGGATTGATTTAATGATATTTTTGGTTAATTGATTTTTCCGTTTTGGGTTTAAAGTTATGATTTATAGTTTCTCATTGCCTTTACCATTGTATGTTCTGACACATTTTTTGCGGGGCAACCTTACTTGGTTTGCAGCCATGTCGGACGTGGCAACACCCGTTGGTTTCATTTCTGTTGTACAAGGCGTGCAGCGGATAGTGACGGGTATGTGATGTTGTTTCAAATATGTTTCCCTATCACTTATGTGTTAATGATGGCAGCTTTACCAGGCTGTCATGATAAAAAAGAATGTCATATTGTGACCCTTTTTTCTTAGGCTATGATGAACAATGGCAACCCAAACAAGGTTGAGGTCACCCGTATCTTGGCGGGGCAACCTGTTACGGATGCAGCCATGGCGGGTGTGCCCACGCTCTCCTTGATTTTGCCTTATCTGAGCCTAATTTTATGTTATTTCGGATAATTTGTATATGCAACATAGGCGTTTTGGTGTTCGTTTCTTGACCATCGATACGCGGATTTGACGTGTACGATCAAGCAGTGGTGCAGTTCTTCGGTTTGCCTTTAGCATTGTATGTTCTGACACATTTTGGCGGGGCAACCTTACTTGGTTTGCAGCCATGTCGGACGTGGCAACACCCGTTGGTTTCATTTTTGTTGTACAAGGCGTGCAGCGGATAGTGACGGATATGTGATGTTGTTTCAAATATGTTTCGCTATCACTTATGTGTTAATGATGGCAGCTCTACCAGGTTGTGATGATAAAAAAGAATGTGATATTGTGACCCTTTTTTCTTAGGCTATGATGAACAATGGCAACCCAAACAAGGTTGAGGTCACCCGTATCTTGGCGGGGCAACCTGTTTGTTTCAAATATGTTTGGCTATCAGTTATGTGTTAATGATGGCAACTCTACCAGCCTCTGATGATAAAAAAAGAATGTGATATTTTCCTCTATTATTAAGTATCTAATGTATATTATATTCCCATTGTGTCACAATTTACTATTGATAGGGCAGCGAGCTTCCTGCCTATTATTAAGTTGATAACCACGGTGATTCGGTAAGCATGTATAATTTGGCAGTGCCATTAGTCCTAGGATTGTTAACTCTGCCTGAAATTATCTTTTATGGTGTGCCCTTGCTTATGCTTTCAGCTTACTCTTTCTATGATACGTGTGTGAGGGGGAAATAAAATATTGTGTATGAGGCGCGTATCATAGGATGTAAAAAGGTTTGGCCAGTTTAGCTGGTCTTTATTTTAGTCTCATCAGGGGTTGTTTGTTTACACAAGTTTAGCTGCCCTTTATTTCAATCTCATCAAGGATGTTTGTTTACGCCTTATAGGCGCTTGAATGGTTCGTTGGGAGCCACGTATAGGAAAAATTAATAAAAAATGGAGAGAACAATGAACATTTCGAACTTGGTGGGATAATAGACACCTAGATTATTGTCCCGACCTTTGAACAGGTTGGTAATTTTCGCGATATGTATTGTCTGTTTGGTGACCCTTTTTTCTTAGGCTATGATGAACAATGGAAACCCAAACAAGGTTGAGGTCACCCGTATCTTGGCGGGGCAACCTGTTACGGATGCAGCCATGGCGGGTGTGCCCACGCTCTCCTTGATTTTGCCTTATCTGAGCCTAATTTTTTGTTATTTCGGATAATGGGGCAACCTGTTACGGATGCAGCCATGGCGGGTGAGCCCACGCTCTCCTTGATTTTGCCTTATCTGAGCCTAATTTTTTTTTATTTCGGATAATTTGTATATGCAACATAGCCGTTTAAGCTTGATGTTTTTCAAATATGTTTGGCTATCAGTTATGTGTTAATGATGACAGCTCTACCAGGCTGTCATGATAAAAAAGAATGTGATATTCCCGTCTATTATTAAGTATCTAATGTATATTATATTCCCATTGTGTCACAATTTATTGTTGATAGGACAGCAAGCTTCCTGCCTATTATTAAGTTGATAATCACGGTGATTCGGTAAGCATGTATAATTTGGCAGTGCCATTGGTCCTGAGATTGTTAGTTCTGCCTGAAATTATCTTTTATGGTGCGGCCTTGCTTATGCTTTCAGCTTACTCTTCCTATGATACGCGTGTGAGGGGGGAACGCCTTATAGGCGATTGAATGGTTCGTTGGGAGCCACGTATAGGAAAAGTTAGTTAAAAATGGAGAGAACAATGAACATTTCGAACTTGGTGGGCTAATAGCCACCTAGATTATTGCCCCGACCTTTGAAAGGGTTGGTAGTTGTCGCGATATGTATTGTCTGTTTGGTGACCCTTTTTTCTTAGGCTATGATGAACAATGGCAACCCAAACAAGGTTGAGGTCACCCGTATCTTGGCGGGGCAACCTGTTACGGATGCAGCCATGGCGGGTGTGCCCACGCTCTCCTTGATTTTGCCTTATCTGAGCCTGATTTTTTGTTATTTCGGATAATGAGGCAACCTGTTACGGATGCAGCCATGGCGGGTGAGCCCACGCTCTCCTTGATTTTGCCTTATCTGAGCCTAATTTTTTTTTATTTCGGATAATTTGTATATGCAACATAGCCGTTTAAGCTTGATGTTTTTCAAATATGTTTGGCTATCAGTTATGTGTTAATGATGACAGGTCTACCAGGCTGTCATGATAAAAAAGAATGTGATATTCCCGTCTATTATTAAGTATCTAATGTATATTATATTCCCATTGTGTCACAATTTACTGTTGATAGGGCAGCGAGCTTCCCGCCTATTATTAAGTTGATAATCACGGTGATTCGGTAAGCATGTATAATTTGGCAGTGCCATTGGTCCTGAGATTGTTAGTTCAGCCTGAAATTATCTTTTATGGTGCGGCCTTGCTTATGCTTTCAGCTTACTCTTCCTATGATACGCGTGTGAGGGGGGAACGCCTTATAGGCGATTGAATGGTTCGTTGGGAGCCACATATAGGAAAAATTAGTTAAAAATGGAGAGAACAATGAACATTTCGAACTTGGTGGGCTAATAGCCACCTAGATTATTGCCCCGACCTTTGAAAGGGTTGGTAATTGTCGCGATATGTATTGTCTGTTTGGTGACCCTTTTTCCTTAGGCTATGATGAACAATGGCAACCCAAACAAGGTTGAGGTCACCCGTATCTTGGCGGGACAACCTGTTACGGATGCAGCCATGGCGGGTGTGCCCACTCTCTCCTTGATTTTGCCTTATCTGAGCCTAATTTTTTGTTATTTCGGATAATTTGTATATGCAACATAGGCGTTCTGGTGTTCGTTTCTTGACCATTGATACGCGGATTTGACGTGTACGATCAACCAGTCGTGAAGTTCTTCGGTAACTCAGGTTTGTACTTTTTTTTACGATAATGTGGTTGTTACTGAAACATGCTTATAAATATTTAGATAAGCTATATACGTTTAGATTTACCGCCCGAGAAAAAACAGATAATTGGAAAGTAAGCATTCTTTTTTATACCTTATACAGTACCAAATATTGTGTTCTTAAAAAGGGAAAATAAAAAGAACAGGAATGAAGAGAAGAGAAAGGGAAGGGACAACAGAGAATGGCACCATACCTGTGCCATTTACATTGTAACATCAGGGGTTTCGTGTTCCCAAATATATGGATACCCTTCAAGGGAAGGAGGGGGCATTTTGCGGTCTTTAGTCTGTTCAGAGCACGCTAAACATCTCAAACTACCCCCTGCTTACCTCGAAGGGTATCCATATACTTACGAACACAAAACTTCTTATGGACGCACGTAGGCCTTGGTGCACCTGCAACAGTGTTGCGCCTTCTTTTGACTAATCAGGTTGGCCCAAACTTTACCTTACTAACGTATTCACTTTGATCATTCAAGAATTTGGCCCAAACTTCTTTGTTGTGTTCTTATTTTGTAGAAAAGATTATGCCAATCGTTAAAAATCAATGGCTACTACTGTGCACGCTTCTGATATGCCGTATGCTACAGAGGTATATATGTACTTTGATTTCAATATGCTCATTCATGATCTCAGTATATCAACAAACAAGTAAGTAGCTACGATGAAGACACCAAGTGATGCATGTGTAACAACAAAAAACGCCCGCCCTTCGCGCCGCAGCGAAGCGCGGGCAAAAATCCTAGTTATTCCTAATGTACTCATCTTTTTTTCCTTTATCGTTGTTATTTTCTCCCGTGCAACTATGTGGTTTGGTATTGATGAATCCTAATCTTTTTTTCTTTTTCCAAGTAAGAAATCCCAATCTAAGTGAAATCAAGTTTCAATCTTCTCTATATTTTATAATTAAAAATCTTGTTATTTGATTGTTTTTTTTTATAATTTTATTTTACTTTAAGAAAAACTCGAACAAAAAATGTTCACTTTTATAAAACTTTATTTTATATATCAAAATTATATAATTTAGCAAATACAAAGAATGTCTATATTAGTCATTTTACTTATCAACTAAACTAACAATTAAATTTTCTATACACCCAAAAGAATGATTATTTGATTATTGCGATTTGAAACAACATACTCAAATCCAAACACTACTTTTTAAAATTGCATTTTCAAACTACTGATTATCTGATTATTTATTTTCAAAACGAATAATCTATTTTTTAATAAGCAATCTCAAACACCCCCATAATTTAAGGCATGACTTTTTTTTTTTTTTTTTAGAACGGCACCTCAATCTCACTGAAATCCGACCCCCGAGTTATACCATCCATAACGGGCAGGCCCCGGGACCCGAACCACTAGGGGAAACCCCTAGAACTCACGGTTTCGCACTAAAGAAGAAAATCATGGGGTTTTATCTCTTGCAAGACTTGAACCCTTGACCAAACCCCTCTCAAGCTTAAGGCATGACTTCTATTTTAAACTTACAAAATATCATTGTTTTACCATTAATCATATCATCTGACTATAAAATGCATGCTAATTAAGTTAATGTAATTAATTGGTTACAATTTGAGATGTGTTGCAAGTATCAAAAAGGCTTATTTTAGGAGTAGATGTGTTTTAGAGATACCGAAATTAAAAAGACAGGACAAAATTTTTAAAACTTAAAAATACTAATTTACGCTAGTTACCACAAGTGTAGGCGGAAACTTCAAAAAAATTTGTTTCATTTTTTTAGGCTGAACTTTTTTTTTTGGCTTAGATGCCATAACTTCTTAGTGTTTTGGTTGTTTTATTTCTTCAGTGGCTAAAAACTTATATTCTTTGTTCAAAAAGAAAAAAAAAACTTTAATTAAGGTGCGTTTGGTTTACAGTATGTTTTGAAGGAAATTATAATTGATTGAAAGAATTATAATTTGAATGAATTGTAACTGAAAGAGATGTAATATGTTGTAATAATAATGTGTTGGAATTATAATTAATATATTCTAACATTGTGTTTGGTTGATTACCAACGTAATGTAATTTAAAAATTTAAAACTTTTTGAATAATAATAATTAAAAATAATAATAATGGTAATAAAAAATATTAATAACAAAAATAAATATTTTAAAATATAATATTAATAATATAAAATATAAATAATAATAAATATTAATAATAATAAAAAATTGAAAATTTGAATAATAATAATAATAAATAATATTTATATTATAATTAAAATATTTAATAATTTTATTTATATTGCTTAATAAATAATAATAATAATAATAATATCTGTTTTTATTCTTTTATTATTATTATTATTATTATTAATATTATTATTATTATTCTTATTATTATTTTTGTTATTATTTATTAGTATGTAAATATTAAATAATAATAATAAAAATAATAAAAAATAAAAATAATATTCTTATATTATTTTTTATTTTTTTATTATTAAATAAATTTATAATAATACAAATATCATTTAATCATATTTTTATTTGTTAATTAATTATTATATTAATATATTAATAATATAAAAATCATTTTTTTATTAATAATAATAAATTTAAGGATTATAATTTAATTTAATTAATTAATATTTTATAATAATATATTTTTATTTATAATTATATTTTAATAATTATTTTATTAATAAATAGTTGTTTATTTATTTTATAATATATAAATTCTAGTAATTATTTTATTTATATTTTTACAGTAATATTATATTAATATAATAATAATTAATTTATTAATGTTATTATATGAATATTTTATTAATATAATATTAATTATTTTATTAATAATTTTAATAATATTATTTTATTACTATTAATAATAAGAAAAGAAGTAATTTAAATAATTATTTAAATAATTATTATTTTATTATTATTATTATTTTATTGTTTTGTTATTATTATTTAAAAAAATTAATTTATTATTATTATTATTATTATTATTATTAACTGATATTGATGTGAAGTATAAAAATACTGAATTACAACGTAATTAAAAAACTTTCCATCCAACTTCCCATGTAATCTGAATTCCCTTTATGGGTGTAATTGTAATGTTTGAATTACAATTACAATGCAAACCAAACAGACTATGTAATTGAAAGTGAATTACAATTCTTTTCATTATGTGAACTAAACACCCTATGCAATGTAATTGAATTACATTTACATCCTATTACATTGTATTATCGCGAACCAAACGGAGCCTAATGTTTGAGAAGTCATGTCTAATAAACTAGGAACATATTAGATGGAAATTGATTGCATTTATGTTGAGAAGTCACGTCCATAAAGTAAGATCATGTAGATGAAAATTGCTTGCATTTAATGTTTGAAAAGTCACGTCTATAAATTAGGATCATGTTAGATGAAAAACAATTTAAAGTATTCGAGATGAATAATCTTAGCCAAAGATAAGAGAAAATTGAAGATGTGATAAAAGCATATGATTTATATTTGTGATACAGCATGTCTTTGCGTCGAAGCTAAAATGCCACAAATCGAGAACATCTACATATCCACTATCCAGTCATAAAAAAGAACCACTATGGGCCACGTGCACCTCTCTTTATAAAAAGCAAAGTAAAAGTCAAAGTCAAAATTTAACTGCAAACCCTAACCCCAATCAGCCATTTTGTTTTCCCGCCACTGAACCTCCCTCCATGGTTACCGTCTTGCTGCATATATATTCCCAGGTGGCCAGGTACGCATTCTTTACTGTCATGTCATTTCATTTTCATTGGTTATTTGATATATAGATAGGGTAACTTATTTATTATTGTAGTTGTCTTATTGGAAAGTGATTATTAGCTTATTGAACAGAAAAGGGATTAAACATATGATATTTTTTTCTTGATCTTTCTTTACTCTCGTGTACCCTACCTTAAGTGTACACATCTAGCGAGCGAGGTTCGAACCTTTTACCTCTTTCCAGGAAACTAATGAGGTTATGTAAAAAGTATGTAACACCACAACGAATATGCACTCAACCAACCACCCCTGTGCTTTATTAATCAACGATACAAATAAGAAAGTCCCCAAATGGATGCTATCTACATACAAAAGAAAAGGTTGTCCCCAAACGGATGCAACCTGATAATACAAGATCGATCAACAAGCCTAAAACTACCTAATCTACTAAACTGAATCAAACTTTATAGAGTTTACATCTTTTGGTTTTAGAGAGAGAGAGAGAGTAAGAGAAGAACGGCGAAGAAGTATGTGAGATCCCAACCCTAGCAAACATTAAGCGAAGAATATATACTCCAATGACTTTGTAGGTTTGGCACAAACAACCCTCGTAAACCTGCACACATGTCAAACAGAGAAAACTAGCCAAAAAGTTACACAAGTAACCCTCCAACTATAAGAAAGTTTGCATAGTGAGAAAATACATTCAACACCCCTCCTCAAACTTTTTCTCCAAAGAGATTACTCAATTTCAAAAGATAAAACAACTTGTTATGCTGAAAAGAGCCTAAACCTTTGGTCAAGATGTCAGCAATTTGGTTTTCAGAATCAACTTTGACAGTTTTAATTAAGCCTGAGGAAACCTTTTCTCCAATAAGATGAACATCAAGATCAAAATGTTTGGTTTTCTCATGCATAACAGGATTGGCAGCAATCAGTATAGCAGATCTGTTATCACAAAACAAAGAAACAGGAATAACATTTTCAACCTTAAGATCCTTCAGAATTTTAACAAGCCACATAATCTCACAAGTAACAGAGGCCATGGCCCTATATTCTGCTTCAGCAGAAGATCTGGACAAGGTACTCTGTTTTTTACTTTTCCAGGAAACAAGATTACCACACACAAAAACACAATAACCTGTAACAGACCTTCTTGTGAGCTTACTGTCATGGACTTGTCTCGACAAGGGTCTTCCGTGCGGCACTTAGTCTCTACTAAGTCAGCCTTGCTCCAAACACTCTACGATCTAGGCAAAAAAGAAAGCTACTAAGAAAGAACACAAGAGAACTAGGGGAAAATGCTTGTATTACTAGAGAACTTTACAAGTAGAGAATACAAGTGAATATGAGATGCTTTCCCCAAATGAGGATGGCTCTATTTATACTACTACTCTAGGGTTACATTTGGGCTTCTATTTACAACTCCAAGGCAAGCCCATTTTCTACAAGCTTCCATTAGGGTTTCCATGAGCTTCCATATTCTTCCATGAATCTTCTAAGGGCTTCCATAGTCTTCCACCAAGTCTTCTAGTCTTATGTAGAACACTCCAGACCCCCGTTAACCTTGTGAAACTAGGCGGGACGTGACATCCTCCCCCACCTAAGCTCGCGACGTCCTCGTCGTGCCATCCTCGTGATACTTCTTGATCTCGTCCTTGAATTGCCATAATAAGTCTTCCGCTTCCCAACTTGCTTCACTATCGGGCAAGTCACGCCATTTGATCAAGTACTCCTTGTAGCTTGGCACTCCGCGTCTCCTTATCGTACGATCCGACAAAATCTCCTCGACCTCTCGATCATACGAAGTAACAACTACTGTCGGTGCTCGCTTTGACACTCCTCGGTTAGGATCTTCCTCGTCTCCATGATAAGGCTTGAGAAAGCTTACGTGAAAGACTGGATGAATCTTCAACTTGGGCGGTAGTTTAACTCGATAAGATACCTTTCCAACACGTCTAATCACCGGAAAAGGGCCTTCATACCTCCGTATCAATCCTTTATGAACATTCCACAATGAATTGAATTGTTGAGGCAAGAGCTTCACCATCACTTGATCTCCGACCTCGAACTCAACGTGTCTCCTCCTCTCGTCTGCCCATTTCTTCATTTTCTTAGCCGCTTTATCCAAAGATGTTCGGGCCATGTCCGCTTGTTCGTGCCACTCCTTCATAGTTTTGTAAGCGGCCGGGTTACTCCCCTCGTATGATGCGGCTAAGACATTCGGTGTCAATGGTTGGCGCCCCGTGACCAACTCAAAAGGACTCTTCCTCGTGGCTTCACTTCGTTGCATGTTGTAAGAGAATTGCGCAACATCAAGAAGTTTAGCCCAATCATGTTGATTGGCACTCACATAGTGCCTAAGATAGAGCTCCAATAATGCATTTACCCTCTCCGTTTGCCCGTCCGTTTAGGGATGAAAACTCGTAGAGAATATCAAATCCGTCCCCATGATCTTGAACAACTCTGTCCAAAAGCGCCCCGGATCGCTAACAATCACATGTGGCACTCCCCAATACTTAACCACATTCTTGAAGAAGAGCTTGGTCGTATCATCCGCGGTAACATCGGATGGTGCGGAAATGAAAGTACTATACTTCGAAAATCGATCGACCACCACAATAATACTCCCACTCCCTTCCGACTTCAGCAAGCATGTGATAAAGTCCATAGAAACACTCTCCCATGGTCCTTTGGGCGTAGGTAAAGGCTCCAATAATCCTCCGGATTTCTTTTGCTCTATCTTGTCTTGTTGGCAAATTAGGCACGTCCGAACATATGTCTCCACATCGTCCTCCATCCTCGGCCAATAATAAGTGCCTTCAACCAATGCCAACGTCCTTTTCATTCCCGGATGACCAGCCCACTTCGAATCATGACACTCTTTCAAGATTACTCGCCTAAGATCACCCCACTTAGGCACGTAAAGCCGATCTCCTTTGGTGAACAACATGTCTCCCTTAAGCCAAAATCTCCGAGTCCTCCCGTCCTTCGCTAAGGCAACGATCTTCTTGGCCATAGGATCATGTTCCAATCCTTCCTTGATTCGGTCTTGGAGGAAGAATTGAGCTTGAGTGATTGCCGCAAACTCCGCCTTGCGACTCAATGCATCGGCTACCACATTAGCCTTCCCCGGCTTGTACTCCAATTGGTAGTCAAACTCGGCTAGGAAGTCTTGCCAACGAGCTTGCTTGGGACTTAACTTCTTTTGGGTTTGAAAGTAACTCGTGGCAATGTTATCCGTCTTGATCACGAATCTCGAACCCAACAAGTAATGCCTCCAAATCCTCAAGCAATGGATAACCGCCGTCATCTCCTTCTCTTGCACCGTGTACTTCCTTTCCGTCTCATTTAGCTTCCTACTCTCGAACGCGATCGGGTGTCCATCTTGCATTAGAACTCCTCCAATAGCAAAGTCCGATGCATCCGTGTGTAACTCAAAAGGCATCGTCACATCCGGTAGTCTCAACACCGGCTCTTGCACAATCGCCTTCTTTAATTTCTCGAACGCCGCTTGACATGCTATACTCCAATCCCAAGCTTTGTTATTCTTCAAAAGATCCGTCAATGGTGATGCTACCGCCGAATAGCCCATGATGAATCTTCGATAATAGTTCACCAAGCCAAGGAATGACCGCAACTCCGTCACTTTGGTTGGTGGTTCCCAATCTTGGATAGCTTTAATCTTTGCCCCGTCCATCATCAAGCCTCCATCCTTGATCTTGTGGCCCAAGAACTCGACTTCATCTTGAGCGAAAGAGCATTTCTCCAACTTCACATAAAGTTCATTGTCTCGCAACACCTCGAACACCTGTTTCAAATGCAAGACATGCTCTTCCAAAGTATGACTATAAATGAGAATATCATCCAAGTATACAACCACAAATTTATCGAGGAATGGATGAAATAACTTATTCATAAGGGTGCAAAATGTTGCGGGAGCATTTGTCAATCCGAATGGCATGACCAAAAACTCGTAAGAGCCATACCTCGTGACACACGTCGTCTTGGCCTCCTCTCCCTTCGCTATCCGTACTTGGTAGTACCCCGATCTCAAATCCAACTTAGTGAAGTATCTCGCCTTCCTAAGTTGATCAAATAAATCCGCAATAAGAGGAATAGGGTACTTATTTTTAATTGTTACCTTGTTGAGTGCCCGGTAGTCTATGCACATCCGCAAGGACCCGTCCTTCTTCCTTTGAAATAGCATCGGCGCACCATATGGGGCTTTCGAGGGTCGAATGTAGCCCGCATCCATCAAATCCTTGAGTTGTCTCCTCAACTCTTCTAACTCGGGTGGCGGCATTCGGTAAGGGGCTTTTGCGGGGGGCTTGGAACCCACTTCCAACTCGATGGTATGATCCACCTCTCGCCTTGGTGGTAGCTTCTTTGGCAACTCCTTGGGCATCACATCCTTGAACTCTTCAAGAACCCTCTCGATCACCTCCGGTACCTCCACTTTGATTGATTCCTCCTCCGTCTCTAGCCTTGTTACCGCCAAATAGCAAGGCTCGCTCTTGTTGAATCCTTTCTTGAATTGCATGGCCGAAAGGGTCTTTGCTCCACTCTTAGAATCCCGCTCCGTGCTCACCATACAAGTTTTTCCACCATCTAGGATACATAAAGAATTAGCAAATGGCATAGGAAAATCTCGTACCTTATCGAGAAACTCTAACCCAAGAACCACTTTGAAGTCATCTGTCGGGACCACCGACAAATCAATCGTCCCTTCCCAATCTCCAATCCTCGCTCGGACATCCTTAGCCACTCCATGAATTGGTTTGGCCTCCGAGTTTACCGCCTTGATAGTTCCACTCCCCCTTGTAGCGTTAATCCCTAGCCTCCTAGCTTCATCAACCGCCACAAAGTTATGAGTCGCACCGGAATCGACTAAAGCACGCACCTTTACTCCATTGATGTTTGCTTCGACATATTGTAGGCCTTGCCCTACAACCTTTGGCACCTCCGTCTTTGCCTTGATTGCATTCAAGATCCTCATCGAACCCATGCTTCCACCATTACTCGTACCTTCGTCTTCATGAGTCGACATTGCGTTGAGGCTTGCTTTCTTCGGGCAATCTTGAGCTCTATGAGGTCCATCGCAAATGAAGCATCCACCACTTTTGTAACTCGCCTTTAAGTCTTTCTCCTTTCCGGTAGGTGTTTTTTTCGCATAATCGAACTTCGATTTTTCTCCCCCACCTTTCTCATGGCTCACCTTCCGATCTTTTAGCTTCGACGGTTCCCTCCTCGAACTAATGTCAATCAAAGCCTCGGCATGAGCAATAGCCGTGGCGACATCTTGAACTCCACGTCGTTCTAACTCCGTCTTAGCCTACCCTTGTAAACCATCAAGAAAGTAAAAGAGAGAGTCTTGTTCGGATTGTTCCGGAATCTCCAAGGTAAGTGTAGTGAACTCTTTCACATACTCCTTAATCGCTCCGGTTTGCTTAAGTTTACGAAGCCGACTCTTTGCCTCGTTCTTAGCATTCTCCGAATAGAATTGCCTCTTGAAATCCGCAACAAAATCAACCCAAGTATTAAGAGTAACCGTACCTCGTTCGATATCTCCATGCCGACGTCTCCACCATAACGTCGCGGTGTCCTTCAAGTAGTGAGTAGCCATCTCGATCTTCATAGCATCCTCTACTATCTTGGCACTCTTCAAGTATCGCTCCATCTCCCATAAGAAATCATCGACCGCTCTAGCCTCCCGCTTTCCTATGAAGGATGATGGTTTAGGAACGTCCACTCTCGGACCGTGATTACTAGTGCTACCCACACTAGCCAAGGACATCTTGCACAACTCCACGTCCGCGCGCAAGTTTCCAATAGTATCATGGATTGCGGAGATCTCTTCCCCGAACCTTTCTTCCATCTTCTTCATCCCATCCTTGAACATATCTCGTAAGTCAAGGAATTCCTTCTTCATATCGCCACTAAGAGCATTTAGGACTACCTTAAAGTCTTCCCTCATACTCTCAAATTCGGATTCAAGATTTTCCAAGCCCTTCACTTGGGTCTTCATATCCGCCATGGATGTCTGAAAATCCGCCATTCTCTTATCCAAACTTGCCACAACGTCTCTCGACGATCCTCTCTTCTTGGGGTCTTGGTTATTATTTCGACCACGGTTCCCATCAACAACACTTCCGTTAGCATCATTCTTCTCGGTTTCAATCGCCATCGCCTCGAATCGAATCTCACTCTGATACCACTTGTCACGGACTTGTCTCGACAAGGGTCTTCCGTGTGGCACTTAGTCTCTACTAAGTCAGCCTTGCTCCAAACACTCTATGATCTAGGCAACAAAGAAAGCTACTAAGAAAGAACACAAGAGAGCTAGGGGAAAATGCTTGTATTACTGGAGAACTTTACAAGTAGAGAATACAAGTGAATATGAGATGCTTTCCCCAAATGAGGATGGCTCTATTTATACTACTACTCTAGGGTTACATTTGAGCTTCTATTTACAACTCCAAGGCAAGCCCGTTTTCTACAAGCTTCCATTAGGGTTTCCATAAGCTTCCATATTCTTCCATGAATCTTCTAAGGGCTTCCATAGTCTTCCACCAAGTCTTCTAGTCTTATGTAGAACACTCCGGACCCCCGTTAACCGTGTGAAACTAGGCGGGACGTGACATTACACTTAGCCTAATCAGAATCAACATAGGCTTTAACAAAGTTAGTATTAGTCTTGGTAAAAGCAAGACCAGCACCAGGAGCACCTTTCAAGTACTTGAGTACCCTAAGAGCAGCCTCAAGATGAGATTGTAAAGGAGCATGCATATGCTGACTCAAACAATGCACAAAGTAAGAAATATCAGGCCTGGTATTGCACAAGTAAATCATTTTCCCAACAAGTTTTTGATAAGCAGTGATATTCTTAAGGTATCTATCATCAACAGTTTCTTTATGGTTAAGAATGGCATTTTCAGGCATAGGAGTAGCAATAGGTTTGCAAGCAAGGAGCCCATACTCATGCAAAAATTCAATGCAATACTTCCTTTGATTAATGCTTAAACCATTTTGAACATTCAAAACTTCAATGCCAAGAAATTACTTCAGTTCACATAGGTCTTTGATTTTAAATTTCTCATTAAGAAGATCTTTGACTTTAGAGACCTCATGCAAGTTATTACCAGTTAAGACAATGTCATCCACATACACAAGTAAAGCAATAAAAGTATTGTCATTACTTTTAACAAACAAAGAATAATCGTTTTGAATTTGAGTAAAACCAGCTCCACAAAGAACTTCAACAAGCTTCTTATTCCACTGTCTGGGAGCTTGTTTCAAACCATAGAGGGATTTGTTAACTTGCACACCCTTTTTTCATTTTTATCAAAGAAACCTGGAGGAGGATTCATATAGAAATCCTCATCAAGTTCACCAAACAAGAAAGCATTGTTGACATCTAATTGATAAAGTTTCCAACCCTTTTGAACAGCTAGGTTGATGAGACATCTAACAGTTCCCATTCTAACTGTTGGTCTAAAAATTTCATCATAGTCAATGCCCTCTTTTTGACCACAACCCTTAGCAACAAGCTTGGCCTTGTATCTCTCAATCTCACCATCAGATTTGTACTTAATCTATTGTAACGCCACATTTTGATAAATGGCGGGTCACGCGTAATTATGGCGTGTCATCAAAGTATGCAAGGTAAATGTCTTAAAAACATTTATTGATCATAAAGACATAAGCCGAAATCAAACATCGGCAGTCTAAGTAGAACTCATCACACATGAATAATAATAGTACTGGAATGGAAAAAGACTAAACAATGTCCATGAAATGAAATAAAGTACTGAATGTAAAGTAAAGGAATGCATAAAGAAGTAGAAGCCGGATAACGTCCATCCGTATGCACGTACGGTGATAAGCCTACGAACGTCGTTGAGTACCTGCCGTTGTGAGAACATGAAAGGAAAACGGCTGAGCATAACGCTCAGCGCGCGGATATACAAACATAGCATGAATAATATAAGCATATAAGACATATAAGACATATAGCAGCGGAAATGAATAAGTCCTGGAAAACCTTGTTATAACTTAGTAAAACTGGTTTTATAGTTTGAAAAGCCTTATGTTTGTCTTGTAAACACTGTTTAACTGATTAACCATTAAGCCAATATAGGTCATGAATTATCAACGTGCATGAATACTTAGAGGGGTGACCTCGTCATGCAATTAGAGGGGTTGCCTCTAATTAATATAAGTCTGGGTAGGAGGGACCAACTCCTTGTGAAGGATGCAAGGCACACACCTCATTCACCTTATAATACTACTAAACATGTAAACTAGGATGCACCCATACGCCCCACATGATAATATAATAATATGGCCAAAAGCTGAAAGGGACGCCACGAGCAATCACTCCACCGTGGGGAAGTCATAACATTGGTGCCTCCAATGTTATGGTTATGGTACCTCCATAATTAGTTGGAACTTGTCATGCATGTATATGGCTTAGGCATTTAAACCTAAACATAAGCAATTCAAAAACACATAAAACATATACTTGGAAAACAGTTGGCTGCATACGGGGAATCCTAATAAGAAGAGAATGTCTACACTGAAGGACGGAGAATCCGTACCTTGTGTCCAGTGAACGGAAAAGAAGCACGAAGGGAATCCTACTCCGATCTTACTAATGCTACATAGAAGGATACGTGTATAAGTATACTGTTACTGCGTCCGTAATCTGATTATAATATGTACTGACTTGTTTTATATGTTTTAGTCTTATTTCATTGATTTTAATGTTATACTGCTTTTATCATGTGTTTTAAGTCTTCTGATTAAGTATTAACTGATATTCTTGTGTTATTATACTTGTAGTGTAATAATAAGTAACTTTCTGAAAATAGCAGGTTTTCTAAAATAGAAAGTTTTCAAAATAGAAAGTTTCCAAAAGTAGAAAGTTTCCAAAAATAGATTAACTGCTTAAAATAGAATAGTTTCTAAAAATAGAAAGTTTCCAAAAATAGTAAGTTTCCTGAAATAGAAAGTTTCCATATTTAGAAATAAGCTGGATCAATAAACTAATAATATAAGCTTAGTTTTACTGATTAAATATACTAAGTCATGTGATTAATAGTATAGTTTATTAATTATAACATGTGAATTAAATAAACTATAGGTTAAGGATTTAATTAAATATAAGCATGATTTAATTAAATTAAAGTGGTTAAAAATACTTAAGTTAAATCATCTATTAATATCTATATTAGCATAACCTAAGTCATGGAAATTAATTAATTATAAGTCATGTTTTAATAATTAATTAATTACTATAGGCCAAAATCAATAATAAATACTTAGGTTAAAATTCATGTATTATTAATAATAATTAACCTAAGTCATGTCCAAATTAAATTAATTATATTCATGTTTAATTAATTTAACAAACCTTGTAATTATTATCTTGTAAAATAATCAACTTGTAAAATTAATTCCTAAACCGAACCCGTGTTTTAAATCTAAACATGTCGTGAACCGTGTTCGTGAACCCGTGAACCAGACCCGTGAACCGGCCAAACAAACGCACCCTTAACAGTGGCAAAACCGGCTTGACCGGTTGCCACTGTTTTCGTAAAACAGCCACCGGTTGTGCCGGTGGTTTCCCCTAGTTTCTCGGCTAAAGCCGCCGGCAAGGCAAAGTTCCCACCGGCAGTAGCCGGTGTTCCCCCTGTTGCCGCGGTTGTGGTTCCTCTGCTTTCCTTATTTAGCCACCGGCTTAAGCCGGTGGTGGTTTCTTATTTTTAGCCGAGACCCAAACAACCGAAACACACCCCGACGCATGTCGGGGTTCCCTTGTTCTTGCGGTCGAGACACAACACACAACACCGAGACCATGGGGTCTCGGTTGGTGCGAATCAAAACAAGCCGAGACCATGGGGTCTCGGTTTCTTGCGTCGGCCAAACAAACACCCCTAAAACACCATGATTTTACCCCCCATGATTATTTACATGTTATGTTAACTTGTTTTTATAACTATGTGATTTCATGTGTTATAATTAAATAAAAACATAAAATGAAAAAGGTTTTAAAGGTTTACCGATTACGTGAAACAATGGAGAACGATAACACTAACAATCTTGCAAGAATTGATCACTAAAAATCAACCAATCTCACCCTTTTGGTGTGTTATACCCGGCGGCCAAGAGACAGAAAAAGAGAGATTTAGGGTTTTTGATATTTTCTAACTTTGTGTAATTATGAAAGTATAATTTCCCTTTTTCCTTGTTTTGGTAAATATTGCATGGGCTTGGCCCTTTTTGTGTTTCTTGCCGCGGGTATGTGGGGCCCACAAGGGGAAACCCATTGTTTTCCGTGTCTAAAAATTATACGTGTTCTCGTGTCGTGTTTACGTAATTTACTTAGTTATTGTTCGTGAAGTAATATATATTTATACGCAATCGTAATAAATATTACATAAGTACATATTAATAGGTTCGTGATTATTTAGTTCATGATTTCATGTTCGTATGTTCGTGATTATAATTATTGTTGAAATAATTATCGTGTATTAATACGTAATAAATACTTATCGTGTAATAACACGATAAATGTAAACATGTTATATAAGGTAAGTTTTAATCATGTATGTACGATTATATATGTACTGTTCATGGTAAAAGCATGCGGGTTTTACAACTCTTCCCCCCTAAAAAGAATAATTCGTCCCCGGATTATAGATAAAATAAACTGGAAAAGGAACATACCCGAATTCAAAATATGAAATGAGGGTAAGAAGTCCGGATAGACTCCTCGATCTCCCAAGTGGCTTCCCGCTCGGTGTGATCCCTCCAAAGATTTTGGCGAATGGAATCGTCTTCTTCCTCATAATCCGTTCTTGTCTATCAAGAACGCGTTCGGGTTCTTCTATGAAGGTAAGATCTTCACGTATTTGATCAAGTGGATATTGAACCATGTGAAGAGGATGATAATTGTAACCCCTAAGTAGAGATACATGGAAAACGTCGTGAACGTGTGAAAGCTGCGGAGGTAACGCTAAACGATAAGATACTTCACCAATCCGCTCAATAATGTCAAACGGTCCGATGAATCTAGGACTGAGTTTTCCCTTGACTCCAAAACATTTAACACCACGTTCCGGTGATACCTTGAGAAATACATGATCTCCAGCCTTGAAATGTAAATCTCTACGATGCTTGTCTGCATAACACTTCTGTCATGCACGAGCTTCTTGCAACTTCGCTTTAGCTACTGCGACCTTCTCATTAGTCAACTCTATCATCTCCGGACCCTCATGTGTTCGCTCACCAACTTGATCCAGCAGATTGGGGTGCGACACTTTCTGCCATACAACATCTCGAATGGTGCACACTTGATGCTTGCGTGCCAACTATTGTTGTATGCAAACTCTACTAGACAGATATAATCGTCCCAATATCCTGTCCATTCTAGTGCACATGCGCAGAGCATGTCTTCTAGTGTCTGAATAGTCCGCTCCGACTGTCCGTCTGTTTGTGGATGGAAGGCCGTGCTAAGCTTAAGTTTGTTAAACCCATTTCAATCCATAACATAATATTCTAGAGAGATATTTAGAGAGAGAAATAAAAGAAAAGTAGAGAGAGAAACAAGAGAGATTTGGAAGGTTAAACTATTACTAGAGAGAGAAAGTAAATGTAACCAACACCCTCTTCCACACATGGAAGAGGGGTTTATATACCCTTTGGCTTGATGGGTCGTGGGTATTGTTTCCTTGGGCCGGGCTTGGCTTTGCTTGGGCTTACGCCCCTAACTTAGACAATATTAGCTTAAAAGTCAAGCCTGGTAAACCCGACTAACCTATTACAATACAAGACCTTTAACGACTAAGATGAACCTATTACATTCTTGTTCGACTATATAAAATATAGGGCTAACAATCTCCCCCAATTTATCGGTCATCTTAAAAAGCTTAAAAAGCATAAGATGATTGAGTGAATACATTCTTGTAGAGGAGATCTTCCTGCCTTGGTCTTGTATCTTTGTCTTGATCTTGTTTGTAACGGCTTTGTTTCTTCATGCTTTCGTGATCTTTATCTTGAGCCTTTGTCATTTGACTTTGAGTGCTTGAGATCTTCATCTTTTGCTCCTTGTGACAGGATGACCTATTACATTCTTACATTCTTAGGTATCTTGATTATTGCCATCTTGTGCTCTTGTGACTTCTGAATCGACATGTTCATACTTTCTTGATTTTGAACAGGTAACAATCTCCCATTCAACTGAAGTTGTAGTTAGTCCTTCAAATATCCATCAGAGTTGTGAAAGACTTTAACTTTTAGTATAAACATGTGAAGATGACTTTGGTTAGTACACAGCTACGCCACCATCTTGATGTACAACAACATATATAGACACGGATAAAATGGCTTTGAACATTTCATCCTAACTCGGTAGCGTTTTACCTTCGGTCGGTGAAGACCGTTAGGCGGTATTAGATACCGTACCTGTGATCGGGTAGATTCAATTAAGAATCTCCTTGACAGGGTTTCCCGGCAGTACTAGCCAGTTCAATTTACTCGACCGTCTCAAAACAGACTGCGAACGTAAAGAGTGAATCATAAGGATAAATTATCCGTCTGATTAGAGTCGTCAATTCAGAATTCTTGGAACAAGTTTGATTCTAAATAAGAATCGCACCATTGTTGCTTTCCAGTTTGTCACAAGCTCGATTCTTAGAGAATCTTGCATGCCACCTACCATTGTGTTGTTTGAGGTTGACACTGGAAGGATTTCCATTCGTCATTGTGAACACTAAAGAGTGTCACTCTGAATTTTCTAGCAAGATCACACGGATTTTGCGAAGAAACCTGGAATCAAGTTTAAATCACTTAAGAATCCAAACTTAGTTGCATTCCAGTTCTCACAAGTCTGATTCGTGTAGAATCACACAAGTTACCTACCATGAGCTTGTTTGATGTTGGCTCAAGCAGGATTTCCATCTTCATTGTGAATCGTATCACTCAGATGTTCTGGCAATATCACAAGGATAATGCGTAGGACTCGATTGTGTCCTAATGAGATGATAGATAGATCTCCTTTTGGCTCTAGACTCAATAGTGCGTTTTGGTAATCGTAGGCTGGAGCAGACTGCCACCTTTTCAATATTAACTGACTCGGAGTGAGAAAGTCAATAGATACGTGTTGATCTCCATGACAATGAGACAAGTTTCTTTTGAGAGAAACTCGAATGGCTGGGAAAGGGTTGTGCATCGCATCACTGGGTCCATGACACTTGTCTTTAATACATGTGTTAACCCGATTTCTACCTAAGTTGCATAGAATATTCAACTCCTTCAATGCTTACCGATACGTCATCACTAGCACCTTGTTGTGATTGTTCCAGTGCTAACTTAAGTAATTGGTCCGCATTCAGCTTCATTCTACTCCATCTTTCCTAAGGACAACTATTTCTAGCTATGGAATGTCCTTGGGTAGATCCCTCCGGTTCTGGTTGGATCATAGGACTTAGTTTCCTATCCTAAACCACCATTTGACTCCATCATTCCGTCGTGGATAGTAGGTTGTTTTGGGTAAAGATCGTAACCATAAAACCATTGAAAACCATTCAAAGTGCTTGATAAAAATCAAAACTTTTGGCACTTTGAAAGTTTTACTTTTCCGAAAAGCTCCCCTACACACATGCATCGATATACGAAATAGTTTAGCATGTGAAGGAAAGAGTTGCACTTGAGTCTTTAAGATCACATGTTGCGATATATTACATTTTAATCACATTTTCTCCCCCTATCTCTAATATAAAAACATCATATTAGAGATACCAATTGATTAAAATATGAACATTTTGAAAACCGATTGGGAGAGAAACATGTGTGTACGCAGGAATCATGGAACTTTTGTGGTCGGGTTTCTCCCCCTCAACAATATATGTGTGTCATGAAACAAAATTTGACAATATTTTGGAAAAACGACACCACAAAATATGTTGAGGTACGGAGTTGAGATGCCATATCCGATATAATATATTACATGTCATAGATTTAATATCATTTTCGGAATGTGTTGGATACATAAAATATGACAATATCTGAGATGTACCCAACAACATTAAAGAATTGATTTTAAAACTCTCCCCCCCAAAAATTGATAAAAAAAATCATATGACATTTTTGAGATATAAAAACCACATTATGAGGTAGGGAGTTTTGAACACACAATTTTGAAAGATTTAGAAAACCTTTTGAGAAATTCTTGAAAAATTGTGTTCAACGGTTTTAAAATAAATTCCGATTTACATGAGCCAAAACTTTGAATGTTTTGTGACTAGCTCATGACCGAGAAAAATTAATTTCCCGTTGTGAAGGATAAGTTATCATCCGTGATAAACTTTCCTTAAGTTGAAGTACGAGTTCTAAGGTGACATTTACTTAGAAGTCGTTGTTCATGAACTTAAAAACTTTGAATGTTTTTATAGGAAGCTCATGACCAAGAAATATTAATTTTCGTTGAGAAGGATAAGTTATCGTCCGTGATAAACTTTCCTTATTTGAGGTCCGAGTCCTAGGCTGTGATGCGCTTAGAAGTCATTATGAGAGAGTATCAAGCAGCTTCATTTGCTAAAACCTCCAAGTCTTCAGGAGTCATATACTTCATACCAAGACGGCCAACGAGATATTGAAACCTATTTTGAGATATAGCTTTTGTAAACAGGTCAGCTATCTGGTACTAAGTTCTGACAAAGTATAATTCCACGATACCACGTTCCACTTGTTCCTTGATGAAGTGATATCTGACTGCAATGTGCTTGGTACAGGAGTGTTGAACCGGATTGCAAGATATGGCTATGGTAGACTTTGAGTTACAATACATAGGTATTTTATCAAAGTGGAATCCATAATCCGTGAGTTGAGTTCTCATCCAAAGGACAACACGCGGATAGAGCCACATATTCTGCTTCAGCGGAGGAGAGCGAAGTACAATCCTGCTTCTTTGACGACCAGCTCACGAGCTTGTCTTCCCCTAGAAATTGTATGCCACCAGACGTGCTTTTTCGACTATCAAGACAACCTGCGTGATCAGAATCTGAAAAAGCTGTTAGATGAAAACCGGTTTCCCTCGGATACCAGAGTCCCATGTGAATGGTATTCTTAAGGTACCGAAAGATCCGTTTAACCTCTTTGAGGTGCTTTTGGGTAGGTCTGGCTTGATATCGTGCACAATATCATGTGGCATGATGAATATCAGGCCTGCTGGCGGTAAGGTACATAAGTGACCCGATCATACTCCGATATCGCGTTTGATCTACAGGGTATGAGTACAAGTCAGCGTCTAGGGAAGTGGTCGATAATGGTGTACCAACGCGAGCACATGAGGTCATACCATGCTTTTTAAGTATCTCTTGAGCATACTTAGCTTGGTTAATAAAGATACCACGTGGGGATTGATGAATCTGGAGACCTAAAAAGATACCACATTGACATTTCAAATTTGTTGTGCATTAATTTTTCAAAACGTTGTGAAAGTTTTGGGTTCGTAGAACCAAAAATGATGTCATCAACATAAACTTGCACAAGAAATATGTCATCCCCATATTTATTAATAAAGAGAGTAGGATCAATGGAACATTTGGAGAATCCTTTGGATACCAAGAAGTTTGATAGTTCATCGTACCACGCCCTTGGAGCTTGTTTGAGTCCATACACTGCCTTTTTGAGACGGTAGACTTTGTCGAGATTATGAGGATCAACGAACCCTTCTGGCTGATTCACATATACTTCGTCCTTCAAATGACCGTTGAGAAAAGCAGTTTTAACGTCCATCTGGTAAACGGTGAAGCCCTTATGTGCAACATAAGCAAGGAATATCCTGACAGCTTCCAAACGAGCAACTGGAGCAAATGATTCATCGAAATCTATCCCTTCTTGTTGACGATATCCCTTAACCACAAGACGAGATTTGTTTTTGATGATTGTTTGTTCTTCATCCAGTTTGTTTTTCCAAATCCATTTGAAATCTAACATCGACTTTCCATAGGGTCTGTCAACAAGTTCCCAAACATTAAGACGTTCAAACTGATGAATTTCGTCTTGCATTGATTCAATCCACGCATGACCAGTCATGGATTGCTTGACGTTTGTAGGTACACTTGAACTCACGGTGAGTGCAAACATACAGACATCACCATCGGTTTCTAGTTGTCAGCTTGTTCGAACCGGTTGTGAAGGATTTCCAGTGACTTGTTCCAATGGATGATCACGTGTCCAATGGTGAGTGGATGGATATCTTTGGTAGAAATTATGCATGTTGGACGGATCAACATGTTGAGTAGAAGACTCTCCCACTTCGCGTACCGGTGTACCGAATGGGTTGACAAATTCGTCTTCGTCAGACTGTGCATCGACTGCTTGATTGTTGTTACCTCCTGCAGCATTAACGGTTGGTGAGGTTGGTTGTATGACGGTTTCTTGAGTTTGTTGAGTATCCACTGGAATTGTCTCTTGAGCAACGGTTGCTGAAGTAGATGCATTTGTGTCTTTGTGACTTGGTTCGAGTGCATCAGCAGTATTGACAGTGGAAGGCTTTGACACAAGTTGATTGTTTCCATAGTAATATTCATCAAACATTGGATCATATAAATCAACCAACTCATCCATTTGAGTCTTACCCGTTGAGTCAGTTGTAGGATTATTTTCTTGACATTCTTGCACGGGACGTACACTGTTGTGTTTAAGTGCCATTGCTGGACATTGAGGTGCGGGACTTGAGCTGTTTTGTTCAAGTACCATTTGTGGCAATTCGTCAAAGTTCACATGAATTGTTTCAACAATAATCTTTGTTCTTTTTTTGTAGACTCGATATCCTTTCGACAATGTAGCATACCCTACATAAATACATGCATCACCTTTTTCTTTCATCTTGTCGAGATTCTCACCGTCTTTAAGAATATAGCATAAAGATCCAAATATGTGAAAGAATTTAACAGTAGGTTTCCTATCATTGATGATGTGGTAAGGTGTCTTTTCATGCCCAGGGATTACGAGAGAACGATTTTGAGTATAACATGCGGTTGCAATTGCTTCAGCCCAGAAGAATAGTGGTAACTTTGATGCAGAAAGCATTGTTCGAGCTGCCTCAACCAAAGTACGGTTCCGTCTTTCGACAAAGCCGTTTTGTTCAGGAGTTCGAGCAATAGACGTTTGACGTTCGATGCCTTCTTCTTGAAAATAAGATTGCAAAGTCTTGTTCAAAAATTCAGTGCCTCTATCCATTCTTACCGTTAGGACTTGAGCATGAAGATTGCGTTGTATCATCTTGAGAAAGTTTTTGAGAACCTCCGTTGTTTCATCTTTGGACCGTAAGAAGAAAGTCCATGTGTACCTAGAGTAATCATCAACAATCACGAGAATATACTTTTTCCCGTTAATACTCTCTACACGCATGGGACCACATAAATCCATGTGTAGAAGTTCCAATCGTCCTTTTGAGCTTGGGGTAGTCTTTGTTTTGAAAGACTTTCGTTTTGCTTTCCCCAACTCACAAGAAGAACAAAGATGATCTTTGACGAATTTTAACTTAGGAATACCTGTCACAATATCATTCTCCGAAAGCAAGTTGATGGTGTCAAAGTTGAGATGTGACAATCGTTGATACCATAACCATGCTTGAGAGGATGAAGCTTTCGCCATTAAGCAAATTGGATTTGTTGAAGATGTGTCTTGAAGAGTTATTGTGTAGAGGTCAGAACCACGAGAACCTGTAAGAAGGTCATTTCCATCGTAGTCTCTAACATAGCAAGTAGTTTTCCGAAACGCCACTTCCAAATCCGCATCACAAAATTGACCAACCGAGAATAAATTATGATTCAGTCCTTCGACGTAATAAACCCGTGTTATCGTGATATTCCCTTGAACCAAATCTCCATATCCGAGTATCGGTGCAA
Source organism: Glebionis coronaria (assembly GCA_025667525.1). Lineage (NCBI taxonomy): Eukaryota > Viridiplantae > Streptophyta > Magnoliopsida > Asterales > Asteraceae > Glebionis > Glebionis coronaria. The sequence goes on along the minus strand of CM046879.1, from coordinate 498,441,159 downwards.
ACTGATCATTTCCAAACCGTATTGTACCCAGAAACTTCTCCATGAAGTTAATTAGAAGCTTGAGATTGCCCGTCATGTGCTTGGTGCACCCAGAGTCCATTATGAAGAGAATGATCTTGACGAGCTGCATAAGAATTAGGAGACAATGTAGATTTTGACAAATGGGAGCCCGTGATAGCAGTGGGTTCCAAAATATTAGTAGACCTAGATGTAGATTCTAGAGGCAAGCTAACATTCATAGTCCCAATTAATATAGTGGTTGTCTTAGGTACCCATTTGTATTCGGGTGGTGTAAATCTCGAGTACCCCCGTTTACATTTCCTAATCATGTTCTCATAAAGTTTCTTTAACCTATTTTGCTTACGCAGAGTAGTGGATTCTAACGCACTTAGTTTCTTAAGTGGTTGGACAGTGGATTTGTTCACGGTTCTTGTGGGTTTTCTAGTACTAGTGGGCACAAGAGTAGGCTTCCTAGTTCTAGCATTCACGCCATTATGATTAAAAGCACAAGCAGCATGATTAAAAGTACGAGCATATTTCCACATTTAACACAAACAAATTTAACATTCGAAGTCTTAACATTCAAACTATCATTACATGCAGTTACAGACGTTTTATTCTTAGAAAACTTAAGATTCCTACGGTGGTCTTCTACTTCCTTCTTCTTCCCTTGACTATTATTAGGCATCACTATATCTTGCATTCTAGTGCTCTTAAGCTGTGGTCCTCTAACGCTAGTAGTGGGGGTTACTCTTGTAGAAGAAGACACGCGTTGATTAGTTTTCTTAGAATTCTGAGGTAACCGCGATGTTCCAGTTTGAGTGGGCCTAGTGTTCATCTTATACATTCTGGGTGCTATCACATTTGTGCTCTTATCATTTCCTAGTTTAGACAAAGTATGTGGGGTTTTTCCTAAAATGGATGATTTAGGGCATTTAACCGCATTTGGTTGACGAACAGCGTATGGTTTACCCAAAACAGACTTTCCTTTCAATTTCTCAATGAGTTTTTGTAACTCATTGATGGCTATGTCCCTTTCTTGTAGCTGAGCTTTCAAATCATATATGTCGAAATCTTTTTCATTCAGTTGACGAACAAAAGAAGCTGTAATTTCGTGACAGTTTTGATGATTATGTGATTGATCATCACTTTGTGAAGCAAGTTCAAGAGTGTGAAAACTTTTCTCAAGATTAAAAAACCTTTTCTCAAGTTCTTTGTATGACTCAACCTTTTTTGAAAGCTCAACCTCAAGATTGTGACATTTATCAACAACTAAAACGTTCAGATGGTCTATACGATAGAATTCTCGCGAAAGTCGATCAATTTCGTTAGATTGTTGGGTTTCTTGTGTCTTTAATTTAGTTTGAAGAAAATCAACTTCATCTTCAAGAGATTTGACATATCCTAAAGCAGTTGTCATTTTCTCAGTGAGAGCATTATAAAACATTTCCACATTGTTTGAAAGGTCATCGATGGTTGGGACAATACATTGTTGAATGACGACTTCTACTTGTGGGTGAGGTTTAATATTCCAAACGGTATCTCTAGAAACTTTTTCATAATCGACAACACCTTTGTATAAATATAAAACCCCTTGTTTTATAAACTCAAATTGCTGAACACTTTTACATTTTTATCCCATTTGCGTTTTTCATCCAAAATACGCTTTTCTAACAAAACTGACTGCTTTTTGAAACCCCTTTTTGAAGAACTTTTCGTTTCCGTGTGATTATCCGTTGGTGGAATATTTGGAAAATAGTCTTGTTCATATGAATGCTCTTTTTGAGGGACAAAGTTAATGACATGTTTCTCATTCCATGCGGTATAATCATAAGGTGCGATGAAGTCATTTAGGTTGGATTGACGTTCTGCGTCACGACGAAGGATTTCTTCGGAGTCGGGGGAAAGCATAAGGGCAAGATTATCATTATAGCAACCGATATCATAAAGACCAAGCGTAATACTTTGAACTTTCTTGAGATAGTCAGGCTTAACAAAACTCGTTTTGATGTTTCTATTGAACATGTTCATAGTTTGAATAGATTGACCCGTTTCTTAAACAATGTTGTTTAACGTTTCGACTCTCTTTTTCAAAGCAAGAACCTTTTCAATATCCTTATCTTCACGAATTTTATAAACCTTAGTTTGCTCTTTGTTAGCTGACTCTAATTCAGTAATCTGGAGTTTATGTAGCAGCAGTTGTTCTTCAAGTTCCGATATCTTTTGTTTTGACATATGAACTTCATGTGTTAATTCAGAACAGTATTGTTCGTTGAGCACCTTATGTTCATATACCAAACCATTAGCTATAGCAACTAGTCGATCAACTTCTTTTACATAATCACACTCTTTAAGCCTGATTATCTCCTCGGCTAAGGATGTGTTTGCTTGCTTCAAATGTTCATTAGCCTCTTTGTTTTCATTAATTTCACATTTTAAAGACTCAATAATAGACCCAAGCAAATCACGGTCCTCATCCGAGTCATTATCCTGAACAGCATTTTCGTCATCATTACACATATGCTGTGAATCCGTAGAGATATTGCTATCCTCCGTGTCCATTACATATGTGTCATTGATGCTTTCGGGTTGCTCAGGATGCCGTCGTTCATTAGCAAACACATTATAGTTATCATAAGATGGTACCTTTTCAAGTGGCTCAGAATCATATATAGGTCCAGAATTGTCAGCAGTCTCTGGAATCACTTCTTGAATCTTTGCCATGTACACATAATGTGCCTCCAACTCTTGATCATCGACTTCATCATCAGTGTCATCACGCCAATCAACTTCATCTACCGTGAGCGGAATCCTTGCCTCTTCTTTCTTACACATCAACATCTTCTCCTTGTGATATGCAGAGTCCTTAACCCGTGTTGGATTCTTGCATTCTCTAGCCATGTGCCCAAATCCTTTGCAATTGAAGCATTGAATCACAGTCTTCTGCACAACCGGAGTACCTACAGTATCTCTAGCCCCAACTTGATTCGGCATCCTCTGATTATCATACCTAGCTTCACGATCATACCTTGGTGCATGATCAACTTCCTTATATCTAGCATTTGATGATGATCGGAGGTTGTTGTTGGTAGGTTTGTAGATCTTCTTATAAGTTGTGGTAAGTAAAGACATGAGTTCCACAATCTTCTTGTCCCTTGAAGTTTGTCCATCATCAATGTCTCCATCTGACTCGGTGTCATACTTTGGAGGTGGAGTGGGGACAATTGCTTTAGCTTTGTTTCTAGCAGTAGCTGAAGGTTTGGTGGATGAGCTGAATGGGCGTGAGGAAGGTGTTTGTTGACGATGAACGGGTTTTTATGAAGTAGCAGCCACAAAAGCAATAGCGTTAGCAGACCATTCTGCCTTTTCAGCCCTAAGTTCATTCACTTCATTCTGATGTTGTTTCAAGATATCATAAAGTTTGTGATAGGATATGGTCTTGATATCTTCCCTTTGTTTAACCTAAGTCACAAACCTTTGCCATTCTGGTTTGAGTTGAAGTAGAAACTGAACATTAGCATGATGATTGGATATGGTGCACTGATTTCTGACGAGCCCATTCATCATTTTGTAGAATCTCGAGTAGTATGAGTCAATGGATTCACCATCTTCAGATGTGATTTTTTCAAACTCCCAAAGTAGATTAGTCTCAAGATCTTGAACATTGATCGACTCACCTTGCTTCAGTCGATGAATAGCATTCCACATTTCCATAGCATTAGGACATGCATCAATCGTGGAATAGATACTGTTATCAATCCCAGTAAGTATGTAGTTCACAGCATCAGCTTCAGCTTGGAGGGGTTTCTTTTTCTCAGCATGACATGTGTCTAAATTCTCCATAGCTCGTGTAGTTGATGAAGTACCATCCTCAGCTTGTGTGGTAAAGGGTCTGAATTCAAAAATTGGAGGTGGGTTCTCAAGGCAATGACGGAGAGCGGTTCGGTTCTCCTTAGTGTCGAGAAATCTAAGGAAACGAGATCTCCACTGAACGTAGCAACCGGCGGTGAGCACAGTTGAATTACCATTGCCACCTAGTTCCAAAAGAATTTGATTAGCCGTCGCATTGTTGTTGTTGTTGTTATTAGACATGGTGATTACTTGTGAATGGATTACAGATTTGAATGGATTTGTTGTGATGAGGTGTGGTTAAAATTCCTTAGTGTTCCGAGAATCTTCAGTCCGACAAAAAATTCCTCAGTTCGACAAAACGGTAAGCCGAAAAATTTTGTATCGCCAAATTTTGAAATTGAGTTAGAAATAGCCAAAAACCAGTAGGGAAAAAAATTGAATCTACTTGATCTAAAATTTTTAACTTTTTTTTTTATTTTCGTGTAAACTATGTTCCGGGACTAGTCTAGATAGTGGGTAAGTCTAAAAATTACTCAAACAAAATTTATATGTCCATCGGAATGTCACCCATCGCAATACCCATCGGAATGTCACTCTTATCGCAATATCCCGTGTATCGTAATATTCCTTCTATCACAATGTGTCCTCTATCGCAATGTCAAGTCTATCGCAATATTACGTCTATCGCAATGTTACCTATCGGAATGTTTGATCGCAATACCTATCAGAATGTTACCTGTCAGAATGTTTGATCGCAATACCTATCGCAATGTTGTTAAAATTTTGACAGAGTAACGTCGCAATATGCCTTATACCCGATCGCAATGTACGATGTCAGGGGCTATCGCAATCCACGATCAGAATAAGTGATTGGAATGTATGATCGCAAAGTAAAACAGTAAGGTTATTACGATCGGAATACATGTCGGAATGATGTATCGCAATGGAAAACCCTAAGGTTATTGCGATCGGAATATGCACCTATCTCGGACAAAACACAACCAATTCGAGATTTTGAGCCAAAAAATGATCCAAACACCAAAAAATTTTGTGTTTTTAACCAAATTAAAAATACCAAATCACTACCAATAGTATGTAGATGATTTGTATCAAGAATAAACCATAAAAACACAAAAAAAAATTAGGACGTGTGTTTTAGATCAAAATAGGCACGAAAAATCAAGAACACAACACACGAATCTTCAATCACCTATCCACTATAGGCTCTCGATACCAAATACTAAACCCATTTCAATCCATAACTCAATATTCTAGAGAGCTATTTAGAGAGAGAAATAGAAGAAAGTAGAGAGAGAAACTAGAGAGATTTGAAAGGTTAAAATATTACTAGAGAGAGAAAGTAAATATAACCAACACCCTCTTCCACACATGAAAGAGGGGTTTATATACCCTTTGGCTTGATGGGCCGTGGGTATTGTTTCCTTGGGCTGGGCTTGGCTTTGCTTGGGCTTACGCCCCTAACTTAGACAATATTAGCTTAAAAGTCAAGCCCGGTTAACCCGACTAACCTATTACAATACAAGACCTTTAACGACTAAGATGACCTATTACATTCTTGTTCGACTATATAAAATATAGGGCTAACAAAGTTTTGTACCCCAAGCTTTCTGCAGACTCTTCCAGAATCGCGAAGTAAAACGAGGATCTCTGTCCGAGACGATACTGGATGGAGCACCATGAAGTCTCATGATCTCCTTCTGATAAGTGTCAGCGAGTTTACTGACCGCATCGTCTTTGCGAATCGGTAAGAAATGAGCTGACTTCGTAAGTCGGTCAACAATGACCCAAATGTTGATCCCAAACTTAGATCGATTTAGGTTTGTGTTACCAAGATTAAATCAAGATTAACACGTAGATAAACTTTGTGTTTATCAAAACAATCCAAGTGTTATGCGGAATTTAACACTTAGAGTAAGAACACACAAACACAGAATAACCCAAACTTTCACTTCGATTGATTGATAATAACTTGCGTAAAATGAATGTAAAACGTATATCGAACATTAACCTAGAGGCCTCCTTTTATAGACTAAGGAGCCTTGTAAAAAAGTCTACGTATCAACTATTTTAGGTAAAGATAAATATAGCAAATACAATATTGAACATGTCTTTACTAAACTATCCAAAACAGGTAGACTAAGTCTTTCATCAGTGGTTGACTTTCTTCTTGTCAGCGCTTCAATAACTCCCATCAGCGTTCTTCTGTCAGCGCCCTAATATCTCTTGTCAGCGTCCCAGTAACTTAGTTATTTTTAGTCCCAACAATCCTCCCCTAAACTTGATGTCTACTCTTGGAATCAAGTTTCAAAATAAAAACAAAATAAAAGGAGGATTCTTACAAACTAATCTTCTTTCTTGATCATGGAATAAACAAATCGAAGCAAATTCTACTAATGTCACTAGTGTAATCAACCTCCAAAGGTGTAGTTATCATCAACTTTAAAACTTCTTGTGACATAGGATATGCAGCATCCACCAAGAGATATTCTGAAAATTTAGATGTGCAAAGATGATACACACCAACAGCTGAATAAATATGCCATGTCAACCCACTGAAATCATCCAGATCCTTCCAAGTTGGATCAGCATCATTTGGCTCAAACATTCTTCCATTAACTGAAGTAGGTTCTTCAGCCTCATACTTGGTCTTCATCAACTTCCATAAGTCGACCAAGTCTTCTTTGTCAAAGTTTGCAAACATAGAAATGAGAGAGACAAAAGTGTGTACCTTATCACCAGCCCTGGTGATCACCCAAAAACCACTTGCATCTTCTTCATAGTTCACAATAGGGTTCTTGAAGTCAATGGGTAACACTTCTACCATATCAGATGCCTCCACTCTTGAAAGCTTCATCATTTTCCTTAAAGCAGCCTCACTTGGAGTGTATGGATCAAGCTTAGGAAAATCAGTCTGCAAGCCTTTCTTTACTGGTCTAGGAACCATGGCTGCTGATGAGACGAATTTTATACATGGTCTCATCGTCCAAAATGGGCTTTAATTGCATTAAATATCATTGATTATACCAAATATATGCTCGTGTTTGTTACTTGTGTATTTTTAGGTACGGATATTGAGGAATTGACAAATTATCACAAGAATCAACCAAAAACGAACACGGGAAACGAAGTCGCACAATGAACCAAGCCCAAGTTTGGAATTTTGCAAAAAGACCCTTGAAGAATTGAAGATTGGCAAGAATGGTCCCTCATCTTTGAAGATTTGACACTTTATACCCCTCAAATTACTTCATTTATATTTAGGGGTCCCTAAAGTTTGAAGACATGTCAAGTTTAGCCCTTGGGAAATGGTTTAATATTGCAAAGTTAGCCTAATTGATAAAAGGACTTAACTTGCAATTACAATTGGACTGGCTATGCAAAGGATATAACAGGCTGTTAGCCTTTTGGACTACCAGTGCAAAGAAAACAAACGGGGTTAAGTTTGTTTGGACTGGTAATGAAATGAATACCCACTAGCCCAATACCAACCCTGAGCCCAATACCCCCCACCCACGTTTATTACCAGTTTAATAAATTAAACAGTGGTCAAATGGTCAACCCACCTAATTTCCCTCCTAACAACCTTTTTAAACTTTGTTTTTCCCTTTTAGGATTAAACCCACAACTGTTAACCCTTTTTACCCCATAAACCCTAAATCAATTGACCCCCTAAATCAAAGGGTTTTGTGTTGATTCACTCCAGATCTTTAATTACCCTCCACCTCACCTTATCCCACCTCACAAAATACCCTCA